>OU015470.1:8097799-8722799 GCA_907164805.1 Brachyptera putata
CATCAATCACCTATCTAGACAATAATATGCATTCTTCACCTCCCTTTTTTCACACGTGTATGCTCAACACCCTTCCAGTGAAAACAATCCGGAACGTCTGCTCGTTCCATCCCTTGAATGAAACCCTATAGTCTCGATCGTCATGGATTAAGGGGGTGCATACACGGGGATTATAAAAACATAGAAATTTATCTTTACTCTTTTATTCCATGTATACGAACCAAGTTTATCAACTCCAAGACAATTTTATGCTCTATTTACATATGACATTCTATTTTTGTGAATTCAATCAGTTTTAAGATATTACTTCAATAAATTTCATCACATTATTGGTATTCATCACACGTACTAACTTGAAACTGATAAAATTCACAAAAATAGAATGCTATATTCATTGAAGAGCATAAAATTATGTATAGGGATACTTTTTCGTAAACCCAGAATAGAATACAGTAAAGAAAAATGTATTGATTTTCATAAGCACCATGTATATGCACCCCTTTAAAGGAGGTTTCACAACATTTTCGATTTTCCCGATGATCTATCTATAGTTATAGTTTAGTAGGCCCATCATTACAAGTACAGAAAATTGCCATATTCTACAATCTATGAGATACGATTTAGAAATAATTAGTTTCTATTTATGTTTCAAAATTGGCCTTGAATGTGTGTAAACGTACTAATAAATTCGAGAGAAAATTAAATAATTTTATGAATAAAAATATTATTCAAAAAAACTGTATCATTCCGATCTCAAAGAGGCGCGATGGCAAATAACAAAGTTATGTGCTCAATGGCCGATGTATTTAATAAACAAATTTATTGAACCATTTATAAATCCGTAAACCATGGAACCGACTGTCAAACGTGTGTATCATTTCTTTACCATTAGCGGTTTTGGGTTTTCCATTTTACAGTTGAATATACCACAATGGCCCTTGACTATCATCTTATACAATAATATACCATCTAATAATAATCATACTTATATGGGCTCTACTTCCTTTTCATATCACAAAATAATATTATTGCTGGGTCGAAACTAACGAGCGTTAGAGTTGAATTATAGGGGAAACAGTCGATCGGTATCACCACCAACACTAATGAATTAATATGGTATATATACATATGCATAATCCCAACATCATTCTCGACACCATATATGGCACAAGTCTTCCAAGTCTGTATGTGAAATGTATGCATTCTAGAACCTAAAACGAGTACAAAAGAAATGTAACACCAAATTTAAAGTATTTAATAGTAGGTATTATAAATTTCAATAGCGTTACCCATTAGTGCAATTGTAAGTAAATGTACAAATTATTTTGTGACATGACAATTTTTGTATTTTGAAAAAAGAAATGGCACGGAATTTGGCTCCTAATTGCTTTTGAATTCCATTAAAATAAACCTAACATATGTTGAGAAAAAATAATAACTTGAAAGTCGATATACAATTAAATGTTTTTTTATGCATATAGGCCTATCAGCATACAGATGAAATTATTCAATTGAATATTGATTATATTGTAAATTCAGGAAAAATTACGATTTTAATATTAGTTTATTTATTTAGTGACGTGTTCCTGGTTGAATCGATCCATCGACATTTCGATATCGATACTTCGAAATTTCAAAATATTTCGATATTGCAATATTTCAACTGTCTATATTTTCGATGTATAGAATCTATAAATGAACCATATTAGTAGATCAACTAAATTTTCGTCTGAACTTAAATATATAGGCTACCTTCAAATTAGAGTTAATGAAGAAACAAATTGGTAAAATTTTAGCGCATATTATTTTTTTCCCTGAAGGTCAATCAGATGGTTTAATTCTCCTAGCGACTAAATCAGGGATGACCATTCCAAATTATTTTCGAAAAATTTCTCTTCGAACTTTGCCGAAATTTTACGATGACGTTGGATATTTCTGTATAACCCTGTCTGGTGATTGGTTAAACGGCATTGATAAGTCCACATGTGTTTAATGACGTCATTCATACGAGCGTTATTATTATTTTTGGTGCATCATTTTTTAATATTACATTAGTTGGAAGTACGTGAAAAACAGTAACTGCATGATTGTGTATAATGATTTAACGATGATCCTTCAAAATAATTAGGTAACGCTACATAAAATAATGATACAATATTCTCGAATATCATTGCATTAATTATGTTATTATATATTTTCCATTTTTTATTCATCCTTATAAAATAAATGTGATTTTTATTTTTTTGAAAACTAGAGACGGTATGATTGCTTTCACTCAGAAGTCCTCAAATTATTTTCAAAATTTACTCAAAAATTGTATCCAGAAAATATATTTTTTCTTTCATCGCTTATTTATTGTGGCTCATATATTTATTGTAGCTCGTTTCTATTTTGTTATTAATTTTTGAACCTAAACTATACCCTCTATTTTATATCGTATGCTCTATTGCTAATTCAAAATATAAACACAAATGACCTATAGGTGTTTGGAGAATTATTTATTATATTAAAAATGAATAAAAGGAAGGAAATTTAACGGTTATGATGTCCTACATAGTTGATACATTTCTGATCTAATAATGACTTATATATTATTAAAAGCAAAGTTTTATTTTACCAACTTGAGTAAAAAATTAAAAATTAAAATAGTGTATAATTCTAGAATGATTTTTTAAGGATAATTAATTGACATAGGATAAAAAAAGTCCATGTTTGATGCCTAATTTAGTGACTTCAAAAGTAGACCATTTGACGATATCAATAATATCCACATTTACGCTTCACTACTTTTATCCAAATGTCACCCTTCACAACAATATAAGCCATTTCAAGGCCTTACGGCACCTTTCTTCGATTCAATTGTTTTCACATAAAAAAACATACTACTAAACAATACACTTTGTAAATTGCCTTGAAACGTGCATTGCTAACCACAACTGTTGCACTTGATCGATTTAGTTTCGATTACTACCGACACCTTGATCGATACCATTCGATTGATCGATTCGAAGATAATTCGTGATCTCAAGATCAAGCTTAGACGTGCGAGGTAAATTTAAGGAACCGCGAAAACGCGTAGGATGGACGCTATTTTATTTTATTATTTTGTGATGGTTCGATTTTCTGAGGTTTGTTTTCAATTTTTGTATTTATATATCAAGTTCCGGGTATGATTATTCGGAATCTTAGGTTTGGAATGTATCTTTCAAACTGTCAACAATATTTTTTTTAATCTATTTCATTAAAATTAAAATAAATACTATCCTAAAATATATAACTAACGTTTGCTTTAAGTATTATTGTTAGATAAGCGGAGACGGAGCGGATTTATATAAGATAATTTATTTATACCGTATAGATTTATATATATATTTATATATTTATATTTATATAGATGATTTATTTAGATAAGCGGATTTTGCTTCTGTCCTCTCGCAAGAATAGACAATAATGATAAATAAATTAGCACTTGTATAAACTGCTAAGAAATATCAAAATAATAACTAAAAACCAACAGTTGAATTGTTGGTATATTTTTCAAATTTTAAATTTATAAATTTGTAATTGAGAAACCGATAGGCCTACATTATAACTAAAAAAAACACCCAACAGAAGATGGAGAAAAAAGTTAATAAATGAACAATATAAACAACTATGAGCAAATAATTTTGAAAAAAAAGTCACTTTAACTTCCTGAAAATTTTATTCTCTAGAAATATGAATAATTAATCAGAAATAAATTGAAAATATTTTTTGTAAAGTAAATCACACCAAATTGTCGAAATTGCCCAGTATTAAAACCAGTGTAACATTTTCTGCATCGTCGGGTCAGGATCCACGTAACTAGCAGCCCTAGGCTCGGTATAGTGCTTCCGGCGCGAATACGCAATCTTGTTGCAGGCTTCCTTTCATTTCAATTGAATTGAATATATAAAGATGATGTTTGGTCAATTAGAGTTATGGGATGGATTATTCTGTAGGGCCCACTCTTGCATGTTATACGAGATGAGAATAGTACCAGTTGAGAATTGTACCAGTTGAAAATCTATCAGTTGAAAATTGTACCAGTTGAGACACTCCAATTTGAGAATCGTACCAGTTGAGAATTGTACCAGTTGAAAATCTACCAGTTGAAGATTGTAGGGGCCTACCAGCTGAGAATGGTAGGCCTTCGAGATCAGAATTGTACCAGTTGAGAATCATATACAAGTTGAGAATCGTACCAGTTGAGAATTGTACCAGTTGAAAATCTACCAGTTGAAAATTGTACCAGCTGAGAATGGTAGGCCTTCGAGATCAGAATTGTACCAGTTGAGAATCATATACAAGTTGAGAATAGTACCAGTTGAGAATTGTACCAGTTGAAAATCTACCAGTTGTAAATTGTAGGGGCCTACCAGCTGAGAATGGTAGGCCTTCGAGATCAGAATTGTACCAGTTGAGAATCTTATATAAATTGAGAATCTAACCAGTTGAGACTCTCCAATTTTTATTTTTCCAACCCAAAAAACCCAACTTACAGAATTTATTTCACATATACTTGATTGTACGGACAGCCATGCAGGCAAGCTGTCCCGACCTGATCGTATTGTTCAACTTGAGGGGGGCGGAGGGAGGAAGGAGAGTATTGTATAGGTGTTATATAAAATATATTTCGATATTGCTGCACCGAACATCATGCATGTACTACCTGCGTCGAGCATGGACGAGTTTCCTAAGTGGAAGCAAATGGACCATAATGCTGCTGCATTGGAAAAAACTGTGATGACCTATTTTTATTGTGTAATCCATGTTGGATTCAATTCATTGGATCGGTTAAATCAGGACCTTTCACCCAAGAGATGTTAAAGGTGTCAGTATTTTGATTGGTTTGAGATTTTAAATTTATGCTTCTATACCCTATCATCACAATAGAATTGGATAGAGGAAAATTTAGAAAATTTAGTTTAGACTGACCCGAGTCAAAAACCAATTGGGATTTTTTTTCTATCATTTTGTCAGAAAAGTCAGAAAATAATTTTGATAATAATTCTACCTTGTGAAAATTTGAACTTTATTGTACAATTATATTCATGAATAGAGATTATTTAAGAAACAATGTCACATATTTTCAGCTGAAGGTCACAACACTGGAATAAATGAATAATACAAAATTGATATTTGAATATTTATGAAATATTTTGAATTGATTTTGGTTCACTTGGGATGAGTGTTATATAATAATTAAAATTGGTAGGCCCACACACATTTATTTTTGCATAATTATATTCACTTGGAAAACGCCATATATGCGTTGTTAGACGAGCGAATAGTAATAGTATGGGTAAAAATGGGTAAAAACTGCTTTGAGTGGCACCAATTTAGCATATTTTATGTTTTTTTTCAAAATGGCTGACCCGATCAAACTGAATTTTTTTAGAAATGTGTATCAAAATGTAATTCAACTTCACGCAAAATTTCATTTGTTTGGAAAATAAAATTATTCTTTTTTTTCCGTCATGTTATTCTAAAGGGTATTTTTGAAATTTCTTAAATTTATAAAAGTTACGCCCCGATAATGCCACAAAACTATACAGATCTAAGTTAGATGAGGAACCATATTGAAAAAAAGTTTGAAGTTGATAGCTGTAGCCGTTTGTCCTGTAGAGAACCGACAAAAAAACATGGAAAAAAAATGAATAGATTAAAACGAACACCAATTTTTTTCAGTATGTCAAATTGAATCCTCGTTGAAGCTCGTCTAATAATACTTTCATCTTCAATAAAACCGTGTCATTATTTGATACGTATACCATCATTTTTAGTATATTTTAATAGTTATGATAAATAATTAAAAACCATGAAATTTGAAGGTCAAGTTGTAAGTGATCTGTCATTTTTTAAAAAATATTATTGCCCAACACATCAGAACAAATCGACTGACAATAATTCATAAATTTTTATTCCATTATTGTTATGACAGAGAAATTTCAATCACGAAACACGATGAATGTGACAATTGTGAAGGAAGTTTCAACAGACAATGTCAATTTTCTCAAATTCATTTTTATATGTTATTATATCATTTATAATACATGAGCGTACATTACAATTTCCACAGTGTCAATTAACGAAAAATTGTGTAAATATATATGACCCGTGCATTTATATTTTTAGTTTTATTTAAAATACCTCATTTTATCTACCACTGCGTAACTAAACGATTTTTTAGATTTTGAATAAATATACTGTATTATGCCATTTGAAATGCGCATTCATTTTATATATTTGTTTTACTCTGCAGTCTATATCTGCATCAAGATTTTTGTGGAAATTTGTATATATAGGCATACATTTTGTCAAAAAAAAACTCTTCTATCTGCGGGGCATAGACTTTTTAAATGAATATATTTTATCAAAAAATTCTCTTCTGTCTGCAGGGCACAGACATTTTATTAATTGGCTTTCCACGAAATGCAATCAATTGACGATTTATAAGGCAAGGATCCTGTGTTTGTTCATGATTCATTAAACAGCCGGGTGGCACGAAAACTCGAGAGAAGATGAGGCACGCCAAAATCTCGAAATACCGGTCAGTCGATATATCGAATGGTCGAAATATTCTCGATTGTTTTGTCGAAATACTACCATTTTGTTGACAGATCGAATCGAATAACAAAAGTCGAGGTGTGAAATGATCTCGCTGTCTAGGCGCCTGAATACCTAATATTCATTCAGTCATGCGTGTATCATTGATATATTGATTCATCATTCATTGATTCAATCATCTAATCGAAGTACCATTTTGTCGAAAGACCGTTTTTGACGATACCATTTTGTTTAGGTCAATATATATATATATATATATATATATATATATATATATATATATATATATATATATATATATATATATAATGCATATATTATTTTACAATTTCCAACAACGAATAATGTAAACAAACTATATTACTGATAGGGTTTTCTCCCTCTAATACACGTGTGCTCGTGTTTGGCTTGTTTGTAATAATATTCCCTGTAACTCTATGAGCTATAAAAACTGAAATACGCGATATGATAATATAACGTTATAATAACATTATGTGGCGTTACATAAAATAGTGGCGTCACTGCCCGATAATTGCAGTGAACTCTGGTTGAGAAATATTAGGGGTGGGGGCAGATGAATGAGCGTAGAAGATTAGGGGTGAATATAAATTAGATTAATATTAAAAACATGTGTAATTTAATAAAGAATAAACTCTTAGTATATGTTTCAATTGGAATATTTTTAATAGTTGGAATGAGAAGTTATATATGGTTCACATTTATTAGACGAGCTTTAGCGAGGATTCAATTTGACATACTGAAAAAAATTGGTGTCCGTTTTTTTTTTTTTTTTTTTTTTTTAATGTTTTTTTGTCGGTTCGCCACAGGTCAAACGGCTACAGCTATCAACTTCAAACTTTTTTTCAAAATGGTTTCTCATCTAACTTAGATCTGTATAGTTTGGTGGCATTATCGGGGGGTAACTTTTTTTTTATGAATTTCAGAAATTTCAAAAATACCCATTAGAATAACATGGCGGAAAAAAAAAGAAAAAAAAATCCAAAAAAAATGAAATTTTGCGTGAAGTTGAATTATATTTTGATACACATTTCCAAAAATTTTCAGCTCGATCGGGTGAGCCATTTTGAAGAAAAAAAATAAAATGTGCTAAATTGGTACCACTCGAAGCAGTTCTTAAACATTACTACCCATACTATTACTATCCGCTCGTCTAACAACGCATATGGCGTTTTCCTAGTATTTTCAACATCGAAAACTTGGCGAAACGTTATAATCCCCAATTGAGGGCAGTGATGACATCATGACAAGGTAGAATCGTTTGTTCGGGATGGACCGTTGGACGTTCGTCCGTTAGTTCGCTCGTCAGTGGGTGCTAAATATATAGTGAACTCTGGTTTAGAAATAGAGGTGAGGGAAGATGAACGAGCGTCGTAGTTTAGGGGTGATCATAATCTAGCGTAATATTAGAAAAGAGTGAATAATAATATTATCAAGCATGTTTCTATATATATGAAATATTTTGTGAAGAATGAGTAATTTATTTTACTTTTCATTGATAATATAAAAAAACATGACTTAAGGATGACATTGTTTCCCAATTAGGGCCTAGGTCAAAGACAACCCCTCAAAAATAATTGAATGTAACTCATCACAACGTATAACAATTAAACTATAATAATATATTTGGCGAATAAAAGAAAATTCTATCATTGGTACTATGGAAAATGATCTATAATGTTTTAAATTAATAATCTTCGTTTTCTCTCGATTCGATTCTGCGGGGAAATCTTGCTGCCCCCGTGTCTCATTCAGCCGAGGCACTGTATTACATACTGAAGTCAAGACGGGTCTGGGTTCGAGATCTGCAGTTTTGTAAACATTCACTTACTCCCAGCCCAGCTGTTACCCCCAAATTACCTTGCAATTGGTGGGATCGTTAGGCAAACAATAACCATCCGGCTTCAATCGAGAACCAGAAGTTTATATTTATATTGTTTCATATACAACCTATATTGACTAATGTTAATTGTTTCATTTTTATTTGTTATATGAATGTTCTTCTATTGCCTATTTTCTTCGATTCTCCCCACTATTTCTCCACTCCCCAGTGGGCACCTAAAAAATGACCTTTCATCTCATCATCTAATATATCATTCACAGACGCCAATAGATCGTAGTCATCAGTACGGTGCGTCGTTAATCCATAAATAAATGAATATACATATAAGCATTCACACATATACATTATTAAAATGATCAACTTTTGATGTAGCGAGAGTTGAATATGATCGATATTGGCTATGGTCACCAAGCTTATGACCACCAAAAATACACGATTCATTGTCGTCTAGAAATTTGTTGAGCCTAGGCGCCACTGTGTGAAGATCACCCAAACTCTACACACTCATTTAATTTTTTGCCCTTTCCCACACGCTCCAAACGTAAGCGCCACTGTGTGGAGATCACCCAAACTTCACGCATTATTTCATTTTTTGCGATTTCCCATACCCTCCAAACGTACGCGCCACTGCATCTCTATGTAAAGTTCAAAGTCTATCAACTGGTTCATATTTCTTGGTATAACTCACCTTGTTCGAGAACAGCCCCGGGCTACCAAATGTACAGACAGGTCGTCGAGCATGAAATTCAACTTCGGTAGCCATAAAAAAACAACGACGAATAAAAGCACTCTTATCTATTCTATATTATATATAACGCTTCTGGGATGCAATACTCAAATCATAAAAGTTTCGCCTCGTCCTGATCCGAACCCGGTACTTCTTGAGTTGGGTGCTCTACCGCTAAGCTACCGAGACAGCACGATCGTGATGTGACTATTAGCAGAGGGACTATTTTTAGAATAGTATTTCATGACTTTTATAACTTTTGCCTTGTATATGTAATGTATTAATTATATATATATATATATATATATATATATATATATATATATATATATATATATATGGTATGATTTAAAACCGTTCAAAAATCGCGACCTCCCCGGGACTTCCTCTTTGGCGTATTGGGTAGCGCGTCAGACCGGCATTCTGGAGATCCGAGCTCAAGTCCCGGGAGAGGTCGCGATTTTTGAACAGTTTTATATATATATCTATATATATATATATATATATATATATATATATATGGTATGATTTAAAACCGTTCAAAAATCGCGACCTCCCCGGGACTTCCTCTTTGGCGTATCGGGTAGCGCGTCAGACCGGCAATCTGGAGGTCCGGGCTCAAGTCCCGGGAGAGGTAGCGATTTTTGAACGGTTTTAAATCATACCATATATATATATATATATATATATATTCTCTCCATTCTTGCTGCAGATTGTGTAATTATCATGATAAAACTCAACAAGTATGACTTATTTTTATAATATAATATATCACTCAAGTTACCGCAAGAAAAGGAAGAAAATATTAATATTTTTAAAAAATTCCATACGTAGGGGCCTACATATATTTATATAGAGGCCCATATATAATCAATAATCATATATTATTATATTGTTATGGATTTATCGAGTTCGATTGCATTCATGTACACGTGAAGTATGATTACCGGTACCTATACCTTATTATTATCGGATTACTGCTGTTCATATTTTGTGGAACGTCTTTCTTTCCTCGAGTGTTAGCGGATCGAAACGTAACGACGTTAGTGCTAGTGGATAGGGGGACGGTCGATTGGAAGCTCCAACAGCCGGGTTGAGACATTTGTGTCGAGATGGTGTGAGATTCACAGGAGATTCGTAACCATGATTGTTACTCGGAGGAATGGCAGTTGTATATACAAGCTTGTCAAAATCAAATCCAAAAATGTATATTGATGAGTATTTTTAAATTATTTGTAAATTATCTTTGAAGTTAGTATTTGTAGTATATTCCACAGATTAACCCTCAGTGGGTTTTGTGGACACTTGAACGAGAAAAATGTCTCTATTGTTATGTATACATTTATTGGATGAAAATAATAATAAAAAAAACATGCCATTTATATTCACTAACTCTCAAAATAAGGCTAACCGGACATGGTGATACCGAGTCTTATTTATATTTCGTAAAACTGTATATCTACATTAATTTCCTCTCTAACGGTATACAATATATTGGACCACGGAATATAAATATTTAAATCTCATGACAATTGTTTCTCCAAAATATATTGATAGATATTTATTTTTTCGTCTTTATAACTTCGTCCGTTATTTCCTAGATTATTTCATTAAAACATATTTGGGAAATTTCCAATTATTTATTCTACAATCAATCAAAAGAAATCTTATTATAATTCCCTCGACAGCTGAATGATGAGTCAGTATAATTTCGTGTTCGTGTCTAACAAAGGTTCGAACCCGGAACTCTTTCACAGATACAAACACTCACACACCATGCACATATGGGAGATACGAGAGATTGAGCTCATATTACCCACAGCAGCATCTCATTAATGATGGACCCAGCATTTTAAGATTAGTATCTTAGACGTTTTAATTATCTTTCGCGGCCGAGTTCATTATAATGACTTATTTTTACCATCCAGGGGTGACCGAAGTAGATTGGGAGCCTCTGAACTCAAATGCGAATTCAAGGGCGTCATTCTTTTACGTTGTAACTGTCGCATCTTCATTTCTTATTTTTTTATATTGGGTTTAACGACGCACTGTTATGATAGCGCAGATCTAGGTCGGATGGATGATTAATGAGATGATGGGATGATGAGATGAAGGTTCTTGGTTAATGGGAAGGATAGTGGGAAGGAAGCGGTCATGGCCGACTTATTGTAGGAACCATCCCGGCATTATAGCCTAGACTACAGAGGGAAACCATGAAAAACCCCTGTAAAGATGATCGGCGACGGGGATCGAACTGGGTTCGAAATTCCCCTCGCCTCCCGGATCACATGAAGCGAGCGCGTTAACCACTGCGCTGCATGTGTCGGTTTTTGCTATTTATTTATCTCATTTATCTGCACTCTGATGTATCGAAATTTGTAGCATCATTCTTCGCAACGCTTCATCATAATTTGTCATTATGTGGTTTTCAGGATAAAGCAAAACTGACATTACGTCGTTAGATCAAGACAACGAATTACTATAGATAAAAATGTAATCTACAATTTAATTAACTTTTTTTATTTTCAGAAAAAAAAATTGAAACACATTCTGTTTAACGTTTATCTAGTACAAACTCGATCAACCGTACTTATACCTCATCCATCACCTTGTCCAATAGTGGGGTGTCACTATCATAAATTATTATCTGAAATACATCCCAAATATCAACAAATTAATAATATAAAATATGACGCCAATATGGCATATCATCAATGCGTGCGATTTTATAAATAAGGTAACAAATACTATTTTGTTATATAGCTTGGTAGTTAGATTTCAAATTTTCAAAGAACTATTTTCTTTCCAGAACCAACGAAATTAATTAACTATATTTTGTGTTACAAATCTATGCAAGTTATGGAAATATATGGGACCTGAAGAGCGTATACCGGAATAAAGTCTACTCGGTTGAGTGACATGGTCTTCGGGGTACTTTTCAATGGATAATGTGGAAATGTGGACAATGTTCAATGTAGGATAAAATGTGGTTAGGATTCAGGTAAGGTTGGACACCCAAACCCATGCCACACAACCGAGTCGACTTTATTCCGGTATATGCTCTTCAGGTGCCCCGAAATATACGTCACGAATCTGAGCATATTTAGTAGATATGTGTAATAGATTGAAGACCGGTATTACCAACATAGCTCTAACTGGCAGTTAAGTATTGTTATCACCATTGTTACCCACGCTATTGTTCTCACCAACTCTCAGATTAGGCCTACACTAACTGGATTTTAAAATAACAGTTCAAAACAGAGCTGATCTGATATTATTACTATTATTATTATTGTATTATTATTCTGAATACGTGAATCTTACATCATTGACAATAATCTATACGAAAGAAAATTTGAACCTAATAATTAGTAGTCTAGCCTGTACCTCTCAATCTCATGATCGTAGGCGGGTCGACACACCCGATCGCTATTGCTAATGCATAGGAAAGACATCCAATCGAAACCATCAAGTTATCTAACACATGGATAGTTCTACAACCGACCGCCTATAGTCTTAGCTCACTGATCACTGGTCCAAGGGCATTACAAGGTGGAGGGAGGGGGGAGTACTGGACATTGAATCATAGAAGGCCGTGGAAGAGTGCTGACTTGATGGCCAAGGTTGCAGCACTGCATGATGGAGCAGAACAGGCACGAATAATGATCAGTAGGACTCACGATCCCCACTCCCCCCTACATACAAGCTTGCCCCGCTTGCCCCGCTCTCCCCGCTTACAAATATAGCCGGAGCTTTTTGTCGTGATTTTACAATTAAATTAACATCTAACCTGTCTAGCATGCGCCACTGTAGAAAAAACTGTAGGTAAAAAGTAAGGTAAACAAATAAGAATTGAAGCAATTATTTAATGGGTATAAAAAAATTAATAGCTCTCGGGCTACTTCTATGCAACTAAATACTTATAATAAAAACGGAATTAATTTGTGAATGAGGTAAAGATCTGTATCCATTATTAGGTATTACTTACTAATTAGTGTTACTATTAAATCAGTAAATTATTATTATATTATATTTTACTGTAAAAGAGTCTATTTTTTCATATGGAATTCTTGTGCTTAGCTCGAAGAAAATATCTCGTAATAAAAATATACAAACGAAATGTGTAGATTCAATTTTCATCAAATTATAAACTATTGGTCTAAAACTAATTACAAGTTAAATGCTATATTTTTTATCTAGTAGGCCTACGTAGACACATTTTGAAGACATTTGTAATTTGCTGCAGCTAAGAGCATAAGAGAAAATATTTTAAATTGATTCATACTTATAACCAAGTATCTAAATCTCTACCTTTTGTCAATATCAGAAACAATATTTACTGAATAGGCTACTTAGTATTATTTGAAAGTTATACTGACTGTCAAAAAATTATAGATATTTTTCCTTATGTCATCAAGCTGAATATTTTTTAACCCTTCCTAATCACTGACCATCATGTTCATTGCGTATATAGTATTGCCTATTTTCATCAATATTCAAATACATTTTCATATATTTTGATCAAATCAAACAATATATTGAAAGTTCGAATACAGATAAAAAAATGTACTGAATATATAAATTGAAAATATAAAGGGTATGGATTAAATATATTCATATAATTTATAGAACCAACATAAAAATTATTGAGAACTAATAAAGATATTTAGTTTTCATCTTATGCGTCGGCGGTTATTACAAAAACCGTCAAACCATTTTATTAAACGTTTTTCATGCTATAAATTATTTTAATCAAAATACGTCTAGTAGTAATAATAATGAGGAAATGAAATAATGCGGAAATTTCTCGCCGTCAAAGTTGGCTTTTGATTAGTAATTAATGACTGATAATATAAAATTATTTGTCTATATATTTATTCGCGTTCATTCTTTTTAATTGGGCAAAAAAGTAGTAAAAAGATTTGAAAAATGTTGAGAGTATACGAGCCTTTAGGTATGTGTGTACTAATTAATGCTTATTACTTGGCCAATGAGATGCCTCTATTTATAAGTAGTAATGAAATGTACGAATAAGAATTCCGTGTTTATACCGATTTACGAGTATATTTTATTTTAAAATAAGATTTTATTTGAAAGTACCCACGGTAATGAGTATACACTTTTTTTATATAACAATCTGAAATATATAATCTCGATTGTTTTTTGGGAAAGATTGAAACTTTAAAAAATGTATTAAAAAGTCGAAAATGTATTAAATCATTTTGCTTATTTATTGATGTTATTTTGATTGAATGGGTGACCGGCGGGATTGGAGTGCCTCATGTCTTGAATGACGATTCAGAACTCTATCCACTGTAACTTTCCAGCTCTATTGCTAAATATTATTCAGCGTATAATAATCAGAATTCATAATTGAGTTGCATCTCATCAATTTACATGATATGGGTATTTCTTTATTAGTGGATATGGGACTTTATTTGATTTAAAAAAACGAGCGTTTTGTATATAATCACAAATTAAACATTTGACATTTTCAGAAATGTGATTTGACTTTCAGAAACATAAAGCACCACATTTCCCATAATTAAAGACTTGAAAAAACATATTCGTTTTCTTGTTATGAAATCAGTTTACTGTAAAACAAATACAAAAAAAAGAGTTATTACATTTTTTACTCTCATCTTAATATGTCTGCATAATAAACAAAACCATTGTATACATACAATTAAACTCTCCTCAAATTTGTCAGTTTTTGTGTCTAAATTTATATCTAGAATCATATTCTTCAATAATAATAATAATAACACATTCTTTTCATAAGAATAAAGTTCCCAAATAACAATCACAATCAACTCGTTGTTCTTTTCTTGTTCGTCGCACAACAAACCAAGTCAAGTCGACAAGGAACGTTGTTTTGTTTTCTTCTCACTCGTTGTTTTGCACGAACTGTGAGTTTGGACGTCGTCCAGATAGCCGTCATCCTTTTTTACTAAAATAAAAAAACATTCATGATGGATAACTTACTGGGGAGACGGTATTAGAAGCTGCGAAGACTCGACTAGACTGGCAGGCACTTGACTTGTGGTTGGCACTATAGAAGACTGGCAGCCCTGACTGGTACTATAGTAGGTTGGTGTGGTGACTTGTACTGATGGCTAAACATTGATTTTAAGGTAATTTAATTTTTCACGAATATATAACAGAAAGGAGTTTCTAAAATATATTTACTGACATAATTAGGGCTAGGATGTTTAAGACATTTACCTTTTCTTTCGCTTTGTAGTACTTAAAAATGATATATTAATACGTTTCATGCGTCCCTGACTGCAAAAACATATTGTTTATTTCGCAATTGTGAAGTCTTTTTTTTACATTTTTGACAAATTATGTATTTTTTCAGTGTTTTTTTTAGGTATGTTTGTCTTTTCTGCTCTAATTTCTTATTGTGAAGCCTTTTCAGCCGATAATTGACTTAATTGTCATTCATTTTTCAAAATTCTTTTTTCATTTTTCAAATTCACATTCATTCAAAATGACTTGAATATATTTACTTCCTTATTTTCTATATAGGCCTATCCATATTTTCTTGATTAGTTAATTTATTATTACAATACTCGATATTTTTTGTATTCCATAGGCCTATCACTTATGGCAGCCATTGTAATTCGACGGCAGAGTCAGAGATTCGACAGCAGAGATATTTATAGTAACAAAGCTCTTCACTAATACAACACATAAGACCCGGTATTACCAAGTCCAGTTAATGAAAATAACTAGTTTATTCGACGAATAACAATATTATTGGTATTACGAAATCCAATTATCTCTGTTCGGCGAATAAAATATTCTGAACTGGCAGTTAGTTTATTCGACGCTTGAAGCGTCGAATAACTTCCAACCGAAGGTTTGGGTAATCAAGATGGCGACCATAAATCCCCAAAATCAGAACGTTTTTGTGTTCTATCCAAGTAAATTTCTTTATTTCTCTTATTAATAGGCCCAAGCCATGGCAAGTAGTATTAGTTCGAGCGATTCGTCGGACTCCGACGACGAGTTTCTCATGTTTGTTGCGGCAAGAGGTAGCCTTATTAAAGTAAATCAAAATCCAGATTAAATACTAACGGAAATCAATTACGACTAACTGACATCTCATTCTCTCAACACCAACCTCAATATTCTTCAATAATTTCACAAACTTCCATCAGATTAACCTGTGTTATTAATATTTGCTATTAAAATTTACTCGATACGAAAATCATGACGAGCTTGGCACCTGCACCTGACTTGTGGTTAGCAGTATATCCGACACTTGTCGTGTGGTTTCCACTATAGCGACACCTTGAAAGTCTTGAATCATTAGGAACATGAATTATTACACTAAAGGTTGGAGGCTACCGGCCATCAAAAACTGCGAGCATTTTATTTGATTGTCTACGTTTTTTATTTTTAATAATGATGGTCGTAAGGTTTATTCAGCGATTAGAAGTTAATTAAATAGAATTGAAGTGTTTTTTTCATAAAATTGGTAGGAAAGTTTCTAATACAGCGATAGATCTTCAAGCATTCTGTTTTGATCAATCTAGAAAAGTGGGCCCATATTTATACATATGCGTTAATTATGTATAATATATAAATATATATACTGTATATTATTTCATATCCTTCTCGTTAGCTCAGAAGGAAAGAGCAGATATGTATCAAGCATAAGGTCCGGGGTTCGATTTCCCGACGAGGCGGTTTTTTTCAGTGATAATAATACCCGTCCCATCATATATATATATATATATATATATATATATATATATATATATATATATATATATATATATATATATATATATATATATAATATATTAGACCTATATAAAGGCACAAATAGAAGACTTATATAAACTATTATTTTCAATTTGAAAATGATTTCCATTATTGGCATACAATCGAACAAAATTGTTTCAATAAATAGCGCATAATTATTCACAAACACGATATTTTTATATTTGTAATATTTTAATTCTAACTACAAATTGGTGAGAAATGTTTACAAATAAAATTACATCCGAGCCATGTCTTGCAATATATATTCTCTTTTTATATTAAAAATGTAGAATACTGGCTTTATTTGCTCGTGGACCGCGTTCCTCATGCACGCAAATCTTATCTCGGGAAAATATATCTTATTTATAGTCCCAGTAGGTTGGTTCTTATTTGCGCGCTAGTTACTTCTCAGTGACACAGAAACCCTGGTAAAAACTAAATAAAGAACAATTCCAACACACCTTGCTAAAAAAATCCCTTCCCATAACCCATGGCCTTAATATGTTTATATCTTAGAACATTTGAGATTAAAAAAGTAGCACGTAAGTAGCAAAAGTAGCAATTGTAGTTGAATTCGAACCCGGTGCATCGATTCATATAGAAGTGCTCGTCAAAAAGTGAGATTATCTTTTGAAAAGTATATTGGGCACAAATAGTTAGGCTTATAGGAGCCGCTACGAAAATGCGAACATAAATAAATACATCGTAGATTCAAATATGCTGCTCTTTACTCAAACCCTTTCGACCTTTCGACCCTTAGGCCTATATATATATATATATATATATATATATATATATATATATATATATATATATATATATTCAATGCTGCTTAACGACCCCACCAACAACCAGGTTATACGGGGGTACGAATGAGCGGGTGACAGTGATGAAACGATGAAGTGATAAAAGGTGAAAGGACATTTACAAAAACCCATGCCTTATGCGGGACTCGAACCCACGCCCAGCGGTGACTTCAGTTTCTACCGCTAGCGATAGTTGACTGCGCCACCGAGGCGGCTATATAGTTGGTTTTGCGCGGAACTTGGCTCCTGTAGACGTACCACTCGCCTAGATATAGTGCAATTGTATTTAGTTTGAATTGATTTTTATATTTCATAATAAAGTAAGATATATTGCATTCAAACCCTTTGGAGTATATAAAGATAAAAAAACGGGGTAGTTGGCTTTGCGCAAAAGATTTGTCTCCCGTTGAGTCACCGCTTGACTACATATATAGTGCAATTGCATTTTGTTTGAATCGATTTTTCTATTCCATGGAAAAAATAAAAATGAACCAAAGTTCCGTTTCTCGCTTCTGTTAACGCCAGTTAAACTTCAAAATTCCCACCAGTCTACCTTTGAAATGATTTTTATTTGTGTTACGTAACAGCGCACGGTACTGATGATTGAGATCTATTGGCGTCGGTGAATGAGGTGTGGAAAATGAGATGAAAGGTTATAACTTATTTTACTATGTGTTTTTCGTATTGAGAAAGAAATGACACACCGGCACATGCAGCGCAGTGGTTAACACGCTCGCTTCATGTGATCCGGGAGACGAGGAGAATATCGGACCCGGTTCGATCCCCGCCGCCGATCATCTTTACAGGGGTTTTTCATGGTTTTCCTCTGTAGTCTAGGCTAAGGCCGGGATGGTTCCTATACAATAAGTCGGCCATGACCGCTTCCTTCCCACTATCCTTTCCATTACCCAAGAACCTTCATCTCATCATCCCATCATCTCATTAATCATCCATCAGACGCCATTAGATCTGCGCTATCATAGCAGTACGTCGTTACACCCAATACAGATAGAAGAAACGATACTGGCCTATCATAAAGAGCTATGACTACCTCTGTCAGGATGGTCCACCATGCCGGGATGATTGACCACGGCAGGATGGTCAATCAGGGGAACGAACCCCGTCCTCCTGAATGACTAGAATGCTAGCCACTGATTCATCTGTCTCAGTTTTTAAATGAAAATCAGCAACTAGAACTAAAATGTCGGAGTGATTTGACAAAATATCAAACTATGAAATATGAAGTGTGTAAAATAAGTACAATATTGTCGACTTTTACATCTTATTTCCTACAATTTAAACGGCGCACTCTCACAATTATCGTTCTTCGGCTCCCTAACATGTATAAGTGCAGGCCACTACTCGATTTGTAATTATATATTGTACACTTATAATTCGTCATAAAAATAGTAACTGTAGTAATTATTATCTATATATTTGAAAATAACAGGAATAACTGGATTGCTCTTACTTCGATAGAAAAACGTGATGTCCAGTACTCAAAAATGTCACTAAGAATTAAGTGTGAATGATGATAACTGTTAATGTATATATAATTGTGTCTGGTAATTAGTCAACGAAGTTGTCTAATTATAATTGAACTTGGACAACAAGTTCATGCAAAGAAATAATTTTAAAAATGCTTTCGGTGGTATCAAAAATATAATAATATACTATTAGAAATAATAATTAAGAAATATTTTTGTTTCTGATTTACTAGCGGAAATCGATTCGAGGTACCATTAATAAACCCATAGAGGTTATATACACGTGGATGGTCTGAGATTTCAACCACACGTATTTTTAACAACCCAAATTTATGTGGTGATGATGACCAAGCTTGAACATTTCTTGAAATCATTCAATGAATCATGTTGGAAATATGTGACTTCCAACACATTTGAAAAAATGAGGGATGCACATTGTAAATCTAATCTAATCGAAATTCTTGAGAAATAGTATGAATAAATTCAAACACTCTCCCAATGTAGCATATCTCATAGCAGAGTAGGAAGATATTTACCTAGACTATGGGGAAAATGTATTTTGTTTGATTAAATTTAAAAACTTTACACAAAATTAAGTGACTCTTCCCCAGTTAAGGCAGAGGAGACATGGTAAGGACCAGTTTGGGCGATGCAATATAAGGGTGATCTATCAATCACCCCTAATCATGATGGGATTAGGGCTGAAATCTTGTAAAACATCTCAATAATAAAACACATGGGAGGGAGTATTCTATGGAAGCCGTAGCTCACATTCTGATTGTCTGCTAAGCGACCCCACCAATAGATAGATTATTTGGGAGTGCAAAAGAGCATGTGATTATGTAATTATGAAGCAATGATACGGGACTCGAACCCACGCCCAACGGTGACTTCAGTTTCTTAAGCTGTGCATCAGTTGACTGAGCTACGGAAGGTGGCTGAGTGATTGTATTAATAACATATGAAGGGATGATGAGTGAAAGGACGTTTACCAAAATCCATGCCTTATGCGGAACTATAACCTATTTCCAAAACGGGATTTCAGTTTCTGAAGTAGTGCCTCAGTTGACTGAGCTACGGGAGTGCGACAGTATACGCATTCTGTTTTTTTCATATAATTGTATTAAATATTGAAAGTTGTCCATGGTCACTGAACTTGTGATCAACCAAACTTTATGATTGACTATAGCATCTAGATTCTAGATGTATGTTGCTCAATTCAAAATAATTTTGAACAGTTTCAGTAAAATCAGTGAGCAGATCCATGAGGCCTAGATGTAGGGCACAAAACATTTAAGGGGCACCACATTTTCAAGAGGCGCCAGCCCATGGATTTTTTAGAAATCGATAACGTTGTATTTATTTTCAAAAAGAACATATTTAATATTATGTATTTTCGTATTGTGAGATGTTATATAATGAATGAAGACATTATTAAAAGTTAAAAACAGCGCTCAAAACACATTTATTAATAACTATGTACTCGATGGTAATTTGATTTAAAAGTAGATGAGGGGGGGAGGGAGGAACGCTTTTAATTTTTGGTCATAAAGGGACGCAAAATCTCTTGATACGGCCTTGAGTACAATTATAATTGTCGTTTTCGCGAGGTGAGAAAAATCCCATTTCACACCTCCTCAACGACAATCTTCTCGTTTCCCTGCATTCGAATGTTTTTCTCCAATCACCACTCCGGTCCTGCTCACGTCTCCTTGACTGCCGTGATAACCTTGGTCTTGGTTTGGTCCACGGCCTATGAGAGTCATCGTTGGGATGCTGTGGTACAGTCGAGTGTAAGACGTTGTTGACACGCCCACACACCATTATTTAGATGACCTCGGCATCTGGTGGGCCATCAGTAGATCAGCAAGGCTTATTAGCATTGCTTCTAGTTGACGGTAATTTAATGATACGGCTTTTCATTTTTGTATGACACGTTTTAGGTATTGATAAAAAAAAAGGATGGAGTAAAATGAATTGGAACCATTTCTAAAAATGAAGAGAAAAGTTACTAATTTTGTAAAAAAAATAAAAGATCAGAGAATGATTTGGAAAGAAAACAGAAGCATAATTGAAGGAAAATAAGAAAAAGAAAACTAAGATCAAAATAAAATTGAAGATGCGCTTCCTTACCATTGCATGCGATTGAATTGTTCGCTATATCCATGAAATTTTGATACCTCAAGAATAATTGTTTGTTATCAATTGTTTCTTCTGGGGTTGTATAAGATCGCTCTTGTGGTGCCCCGTTTTCTTGACCATTTAAATTGTAATTATTCATTATTAAAATTTATCAATTTAAATAAATGTCGGCAAATCTTGTACTATTACTATACATTAGGGCAGTCATAAGCATTACATTCATAACAATGCAAACACCTTATACGTATATTCGTTAGCACCGAAAAACACTATCTGTAACCGTAATTAATTAACCATTTAAAAAATATTTCTCAATTCTTCGAAATCATTCTCCTTTTATTCGGTATCATTTCTTATTAAGTACATCATCAAAACTATATTATCATCATTTATATATGTAATATACTAGACGCATTTTTAATGACAAAATGATGTCGAATTTTTTAATTATTAAACATTTTATTTTCTAATTACGTTACTCTCCGGATTCCCATTAAGGTAACGTAAAGTGACTAATGGGACTTGTAGTCATAATGGATAGATTAGTAGTCGGCGATCACCACCAAGATCTAGGTGTTACATGTGGTGGGAAGGGGGTGGAGAAGAGGGAGGGGGGGACATTAAGGTTGGTGCATATCAAAGTGTAATATAGTTTTGACTTTTAACAGTGTTAATTAAAAATCTTAAGTGCTTTTATAATTTTTTTTTATAATTATTATTATGGAATTATTCTTATTCTGACGTAAGGAATTCTTCTGAATGACGAATTAGATAAAATATATATTAAATATATTCCGTTTTAATGAGTTTTATCAAATTCGTTCAACACATCATTTCCTTTCTGATGTTTTATATATATTTTTTTATTTCTTATGCACAATGAAAACGTACTTTAGCAATACGATTTTGTGCGGTAGTTTTTTTTGCTGTATTTAAGTGGATTTGATTAATTCTATACAAGTATTATTTCGAAAAAAATCGTCTTTGCACGTCAATATATATCTGGTATCTATTAAAATATAATTTCGAGACATGCGCGAAACGTACTTTAGTAATTATATGTTTTTTGCAATTTTTTTTCAATCCTACTCTAACCAGACTGATTCTACACCCAAGCAATTAGACATCGTAAACCTTAACATAGGAAATCGTATATTATCAGGATAAACGATTCTGACTCTCACCTTGCTGGAGTGTCGAAACTCCCTATCGTTATTGTTTAGGGATAGGGAAAACAGCCGATCGGAACTGCACCTACCCCAATAAAGGAATCAGACTACTTTATTAACGTATTTAGGTTTAATTTGTGTGAACGAGGTGTTTGTGTGGGAGGGGGAGGGGGAGGGGGGATGAGAGAGGTAGAAGGAGAAAGAGACTGAACGAGAGAGAGAGAGAGAGATATCAGACAGATATACGAAAGATAAGCTACCTTACGTTCTAAACGTTATGACTTGATCTTCAAAGTTTTTACTGTATGTTTTCTTACTTTTTTATATCGTTTTATTATCCTACTTTGATATTAATTTCTTTGTAACAGACGTGCTTTGCAAAATAAAGGATTACAAGGATTAGATTATTTCTCATTCATTGACTATAAAATGATTTGAGCGCAAATTGAACAATCAATTTAAATGTTTGAAAGATTTTATACTTGCCATATCGCTTGAAAGTGTTGCATTCGCTGATATATTGATGTGTTTTTAGAAGTGATTTTTACAAAAACGCTCAACGAGAGCTGAGAAGCGGAAAGAGATGGATCATGGACACTTAGCCGACGAATACTTAGTCGACGAACACTTAGTCGACGGACACTTAGTCGACAAACACTGGGTCGGAAATACAATTAATGTCTATAAAAGAATATTTACAGTACCGGTACCGGTATATTTTGTTTTCAACAATGAGAATCATTTTTAAAAAGTAATTCCTTCTACAATTTATTGTTACTTGGCATTTTTATTTTTTGTTTTATGAAAACAATTGCGAGGTAAAATGAATAACATTTTTGATTTTGTGATTCATTGTTTTTATAACTTTTATATTCATATGAATGATAATGTTTCCACAAAATCTTCGCGTTCTAAAGAGTAATTATTGTTATAAAATGCTTGATAATAAATATTATTATATTATAGGCAAAATTCTTTCATAGAATTGTATTAAAATTGTGATTCGTCTTCCAAATTTCTCGTTTACTCGTCTTGATCTCATTTATTCTTCCACAAAAATATTACAACCCACAATTTTATTTCAATTCGTATCCCAAATTTTTATACATTCATCGATCATTTATTCTTCCAGAAAAAAATTATAACCTATTATTTTCACAGATTACTCGCTCATCTGCCAACAACTTTCACGTAGCGTTTTCCTAATATTTAATATATAAAGCTTATCCTTATCTCATTTTAGCTCCATGCACCACTCCAACGTTATTACCTGGTTTCAGTTTGATCCGTAGGGCTTGCAACTGTCATTAATATCTACGGATCGAAACACCCCAACTATGACGCTTATCCATAGGGGAGACGGTCGATCGGAACTATACTATCTATCTCCGATATTGAGGGCTTGCAACTCGCATGTGTCTAGACAAGAGCTTATAAAACCTGCCATTATAATACCATTGACAGACACATTTCACAGTAATTAACAAAATCCAATGACTATTTGAGTTCAAAGAACTTTTGTGGATTCTCAAAATGGTGGGGAATAATAATTACATGAATATATAATATTTTAATTTTTATCAATGCATAAGTTTTTTCATGAGATGAAGAAAAATGATCCAGGTATGATAATTATAGTATAATAAAGAATGAATACCTGTATAATGATTATTTCATTAAATACTAAAAATATCACCAGAGGGAAAAAGTTGCAGAGATAATTATTTTGTATAATATATGTAGATATATAAAAAATTTGAAGATGCGATATTTTGTAATTATATTTATGTTTGATTGTTTAATGATCGTGTTTTTGGTGACATATATAATTGTTGTAATTCAAAACGTTTAACGCTGCACGTTTTACGTGCAGATAATTAAAATACACGTTTTTGAAAATTGTTATTTTTGCAGTGAGCCCATGGCTATGAAAAGGCGTTAGTGTTGTTTTGTATATATATTCATTGATTTCATATTGCTGGTGTTTTTATTTATATAGTTTTTTTCGAAGGAATTGTGTCTGTCTACGAACATTAGCCTGAAGGTATATTCTCATTTTTTTTTAAACTAAAACTGAGTCATAAAATTAATTTCGATTTTAAAAACGGATTATTTGTTGAATAGATTTGAAATATTCGGCGATCAATTTCTCAAATATTTGGGTTTATTGATTTCAAATTTAATTCATTTTCAACATTTCGATTTGATTTCTTCAAAATATCATTGGTTTTCTACATTTTTTTTTTCATATCAGATTTTTTGTAACATCTCTAGCATTTTAATACTTCTATACTTGTATTATATACAGCTAAAAATTGTTGTTTATCCATAATTAAATAAAATATGTTCCAAAATCTTGATTGCAAAATCATTCTAAAATAATTTTAGCAATCAGTTTAAAATGTTAAAACTAAAATAAAATGGCTGAAAGTTTTTTTTTTTATTTTCCTAAAAGCTCGTTAGACATTTAATCATTTTGATTTCCTCGTATACGCCATCCTGAAAAAAAAAGAAATAACATTTATTTGAAGTAACAAGTAAATACACATTATATTTACCAATCTGAACAACCAATAGCAATTTATCTCTGGCTCTAAAACTCGATCGGACCCTTGTTTGACCATCATTCATTGTTTGCTGACTAAAGGAAGCCGTTTTTTATATGAGCCAATTGTTTACTTTTAATCATCACAATTAATTATCTTCCCTCCCTTTATTTGATTTCAGTTGACTTTTTCAAAATATTTGCTTTAATTAATTAAATATGTTGAACAACATTAGTTTTATCACCAACAAACGTAGGCCTATACAAGAAGAGTGAATTAATTCAAATACCAATAAATAATTAGAAATTACGACTCTGTCACCTGGGTTTGTTTCCGCATCATCTGATATCAATATCATGAGCTTACATTTCACATAGAAAGGGGCCTATTTTGGGTAAAACGCGTCTTCGAGGGCGCATGTCCCCAAAATTTCGTATTACACAATATTAGGAATCTGGGCATTTTCCCTTCAAAATGGAAGACGTTTTATATGTCTTTTTGGCCCCTAGGCGATTCAGTAGATGCGTGTTGTCTCTATATAGTTATTGATTCGCATCGATTCCAATAATCAGAATATGTACCTTTTGAGGTAATCCATTCGTCAATGGTTCGTGAAAAACATGATTAAATACTAATCAAATAATACAGAAAATATAATTTTCTTTTCATTTTATGAAAAATGGTAATTGTCCAAATGACCTCAGTTCATTTTACCAGTTTCATTATGTCTTCAATCTTCTAAGATGAATTTCTCTTTTCAAAGTTCTAGTATCATTCTTCTCAAAATTGGTTCGGGTGATTTCGCTACTAATCTTCTATTCACAATGTTTATGATAAGTAATAACTTATCTCGTTGCAAATTATAAAACAAATAATTCAACATTAAAGTGGTGTTTTGTTACATCGAAATTGAATTAGTTAATCAGTGTATATGTACGATTATCTCTGCTACATTACATGTGCATGTAATCCAAACCGTGTACACAGAGTTTATACCCCACGTGATACAACATAATACACGACCGGGCATCGAACACCGACCCATGTACGAACAACATGCAAAGAGACGAAATACCCATCATGTGAACGCCATTAAACCTCTGTTAACAGCACGTCTATCAAACCGGCCCTGCAGTAGTCGTCGGCCGCCCAGGGCAAAGGAGGCGCGAGAGAGAGAGAGAGAGAGAGAGAGAGAGAGAGAGAGAGAAAGAGAGAGAGAGAGATGACGTGTGCATCTGAAGGAGTAAGGCCATGCAACGCCCAAGGCGAGACGGATTACAGCCTCCGCCATCCGTGGTCAACATTATTTTCAAGGTAGGATAATACCAGCTTAAGAGTCAATGGGAGTAGATTTAGCGAAATGTCAGTTTTTTGGAGATTAATTTTGAATCGTTACAGATATCGAAATTGTGAAAACAAGGAAACACAGATATTCTCAATACCTTTCAGGTGATGTAATTGATAACTACTCATCTCATATCGCCTAATTGTCAGGGGTATACGCTTTGAAAATGTGTATTACCACCCTCGTTAGCTCAGTCAGCTGAGGCACGCTTCAGACACTGAGGCAATCGTTGGGCGTGGGTTCGAATCCCGCATAAGGCATGGGTTTTTGTAAACGTCCTTTCATCTATCATCACTTCATCCTTTCATTATCACCCGCTCATTCGTACCCCCATATAACCTAGCTGTTGGTGGGGTCGTTAAGCAGCATTAAAAAAAATGTGTATTTTTAAGCGTATACGCCTGACAATCAGGCGATCCCAAATAAATGGTTATTACTTACACCATCTTGAAGGTATTGAAAATATCTATGTTTCCTCGTTTTTAGAATTTCCATATCTCATACCATTCAGAAGCCATCACCAAAATACTGATATTCCGCTAAATCGACTCCCATGGACTCTTAACTCGAACTATCTGCATCTTAGAACGATCGCACGTCGTTTCCTATCTTTTAGCATTGACGATCAGAACCTTCGAACATTCTTATTCATATTCTTTGTATTAGACTAAGCTACGATCGGTTATCCTTACGTATAATATTACATTGGCGCCCAGACGTTTCGATCATTTATTTGAGTTAATGCTTACACATTGCGTTTTCTACAACCGCGGGCCAAATAATGTTTGGACTCTTTGAAAAAGGAAGGATAAAAATATTTAACAACAGCTGTACGTATAACGAAGCATCTCTTTATTTTAATTACTCGCTCTAAAATTGATCTATTGCCATATAGTAATTAGGGCCTACAAAAATGATTTTTATAAATAATTTTATCGTATTCTGTTGTAATTATTATGTATATATAACTATTATTTTAATTTTATGACCGTGATTTTATTAGCGTTTGTGATGAAGAGCAACTCGGCACAACATTTTGATTGGTTGATTCGAGTCAGTTGAAGACTGATGGACGTATTAGAACCGTAATTATTACCTGATATTAAATTTGTTATATGTTCTAAAGTCCAAATGATGATCGTGTACGTTTAACGACTGACCGACAATAAGGTTCGATCGAGGTGAATGCAAGGAGATGAATGATAGACGAAATTCAATGCCCTGAGCGGAATTCGAACCTGGTTCTAGACATGTTTCATGATTTTTAACTTTGTTTAGTGATTTTATTGACTTATTTATGGGTGTATATATATTTTAAAGCCCATGATGCTGCTAAACGACCCCATCAACAGCGAGTTTTGTTCAATATAAGAGGATTCGAATGAGCGGGTGATAATGAAATCATGATCATTTGTAAAACGAACGTTTCGAGAAAATCATTTCTCTACAGCGAGACTGAAATCCGCGTCCGTTCGGCTTCAGCTTTTAAGGCATGACACTGTACTGACTCTGACTCTGACTGAATCTGTGTTATACAAACAGATATCGTTATCAATATAGATATTATATTGAATTAAATTCAAAAATACAAATTAAATTATTGCATTGATATATTGCACGGTAATACGAGAGTGTGTATATATCAAAATGTCAAGCCAAAATGAATTAACTTGACATGCTACCGAACTAAGCTGTATATATATATATATATATATATATATATATATATATATATATATATATATATATATAATATATATATATATAATAATATATAATATAATATAAGATATCAAAGAATAACAATCAATTGCAATTGTTGAGAATTTCCATATCATAACATCATAGGGATACACAAATTTTGAATATTTGTCATATCGATTCATTTTGAAGTGATGCAAAATAATATCAAAACAAATAATAGGTTAGCCGGCCTGAATTTGAGATGTACCAATACAAATATTGAATATTTCACTATCATTTAGTATGCAACCTTCAAAATCATTGTCGTTTCATTTTTATTTAACAGTTTAACAGAACATTAAAATATATTCAAAATAACAATATTCCAAAAAAGAGTCTTTTTTTATTGTCAGTCATGATAATTATTATGAATAGGAATATGCAAAAATGAATAAAGGTGTAAACAATCTCATTTTTGAATCAAATTCATTTTAAATGGAGTAATCGGTGATTATTCACAAAAATGAAGCCAAAGTAACAACTCAATATTTCTAACACAAGTGCTGTAACTTCAGCGAAACAACAGCTAGGTTATACGGGGAATAATTTATTTACTTGTTCAATAGAGTCCAACTTGAATTTTCTCAATGTGGAACCATGTTCAAAATTACGTTTTTACTCTGCTGACCAGACGATGGAAGTACTTGAAACAAGAGAATAAAATTCATTCCTTATTCAATGAAAAAGAACAGAGATCAGAGAAGAAAGAAAGAAAGAGAGAGACGGAGAGAGAGAGAGAGGGAATTTAATTTAATGATAATCATTTATTCAAAAAAGATAACCTCGTGAACTATCATCAGATCTTTCTAATCGCACAACATTTATAATTTAATTAAAATTCAAAACCATATTTATTAGTTTCTTTTAAATATTTCTGATTAATCTGAAATAACTTGGGATGGGCTATTCAATATATCCATGTATTAACCACTAATTAAAATGTTGCTCTTACCCGTCTGTCATGGAGAAGATTAAGATATAAATAAACAAAATAAACAAGTAGAAAAAAACAGGTTCATTGGCCAATTATGTTAATCATATATTAGAAGAATAAGATATGTCGTTTTCTAAAACAATATGATGACGTCGAAGTCGACAGGTGACCAACCTTTCAAAGAATAATTTGTGCAAAGTATATTCTTTTTTGTATCTGGCCTACTGACAATACTGCATTGAGCAATTTAAAAAACTTGAAAAATATCTCAACCTTGAAACTAGATTTAATGAATGAGGAATTTATGTTTTCCCTTATTCTAGATAAAACTAAAAATCATCGCCTCAATTTCAGAAATTGAAGTAAATTTTTTCGTAATCGATAGAACAAGAGTCATGAAGTAGACATAACCTCTTTTTTCATATTGAGTTCAACGACGCACTGTTATGATAGCGGAGATCTATTGGCGTCGGATGGATGATCAATGAGATGATGGGATGATGAGATGAAGGTTTCTTGGGTAATGGGAAGGTTATTGTGAAGGAAGCGGTCGTGGCCTATATTGTGGTAACCATCCCGGCATTAGCCTAGACTACAGAGGGAAACCACGAAAAACCCCTGTCAGGATGGTCAGCGGAAAATTGAACCTGATCTCCTGAATTACGGTTCACTATGCTAGTCACTTGACCACTCGTCTCAGTTACAGGGTACCGTTGTGGTATATTCGAGAATGTCATGTTTGATTGATTTCATTTATTCAGTATGACAAACATAATCGACCGATTCTAAAATATGAATATTTTATTCGCAGTAGAATAATGTTGCCGCCCCGGTGGTTAAGTCAATTGACTGAAGTCACCGTTGGGCGAGGGTTCGAGTCCCGCATAAGGCATGGGTTTTTTATGAACATCCTTTCACCTATCATCACTTCATTGTTTCATTATCACCCACTCATTCGTACCCCCGTATAACCTAGCTGTTGGTGGGGTCGTTAAGCACGATTAAAGAAAGAAAGAATAATGTTTTCGGTGGAAGTGCCAGGTTCTTGAAAACGGTCGACAACAAATGCATGTTAAATATCAAAATGGAGTACACTTGTATTCAGGAAGTAACGTCGTCTACCAACTAAAAATTGCAAAATCTTGAGTAATTTCATAATCTCGCTGCAACTTTATGAGGATTTAATGATTTTGAAAGATGCAGCTGCGTTTTTTATCTCAAATCTTGTCCTGGAAACTCATACATGAATTTTGTCAAGTAATTTTCTTCACATTTTTACTTTAAATCTTTTCATGTATTACAGTAATTAAACCCTCAGTTCGGCTCTAACTTATCAAACAACGTCACTCACAGATTTGTACCAACTCTATTTTAAAAATAACTAAACGATTATCTATTCTGTAAAATAGAAGTTGTGAAAATAAAACGATAAATTAATACGGAGAATATTATCTTGACTTGATTTATGATTCTTCTCATTTCACTTTCTAGCCAATAAATCTGCCTAGATGAATTACTGTAATAACTCATAATATTTTATTATAATTTAATAATCATCTTTCATTAATTCCAGGACGTTACATAATACACAAAAGGATAAAATAAGTTTAATTGGCAGATATATATTCCTTTTCTTTGGTCCTATCGTGCACGCCATACATGCACACTAGTGCATACACACAAAATTATCTGCTGTACTGGGAGCAACAATGATCAAATTCTAGTACGATAATTTATTGGCCTAAATCAAAGGAAAACACAGCACGTGCGTTGTATGAGCGAGATGTATAAGAAATTTATAAGAAATTTATACACAGTAATTTTGAAAATATTCATGCCTTCCGTTAAACGCAAGCCATTTAGACGTCACAGACTAGAAATATCGAAACTTTGAAATGAATATCAAGTAACCCCCACCCCACCCCACCCCACCCCACCCCACCCCACCCCCGTGACACTTTCAGATAAGGCACTGCTTCTAAAACGAAGTCAAAGTTCAAGTAGGTTAGAGTCCCGCATAATGCTGGATTTCTATAAAATTTGAGAAGCAAAAATGAAATCATTCAAAATTAAATTGAATTGGTGGATATGTTAATACTCAATTCTCTTCAATAATCACACAGATAATATTCCAATTTTTATGAATTTCTATCAACTTAAAATTCATATTCCCGATTACTATTCATAAAAATACCACTTGCATATATTAGATTGATTGATTAGATTGTAATAAAAATAAAATATTAGATTGTAATAAAAATATCAAACACATCCAATCTATCTGCCACTATAATACCCTCATTCAATTAATTATTATCAAAATGTCATACCAAATAAATAAACCAACGACCGGCGCCTTCCGAGTCTCTATCCGGCATGTTCCGAGTTCCGAGGTTGTCTGTTTCCGGCCTCGAACCAGGGTCCAGTGCGCTTAGAGCTGGAATGGCGGGTACACATGAGACGTAAGCACCTCCTCTCGCCAATATATCTTTGTAAGCGCATTATCCGAGAAGAAACGCTCCGGAAAAGAGTTTCGACAATAATAATGGTGTTGTTTAAAACCAGTCTGTATCAGTCACTCAAGATAATCTCTCAGAAACTGAGGTCAAGTCGAGCATGAGTTCGAATCCCGCATAAGGCATGGGTTTTTATTATATTCATATTATCCGTTCGTGTATGTACCCCCAAATGAACTAGCTATTGGTGGGTCGTGAAACAAAATACAGTAAATTAGGTGAGTGCTGCCTCAGAGGATTTTGATTGGATTTCTTCCCAACATTTTTTCCCAACATTTTTTCCCAACATTTGGAACTGATAAAGAAAAACATGTAAATCCAAATAAATTATAAAAAAGCTATAGTTCAACTCAAATTAATAGGATAACTATAGTCAACCTAAAACTAACAATATAACTACCGGTACCGTTATTCAATTATTACATTTTTATACCAATATGGAATGAACATTATGTGGATGGTTCTAAATTTGTGAAGAAAAAAAAATCGTAACATTTACAACTCGTTTCAACGGGGCACGTATTTTCACACTGTTTTTTATATTACCCACATATTATTGAAACCAACAGTGGAATAACTTATTGAAGAAGCGTAAGTTCTCTATTTTTTCAATAAAGAAAGCATGAAAGAAAGAATGAAAGAATTAATTATCTATACGGAATCTCAATCATCGATATAATACTGTATGACTTCATTATATTAATAAAATGGATTTGAGTATATTCAATTATTAATATGACAAAAATTATCCACTGAGACGGGCAGACGAGTGGCTAGCACACTGAACCGTCATTGAGGAGAACGGGGTTCGATTCACCATGGTCGATACTGACAGAGGTTTTTCGTGGTTTCCCTCTGTCGTTCAGGTTGATCCTAGAATAAATCTTTCAAAAAAACAGGACATGACCGACTCATTCTCACTATCCAAAAACCTAATAAAATAACCTTTCATCTCATCATCTCATTCATCGTTAAGTTACACCAATAGGTCTTAGCCATCAACAAAGTGCGTCGTTTAAACCCGATATATAAAAAATAAATGCATGGGTGATTCTATCCCCTATTTTATGAATCTAGCAACATGAAACCCGGGTAGTGGAGTGAATCCAGCATCAATAAACAGTAACTGTCATCCGATTTGGCTCTGTTTCCGGTGATAGATTGTGTACGATGCAGGATTCATGCTATCAATTACTATGACCTGACCGAGTTAGAATAGGGTTGAGGTAGGTGATGACGGGATAGCTGTGGTCGGTTAAAGGGTAGTGGGGAAGAGTGGGAGTGAGTTGAATGAAATTAAAAATTGAAACTTTGCGAGTAGGTTTGGAAGAATTACGAGGCCTGTAAATGGAAGCATGGATTGAATATCATTAATTTTTATAGGATTTGTATTATTTTTTATTTTGGCATTGGTAATCTTTTACAGTCAAGAATATGTAGGAGGTGATTTGAACATTAATCGGTTTATTATTTTGGTGTTAATATTTGTTTTGCCAATAATATTTTCGATTATTAGCCCTGATTTAATTAGAATTTTATGGGGATGGGATGGGCTAGGTCTTGCTTCTTATTTACTTGTTATTTATTATCGAAATATAAAGTCCTATAATGCTGAAATATTGACGGCTACTAACCGTATTGGAGATGTTGCGTTATTATTGGCTATTGCATGAATATTAAATTTTGGTGGATGAAATTATATTTTTTATTTAGAGTGTAGTCGTGATAGTGTTGAAATATTAATTATTGTGAGGATTAGTTATATTAGCGGCTATAACGAAAAGAGACCATATCTCTTTTTCTTCATGACATGCATCTGCTATTGCAGCCCCAACTCCTGTATCTGCAGTGTTGGTCCATTCTACAACTTCAGTAACGGCATAGTATATTTATTTTATTTTGTAAATAGTGTGAATAGTGAGATATAATAAAATGAAATGGTAACAATAATATGTAACACGTAATTGTGTGAGTAGGATAATATTTTGTTTTACTGATATGAATTTAGAATCATTTATTAAAATAATTGAATTTGAGGCTGTAAAAAATATAACTTGAGGCTCGAAAATTAATTTGAGACCAACATATTTTATTTTGTTCACATTAATTACACTTTGAGTCTAAGTAGAAATTCATTTAAAATTTTTTCAGATTATTCTATCATTTTCGCTCTCCGTGTATTTACTTCGTAAACTCTTTTATGACCTAAAACTAATTAAGATTTTTTTATAATTCAATTGAAAAATGTTTAGGTGCACCAAGTTAGAATTCATTGCTCTGTGCTACATACAGCATCCAGGTAACTTCACCCACATTGAGTCCATGTGTGTGGTATAAATGGTTCACATTTTAATTAGTCTGGTTCGTTCAGAGATCGAACTCAGGACCGCAGGGTCTAGAGATTCACGTTACAGTAGTTTAGTGACTTCAGTCACCCGATAGAAAGAAGGTTGAAATAGAAGGCAGTTGCTATATAATCGAACACGATACCAGAACAAGCTGATAATTAGAGGGCAGTGTCTGCAAAGACATGTTACACATAAATTGGATGCTTGAAGCGTTAGAAAAAGTTCGTCATGTGTCTCCTCATTGTTGTCGTAGCCACTGTAGGGTACTTTGTAGGAGAATGTTCCATTTAGTCACTCGATGATTGACCAAAGTTCAGTTTGTGGTGGCATAACAGAGTACACCTCTCGACGATTTCAAGCAAAATTATATTAGTTAGTATAGTTACTATAGCTATTTTAGTTAGTAATCAGGCAAAATGCACGGTGCTAATAAAAATAGAGAAATTCACCTTCACTAATTTTTTCCATGTTCAAAAACCAGTGTTATTGAATGAAAATTTCACATCTTTGAGATAATTTTATGCTCTTTAATTTTAATATGACATTCTATTGTGAATTCAATCAGTTTTGAGATAATACGTCAATGAATAAAAATAATGTGAAGAAATTCATTGACGTATTATTTCAAAACTGATTGAATTCACAAAAATAAAATGTCATAATAATTGAAGAGCATAAAATTAGCTTGGAGATGTGAGCTCTTCATTCAATTACACTGTTTGTTTTTTTTAATTAAACAGTAAAGATAAATTTCTCGATTTTTTAAGCACATAGTGCATCACTCACTCCTTTTTGGGAAGACTTGGAGCTCGTCAACCATCTGTTCGAACTATTCGTTGTCAAGAATTTTCCCCATTAATCAATATTTTTCGTGAAAGTCTTGAGGAAAGAATAGGCCCTGCCGCCATCCGTGTCTCAGTCAAATGAGGCACCGCTTTAGTAATCGTTGGGCGTTGGTTCGTATCAGATGCGTTAATTTGTAAGCGTTCTTTCGCTCATCATCACTCCATTATCACCCCCGAATACCAACCCGGTCCTTTTTATGGTTTATGAATATACCATAATTTGTTGTAAAAAAAATTATCTAGTTCCTGAGGGAACCCAGGGAGGTGGTTGAAAACGAGTATTTTTGTATGACCAATGGAGCGCATAAGAGAAGACGAAGATACACAAAGAGCTCATTGAATGGGCAGACAAATATGTAGCGTCTATAGAAAATAACAGATTTTCATACAACATCTATGTACAGACGAGCACAAATTGAGGAGATATTGTTTTGTATTTATTTATTCTGTAAGCCCTCTTTCGAGGAAATTGGAATGGGTTCGGTTAGGAATTTACATATTATACTGTGATAGTATACCCGTAAAAAAATGCATACACTCATCTTAAATGATGTACAGTGAACAGGAAAACAAATTGTAATAATATATTATCAGATAAATTAACTTATAAACAACTATAATAATGATTTTAAGATATTGATACAATGATTATTTAATGACAATAGAAAAAGTAGTCTAAAACGCATTGCTATTCATTGTGTCGTTTTGTTATATTTGCGCAAGTGAATTTATCTGAAGAATGCTTTCATGCAATCTTTTTTTTATCAACTTCGAAATCTAGATTAACAATCATTGTTTCCCAATTAAGGCTAAGGATGAATCATTAAGACCGTTTTGAAGCACCTCTTAGTTGTTTCAAGCCTTCGACGCGGTCTTGTCACCAATAAATAATTACCTCTGGATTATTTTAAATTAAAAACAATGAACTACAATACTTTATACCACTATAACACTGGCCATCACTATTTTCGTAGTGATGTTCAGTGACTATAATAACTGTCTCTTTCATTTTTATATTGGCTTATACGACGCACTGTAATAAAAGCGAGGATTTATTGGCGTCTGATGGATGATTAATGATATGATGGGATGATGAGATGAAGGTTCTTGGGTAATGAGGAGGAAGCGGACGTGGCCTATATTGTAGGAACCATCCCGGCATTAGTCTAGACTACATAGAGAAACCACGAAAAAAAAACTGTAAAGATGGTCAGCGGTGGGGATCGAACCGGGTTCTAAATTCCTCTCATCTCCCGGATCTCACGAAGCGAACGCGTTAACCACTGCGCTACATATACCAGTAAACAGTCTCTTTATTTACGAAATGATCGGTCTCTATAGTGTCACTATAGAAAATCTAATTATCTTTGACATATCTAGATACTCAACAAATACCACAGCCTTCCGATAACCACGTCTATTTCTGCTTGGCTCAGACTTTCGAGGATATAATCCATGAGAACTGGAGGGGTGCACATGCATTCATCCCCATTCTACCTCCCAGGGGGTAGATTATAGGTCAACAAGGGATGGTTTTGTCTCTACTTGTCTGGTTTAATCGATCACTGGGGGTTAATTAGCGGCACTCGGTATTAGTAGGGGCGGACATTCTTTTACGGAAGTAGGAATAAAGAAGAAAAGGAGGACAGAAAAGCGATTAGAAGTTAACGATTTATTATATTTAATGGTAGTGAAGTTGATGCAAAGGAGAATGACTGGGGAATTTGTTTCACGCGCTGTGTAATTTCATGATAGCAATATAATTGTTAAAAAAAATCTAGAGAAAATTGAAATAGTTTCAGTGATACATAGGCATATTTTAAATATATTTATAGATTAATATTTATTTCATGTCCCATGTGTTTGGTTCACTTCACTCGACGGATTTGACCAATCACAATGAAAAATCTGTCAACATTTCGAAGTCAAAACAGCAATTTTCTAGCAATATTATTCTCAAAAGGAGTTGAAACTTCTGTGATACTCATAGTACCGTAAACAGGACCGTGCTATAAACAGGACAATTCTGTCGAAAATAGATCTATTCCTCTCGGACTTTCTTGAAAAACTGTATTTGTAACTTCCGTTGTATGTATACCGGTATTTGATTACCGGTATTTGATTTTAATGTGATTTGTTGTACTAGCGATGTAGGCCTACAATGTTGAATTTTTGTTGGGACTCATTTTGGAATCCGCCGCCCCGGTGGCTAAGTCAAATATCGCTAGCGGAAGTAACTGAAGTCACCGTTGGGTGTGGGTTCGAGTCCCACATAAGGACATATGCTTTTGTGCACGTCCTTTCACCTATCATCACTTCATCTTTTCATTATCACTCGCGCATTCGTACCCCCGTATAACCTAGCTGTTCGTGGGGTCGTTAAGCACCATTAAAAAACTCTCCTTTTTGTCTTCTTTTCCAACCAATGTTCTCGATCTCTTCACATCTTTCCACCATCTACCGTCTTCTACAAATCTACATAACTCCACTCTTCCCCCATGTTACCTATCCGTTGCTCTTCTCCCTCCAGCCCCTATGGTAGATATCCTTATACTATATTTTCATTCGTCCCTCTTCTTCCAACGAATTCCCTCCATTTATCTGCATTTCCCCAAAAACAACCTTCTTTCCCACCATCTTCTTTCCAATTCACTCCTCTTCTTTCAATTTGCTCTCTTTTTCCAGTCGGTCATCTTTCGATTGAGTGACCAACTCTTTTGTTCTTTCTCAATTTAATAACTTACTCAAACTCATTTCTCGGTATTACGGTTCCATCCATCCTTCTCATATGTCCGAACCAACCTCAATCTTTCTCTTCCCAGTTCCCATCTTGATCGACAACTTTTCACAAACTTTTTACAACTTTCCTGATTTGCTGCTTCTTATTCTCTCAATCGAATTCTTCTTATACAAATGTATAGTATATATACTAACGACCAAGATTACAAGGTACTGAGACAAGTGGCCGAGTGGTTAACGCACTGACTAGTCATTCAGGAGACCGAGGTTCGATTCCCGCCATGGTCGATCATCCTGACAGGATTTTTCGTGTTTTCCCTCTTCGTTCATGTCAATACTGAGATGGTTCCTTAACAACAGGTCACGACCGACTCCTCCCCGTTATCTAAAAACACCTGATAAAATAACCTTTCATATCATCATCTCATAATCTCATATATCATCCACCGAAGCCAATAGACCGAAGTCACCAAAATTGATTGATTATTGTTTGCTTAACGACCCCACTAACAGCTAGGTTATACGGGGTTACGAATGAGCAGGTGATAATGAAACTATGAAGTGATGATGAATGAAAGGACGTTTACAAAAACCAATGTCGTATGCGGGACTCGAACCCACGCCTAACATCAGTTTCTGAAGCGGCGCCTCAGCTGACTGAGCTACCGAGGGTGGCTCGAAGTCACCAGTCCAGTGCGTCGATAAACCCAATAGAAATAAATAAATAAAATAAACAAATCACTTCCATGTAATGAGATGTTTCAAGCTCTTTGTTTATCACCCTCGGTATCCTATCCTATGTTCTCTCTTCTTGTTTTCTTGAGTGATGAACAAACTAATTGACGAAATTATCTATTGTAATCCCGATCTTAGCTTAATATACGTGCAGTCAATCGTTGTGGCCACTGCAGTAGCTTCGTACAGCATCCAACACATAATATAATTAAGTACACTGTTCTCCGATGCAATCCACAATAGTAGATGATCGCGATCGACCGTCTTCCATTCCTTGACTATACATCCCTCGGGGGTTCCGATCCTTCACATCTCTTTGTTACAAGACATAATTTCATACCAGCATATTCTTAGCTCGAAACTCTTGAAGGGTAGTGTTAATGAATAAGGAAGACGGTCATTCGGAATAGTCAAGTGGGAATCTATATTATGTCAATACATGATAATTGATGGATCGAAACCCTTGAGGTTAGTGTTAATAGATAGGGGAGACTATCGATCGAGATCAGAACCATGAACTGGAATTATATAATCTATGTTGAGGTTGTATGTACCTAGTCAGTCACTCACTTCTCACTATTGAGCAGTCGAAACCACGTCCTACCTCCCCCTCCTCCCCCTCCCCTCCCCCTTCGACTATCCACACATCCACATGACGGCACGCCCGAGGGGCATTAAGAGCGGTCAGATCATGTATGACGTCACATACATTAGGACCCAAGCTGTAACGGTCATCGACTTGCAATGCACTGCACTGTTCGTTGTTTGACGGCGACGAGTGACCGTCTCCCCTATGTGTTGGTATTGGCGATGGGAAGTGTCGAGATGTTTAGGATGGTGGTGATACTCGCCGCCGGGTTTTGAAGCGAAGACCCTCTGGCTTTTTACGCGGTGCAACCGAATTGTATGCTAATTAGTGTTAAGCTTATGTACGGGAAATATTTCGGATCGTGTTATGTATGTTTTGTTTGTTATGTTTTGTTGGCTTTGTTTTTTTCATGTTTTTTTGGGGGGGATTTAAACACAGTTGAAACGTTTAAGACGCTCGCACTAGCGGAGATATAAGTGGCAGAGATTAGCAGTAAAAAGTTGTTACAACCTATTATGAATAACCATCACAAGTTTGGTGTTAGAGAGGGCTGTGACTCAGCGTGGGTTTCATTATGATTACTAGGAAGCTGTAGCATATGCGTTTTTGTAATATTGCTCAACGACCCCACCAACTGCTAGGTTATACGGGGGTACGAATGAACGGGTGATAATGAAACGATCAATTGATGATAGGTGTAAGGACATGTACAAAAACCCATGCCTTATTCGGGACTCGAACCCACACCTGGTCTGACTAGGAAGCTGTAGCATATGCGTTTTTTTAATATTGCTCAACGACCCCACCAACTGCTAGGTTATGCGGGGGTACGAATGAATGGGTGATAATGAAACGATTAATTGATGATAGGTGTAAGGACATGTACAAAAACCCATGCCTTATTCGGGACTCGAACCCACGCCTGACCTGACTTCAGTTACTACCGCAGTAAGCGATAGTTGACTGAGCCACGAGGACGGCAGCATATGCGTTGTAAGATGAGAGAAATGTGTAGGCCTGAACTAGAAAATGTAGGCCTACTTGAAAACTTCAAGTAATTTGAACCTATCGAGTCTAATCGTTATGCAGCTTTAATCAATTCTACATGTTTATCTTTAGCAATTGTTATGCAGCTATAATTCATTTGCATTTAAATTTTTTTAAATATAATATATATGCTTAAAAACATCGCAAATTTCTTAAACATCTTCAATAGTACTAACATTCCGTGAAACTTCTATTTTGATGGTAACAAATTGAAAAATTGAACATTTTACCCAGTGCTATAGATTCTTGCAGGTATTTACCAAAATTTCTAATTTTTTCCCAAATATGCCTATCTGGATACTTATGGTTACTAGGGGGAAAAATTGTTACTTCATAAGAATGAAAATGAATCTTTTTTTGAAACCTTGTTCATTAGACGAGCTTTAGCGAGGATTCAATTTGACATACCGTACTGAAAAAAATTGGTGATCGTTTTTATGTTTTTTTTTTTTTCCATGTTTTTTTGTCGGTTCTCCACAGGTCAAACGGCTACACATCTATCAACCTCAAACTTTTTTTCAACATGGTTCCTCATCTAACTTAGATCTGTATAGTTTTGTGGCATCATCGGGGAGTAACTTTTTTTTTTATGAATTTAAGAAATTTCAAAAATTCCCATTAGAATAACATGGCGGAAAAGAAAAGAAAATATTTTTATTTTCCAAAAAAATGAAATTTCGCGTGAAGTTGAATTACATTTTTGTACACATTTCTAAAAAATTTCAGCTTGATCGGGTCAGCCATTTTGAAGAAAAAACATAAAATGTACTAAATTGGTACCACTCGAAGCAGTTTTTACCCATTTTTACCAATACTATTACTATCCGCTCGTCTTACAACGCATATATGGCGTTTTCCTAGTCTAGTAAATGCACATGTTATGAACACTAGGTTGTTTCCTAGTAAATGGTTTACATGTACGATCTAGGCTCGAGCCTACTGAATGTAGGCCTCCAATGACATGAATGAATGAAGCTGTAAGAAGGTATCATCATTGTTCTTGTATTCATTGTTACTCGGAATAGTGAGACAGAGTCAACCAACAAAGCATTTACAGACTTCTGAGTGAAAAAAACATATATTACTAGTAGAATTATTTATTCTTGTATTATTAGGAAAGGGATATATATATTCTAGCGTTGAAGGATTGAGGTCTTTCATCAATACACGATTTTTTTGTCTATAGTTTGAGAATCCCACCAACAGCTTGGATATATGGGGGGACTATGAATATTATGAAAAATAATATTATTAGACGAGCTTGAGCGAGGATTCAATTTGACATACTGAAAAAAATTGGTGTTCGTTTTTATGTATTTTTTTTTTTTCTTTTTTTCTTTTTTTTATGTTTTTTTGTCGGTTCTCCACAGGTCAAACGGCTACAGCTATGAACTTCAAACTTTTTTTCAATATGGTTCCTCATCTAACTTAGATCTATATAGTTTTGTGGCATTATCGGGGGGTAACTTTTTTTTTATGAATTTTAGAAATTTCAAAAATACTCGTTAGAATAACATGGCGGGAAAAAAAGAAAATATTTTTATTCTCCCAAAAAAATGAAATTTTGCGTGAAGTTGAATTACATTTTGATACACATTTCTAAAAAATTTCAGCTTGATCGGGTCAGCCATTTTGAATATAAAAATGAAATGTGCTAAATTGGTACCACTCGAAGCAGTTCTTAACCATTACTATACCCATACTATTACTATCCGCTCGTCTAACAAGTAACAACGCATATGGCGTTTTCCTAGTTCTAAATAACGTCTGATAATAACGAAAAGATATTTCACTCTCTATGAAGCATTATTTAAATTGGTTGCTTTTTCATATTTATAGAAGTTGTTGTGTTTTTGAAGATGAAATTTCTCAGAAACTAGAATGCTAAAAACTTTCAACGAAAAAGAAAAATATAATTTAATAAAAACACGCAAAAGCTCTTCGAGAAAATGTATTTTCAGTCTTTTTTTCCAAGTTGAACATAACCGTTGGATGCTTGTTAATTATAAACTGTTATATGCATAATGTCCGCGGGGTCGAGACACAGTACACTCATTAGATCCCTAGGTTTTTTCTGAGCAGTCAAGTGATAGCACGTCGTTGTCATAGCAACCTGATTTTATGGTGGAAAAAAGCTATACGTCCCAATTTATCGAAATCTCAATTCATCGACTGGTGAGATTCAAATTCGAATTCATCGACTGTCTTGATTGATCGAAATCCCGATTAGTCAAAATTCCGACTCAGTGAAATCCGGATTCAGTGAAATCTCGATTCTTTGACTTTTAGCCACTTGCGTAGGTGTCTAATTCGTCGACTGGTAAGATTCATCGAATCTCCGACTCAGTGAAATCCCGATTCGTCGATTTATTTTACAGCATTTTAAACAAGTTGACGAATTGAAATTTCACTGAATTGGGACGCTATAGCTACCGTTTTGAAAAATAGCTCAGATGAGTCTTTAACGATTAAAAAAGCATATATGCCTATATGAAGCACAGTTTTTAAATAGATCGTTTTAATATTCCTTCGGGCTAATCGAATGATTGTTCCATAATATAACACGGGTAACCAAGGCAGATAGCAAGTTAACAGTTAATTAACTTTCCGCGAACCATTGAAAAACCGGGCAAAAATATCAAGATAGGCTTATATTTAAATCATCGAGAATCAACATTTTAGAATAAGGTTATTTTTACCAACTGTTGAAAGATATAGGGCTATACATGATATTAAAATTCTAACTTACGAAAACCACAAATGTAATTAATATATATTTAAAGGTGTGAACTCCAAGTATTATATAAGTATATAATTCATTCCATGTAATTATAATTAAAAGCGAAACAAAAAATACGTTCCAACCACACGTTTGTAACTAATTAATTACACTTATATAGAAAGGCCCGACTTCGAACCGAGGTCAGGCAAGCATTTTGTCCACATTTCATTACGCCATTTCAATGTTTATGTGTTTAATAAAATATTTGATGAACAATCTTCCGCTGGAGAATAGTTCAAAGCTTATGTATGGAGAGTGAAAATTGGTTTGGAAACATATTTTAAAAAATTGTGGAAAGTGTTAGCAAAATTTCATGCAATCTTTTTTCAACTTTTGTGCAAAAATATGGCAATTTTTCTCCAATATTTTCATGCATATATTCCATTCCAACTTTGAATTATGTATTTGTTTAATCTAAATAATTATGTTATGTGATGATTATTGTTCATCATTGTTTATTATTATTGTCGTAACAACCCCACCAACAGCTGTACATTATTTATATACCTGTTTTAAGTACAAATTGTAATGAATTAATTAAACATAAACATGGACATAAACAAATTACATTCGGAGTTTGTGGGTACGAATGAGCAAATGGTAGATTTTATCATGTTTACAAAAATCCGAGGACTCGAACCCACACCCAACATGACCTCATTTTTTCAAACAGTGCCTTAGCTGAATGAGCCACGGAGGGTAGTTCTTTCTTGACGTACAAAGGTTTTGAAAATTAGGATGATGCTGCCTACATAACGACCTCACCAACAGCTAGGTTATTTGGGGATACGAATGACGTTTGATAATATAACTATGAATTGATGATAAGTAAAAGGATGTTCACATATTTAAAAAAACTCATGCTTGATGCGGGAAGCGAACCCAGACCCAACGGTGATTACAATTTCTAAAGCGGTGCCTTAATCGACCAAGCCATGGAGAGTGACTCAAAATTATAAATCTTATTTTATTATGGATATAGTTTATTTTGTCGTGACCTTTACCTTTGCGAATTGGTGTTTGTGTTTCGAGTTTTGGTGATTTCTTATATAGATCTTGATTATAGCGATCTATTAGAAAAAGCCTGCAATAAAAATGGTTGGTTTTTATTAATTTTAAACTAATTTTAATATGATGGTTCCCAGATCGACGTCTGTAATTTGACAGATGTTTGTGTTGCCTATAGACCTAATGTCATTGATTTTGGTTTCAAATCAATCATATATATAAATGCTTTTGGTCGCGGGTTATGGGTGCGGACTTTTTTTTGTAACCACAATATCAAGTGTTTGTGTGTACTTTCGTTTTGTGGTATACAGTTTTGCCAAGATGGCTAACATTGTGTGTTTTTTGACATTGTCAAAAAATTTGAGTAATTTTTCAACTTATGAAAAATTTCAATTTTTCCCAGGCTTTTTCTACAAACCTACATATATTCAAGATCTATCGAAAAACACCATATTCCCTCAAAAAACTAAAATTAGTTGCGGTCACAGTAAATTTACCTAGATATAGATTTGAAAATACAACATGGGTCGTCCTTCATCCAGTTGGCCAGTGTCGGACTGGCGGCACAGAGGCCTCCCGGGGAAAGTAAATCAGGCCCCAGATCAAGTTTAATGATAGACGACCAAATTGAATAATACACTTCGAATTATTTGTACCAAGTCATGTGATATGTAAATAGTTGAAGGTATTGGCAGGCCTACATAGCTAGCATTTTCTAAATAGTTTTTAGGTGATCCTGTCCAGGGATGTGTTATGATTTGTGTATTGGGGGGGGGGGGGGGGGAGGAGGGAGAGGCGCAGGTTATATAGATACAGCTGTATACAGCGTCCATACAGCTGTACACCAACCCCCCAGCAGAGCCCCGCAGGTAATTTTTAGAAATTTGTTCATTTTTCAAATGATTTTTGCGATTTACAATCAGTTTTGAAGTCTGATAATTGAACCATCATGTATATTTTCGAAGTTATTTACAATAAGTGAATCATTATGGATATTTACGGGATCAAAATCATATTTACATAAATATAATTTCAAATATGGGATCAGAGGGCTGGCCTTCGAAATGGTCGAGGCCTCGCGGGGGATTCCCCGGTATACCGGTGGGCCAGTCCGACCCTGCAGTTGGCTCAATTAGCTGTAATCACAATCGAAGTACTAGTCGTTACTTGAATCTTAGATGTGTATGAGTGCTTTGCGTTTACGTGCCACGACTGCCAACCAGCTGATACTCTTCAATAAAATATCACATTGCTTTTACTTGTTGCTGTTATATTTCACGATCTTCAAACAAACGTACCAACCAGTTGATTACGAAAAAACATCCACGACGCGAGTACAGTATAGGTACATTTGCGTGGGCGTCGGCAGGAAGAAATTTAAGGGGGGGGGGGGCAAAATATCCCGAATTCGAAAATGCACAAATCCCAATGGGAGTGGGGGAGAGGGCTTCCCAAAGGGAATTTTTGAAATTCCATCGTTTTATGGTATTTAATTAGCTTTTGATTTTTATAGAGAAAGAAGAGAGATAATGTTGAATTGGTTGAATTCTATGCAAGTAGTTGATCCTATTCATCTTTTTAAATATTTTATCACACAAAATAGCCAAAATGAGTTATTAGAATCTGATTGGTCTGTATGATACCCAATATCAAAATTTCCAGGAAATAAGAATAGCCCAATAGGCGTAGCCTTGCCTACCCACCCCAGTCACATCAGACTCATGACCACCCGTGTAACAAGACATGTTCAAATATGTCACCGGTACAGTCGGTACTTACAATGTTTCGTAAAACATTATTGTTTAAAAAGAATCAATTTCAATTTTTCAAATAAATTTCTGCCTGGCCCCCCGGGGGGGGGGGGCAAGTACACCCCCTTGCCTCCCGCTGCTGACGCCCTTGTACATTTGCGGCCTCATAAAAATGTTTAAATTTTGGTTTAAATTAAACAAAATCTACTTTTGATAACCGATAATTTTTATTTATTCATTTATTTATATCGGGTGTAACGACGCACTGTACTGATAACTACGATTTATTGGCGTCGGTGAATGATATAGGCCTATATAAGATGATGGAATTATGAAAATGAAGGGTTATTTTATCAGGTGTTTTTGGATAGTGGGAAGGAGTTGGTCGTGGCCTGTTGTTAAGAAAGTATTCCAATATTGAACGACAGAGGGAAACCACGAGAAAAACTGTTATGATGGTCGACCATGGCTGGAATCGAACCCCGGTCTCCTGAATGAGCGCCTATTTTTTCACAGACTATGCGTGGAGTGCATGCATAATGTCTTCTTGTTTTAGTGAGTTTAATATCAGTATATTTTCTTCAGATAATATTAATGTAGCTTGATCGATCACTTTATGTGGCCGCTACTGTACGTACATTAAAATATTAAAAATAAGGGTGCACGCCAAATTGTCGATATGGTAATGAGTCGAAAACGGATCTGTCAAAATATCGAATTGTTAAAAGGCTGCCTTGGGTTTGGTTCTCGACAATTCAGTATTTCGAACAAATATTATTTCGACGTAGGGCCTATATAGGCCTATAGCCAAAAAATATGATGGTAAAAAATGACATAAGATGAACTGAAACTTAGGCCTTCCGCAGATTTTTTAAAAATACGTTTTTGTGCTGAAAAGTTTATTTTTAATTTATCTTTTATTTTTCTCGAAAGATTTTCCCAAAACTATCCACAACAGTTCTTACATTCTTTTTCAAAAGAAGCTTGTATATTATAATCATGTTACTTGTAATCTGAAACCATAGTACATAAATGGATTAATACATGTTTTCAGTAGAATTGAAAAAAATATCATATTCTACATATACGTGCTATATAGGCCTAACTCAACACGATCAAACATAAAAAATGTTGAAACAGGCGATTATGATTTTGGATCAGATCATGATATCATGCATTCATGCTATTTTATATTTTCAATAACTTAATCAGGAATGTAATAATAAACCATTCGTAGAACTAAGCGTGCGTATCTACAAATCAACCCCATTTCTCTATAAATACCCAACAATAATCGATACAATTACAATAAATACTATATTTACCCTAATACATCATTTTATCCAATCTGACTTGCAGCTAGAAGTAATTAGTCTGGCCCGTCAAACATGCCTGTTAACACACAAACAGTTCACTGATGTCCCCTAACCCCCCCCCTCCCCCCCCCCCCGCCCGCCGCACGGCGCCGGCACTACCCCCTCCCTCCCTCCCCTGTGCCCACAGTGCTCGCACGCGTCCGTTAACGACTCGTGTGTGACCTTTACCCTTTCCTCCCGCCGCCATTGTCCCAGGTCAGTATCCTATATTGTCTGCCCCCTCCCCACCCCTACCTTGCTCCCCCTCCCCCTGACCATGCGTGCCTGTTAGTTATTCATGAGGTGGTTATTTACTTGGTTAGCAGTTTGTTAAGTTATTGATGTAACTATGTCAGACTTGTTATTATTAGTATGTGGATCAACTCTGACATAGTTTTAGAACTGTGCAGTAACTTTGTATATTTTGTACTGCATTGTTGTTACATTGTAACAACTTTTGTTTAAAATTGGCGGTAAAATAGAACAGTTATTGTCATATATGGTTGGTATAAATTTTGATATGATTTTGAATGGTTTTAATGATTATGTCGAAACAACTGAAAAACTCTTGAACCCAAAAGATTTTGTTTTATAGAGATAGCTTTTGACCATTGGTGATTCCTGAGGATAGCAATTGAACCTATACCAGTATGCTTGTATGAGATTTATCGTCTCTTTATTTAATTCAATTATTGTATAAAAGTTGGTAAATAACTTCGAAATCGTACCCCTTGCACCCTCAAATGAATCGTCTATGTTACCATTGGCATTGCATTTTCTTATATAAATTACGGAATGGTCGGGTTGAATATGAGTTTCTTTTCTTAGTCTAATTATTCAGCTTAATATATTCCTTCCGAGATTTAAATCAAAATTATTGTCTAGAAAAATTAATTCATGAGAATTTGTTCAAATTAATTCAAATGGGTCATTAGGCATATTTAAATGTACCCCTTATTGAAACACGCTTTCAAAATGGTTACTTCAACCGTTCCTTGTTTACAGAAAAAATACCAACATTATGCAATTCTAAAATTAAAATAATTTTGAAATAAAATTATAAAAGTATTAAATGAACTGAAATATTTCACATGAAATGTCATTATTTCTTAACTAAATGTGAACGTAATATTATAATTTATAGACATCACTTGATAATTATTTGTATAATAAAAAATATATTTTTCTTTTTTCGTTTTGAAGAGGCATTTTTTAATGTTATAATGTTAGGTAACTTCATTATCATTTCATTTTTATACCGTCTGATTATTTTTATTGAATCATTAATTGTTATTGCACATTAGCAACCAACTAAGCGGCGTCATTTTATTTAAAGCTTAATAAAAACTTTTCTCTGTTTATAAAAAGACTAAATTACATCAAGGAAATTATCTCCTAAATGAGTTATTTTTAACGACAATTTTATCACCATTTTTAGATGCAATTTTGTACTTTCTCTACAATAAAAATAATTTAAGTATTCCATCTAAATTTTATTTACATTCTGAAACATACACTGTATTTCGCCTGACTAACTGATCTTTCATTCAAATTTCAAACTACTATAATTTAAAAACGTTTGTTTATAATCAATTGATTGATTAATTGATTGATTTTTATTGGTTAGTTACATGTGTGAAGAATACATTGTTTATAACAAGTCATATAAATATGACTGATCACAGTTTGTAAGATCACAGATCACACACAGTCTTATGTAAAAGCAACTTCGTCATATATAGAATAAAAGCAATGTTCTTGAAGATATAATAACTAACTTCAAAGCAAGCCTGAAAGATGTCATATTTGAAAGAGATTTAATGTTACATGGGAGTCGATTGTAGATTGTATTATTGTAGTACACATATGAAAGGGGCATTTATAATAAAGAGTTGAACTATGGTTCAACTATGGTTCAACTGATCAACCGATCGATCAATTGATTTAAAATCAATCAATTTAATGTTACTTTACCTCGTGATAAGTGATCGATAACACAAGTGATAACTATAAGAACACAGTCCGACTAAACTAAAAAACTCGGGACTTTTTTGTGGTTTCTTTATTTTTATATAAAACTTTTCGTTCTTTAGCAAACTTTTTTTATACGTTGTCCATCTTTCAATAACACGTAAAAAAATTCAATGAATGTTCCTGTTAATCATAAACTTCGTCAACAAGTTAACTTATTCTTCTTCTTTTCTTCCTCTTCTTTTTCAAAAGCATTATGATGAACATCCTATAACCATAACAAACTCATCTCTCTTATACATATAAAAAAAACTATACGCTATTTTCCGAAAAAATATTGACAAAAATTCACCTCAAATATTTTTCTTACCAATTCCCATAGATATTTTTCAACCCTTTCTGCCTTGACATTTTATCCCTTTCTGCGTTGAAATTTCATCATCTCTAAATCGATCTCTCGATCATTGTCGATCTTCGTCATAATCGCACCCCTGACGTAAAAACCTCTCGCGGGTCGATAGATACACCATATAGAATGACACAAGCTTTCCTCTCACACGGTCATTTTTCATTCCTGGGAAAAGAATGGTTGGGTGGGGAAGGGGGTGGTTGGTAGAGCGAGGGGGGTGGGGAGGGGGGGTGTAAAGAAGGGTAGGTGTGGGTGTAAGAGGAGTTGGAGGACGTTACCTCATTCTCGTCGCGACGACAACATGGTTGCCAGATCTCACATTTTTGAAAAGATCGATTTTTACAAGGGAGGGCGGTGTGTTTGATGTCGATTGAACAGGTCTGGGGGTCTCTGCAACCGTGTGCAGTGGATGGATATGCAGCCCGGTAATGGGGCGGGGGTGTACCGGGGGAGATTGCACACTGCCCCCCAACCCCCTCCTGGAACTAGATGCTTTGTGCAAGTGCATCTAGCTGATGCTACCGTGCCGTGTGCACTCTGTGAGTCTGGTTGCGTCTAGCTCCAGTCTAGGTCTCGACTAGCTAGACGAAAATGCCGGAAGCGGGTTTTTGAAAACATCAAAAAGATTTTTAAAGAAATAATAATCTCGTTGTTGGAGGAAATCTTTTTTATTTATGTTTTTCTTATATAAAAAGAAAATACGTATATCTAGTTATTCATAAAATTGTATTTCCAATAAACTTATTATTTCTAGAAGGAATCTGGTATTGGTATATTATTAACCACTTATTGGCTATATATAAAATGGAATACTTTATTCACTGAGCATCTTGGAAAACATTTTATTTCATTCCATTCACTACACTTTCGGCTATGAAGTTAATATATTCTTGGCATGGAAAATGTAATTTAGAAAAGTTTCATATTTTATTTACTGCGAGGAAAAAGTTACGAGCCCCTTATTCTTGTTTTATGTCTAATTTGTTTTTGACGACTTTAGTTCTTCCTTCACTTGTTGTAATTATTATTAGCAATTTCTGTCATCGACCTGTTATAAAATAGTCTTCCAAAGAATCACACTGATTCATTTGTTCCAACTTTTCATCGCAGGAAACTAACTAATATAATCAGCTGTCATCAAGTGGATTAGTATAGGCAATGAGACGTAATGTATCGTACAACAGTTCAAATGATTTGTCGTATGTCTATTAAAAAATCTAACAAAAACATAATATTAATTATATAGTTTTATGTAGTTTGGAATATATTATTACAAAAATTCACTTCCCATTTTCAAAAACAATACATTTTAGTTTCGTGTCTGGTTTTTTACCTTTTATCATCATACAAATTTAATATAATTGACAATTTTAGTGCTTCACAATAATGGAAAAAGGCTTCACTTGAAATATTAATTATAGTAGTATTTTTTTATGAGTTCCTTTAAACAATAACAGCAATATAATTATAAGATAAATAATAATATTAATAACATTATCACTATTAATGGAGCAATATTATAATATAATATCAACTTTTAGATTCATTTTATATATTATTTTTTTATTATTTTCAATTATCATTAGTATCCTAATTTTTGTATGTTATCTTTAATTATTTCAATTTCATTTCAATTTTATATCATTTCACTATCAGTTATTTAATTGTTTCATTATATTTTCTATTGATTTTATATTGATTATAATCCTGTACGTTGTGGAGTCAGGGAGACCAATAAAGGTTTTTATATAGCAAAAAAAAATCAATTTAATCTCAACTACTTTTTCACAGCCCGCTTCCAATGTTGCCAACATTACCAACTATATTCATTCATACATTTCCTCCTACTGTTTCAAGCCTATCATATTGTTGGATAGCAGACAATACCCACAAATCACACTGTATACCTATATATAATGTTCGACGCCGTGCTTGAATGCAAGTGCAACGTCAGCGTCGATGTGACCAAAGTAGCGTCGCGACGCCGGCGTCGTTATGCAGCAGGAATGACGTCACCCGATAATGTAGTACTAGCTCAACATCGTGGACTATTTAGCCCAATACAAAGGCTAATTAAAACTTAGTTTGATCTTATTGAAGAAACTGCTGTCGCTCTATGGTCTTACAGGGGTATAGAAAGTCGATGTGGATATATTGTTTCGATAGAATGAGATCAGGGAATTGTTCAACTGTAAAAAAATGTGATATCTATACTTGTATCCACGAAAGAACAATGTCGTTTACCAACTAAATAAACACAAATATACCGTTGTAATTGTTCAGCTATTGTAATTTTAAGGCGTTAAAATGATTTTCCAGGACGACGTTTAGGGTATTAACGCAACTACAGTTTTCAAAAGTGTTAGATCCTTAAAGTTTCAGCAAATTTTCATTTTTTTTTTATAATGTTGGTGTTGGTAGAATACCTTCTTCTTTCTTGGGTACAAATGGAGATTGTCAATTGTGAAGAGGAGATTGAGGAGTGAATAGTTGAAAACAAGTATAGATCCGTTAAAAACGAATCAATAAGGTTCAAATAGAAGAATTTATATATAAAAACAAATTGTTAGTCTTGAAGGACATCACAATCCTGAATCTAGATTTTAACGAATAAGGACGATATTTATATCCCAAATTTTGGTGGAAAATCAACTCTACTCAAACCCAACAGACCTAAAAAACAGACCGACAGACTGTACTAAAAACCAAGTCCACTAAAAACTAACTGACTTGAAAACAAACTGACCTAAACTCATATTTCTTGGGCAACCTGTACAGAAGTAGAATTGAGGGGTGTGGCTCCTCCCCTTTACAAATAGTTACCACCCATCGAATGTTCTTTAGGCTCTAGCGATGATTGGGGTTAGGTGAGTAAGGTTTGTGTCGAATGAAATTTTTGTAACGGAGGATACAAACCTCCTACTTCAACTTCTCTACTGGTTACTCAAGAAATAGAAGTTCAGCTCAGTTGTTTTTTAGTACATTTGGTTTTTAGTTCAGTTGATTTTTAGTTCAGTTGATTTTTAGTTCAGTTGTTTTTTAGTACAGTTGGTTTTTAGTTCAGTTGATTTTTATGACAGTTGGTTTTCAGTACAGTTGGAACCCTCTCAGGTGAACGTCAACAAACGTCATTTGTTAGAACTTGGATGGTTGAGGAAGTTGACAATTCAATTTAGTGAAAATTGAGGAGATTGCAAACAGGAACTTTGACACATCGAAAAAACAGTTAATTGATGTTACAACATTAATTTTCAAAAATGTAGAATTTTGTGTTGTTTCCATTTTTTTACCATCAACTGAGAACTTTGCTTCAGAAATACATTTTTCGAAAATATGCACAGTTTTGCTTGAATCCGAGAAAAAATTGTGGTGAATTTGTTCAGATTATATTTGTTGTTTTAAATATAATAGGCCTAGTATACAATCACTTTCAGAATGCTGGAGTAAATTAAGCCTATACAAATTAATGTCGATCTATCAATTTATTTATGACTTTTAATTCAACTTTCATAATTTTTAATTCATAACTTTCTGAAATTGATCCATTTCAGGATTACCAAGAAATTGTAATACAGGTTCCAAATAATTCAAACTTCTTTATTTAGCAACATTGCAATTTTTTTATTTTTTTATTTTGGACACTTGGAAAAAATAATTGTTCCCCAATTATTATATAGCTATGAGGATGAGAAAATATACGATCATTAGGATGGGGCAAACCAAGGGCGATATTACCACCCTAACCCAAAGGGCAATTATATAGTTTAAACCACCATGAAATTATAACAATTAATATTTTATATTCACAAAAAAATATTCAATTCATCGAATATGAGCGGCGTTATTTCATTAAAAACAGACTCAAAATATAATTCTTCGTCATATAATGCAGCACAATACCAGAAACATAACTCTAATTGATCATATATTTAACGTGCATGCACTGTTGTTGACCCCTGTTCTCGATTACATCGAAGAGCCATGATCAAATGAAAGAAACCTGCGTTTATGGTGCTGCATAGTAAGGAGAGAGGCTAAAACGTTTGAAAGATTTTACTAACGGTGGTTTTAGCATTAGTGATTATGGTAATTATGACGGAGTGCAGCAGAGACTGAAGGGGAGGGGGGGAGGGAGGGGGAGGGCGAGTAGCACAAGGATATGGGATCAATTAAAAATACAAAGTGCGAATTTTGTTTGAGAGATGTATACTGAAAGTTTATAAAGATGTTATGTATTGTGGTCATTAATATATAGAGGTCTTTTGAATCATGTGCATATTAATGTAAAAATACATCAAAGCTTAGGTTTACTGTGGAATTAATTAGAGATGAAAAAATTTGATATCTATACTTATATCCACGAAAGAACAATGCCGTTTACCAATGGAACAAACATGAATATAACGTTGTATTTGTTCAGCTGTTGTAATTTTAAGGCGGTTAAATGATTATCCAGGACTATCATATTCACGATCATAATTATCATATTTTTTTATAATGTTGGTGTTGTTGGAAGACATTCTTCTTTCTTGGGTACAAATGGAGATGGTGAATTGTGGAAAGGATATTGGGGAGTGAATAGTTAAAAACAAGTAAAGATTCGTTAAAAACGAATTAATATTGTAGGTTTCAAATAGAAGAATTTATATATAAAAACAAATTGTTAGACTGAATCTAGATTTTAACGAATAAGGACGATATTTATATCCCCAATTTTGGTGGAAACTAGAAATCATCATCTCAATTTCAGAAACTATAATTAATTTATATGTCCATCAGGACCAGGACCTTTTTCTGATCGTGACGTAGGCCTCTGTTCATCTTTCTATACAGAATTGGTAATGCCTATACGTCATGGCTCATGGTCTTTGGAGGACAGAAAAATTATTATAATTTCTGAAATTGAGATGATGATTTCAAGTTTTCTTTAAAATAAGGGAAATAAATATCCTTATTGGTCGCTAAAATCTAGTTTCAGGGGTGTGATGTCCTTTAATACGGTATTGAAGCCATTATTAATTTAATTGTGATGATCCTAAGGGTTATTGTTAGACAATGATCATATATTAGAACTACCTATACTGGAAATCGATGTAATACATCGACTATATTTTAAGCGAAATATCAGTTTTTTGATGATAACTTTTGAATGGTAAGATATCAAAATTCTAATGCTGGAAAAACACAGTTATTAGTAAAAACTATTTGTATGCGCAGAATCAAACGTCAATACTTTTTCTCGCATTATTTCGAAGGTTGGCCTATATTAAAATTGTCATAGAATTAAATAGAAAGATTAAAAGGTGAAAATCAACAATGTGAATTGGAATTTTCATAATTTACATATATTTAATTAATTAGTTTTTTTATCTTTATTTTTAGTCTTGATGTTCGTCTAACTTCTTTAAATTTAATATTTTGTATTGTTGTCAGAAAGTCACTGTTTTGCTTAGGTTATGATGAGGAAAACTAGGTAGGATCGTTCGGACGGGGCACACCAAGGGTGATCTCTGCACCATTCCGGAGGGAATATTAATTATTCACTATTATGTAAAAACTTAACAATCTATGAGTTAAGTAAAGTAATGAATTCTAGGATAACATACAATGTAATCATTTTTTGTATTCGGGAAAAGAAGTCTTTGGTCTACACTTCTTATTTTTCTATTCCACTTTGTCTTATATCTTTCCCAAAATCTTTCCCGATTTTTCTATTTATTATATTATTTGTCTTGATTACTATTTCCAATATTATTTAGTTGGTCTATTTTATTAATCTCGATGATTTATTCGATCTTGCCCTGATTATATATAAATCACAACACCTCACTTTAATCACTGAGGGAAACCACGAAAAATCTTCACAGACAGGATGAATAACGTTTACGGTGAATTCTAATCCCAAAAGTAATAACCATTCTCATTACAACTTGACACTTTTTAACAAGTATTTTGAATTAAATTGATCCACAATTCAAAACTATACTGGACATTTTTCTAAATTACTCCATTTTATCCTAGCATTTTTCAAATACGCTCATACCAGAACTTAATTATAATGATATTTTATGATTAATGATAGAGCTTTTGTCCTGACTGAAATGACCTTCACAAGTAAATGCCTTCCCCACAAAACACGATGAGCTTGTTGAAGAATCGAAACATCAAACGTAAGTAATGTTACATAGGGGAGACATCCGATTGAAAACTTCAATATTCAAATCCAGTTGGGTGGAATTATTGAAGGGTCGAGACTTATAATCGTGAGTGGTAAAAAGTAGGGGGAGCAGACGATCGGTGCTGGAAAGATTTAACAAATTTTGTTGACGAGCATTGTCTGTAGTGGTGTAAAGAAATAATAGGTTTTAGTTTTATAACTTGAAGAATAGTATGGTATAAGCCGAGACGTCGTGATGATGATGGTGATGGTGATGGTGATGATAATGACGATGATCATCATCATTCTTTGACAATTCGATCATCGAAATAAAGGAAAAGAAATGTCACCTACGCTAACGACTTATCGCATTTAAACTACGAAAACGCGATACATGCACTTACGTGACACAAACAATTGGTTTATTGCTTGTTGGTTAAAATGGTGCCTATCGACCCTTTTATTTTAATGCTGCTTAACGACCCCACCCACAGCTAGGTTATACGGGGGTACGAATGAGCGGGTGATAATGAAACAATGAAGTGATGATAGGTGAAAGGACGTTTACAAAAACCCATGTCTTATGCGGGACTAGAACCCACGCCCAACGGTGATTTCAACTACTACCGCTAGCGATAATTGACTTAGCCACCGGGGTGCTCTTATAGACTCTTTCAATGACTGATTTATATGGGGGTTCGAATGAACAAGTTATAATGAAATAGTTAAGTGATTCGTTTACATAAACCTATGCCTTATACGGGGCTCGTGCCCAAACCCAACGTGACTACATTTTCTGAAGCGGTGATTTTGACAGACTGAGCTATACGAAGGGAGGCTCTTAGTTTGTTTTAATAGAATTAAAATATATGATATGGTGTTTAAACCATAACAATAAGCTCAAACCAGTAAAAATTCAACATATCATTTTAAAACTCAACATGCTTGTAAAATAATCAAATGTCTGCATATCCTTTACTTTGACATTTTTGTTATATTTTTTAATTAAAACTCGTGAAATTTGTGGAAAATAAAATAATATTTGATAAAATAAAACCGAACATTATTCCACCCCAAGCTCGCTCATACAAAAACCTTCGGCGTTTTCCCAAAACAATTCAACCTACCAATTCTTTAATGTATTATTGTAACTCGAATTGCATGTTGTCTTTGCATGTATAGCTATTATTATTACAATGGCTGTATGTTAAAACTACAATGTGAGTTGCTACATATATATTATTGTTCCATTGTGAACCTCACATCAAAAGTATTGGCGGTTAAAATCTCCTCTTCGTTAATGATATTCTATAGAGTAGGCCCTACGGTTAACAGGAACCGCCAACAATCCTCTATATATATATATATATATATATATATATATATATATATATATATATATATATATTCACACTGGGAAGAATTGGCGGGTGAAAACTCCTCATCGCTAATAATAGTTAATAGGAAAGACCGTCCATTGGAACCGCCAACAATACTCCACAAATTGAAGAGAAGGTGTAGTGTTTTAGGATCGAAACGTAGGATCGAAACGTATACTTGTCAATGGTTTTCAATAGGAGAGACGGTCTGTTGAAGCCGCCAATATACTCCAACGTATACATACATAGCCGAAGGCGGGTTAGTCTAGTACGCGACATCCAGACGAATTGGTTACAAAAATAATCGCTCTTCGTTTTAATAATTTCTAGAGTGATAAAATTAAATTCATCATTCCTCAAATTGAATGCCAATGGCGTTGCTGACCATTTGAGAGCAATATATATATATATATATATATATATATATATATATATATATATATATATATCAATATATTTATTATAATTTTATTTTTATTACTATTATATTGACATCGAAAACTTGACATAATTACACAGTAATTGTTCCCTATTTTTCATCGTTCGGATGGGTTACCACAAGGGCAATTCACAATACTTTTTATTTTACGATAATTTAATTTATCACAATAACACAACTATCTATCATAATATTTTTCCGTTCAATTCTTATATTAGGGAAGCTAGGTGCTATTCCCGTTGGCAGTCGCGCCGAATACACGGGATACTCCAGAGGACAGCGCACACTCTTGGCTCTATTGGATCGCCGGCTATCATAAACAAAAACTGTGCCATGTTGCCGTACATAACCCCGACGGTTAATTCTCCGCGCGCTGCGTTTTAGTGAGCTGCTACTGTGGGGGTATGAGGAGTGAGAATTGTGGCGGGCGAGAGGGCGATAGAGAGTGCGAGATTAGCGTTAGTGCGAGTGAGATGGTCGCGGAATGCAGAGGAATGTCGAGTTGCAGCCACCCACCCTGAGAGTTATCGCCCCGCCCCCCTCTTCCCTCCCCCTCTGTCACCCCCTCCCCTCCCGGCAGATCTCCTCTCACCCCTTTATGCACCCATATGACGTCGAGGAACGACCGAACTTGCTTGATTTCTTCGTCTTCTCAAGTGAATGTACAGGAGTCTCTTTTCATCTTTCTCAACTTTGTCTGGGATATTTTTGGTAGTCTCAGTCACAAACGTTAACGATCGGCGATGACGTAACTTAACGTCTTGAATCTTGGAAAATGTGATGAAATATTATGAATAAAACATTTATATTTTAAATTTTAAATTCTGATTTAAATTACAAAAAAGGAAGATTCCTGTAATTTAATTCTTATGTCTCGTCTACTATATATTACAGTATTTGTTTATGTGATGTATTGTTGATGTAATATACGTGTATATATTTGTATGATTATTAAAATACTTTTTATGGGAAATTATAATAATATAATTTCGTAAAATGTAATACTTTATCTCAGAAGGTTAGACGAAGAGCTGAGATAACTGACTTCATTTACTATTACTAAAAAAAATTTCTTATGAGAAGTGATACACTTATGTATCTTGTCGATGTAATATACGTGTAAATATTTGTATGAGTGGTCATATTCGAGTACTTTTTATTAGTAGTTATAATAATTTAATAAACTGTAATACTTTATCTCAAAAGGTTAGATGAAGAGATGAAATAACTTACTTTATTTACTATTACTAAAAAATATATAACTAATGAAAAGTAATACGTTTATGAATATTATGGATCGTTTGACTTCTTTATGTATTTTCTATTACCTTCATTTATTTATTTTATGACATTGTACGTGTTTGTACGTTGGATAAATTGTTTGGCTTTTGGTTCTTCATTAGTTTATCTTGAATAACTGTTCATTTTCTATTATTTATTGGTGTATACATTACTTATACTATTTTTAATTTTAATTCAAGAACACTATTGAATTATGGATGTAACTAGATAGTGGTATACATGTGTTGAAACTTTCGGGGGTGGTTTAAATGGTGGTTTCTAATGCCAAAAGACGTTATGAACAAAACGACTAAAAATTTACAGCAATAAACAGTCTAATGTGGAAAGTTTCAACAAAGAGCAGTCCAAAGTTTCATCATTAGAATCGTGTTTATACAGCTATTGGTGGAAAATAAGGAAATGAAAATTTACATTGGATAAGAAATAATGTTTAAAGTCACCAACCGATATAAATGAAACAAGTGAAAATATTTTTCGTAAAATTATTATATATATCTGAAAATATTTACAGAAGTTAGAACAATGGGTAGTGTCAAACTTTGAGTGGTGTATTTTTTTATAATGCATTATATATATTTATAAAAGTGTGTAAAATCATGATGAGTTGATATCATTCTTATGCGTCACTCGTCCCACAAAACATTGCATCGTTGCTGAATTATATAACAGTGAAAAGAATATAACAGAAAAACATTTTAAAAACAGTTTTATTTAACATAAATTATTCAAGTCGAAGTGCATATTACAAAAGAAAATGTATGTCCAGTCCACATATGTTATCTGATTTAATGTTCATATTTATGTTCTCATTTTTGTTTTACTTTTTATTTATTTTTTATGTAGACGTCATAGGAAATGTGATAAGTTGTGTTGTACTAATGTGAGTGACGTGTGAAAATATAATTGATAAAATTGGAAGCAGTAGAACTAAAAGCCGTCCTCGGTAGCTCAGTCAGCTGAGGCACCGCTTCAGAAACTGAAGTTACCGTTGGGCGTGGGTTCGAGTCACGCCTAAGGCATGGGTATTTGTAAACGTCCTTTCACTTATCATCACTTCATAGTTTAATAATCATCTGCTCATTCGTACCCCGTAAAAGCTGTTGATGGGGTCGTTAAGCAAATAATAATCATCAATCAGAACTAAAATATGCATTCTGGTAGCTAAATAAAAAGTGTATTTTAGTTGATACTGAAAGGAGACTATTGATTGTTTTCTGATGTACATTCTAGTTACCGAGTTCATGATCAAAAAGACTTGATGATTCATTGTCATATAGAATAAATTTCGCTTCCCAATTCAAGTTTCTTTTCTAGAACACTGAAGTGCACATATGATATGAAAATAAAATATTACAAAATATAGAAAGAATTCCACCTTCAAGTTATATTCTATTTCAACAAGTTGTACAAAAAGTTAAAACTAGTTATACTTATATACGAAGTTATACTTTTTATATAAAAAGTTATATTCAATTTTCACTGGATCCAAAATATATATTATTCAAATCGTAGCTTATAGGCACAGCCTTAGTCACGTTGGGCTTGGGTTGTCGACATAGTGACGACATAGGTTTTTGTGAACGTCCTTTAACTTATCATCACTTCATAGTTTCATCATTCCCTGCTCATTCGTACCCCCATATAAACAGGGACTTGTTTCGGCCTAGAAAACAAGATATAAAGAAAACAAGCTATAATTACTTTTCATTTTCACACAAAGTAATAATATATTTTCCATGAAAATGTTTTTCTAAGAAACTTGAGAAGTAAAACTAAGAAAAAAAGGAAACTTCTTTTTTAAACCACTTATAAATTTACTTACTTATCTGCTTCACATGCTTTTATATAGCAAGGGAAATCAACAGACGGCGTCAATGTTTTTCTTCAATTTAGATTGTTGGTTGGGAGAATATTAAAATATCTGAATATGTATGTATATAGGTAGATTGCTTAGTTTAATAACATGTTCCCCAATTCCCATAAAGGTATAAAGGGAATAAGGGATATGTATACATACTTTTGTGTTGATAGATATAGATAACCAGGTGTACCTCAGCGACATGGCGACAAAAAAGGGTATATATTATCCACCAATAGGCGTGCGTTTTTACTATGATTGCCTTTCGATATTTTCGATAATTCGATATTTTAGGACATCGATTCGATATCGAATTGAAATAGTAGATATTCGATACATTCGATATCGAAACAATGGTCGATATCGATTGAAAAATTATAAATAAGAAATGATAGACCACTATTACTATACCCTGGAATAAATCAAATGTATTTTAACAAATTTCATATTAGACTTGGAGCCGGTTGTACCAAGTGCTGATTATTGAATTAAGCAATAATTAGCAAATTAACTTGTTATTACCCTTGGATACATAAGCTTTTTGTGTACCTTAAGTAATGATTAACTAATTAATATTTAATAATCAGTTTGTACAATCGGCTCATAGAGCCCGTTGTACCAACTGATGATTAGTGAATCAAGCAAAAATTAGTAAATTAACTTGTTATTACCCTTGGATACATATGCTATTTTTGTACCTCAAGTAATGATTAACTAAATAATATTTAATCATCAGTTGGTACAATCGGCTCTTACACGAGCTTTTCGGCTTCCGTCGATGGACATGGCGCTCAGGTTTTCTTTGGTCTATGGTTTAGGCCATTTTTTTTTCTTTTAGTACAATTCTTGATCAAACTCGCATCTGTATTTATTTTGTGGGAGATGATGAAGGGTGAACACAAACTGAGTTGTCGTGACATTGTCTTATTTTCTATATTCTCCAAGATAAAAAAAGAAGTAAAAAAATCAATGATATAAAATGAATCAGAAATTTCATCACTAAAAGGCTTATGCTATCGATCTATTTGTAGTTATCATTATAATATTCAACTGATAACTTTAAAGTATACTACAATCTATCTTTCCAATGTTATATGACTAACAGATATCGCATTTGAGAAAATTAGCAATCGCTATAAATAGTAAATTATGAAATACTAAAACAAATGTTTGGAAACTTAATTGGATTTCAAAGATTCAAACGATATTTTTATGAAGAAAATCAAAATATTGATATTATCACCAAATATTTTAAATTCACCAATTTATCCATCTCTCACAATTAAATCAATATTTCTCCGCCGTTTTTCTATAAGAACTTATGTAATTAAATTATTTCACTCAACTGGAATAGAAAAAAAACTTTACCCATCCCTGTTTTGTCATTCAACATCGCAAACCCGTAGCTAATCGTCATCAAGGGTACCAACATAATTGAAGTCTAGCATTTTCTTGTCTACTCTTCTATATCAATCAACTCAAAAAACTGACTGATCCGATCTCACGTCTCCCCTATACCTTATCACTATCTATCAGTAGTTTCGAGTCACCAAAATTCGTGAATAGACAAAAGTTTGTTTCTCGATGGTTTTGATTGGATGTCTTCCTACCTATTAACAAAAACCATCGGGTGTTTTCACCCTCCAACTTACAGGTACCTTCTTATACGTTTAAATACTGGTGGTTACAATCGACCGTCTCTCCTATATATCAGAACTAACGGTCACACGTTTCGATATGTCAACATAATAGCTACAGCTACATAGATATGTGGTTTCCACTTTTCTCATGTAATGTGATGGGCTGATGGCAACCGACCGCAGTTTTTTCCCTATTCTTTTTACTTCCAGGGAAACATGTCAAAGGGTTTTTGATTAATTAAAGTTCCTTTCTATACATCAGACTACCAACCCCCCCACCTCCTACCCCCTCCCACCAAACCCCCGGGTAGTTTCTACACGCCGCAATGGTTGGCGGCGGGCGGCCCCACCCCCCACCCCCCTCCACGACCACCCCCTTCGCGTGGGGGGGCAGCCAAATGGGGACGGCGCGTCTCAACATTTTTGTTCCAGATAATATACGAGCATGGTTCTAGTTATCTAGGTTGACGGGATAAAAAAAAGAGGGATGATTCGTGAAGATAAAATGACTACCCCTTTGTATCAGTCGGTTTTCGTATTTGTATGCGATGATACCATTTTCTGTCTCATGGTTAAATAATTATTTAGTGTTTATATAAAAAGCAACAATCAAATTGACAGAATAACTATTTAAATTTTGTGTTCTGTATATCTTGAGCTATAAATTATATTTGCATGCCTTGCTCTTCTCCAGAAGATCCTGCTAGTAATAATACTCCTTTATTTGGAGACAACTTCCCTATGTACTTGATTTTAACCTTTACTGAAGAATCAAAATAGATAAGTTTTTAATGTTGGTAAAGAAATTATATACATTTGCCTGAGGGAAAAACTTTGTACATGAAATAAGTGTGCTTCTAGCTATTTATTACGTACTTATAGTAGTTGGTACAACTTGGCAAAAAGTTATACTCAATTGTAAACTGCATCTGCATCGTTGCATATATAAATGGAAATCTGCATTAAACGTTTAAAACCGCATTTGTATCAGAGTACGAGGAAAACGCTTCACGTTACGCCGCGTTAATAACATGAGCGAGATGTACAAGGAAATTGCTGTACACTTGCGGACAAATTTCTTTTCATACATTTGATTTTTGATTTGAATAAAATCTACGCATAATTTAACGGTAATTTTTTCGGAGAGTTTAGTACATGGAGTACGTACACGGTACATGTGTACACTGCTGCCTGCTATTTTTAGTGAATCTTACGTCTATATAAATCTTGCTTCATGTGGCGTGGTTCGACCAATTTATGTGGCCGCAAGTGTAGGCTTATATAGACATTATTCCTTCAGAACTAGTTGTTTTACAGAATTATTTCAATGAATTGTGTATTATTCAATTATTATCTTATAAAACCAGTAGGTTATTGTTCAATTAGTATAATTATACAAAAATGATTATTATATAATGCTATATTTAAAAAAATAGATGAATATTAAATCACAACAGATAAATGAACAAGTTTAAGATGACTATCTCCTGCATATATATATATATATATATATATATATATATATATATATATATATATATATATATATATATTTATTTATTTATTTATGTATATAACTATATAACTTATATAATAAATAAAACAAAGATTATGGTGAAATAGATATATATCTATAAGCTTATATATATTTTGTTTTAAATTTGAAATAGATATATATGTATGTTTGCCGAAGACACATATGCCTACTAATGATCAAAAAATTATTTTAAATTGAATAATAAGAACAAAATTGTAATTCATACAAAATTAATGGATGAGATGAAAAAACATATTGATTCTAGCTAGAGTAATAAAAATAATGCTAGTATATAATGAAGCAGTATAAGTAAACAGCAATATGAAAGTAACATAAAATAAGTAATGATAAAATGTGCGTAGGGCCTACGAATGATTTTTTAAGAACGCAAAATATCGCAATTAATTGCTGTAATTCTGAATTCATACCACTGCTATAATGATGCTCTCATTTAAAATCCAAATAACCCATCCCAAATTAAATACCCTCCAAGGTTATTATTTTCAAATTTAAATCCATAATAATTATATACACATTACACAAATTGCTTAAATATATACACAATATTCCATATAACAATAATACACCAATTTAAAAACCACTTCCAATTAAAAAACCAAGTCAAATTAGCATTAATTATAATACATCGAATTGTATATAAAATAATCCAAATATATATATGTATTTATGCAAGAAATGTAAATTAAGTGAATATGTAATAAGTTTATTCATTTATTAGCGATGATAATATTAATATTACCAGTCTGCCATTCTATTCGACCTTGTCCCTCCAGCTTCTTACTAGACAGAGAAGAACGTTCCCGCCTTTCTTTCTATAATCACTGACCGCGCGTGTTGACTCAGTATATGTATCAATCCGCATCATGAATTTTGTTTGGCGTTCTTTTTTTTCTTTCTTTGTTCGACGTTCATGACCTTTATTTCTCATCTCCACTATCTAAGTTGTCCAATAAATGTTACTATTACATTCTTACTACATATACAAACTCTATAACGTGTTCACAGTTTTGTGCGGTTTATTTTTATATGTTTATATATTTCTAGGTTGTTTTCTGTTTTTTATTCATTCTTATTCGTTTTCTTGTACGTTCAATACTCTTGGATGGAGTTTATATATTAGTTTGTCTTTCTGTTTTATTTATATACTCGATGTAGTATGTATATATTTATACCGTATTCATAATTAATTGGTCCTGATTTCATATCTATCTCCCTCTCTTTCTATTTCGCTCTTCGAAAAGATGTTTCCTGTTTTAGTTTATGAAGTTGGTAGTAATCGGGTAATAATTTCTCTTCCAATTAGTTGAGAAAATAAAGATAAAAGACAAATTAGAAAATCAAACTTTTGGTATAACTAGCGTAAACTAAGAGGTATAAATACGATGACTAATTTAGATTTCAATTACATTTATTATATTCTGCATGCTAGCTAAAACTAAAATGATTTATTTACTTACAGTAATGGAACATAAATCAAATCGTACATATTTATACAGTAATCCCTAATTATTGTACGTTTGTAATATTATTTATTCATTCGATGAGCGAAGCGAAGACCAAATTTTACCATACTCCAAAAATCGATTTCTTCCCCTTTTAGAACACTCGTGTTCTGCAATCTCTCTAGAACAATCATTTGTGCAATAATAATAATTTTACTTATAAAAACAGAATATCTTTATGCTCATATGGGATGGTGTTTTTATTTCCGGACGTATTTTTTTAAACCATAAAGATCTATATTGCGTTGAGACTTCTTGAAAGGAATTATTAAATAGGGAAATACAAGTTGGTGTAGGCCTATTTTATCAAATAATAAAATTTTCAAAAATAATTATTCAAAGGCAGGAGTATCAAATAATAGCAAAAAAGTAGAATTTATTTATTTTTAATTACTCTAAGCTCATGATGTTATCTAGATTTTGCGTAGATAAAAATTAAAATAATTATGAAATTACTTTTGAAAAAATACGCTATCCACGATTGACAAGTGCACATCTTTTTTGCGTGTTCGCGCGCTACCACTGATTGGTTATTAACATCAAATACGTCATTCCCAACGTCGCGACGCCTACATCAACACCTCATCACCTCACTAAAACCAATCAAACTCAAAATAAAATCGCCACACCAAACTATTATTTATACACCCAGAATTTTTCCTGTTTCAGAAATGTCTCTATATGTGTGTGGTGTCTGTGTGTGCGGAGAGAAATATTGATTTAAAGAGTTGCCTTGCTATACGGGACGGGCTGGCAGTCTAGTCTAGAGTCTGGCCTCTCTCTCTCTCTCTCGCGCGCGCTTTGTCTCACTCCCTTTTTCTCTCACTCCCTCTCTCGCGCCGTGTTTAGGTTCCGATGCATTCGCCGACGACGGTGGAGCTCCCCTCCCCCCTCCTCCCCCTCGCAGACACGTGATCAAGTGCTAGCCGGCAACACTGCTTGTAGTCTCGCCGAGTCCCGAAGCGAGTCTAGTGCCAGTGCAAGCGAATGACGAACATGAGGTCTACACTGCCTCGCATCTAGACAAAGTCGGGAGCTAACCTAGTGCGTACACCGGCGCGAGACTACGTTCAAATATAATCGTTTTATTAATTATTATTATATAAATATAATTTTTTTTATATAATTTGATTTATAGGGTTAATTTTTGTCAATATTTAAATGGCGTTAGCGTCTACGGGTGCTGCCCCGTATGTTAGTTTGTATTATTCGATAGTGCAGCGTGCGGCTTCACGATATTTTAAGGAATATTATAGGTCTGGTGAGTTCTCAGTGTGTATTTTCGTTATGTGGTGTGTAATAAGTGTGTGTGTGAGTGTGTGTGAGAGAGAGAGACTTTTTGTCTTGTAATCTTCGTCGTCGGTGATGCTGTGCTCTCTGTGAGGATCAAAGTGACCAGAGATTATGTGGTTGGGGATCGCATGGGCTTATTTTTTATTTGATTGTATTCGGATTTTTTTAAAAATCATCTCACAATTTTGTTATATAAAAAGTGTATTTTCAATCTATAATTTCTTAACGTATCAATTTGTTTTCATTTAATTTTAATTTTGCTTGTGTCACTTTTTTAATTATTATTTTAAATTCGTTGAATTGATAGATTTTTTCATTTTTTTTTGGCTTTATATTCATGCACCCTGCTTTATTATTATATAAGTTATTTATACATATTGTAATAGATATTGTGTACGCTTCTCTATGTAAAATAAGTGTGCTTTACGTAGGCGTTATTTTATCTTGTGAGAGGGAGCCTGATATTATTTTGTTTTAATTTCACGTGTAGTTTTTTTTTAAGATACAGTAAGAGGTGGATACCATAAAAGAATTCAAAATCACACGCGTATAGGGTATAATAAGTAATAAGTTCCAATTTTTGTATATTATTATTGAAGTAATATATTTCCAAAAAGAACCTTCTAACTATTGTACTCGGCTGAGAAATAAGTATTCAATGTTCTTGGATTTGTTCGTAAATCACGCTATGCTTTGCTGCTTAACAATATCGTCTCAATACTAGCTCATTAACCATGTACATTTCTGGGTAGAGGCTACTAATATTTTAGACGTAAATTTGATTCAACAAAAACTGGAAATGCAACTATTCAAAGTAAAGCGGGATTTCTCTAATTGGTCTAGAACGAAGATGTAATGGTTTACTATTGGTCAGGATATGCGGTATCATTCTTACTTCAAAATTTGCTACTAGAAAGCAGCTCTGTTTGTAAACAACGTGCTTGATTTGAATCAAATCGAAAAGTTAGGTTACCGGGGTGCAGGTTGCCGGTAAAGTGACATACCAGTTATGAGAAACATTATTTTGTTGTACGTTCAAGATGAGTGAATTGTGATTCTTCTTCTGCAGGGTAACTAGGAAAACTTCTCTATAAGTGAATGATGGTGGAGTGAAGAAGTTGTACGCAAACATTAGAAACCATTTGTGCTCGGTTCATTGTAAACGGTGATGATTCGGAGTCGACATGGCTATAAATTTCTCACCTTCATTTGCGGCTTGTTTAGCTGCGGGCCTGAAGGTTCCCAGGCAAATTCTGTACTGCATTGCCCAGGGTAAGAATAATAGCCTACTATATTGGAAAACAACTTATTTCAGAATGGATTGGGAAACTTTATATTTGACATATCAGAAAATCGCAACGGAAAGCGTGCCTAGGAGAATGTTATTGATGACCTAACCTAATCCATAATTCACATAATGCATTCACGCTTTCATTGTTTGCATTTATCTTTATTGGCATGCTTATTTGCACCTTAATTTATAATTTTAATTTTCAACCGTCCTTGTAGGCCTAGCATGTGTAAGTAACAATATGAATTATATAATAAAAAGCTACTGTCATTCTACTGTGGTAGGCCTAAACTTGGCCTATCCTAGATGTGTCTGTGTGAAATAACGCACACAGATGTACTCTGTACTCAAAGCAGGCGTACTTCAACGCTTGGCTGGGGTCATGAAATTCATGAAATTATGAAATAAGTGTGTTCAAAAAGTGTGAGGTATTTATTTTTCTTGGAATGACTTGAACAGACTTGAACTGACTTATAAATTTATTATAATCATGAATAAGTAATAGTACTACGGTACCCTAATTCTAGATAGTAGGCTACTCAAATACATTTGAAAAATAAGAATTGATTTTATTTACGTCATACAGATATATTTTTTTGTTACCATATAAGTGTTGGGCTACCTACCGTACTCAATATTCTTGGCAAACAATTAGTTAGGGAACTAATGCGTAACTTTGGAATTATTGCCAAATGGCAACCCCCAGTGTCGCTACGGTATACCGGTAGGCTTATCCGTTTTGTTTCTCATGATCAGGCCTACAGGTTTTACTATCATCAATTCTGTACTGTAGGTCTGTTGCTTTTAATGTGTTATTTATGTTATTGTAAATAGGAGTTTACCTTTGAATGAATACATTTGTCCAAATTTGCATTTTTGTGGCAGTTATATACATTTTTAATGTGATCAACTGTTTTTATTTTCTTTAATGTATTATTTCATACATTTTTATAATTTCAATAGGCCTAATATCTAACCATGATCTAACTACATATTAATAGCTCGGTATTTGGGCCTTTACATGGAATTGTTAATCTGGTGTACCGTAATACTGGTAACTGCTTGGTTAAGTTGGTGTCTGCACTTGACTATTTTATTTATATCCCAGTTAGGTGTAGGTACTTGTATAGGCCTATGTAAATTGATTGCTCCAAAACCAGAAATTTGAAGAATAAGAGAATAGGAACAGATAGGAAAATTGAAGGAAATTAATAGGCCTACCTTAGTAACAAAACTAGGTAGACTGAAAATATTTTTATACCTGATAGGCCTTTGGTAGCTGGGAAAAAAATCATTCCAGTATATATAGGCCTACTGAAATTAATATTGATGTGATTTTTTGGAATAGATTGTTCAAAGTCAATTAGGTAATCGGTTGCCACAATTAAAGACAGGTCAGTTTATATACGTAAGAGTATATTCTGTTTAGCGTTTTGGAAAGTAGAGAAGTAAATGTAATGGCCTATTGTTGAGGAACTATCCCAGTATTCACCTAATATCTGTAAACTTTATGAGGTCCCAATATTTAGCCACCTTCTTCTCGTAAGATTTGGGAGCTAGTCTATCTGTCAGAACAAAGCCTAAATTAATATGTGTACCTATAAGATCATGCGCCAAAACACATTCTTGTGCTGATTTTAAAGGGAATTTCATTGAACATCCCAATTCCTTCTACACAAGAAATAATTTTATATTATTTACGGTACCGTACTAAGAGTTGTTCCAGCATGATTTTTTTTTATTTTCCATTTATCATTTATTTATCTGTATTTAATGCCAACCTGTGTAAATTATAACTTGAAATATTATTAGTTCTCCGTATTTTATTACCAAAACTTTGGGTTAAATTATGTATTGTTTTGATTTAATTTACGTATTGTCTTATGTGATACCTAGACCAATTTTTTTACCATGTTCAAGTAGCAAACTAATTTTCCTTATTTAATATCATCGTAATATCTAACTACCGGTAAGATATTTAGGACTAACCCTTTAGTAATTTTATACCGATAACTGGTATGCATGCTGGAGACACCGTTTATTTAGCTATTTTTGAGTCAAATAATCAAATTGTTGACATAAAATTCAATTCTCCTGGTTCAATATAAAATAACTGGAAAGTATTTCAGGTAACCTTATGCTAACACTATTTATGTGCTTATTTTCATTGAAAATATTTTATTGTATTTAATTATTTAATTTAGTTCACATTTGAAAACAAATGTTTTCTGAAAAAGTTTGCTCGTGAATGCGAAGATTTGATTAGGCCTCTGACTTTTCACTCACAAGTCAGGCATCTCACCAATTTCGATGTAATTTTCGACTTATATGTGACATAATCTGTACACAAATAACAAAAATTATCAAGTTCTTTTTAAATATTTCCAAGTAATCAGATATCTTTTGCCATCGTTACGAACTTACCTACGATACTAAAAATAACATGTTTAAACTGTGATTAACTTTGTTTCTCAACTTCAAAACCAAATACAAACTCCTAGCTGACTCTCAACTTTCAACGCTCAAGCCATCTAGCTGAGGCTTTAAAGACGATTAGTCATTCGATTCATACTGCCTACAACGAAAATTGATACAGAATATATATGATATGTAAAAAGGAAACGAAAGAACAGTCTTTTGATTCGTTTTTCACGGATTGCCATTCCAGAATAACCCTTGACCTGATAGTCCTAGATTTCTTCATGTTATTAATTTTTCAATAGTCTGGATTATTTATCAACTGTCATATTGGTTTACTATTCACTGTCGTTATACAAATATAATAACCCTGGGAGAAAAGAACGTAGCCGTTCAAACATTGAACTGTTTATTCTATGAATAATTCATTTATCCATGTAGGCCTATATGTTGAAGTAAAATTCTATTGTGTCAACAAGATGATATAAATATAATTGTATCAAATTGAAAGTGGTGCGGTAACTTTGTATTTGATATCGTTAACAGACTCAGAACCTCGTAATACGACCATAATACCTTAAAAATACCAAAACGTTGTTAGGACTGGGAAATTTAGAAAATGTCTTCGAATTTGAAAGAATTGAGTAATTGTATAAATCATTAGTCAATGTTTTAAAAGCATAGTGAACACAACAATCCTGTACTTTTTTCCACTTCATGTCGGATATTTTTGATAATTGAGTGACCCAAACAATCTATATAGGACCTACACCTACACCTTTTAGCTAGATCTTACTCCTTTTGCATGACACTAACACGATAAAAGCAGAAGTAAATAAATATCCCCTTATTAACAAGATATTTGTGTAGCGTTACTGTTCACTTACCTCTACAAATAAACACGATCAACTAGTCATAACTCATGAGCCAATGAACACTAATGGAAGCACTTCTTGTGTCTTGTGTATTTAGCTTTAAATACTGGTAAATATTTCTCCGAATTCGTTTAGCATAGCTGAAAATAGATTGACCAATCATTGACGACGTTTATCATACAACTGAGAGACGGTTTAGCCAAATCGATTCAGACTGAAATGGTTCAAACATCGTGGCATATGCCTACATGTCGATTTTTTGCAAAATCGATTGAGTCCAATATGGTTGGTTCAAGATGCGATTTGGCACTATTAAATTGCATCTGAAATATGTGATGAACAGGCGTGAACAATTTGGAGGGATGTGTTGGCAAATCCAAGCACGTGGTGTGAATAAACAAGTATGAAATGTGTTTTTGATTTCCAAACTTATTTGATCAAAACAATTCAGCATATCACGGTAAACATGAAATATTGAATCGTTTCAGGCCAAATCTGTTTGACTATACTGTTTCTCAGCTGCGTGGTAAATGGAAGTAATTGATTGGTCTGGAGCCAAACTATTCACTCTATTTCACATATAATTATACTCTATAATCATAATCATAACATCTCTTCATTATTAAGATTAGACCTAACTGTTCAATACTTACAAAGCAGTACCAAAGGGGGGTATAAAGAGGTTTTTTAAAAACTTTTCACGCTTTTCTATATTCTTTGGCGCAGCGACTTGTCAACTTATCAAGAAACTGTTCGTCTGTATTGCATATCCTTTCAAACCATGATTTTTAAACAAGTAATTTTTAAGAAAATGTAGTGTGGAAAACCATTTTGAGGATTTGAAGAAGTTCAAGTTTTGATTCAGCTAACACAATTGAAGATTTAGGCCTAATTCATCGAATTGATATTTTTTATCCATTGTATGTAAGTAATGATATAGCCTACTGTACTTCTACTAAGCGTAATTTTTAATGATTTCCACTGTGAAGAAAAAAAATTTGCTCCCGGTACCCCACTCGTTGTCCAAGAATGCGCATTAGATGTTGTCCTAACAATTGAATTCTGTTCTTATGTCAGGTATTTTTTGTTTCAGACACTGGCGCGCCCTACGTAATCTATAAAGACGGTATGGGAGATCGACCCCAGGGTCAAATAACTGGCCAATGGGGTCCTGCCGCCCCCCAAGAGGGCGGTTATCCCCCCCAACAACAAGGTTCCTCTTCTTCTGGTAGCCCCCAACAAGCATGCGGGCCCCCCGGCTCCGAACCTGACCAGCAACAAAGCATGACCTCTCCCGTGCCCTCCCCATATCCCTCTTCCCAACAAGGGGAACCCCCGCAGGTCCATCCCGGAGAAGAGGAGCAAGTCATACAACAACACTCCCCTACGGAATCAGAACGAGGACAACAACAATGTTTCCCACCGAACCAGGAGATGCAAAACGGAGGGGCGTATTACGCTCGCGGTCACCATCAGCTACCCCCGCACATGCTCCCGCCCGGGGGATTCTCCGCGTTACACTACTTGAAACAGCCGTTGTTGACGTCGCTCGGACCGATGGATCAGAACGGAGGGGAATATCCGCAGGACGGACGGGTGTCGTCGTTGCCCGACATCGTGCAAGCGCAGGGAAATAAGTCGCCGAACAAGAACGGAGAGTTGAGGCTATTCAAGTGTTTGACGTGCGGAAAGGATTTCAAGCAGAAGTCGACGCTACTGCAGCACGAACGGATTCACACGGATTCGAGGCCGTACGGGTGTCCAGAGTGCGGCAAACGCTTCAGGTAATTCATATTTAATTAATCTCTAGGTCTAGTTGGACATGATTTGTAATATCGTAGTTATATTATTTCAATTGATGAATTTATTATGAATTGGTATCTAAGAACCGTATTCTGTACCTATTCTAGAAAAATATAGAAATACCTGGTATTCAATCTCTTTCTGTTTTAAAACATTATTTACATTTTAAAATTTCTCTGCCTGAAGTGTGTATTGTAAATTCATGTCTACTGTCCAGTACAGAATAGATGCATTTTTATTTCAACAAGTTTTATAACAATTAGTAGGCCTAAGCTCTCCTCTAGTGGACTGTCTTCTAAAACTTATTATGTTTGTATAGATCTCTCGAATATACGGTACCTATCCTATCGTAACTTGAAAGTGCAACTTTTGCACAGTTTCAACAAGATAATTTTTCAGTGAAAATACAGTGAAAATGTAAATTAAAAAAAAACTTCTAAGGGATAATATAGGCCTACCATATACACAAAAAATACAATTCCAACTAAACTATAATACAACCCTGAATACATGTTACATTATGTAACATTTTAGATTATGGTAGGTCTACATACATGTAAGCCCGTGCTATCATTATGCCAGATTCAAAGCATTCTCAAGTATTTTTATAGCCATTGATTAGGCTTGCTTTCATGTTGCATTTTTTTAAAACAAAAGTCAACAGTTATGTGTCAAATGTAATTCTGAAATGTATTGAGTAAGTTGATTTCATTTTGAACAAAATAGTAGGCTACTAGATTCTTAATAGCGGACAAACGATCTAGCTGACCCTGCTTCTGCTAGTCGGACCCAAAGAAAGGGAGCATTGAGGAGCATACTATGTGCTAGGGGCAGCTGATTGACTAGCTTGCCATTTCGACGCGAATGCTGTAATTCACTAGCGCACACGTTTGAGATTTTTGTTCATTCAAAATATTTATCTAGGTTCATGCCAATACAAATTTTTTACGTCGTTTTCATTTGAATAGCATGGACGTGATCCATTTTTTTTATCAAAATTCTCTGTGTAGAGGTAGATCTCATTTTTTTATTATTATTACCCTGGAAAAAAATTAATTTGATGTCTCAAGAATTTTAACCGTTGGAATTTGCAGCATGAAAACTTGAGTGTCTACGATCTCCAAAGGTGATCGACGGACGCTTTCTGGTAGCATGCAAAGTACTAGTTTGTAAGTGGTTCTCGATCTTTGAAAATCGCGTATTTAGAAAATGTCAGAAATTAAAATTATTTCATAAATCTTTAACTTCGTTTGCTAACCGTTTCGATCCCTTTTCTTCCAGGCAACAATCGCATTTAACGCAACACCTCCGAATACACGCCAACGAAAAGCGTAAGTAATCCAATTCTGTTATTTATATTGTTACAACATATTTAGATGAGGAAAAGGCCCAGATTATCCTTTATACTATAATATAGGCCTACTTTCAACAGCAGTTTGATCCCATCTGATTTTACAATGAATTGATATCAATTGAACCATTTATGTCTGTCATGCTAGAAAATAATAACTTCATTCAATATGTGAAATTACTAATAGCTTGGAAGATGATAGAACTGGGTACACTAGAATATATTCCAATTCATCATTTTGGAAATCATTTTTGCAAATAATTTACGGCACCTATTATTGAGATTGTTAACCAATATATATCATGTAACATGAATCAGCATTATATGTAAATTACATAGATCTCTTTCTAGAGAATGTTGTAGACCATAAGAAATATTGTGGTGATCTGAATTGAAAAACATACGTTTTTAGTAACCGTTTAAATGCTGCATTAAACCATCTTATGGAGCTAAGAACTGATAAATAAGTTCTAGCTTTGAACTAATTTACAGAAGACATTATTGCCACAGCAATAGTCCCTATTAATCTAATACTATATCTTGAATATGTCAATGAATTTGATAAATACCAGTCAATAATTTCTCAGTAATAATTACTTCTTCCAATTCTATTGAATCAAGCTCCTTTACAATCGATATAATCGCCGCTAGCTATTACAAATTCTCGCTCATCTCCTAGCAACGTGACAAACCATCTGAAACCGCCGCCTAACCTCTGTCGACCTTTCTCTCGTGTCTAGCGTACGCGTGCGTGTACTGCGAGCGCACGTTCCGGCAGCGCGCCATCCTCAACCAACATCTGCGCATCCACAGCGGTGAGAAACCCTATCAATGCCCCTTTCCGGAATGCGGCAAATACTTCAGACAGAAGGCGATACTGAATCAGCACGTGCGAACACACCAAGGCGAGCAGACTATCTATCCTCATAACTTTACGTTGAGTAGCTACGCGGTAACGATAGACAGCGTTGCCGCGGGCAACGAGTCGCGGCACGATCCCGACGACTCCGTCGGGGAGTTCGTGAGAATGTGTCGTAGGCTGGGAGACTCATTGCCGGGGAATGGGGAATTGGGAAAAGGAAAAGATTACGTAGATTGTGATAGAGGGAATGTTTATAGGATTGGCAATGAAGGAGATATTTTTTCAGGGAGGTTTGTAGAAAGTGGAACAGAGGACGGTGCAAATTGTGATAATGGAACTAGAAGGGTATATGATGAAGTGGTTATGGATAGGGTTATAGGAGGTTCTTTTCCGGTGAGGAGAGTTGAATTGGAGGCACAAAAAGGTTTGAATTGTGATAACGTCGCTGGAATTTATGCCAGTGGTAAATATATTTCCAAGACAGTTTATGGGGCTATTTCAGGGGATGATAATAGGGAGGAGCATTCTTCACATAGAAAGACTATTGTTAAAGTTGAATTAGATGGTAATAGCGACCAAGGATATGTTGAAAGCATGAATGACGCAAGCGAAGAAACACCGCTATGGCATAAAGATGTTAAACAGGAATTTGAAATAGAAGGAGATTCGCAAAACAGTATCCAGAATAACGATACAGTCGTTGATACGCATTTAGTACAAGATTCGCAGGCGCACTTGTGTTCGGTTTCGTTATCGGCCGACTCGGAAAAGATTTAGATCAATGTGGGGGAGTTTCGCATCAAGATGGCTCGTATTTCCGACCGTCATTTTGGGTGGAAATTGTCCCGTTTGTAGTGGCACAAATATGGGATCGGTTACCTCGGGGATAAAACGGGACAAGTGAAACGATTTTCAAAGTAATTCACTGAATAGGCATGAATACGTAAGGAAATAGATATTATACAATTTTGTTTGTAGCGTTATTTAATGTGGACACATTTTACGAAACCGTTTGCATTTCAGGCAGATTATTAATAATAATTAGGGCCTACTCAATAATAATTAATAATAATGAAAAAAAAAAAACTCAAATATGAATCTTACTACCTTTGTAGTGTTTTTTGCTCTTTTTGGTTGCACGTATATTATTTTCTCACATTCTGTGTGTAACTTTGAATGCATATAGGATCTTCAAAAAACTGCCATTTAAAATAAAATCATTCTATATTATAATGGGTAAGTTCACGTTAATTTTACCAGTACTGCGAAATGTCAAAGTGATGAATCTACGTTACGTTGGGATTTGGTTAAGAATATAGATCATAAACTATACATTTAATGTTGTTTTGGATATATTTGTCAGCATGTAATTATTTTTGTACGTGTAGGGTTTGATTTGAGCAAATACATCGAGTTATGAGAACTTAATTTTGAATAATACTTTCTGTCTACTCGATGCATACTAATATTTTCGTACTTGTCACTACTTTTATTCATCATTGTGACTAATATTAGTCTGGGCCTAAACATAACATTCTGAGGTCTTAATTATTTCTTGGTGAATGTTTTCCATCTATAAATGCACCGATCAGGCATTTGCATTTATTTAATTACCAAGTAGTTTAGTAATAATTCAACCCTCAAGTTCAACACAATAATTGTCTTGTTGTTCAAATAATGTTATACCATAAACTCATACAATTTTAATTATTAATTTTGTCACCTTCTTTCACTGGAAATATTTGTAGATCTCAAATAAAATGAACATTGGAAACAAAGTTTGTTTTATTCACTAGGCCTATTTACTAATATTCTCCATAAACTTATAGGTTCCTGTATTTTTTCTATCAAATGATAAATAAGTTTTTTTTATTATTTCACTTATAGGTGCGTAATCTCTATTAATATACAATCGTACATAGTCTACAATTTAATCACTAATGCTTACTTCCATTTGAATTTTAAAGAATATAATTAATAATTTTGGCTATTTCTTCAATCAGTCGCCTCATGTGTAATTATAGTTTGCTCATTCTACTAATAAATATCCTACGAAAATAATTGAGTATTAAATTACTCGAAATTAGGCATACTATAGTGTACGTGTAACGGTTTTTACTTTCATAAGATCTAGATAAAGGGTGGGTATTTTATTTACCTTTCATTACCAAATGCGTTACGTTGAGACAGTTTTGGTACCGGTACCTTGTTCTGATTACAATTTACCGTGTACAAAAGCATTCATACCACTCACAGTGACTTGCACTTATCAAGATTGATCTTGTATGTAATAAAGAATTTCCAATCAAATATTTGTTGAGTTCATGGTGAACAGGAATGCAGGGCTGCTTCAAGTGGACAATCTTATAGAGAGCGAGATTTTAAACATATAAAAAGAGCGACAAAAAAAATACGTAAATTTGAAACATCATCGTTCTGCCAAGAATAGGACCAGATGTTATGCTGATTGAAAAATTTACCTTCGAATCATTGAAGATATGAATTGATTTGAAATTTAGATAACTGCATTATGGCTAAATCACATTTTACATTTTATATTACATAAATATTATCAAGTATAATATAATCAGGTAAACGCAGATAGAACTAGATACGGTATTGTAACTAATGACAATAAAACCGATTATTCAGCTGCATTACTCGTATCATAAATCTAATGTCGTTGATTCATAATGCACGTAAATTAGAAAAATCACGTGAAAATTGAAGATGAATCCAAACTCGAAATCATAAATCTGCAAGGAGCAGCTTGATAGGCTTATTAGTATAGAATACCAGTTACAATTTATGTTGGCCTATTTGAAAATTATTCTATTAGCAAACTAAATACTCATGTTAAATTGTTAATGTACTTTTAGCCTGCTCAGTTATGATTTGCTTCAACGTCATTAGATATTATATAAACAAAGTATCTATTCTATAACCGTGTCTCTATGTTTTGTTGTGCATTATGTTTCCCTTTAGACGTGAGTCCCCATCTGGTGTTCAAAAACGGAATGTCACCCATGTCGATGTGGCCACAGGACTCGCCCTATCCCGTCGATGTCGATAAAGAAGACGCCCAATCGACCTACGATGAGAACGGCGAACGGACCAACGGAGAGTGTTTCTCACCCGACAACAACACGTCTCCTTTACAACAATATCCCGCATACTTCAAGGACGCCAAAGGGATGAATCATTCTGTTTTTACCAACGGGAACGGTTTTCCGATGCAGTACAAGACGAAGGGATGTTTACCGGACGTGATACAACACGGGAGGAGCGCGGGAATGCCACTCTACGTCTCGTGTCCGATCTGCCAGAAGGAATTCAAACAGAAGTCTACGTTACTCCAGCACGGCTGTATTCACATCGAGTCCCGGCCGTATCCGTGTCCGGAATGCGGGAAACGATTCCGACAGCAATCGCATTTAACGCAGCACCTACGGATTCACACCAACGAGAAACCGTACGCATGTGTTTATTGTGGGCGGAACTTCAGACAGCGCACAATTCTCAATCAGCATCTGCGTATCCACACGGGGGAAAAGCCATACCGGTGTCAACAATGCGGGAAAGATTTCCGTCAGAAGGCTATACTGGATCAGCATACTCGTACGCATCAAGGGGATCGACCGTTCTGTTGTCCGATGCCCAACTGTAGACGTCGATTTTCTTCCGAACCCGAAGTGAAGAAACATATCGACAATCACATGAATCCGCACGCTGCGAAAGGCAGACGTAACACGATCGAGAGCAAACATCAGATCAGTCCGTCTAGTTTATTAGCAAGAAGTATAGTGCCGTCTGCTGTTATCAAACCCGAACTGTACTTCCCGCAGTGTTACGGTCCCGCGGCTTTCACTCATCAAGGGGCGCAATTCCCGAACCCAAGCACGGGTCCGGTGAACGGCGACTTCAAACCGTTTCCTAATAACTCGAATCCAGCGGGAAATTTGAATTTCAAACCATTTGCGGGCAATGGGAATCCCCTGCCCTCACCTTCTCCACACCCATTTCCAAATAACTCGAATACGACGGGTAATTTGAATTTCAAACCGTTTGCGGGCAATGCGAATCCCCTGCCGTCACCTTCTCCGCACCCGTTTCCAAATAACTCGAATACGACGGGTAATTTGAATTTCAAACCGTTTGCGGGTAACACGAGTCCGCTTCCGTCCCCTTCTCCCCACCCGTTTCCTTCCCCGTCTCCCCACCCCTTCCCTCTCAATACTGAGAACGTAGAATTCAAATCTGCACCTTTGCCTCCGCAGCAGATACAGCCGTTGGCATTGGCGACGCCCACTGCGTGGCCAATAAATGCCAAATCTTAACAACCGCTGTAGTACTAGCACACCTAATTAGTAATACTCCATGGATCTGATATTGAAGCACAGAACAATTTTTGATAGTTCGGAATGTGAACACTTTGAACGTCGAGGAATGGAAGTTATGAATTTCTACTGGAGCGTATATTACGGATCAGATGATGAGAGATGACGGTTCAAGTTCGACTGAATAGTATTGTGATAGGAATTACTTTGCCAAGATTTTAAATCGAAAGTAGTTTTTAACAAAAGTGTCGATGATGTGTAGATCATTGACGAAAGCGTGTCTTGAGAATGTTTTCGAGGGACGGCGAGGCACATTTATTATATTTACACAAATATATATATAAAGAGGATAAGTTTTTTAAAACGAGAAAAGTCCGTGGCGATTTTGTCGAGGTGGCATCACAACGCGTAGATATATATTTTATGTGATTTTTTACTAGGTGCTGTTGGTGAACGTGGAGGAAACTCGAAGGTTTCAATATTTTCGATACTCGACATTTCAAGAAATCAAAATGTCAGACATTGTTAAATAATTCAACCCTGGCGAATATGCGTATCTCTCGTATAATGTAGTGTTTATGTTTGATTTATATTTATCGGTTTTGATCTCTGGTGGGCGGGCATTCGAGAAATAACTCTTTGAAGAGAGTATGTATTCATCCCTCCCACAATAAAAAGTACGAACGTGTATGACGTGCACAACTACTTAAAGCACATGACCGCGGATAATAAAATGCAATTTATATTATTAGTAACGGGATAGGAAGAAATGTATTGCGCGACGATATACAGGGTTACAGGCTTTTATTTTAAATAGATATGTAATGAATATTTCAACTTGTTACTATATTTTACAATGTACTCTATTTGCCATTGTTTGTACATAACAATGTACATTACTCTAGAGAATTTTATACGTACCTCAAAGTTTAGAAACGCCAACTTAGATTATAATTATTATTTGAACTCTACAGCCACTTTGTGAACAATGACATTTTTATATTGCTTTTTCTACTTGGATATCTGTTATGCTTTGTATTGATTTTATCTTTTTCTCTAGAAAAACAATTTATCATAGTGCAATAAATAGTTATTTCTTCAGCTTTATTAGATAGTAGTAGTAGGTCTTATTAGTTTTAATATTCATTCTAAATGAGTACATCGTAGGCTAATACGTCATTCTCGTGCAATAAATTGGTACCATATTTCAAAGCGTAGCATATTCAGAGCTTTAAAAAATTCATCTCTAGATGAGTAGAAAATTAGCCCCGTTGGTTATCTGCAATCAAAATTTGGAGTGAGTGAATTTTCATTAGATTTTGGCTGTGGAGTTGATTTATATACATATAGTGTATATAATACATAAGTAAACTCCCCTGTTCATTTTGTGTGAACCGTAATGATGTGGTTGATTAAGATTTTCAAAAAAATCATTTTTATTTTGTACAAAATAGCTATATATATTTAGTTTCATCACCTCCATATTTAGTTATTTACATATTTGAATGTAAATAAGAACAAACCTTAAAGGTTGCTTCACTTCATTAGTACGATGAATCTTTGATTGATCTGTAAGTTAAGCCTAACGTTTTTGTTGATATTGTGATTTTCGTTAGAAACGGACCTAAAATAACCCCGGATTGTGCAATTTTTTGCGTAAAGACAACGAAAATAATGGATTTACCAATCTAGTTATGACTTAATTAAATAATTACCGTTAATCGTGTAGTCGAGAACGGCCTAATTGGGCCACTGTTTTTAACTGATTCTTTTTTTGATTTCTCATAAGTATAACCTATAAAATATCTCTCTCCTAATTAGAAACGAAACATTTTTAAAGATAATTTGAACGAGAAACAATTTGTGACAATCGGCCGCAACTCTCTATTTCGTCCACGTTTCACTGTTTCTAATGTGTGTTTTTTAATCTATAAGTAAACAATTAAATATTAAATAATAATAATAAAATAATAATAATGAAGCAATTACGGTCATTTCCTCTTATGTACATAATATAAATAGTAAACTAAAATACTGAAATACCGAGCGATACGATTATTGCGGTAATTCTGTTTTGTTGTCGGCAGTTCCCAGACAGATTCGGACTGATAGCGCTCTGTGATAGATATTTCCCGGTTGCCAGGGAAACGTAGTTAAAACATGCATCGGTGCTGATGAATAATGTGTGCGTGTTAATATTACAAAACATAATAAAATAATAACTAGAAATGTAAGTCAATTCTTAATATTTTTTATTTCGAAATTTTTATTTTCTTGAAATTTTTTTTCGTAGAATATCTAGCGAGACTTGAAAAAGTGTACTGAATGCATTTGAAACGCGATCTTAATCGTATTCGTCGAAGTAAATGTGTGTACGTGAAAAGTAATTGAAAATATATTAACACAGTTATTTAGATATTAATAAAGAAATACGAGACAAGATATGTTATAAATATATAATAGATGTTTGGGAGCTGCTGATCGAAATGGAATCCACAAATCTTTTAAATCTCTACATGTTGGTTCATTCAAATTGTTTTGTCAGATTGACAATACATTATTTAACTCTTTATCTAGTTAGAGATTTTTATTTCTTTGCGCCAAGTACATCTCTTTTTTTTATCGTTCCTGTTTGTAGAAACATTACTAATTGAATCTGTAGTAGAGTTACAAGCCAAACACAACGATTGATTACTAATTGTTTATTAACAAGCCTAAATGTCCCTTACTTGTGTAATGTTCCTAAACCGTATTGTAACTGGTGTTTTTAACAGTTTCAATTGAAGTTCCTCACGATAGTAAAAAACAAGTTTTAAACGTATTAAAACCGGATGGAAACAGGAAAACAATTTACGGGATTGTCAGTTCGTTTGATTTGCTATTTTGTATGAAAGTTTTAACAAAAGAAGATGGGCCTACCTATTATGTAATAATTGCTATGGTATGTTTTTCTTGGCATTTTAAACAGTTTTGCCGATATGAACGAATAATCTTGACTAATGGAAGAATTAAATACGTGAACTTACGATGATAACCCCTCATTTATACCAGTGCCTGTTGACGAACTATTCATCCTTCAATACAAGAAGCAACGTGCTTTTATTTTAGTCGCTATATGAAAACGGTTACAATTAAGAGGGAAAATCTGATGTAAATTATTATCAACAACAAAACATGTTCTTTGTGTGATCATTTTTAAATTTCATCTGGTTTCTTAAATAAAATTGTTGCGAGATAAAACACAGGTTGGCAACACTTGATAAAATCTAAGGAATACATGATGCCCAAAATTGTGATAAAAGATGAATATTGGTGCCATGTATTAGTTGTGGTTCTTCTGTTTCTATTCAAAAATATTAATTTCTCAAATTATTCATTATGATAAAGTATGTTTATGGTTGGTAGTCAGTTATAAAATGCACGCATTTTTACTATTGAACCAATTTATTGAAATCTAAAAATACACACTCGAGTAAATACGAAAAGATGAGAATTCTTCTTCGATCAAGATTATTTGTTCACATCAAACCGTCTTCTGTCCATTAAAGTTTGATAATAATAATTATCGATATAACAATAATCTGTTGTTTGTGTTTTCCGATAAATCGTACAATAATTACAGGGATATTGATGTTACGTTTTAATTTTTAACTGTATACTAGTTTCACACTTGGTGAAACATCATTAAACGTCATCGAAATAGTTCTTAATTACCGTGCTGGAATCTGAAGATTTATTGGTACCAGTTAGGACATTTTTACCCCATGACATACAAAATTATAGTCACTATAAATTTGGATTATACATTTAAACAGTGCCAATCAATTTGTCGCGGTCAAATATCAATGTCCTGTACTTTTATTAATTAATATCAGATTTCACCAGCCGCAAAGTTTTTAAAGTGCGATACTGCAATATTTCCTCATATCCGTGTTCTATTTTTTACGTAAATACCTCGTAGCCAATCGGTCTGGGGCTCAATCAGTATTCTATCTCATCTTGCCATTATGCTCGTGACTCGCCCGAGTTCAAAGAAATATAAACTAATGACACTGGCAACCACTTAATTCAGTTAACAGCTCAAATTTGGGAATCATTTTAACCCAAATAATTAAACAGGTTGATTTTGTATTCTCTATGTGCATCACAAATGTTATATAGTATACATAGTTGAGAACAAAAAAGTATTTGCTCAAGAGTACAAATACTACTTAATTATGCAGACAATGTTGAAATGAATAATTCTGTTGTAATTATTATATTATTAATTATATTAGTAAGTGTTTTGTTTCTTCTTAAAATACGTACACATATACGGTATGTATATATATATATATATATATATATATATATATATATATATATATATATATATTATATACATATTTTATGTATATAAATACTGTAAACAACTTTTTAATAGAGTTAAGTATTGTAATAGATTTTTTTACGTTCAATTGCGAAACGAATCTCGTATTAGGCTGGGAATCGAATCTTGGCTCAAGAATTTGACAATGCTGAATGTATTGTCAATAAAGAGTAATAAAACAATTTGTACGCGATAGGTGTATACGTGACAAACTACGAAAACTGAACATTTGATCTGATTTTATCGTAATACTCATTGAATCTTATATCAAATTCAACTACAGTCGCTCATTATTCATTGAATAACATTTCTAGGCTACTTGGTAACACTCACAGTAATCTTACTTATTTCTCGCTGCCCATCTGTGAAACGTACTTATCTAAAGCTATTGATTAGTATCAAAGTGTAAGTGCGAACACAGTTAAAATCACATTATTCTAGCATGAGCCACCTTGATTTTAGTTGTTTATTAGTTTCAGACCAAATGCTCGGTTTTCGTTTTTGTGGGTGACGTGGACGTGTGAGTCCACGAACGTACTACTAATAATCTGTTCCTAATTATCAAATGTAGTCGGTATTGGGGTGAAATAATTTCAAAATAGACGCATATATACACAGAATTTCATAATGTATTTTTATTTAGGTCTGTATGCATCTTCAGGCCCATTATATAATTGTGTGATCATACCAATTTTTCAATGGCAAGCTATGTGCAGTTTAAATTTCCAACGTCTAAAGAAATAATATTTGTAATTTGTCGAATTTATCTAAAATTCTGTTTTGAATCTGCACTTCTGTTGATTACAATCAACTAATAGTCTAATACATAATAAAAATATAATAGATAATCTTTCAATTCAGCACACTTTCTCTCAAATCTTGCAAAATACAATGTATACAATGGAATTAATATATATATACATATTGCCAAGTTTGTTTTATATTTTATACTAAGAGCTGTCTTTGTTTTACCCCAAACTGATTGAACAAAAAAATCACAATAAAATGATATTGAAGACTTGTATAAACAAATAATTTGTCTGCCTTCTTTACCTCCAATATTCCAGTGCAGTGTAATTAAGATAATGCTGTATACAGTGTGACATCGGTACGATATCATTTTTCAAGGGACCATGTAAAAAAATCACCCTCGTACAGAAAAATAATCCACGCAGAGAAACAATCCAGGAACAATGAGTCGTGGATTCACTTTACTAATTAATAATCAATTTCTTGATATACTTGTATCCACAAAGGAAGAAGGTCGTCTACCAACGTAAAAAACACAAATATCAGCGTTATTTTTGTATAACTTTTTTTTTATATATAATTTTTAATTGAAAAATGAATATAATTTTTAAATATAATCAAGATTTGTAATTGAGTTCTTTAACATGATGTAGTAGGTACTAGGTACCTACTTGCTATTTCTCAATTTATTTGTCTAAACATGCTTTCGCACTAAGTGCATGGCTTTTAGGTAATTTTATTACAAACAAGAGCAAAATTTACCAATGCTACAAAATGGTTAATTTGAAAATACTACCAAAATGAAAAAAAAAAAATCCTGTAATCCAGTCATAGATTATTTTGACCTAGACGAAACATTTCAACCGATTTGATTATTTTGGTCTCGTTATATTGTTTTTCAATAATAAGCCGGCCTACCGTAACAAGCTTGAGCATCCAAATACGAGATCCAACTTTCAAAAAATATATGAAGGAGTTGAAGGAGTATATTCATGGAGTTTGCACATATGCTTACCTCAAGATTTAAATCTTGATGATCGACAATTTATAGCTGTTGCTGTTGCTTAACGACCCCACCAACATCTAGGTTATAACGAGGAATATGGCTGTTGCTTGTGAAAGAAGTGGGACACAGGTTTAGACTTTCAGAGCATTCTATTCTCCAAGTGGAAAAAGTTTCAATAATTAATAATTACATGAATTCAATTAATATAATTTATTAACAAAATAGCTATGAAAAACATCTGAAATGTCAAATAAATTAACAAATAAACAAAAAACTATAGTTAATTATTTGCACGTACAAGAAACACCTGCACGTCAGTGTATTAGGATAGAGAAGACGATCGTTCTGTATTCGCTGAGCTCATCGCGCACTAACCACTTTCAGGCTTTGAGGCGTTTGATAAACCACGAGGTCCATGAAAGCCATTGTGAGTAACAATGCCTGGCACATATTCTCTTTCTCGACATTAGTTCTACTGAAGTATAACCGACTTAAATCACAATCCACCGTGATGGGCGTATAGTGGACAGGTGGTTTTACGTTGGACAAAGGTGAGATTATATCTTTAACGGCAGACTGGGCGGAAACACGTTCGGCACCGACCAGTGTGCGGAAGAGCCGTGCGGGTGTTCTGGAACGTAGGTAGTAGACTCGGTTGAGACTGCCTGAAGTGTCTGTGAAAGAAATGCAATTGGTACAAAAATGCTTGTAAAAGCCTTAGTGAGAACTATATTTTCACATTACAGTCTCTGCAATTTTGAGATGACCATAGGTTGAATATTATTATTATTATCAATGCTATTAATGAAATAAATGTAGGCCTAATTGTAAGAAATTATTAATGTTGACTAATTACTATGACTTGAAATTAAATGACGATCAAAACATGATTAATATAGGCCTACTCACGATATTTTATGAGAGCGGTAATATAGAAAATATAGAAATATAGAAATATAGCATAATGTCTACATACGCCTAACTAATTTCAAAATCTGGATAAATCTCTTTCGAAAAATTATAAACAAATTCTCTAACAAAAATAATTTTCTCTTCGTTATTTACCGTTGTCTACAGATTTGTTGGTTGTGTTGAGAACAGCCAGCATCATTGCCGTCAGCTGAGACTTCTGCAGTTGCACCGACAGCGACGTGATCTGTTGTTGAGCCGGCTGATTCGTCGAAGCGACGTCCTCCATGATATAGGCATCTGCGTCGGGCAACACATCACGCAACTCTAATACCTGACACATGTTACGGTTACTTATTAGCATTAACAGCACGACAAGTGAGATACCGGTATTTCTTAATAAATGTACGTAGGCCTACTAATTAGATACGTACAGATGAAAAGGTAAGAATATCAATTGAATTCAGTTTTATTTTCAGTTACAAGTCATGAGTCAAGTTTAAACAAAAATGCAAGGTAATCATTCAAATCATTGCTATAAGAAAAGGATTGCATGCGTTGATGCTCACTGTAGGCCTAGTTGATGGATATAATGATACAGGATTTATCAATAATATGGATATTAATGAAATTTGACATATCCAAATTGAATTTATTCAACATATTTTTGTGATTTAGAATTAATTGTTGCCAACAACTGTTACCGGTACTCCAATTTCCTTTCGCTCGAGTAAAATGGGTTGTTCGTTCAATTAGAAAGTAAGTACAATTTCAGTTGATACCGGTACATTAAGACAAGACAAAAAATACTTCTACCTTCATTCATTTATATGTAGTATGCCTACTTTTACCGGTAGTTACTTAGGCCCTACATTTTAATAACTTTCAATTACTAAATAATGATCATTTTCAGAATATTATTGTAGGTAAGCTGCTGGTTGTTAGTCCTTTTGATGACACTGTACACAAGAGCAGCTAAATAATTATAAATACACTAGATTTTCGATAAAAACGTTACTTAGAAACAAATAACGAGGATATCTAAAAATGGCGGCTTACCGAGGCTAGAACTGTGGTGGGATGTATCTTCTTCGGTTCAAAGTTTAAGGCGAAAAAGTCCCACTCTAGAAGTCTCTTACTACGGTCTATACTTGCCCAGGAAACTGCATTGATACCAACATGAATCCCAACAGCAACGCGTAGATTCTAGGAAAAAAACATGCTTTTCACTCAAGATTTTCATTTCTGCTTAGTCACGTAACAGCACAGTGCTGATCGATATTTTTTAAATTAAATATTACTGAATTCAACCCTGGTTAAAATTAGGGCAAGTTCCCTGTTATAAATGTTATAAATATAATGTTATATCTTGATCTAAATAAGGAATATTTTAATTAGTAAAAAGAAGGCAAATATTATTTGTAGGCCTATTAAAAATGTTTCTAGTGTAATGTATTCCTCACGCATCTATTTTTCTCGCTCAGCGCTGGTATGAGTAGAGATGCTTTCGTCGTCGCTTTCTTGACGATTGGTTTCGGACTAGTTTGTAATTGAAAAGTCCCCCCTCCCTGATCCGCGGCTGCCATGTTGACTAGAATACTGTCGCACAATCGTTCTACACCTCGAACTCCCAAACCCTGCACACTGAGCACTTGACTGAGATCTACAAAGTTTCCGTGTTCCTTCCGGAACAACTTTAAATTCTCTGCTCGGCGTTTTGTCACATCAAACCTGGAAGAGTATTGAAATTATGATTCAATATTTATATTTATAGACTATAGGCTCGAACCTTTGTATGTCATGGAAATAGAAGTTCGAAAGTTCGAAATTATTGTACCGTTATTTCATTTTACATGGATGAGTGCCAACCAAGAGTCTACTACGTAATTAAGTAAGTATGAAGGTATGTAAGTACAGTATGATTCTTACGTGACGGAGGAATGGTCCAGAAAGGAGGAGGTTAAAACAGTTATAATCGTCGCCGCTAGATGTCTCAATTATAGACCATCGTAAATACAGTATTATACGGTCTAGTAAAAACACTTCAAGTTTTGACGTGAATCATTTCAGTGCATTGGTTAGCATGGCTGACTCCCATTCCGGGGGCCAGTGTGATTACGGGTATGAAAACTATTTCCATTTTTTCAAAGTTACTTCAAAAATTGCTGTCTCAAGTAAAGGGCTACCGGTATGGAAAAGGTGATTTTTCTTTTTTAATTGACTTACAAACAAAAATTATCTCAATTAAAGTGGTAACTTGGGCCATTGTCGTCAATTACTGGTGTTGAGTGCGTTCATTGAATTTGTAGGCCTAGGGTAACCTTCAAATTCAACGGTACGGTCTAGCGGCGACGATTATAACTGCTTAGATCCCCTCAATTTGGGATCATTTCTCCGTCATGTAACACTAGCAGAGGATCAATTAGCCATTAACAGCAACTGCAACAACAGAATATGCAGTGCTCCTAAATACAACATGGCTGACAAAAGTAGAGCAGACTGCATAAAGAGGGCCCTGACTGTTAGGAACATAGAAAATATGTTTCTGTCAAGTGACGTCACCCATTGTTGAAAGAGACAGACAACAATGTCCACCAGTTGGAATTGACCAACCAGAATGTTTGGTAGTTCACTTTGTTGTTATGGTAACGATTGTTTGTCAATTGTTTCTTGACAGAAGCATATAGATTCAAAATATGATATTTCAAATAAATATCACTGTTGGTATAGGGCCTATGTGTGTGGTATGCATTTGTTTTCTAGTACTTTTTATTACTTCGGTTTTCTACGAGCATAGGGGCCTACCTGAAACTTTTTCTAGCAAATATAGGGCCTACATGGTTTGAATAGGCTATTTACTCAACCGGTATATGCTATAGCCCTTCAACATGATTTATTATTTTGTCAACGCACCTGGTTAGTTCTTGAGGAGTGTATTCATTGATGACTCGTAAAATCTGCTTCTGTTCGTCGGTAGAATATTGTGCTAATTCCCGTTTTACTGAATCAACTTGTAAACTAGCTTGGTTGCTGAAGAAGAATGCTCTTCTGGCACTTCTTGCACATTCCTGTTGATCACAAGTAGGTAAATAATTACTGATAGGCCTAGTAAAACAAGCTCTAATGCCCCACCTAACATAACCTATACAAAATGTATTAGGGCCTAGATGAATCTTTCACCTACCACCCAAATACTAGGTAAACGTTGAGCAGAAAGAAAAGTCATGATGATCATTCAGGTATATTTACTGTATTCTTCATCTGACAGAATATGCCTAGGTATCAAGTCGTTCAAGCATTGAACTACAAACTCAATGGTTCAAGCGGTTCAAACGACTGTGAAGTTAGCCCCTCAAGACTTTCAGCCCCTCAAGTAAGTGAGGCTAGCAACAACACGCAAAAACGTATGAATGGGCACCACATTTACGAACAAACGCTAGCTACGGAAACGGAATGGAAACAGTAACTAGGCAACTTGAGTAACGTTGAAGCAAATATGATGCCTATAAATTCACAATAATAGTCTGAAAATCAAAATTAATGAAGCTTAATTAGTTCGCAGGGGTCGAAATTGGGGAAGGTAATTTTTTCCAATCGCGAAAATGTATCATCTACCACTCGAGGAACGACAATCCGTGGTCAAATCTGTTTGTCCTAAATCCTAAACGTGCTAATTACTAATTACAAAGGTTAATTAATTCACAGGAAGCGTAATTGACGTTGGAAAATTTTCAAATCAACAATGTCTGGCTCTTTTCACTCGAGGAACGACAATCCGTGGTCAAATCTGTTTGCCCTAAATCGCAAGTAGGCCATACCGTCGCTGTGAAGTTAGCCCCTAATTAGCATAATCCATTCGATAATATAATTCAATAACTAGGCACGCCAGAAACGTTCCGAAAAATGTTTCCAAAAATATTTCCCCACCCAGGCAACATATTGTATTGATCAGAATCGTTTGCCCTGAGATGATTGTAATTAATTACCTGATTGATAACACTAATTAATTCGCAGGGGTCGAAATTGGGGCAGGTAATTTTTTCCAATCGCGGAAATGTATCATCTACCACTCGAGGAACGACAATCCGTGGTCAAATCTGTTTGCCCTAAATCCTAAACGTGCTAATTACTAATTACAAAGGTTAATTAATTCACAGGAAGCGTAATTGACGTTGGAAAATTTTCAAATCAACAATGTCTGGCTCTTTTCACTCGAGGAACAACAATCCGTGGTCGAATCTGTTTGCCCTAAATCGCAAGTAGGCCATACCGTCGCTGTGAAGTTAGCCCCTAATTAGCATAATCCATTCGATAATATAATTCAATAACTAGGCACGCCAGAAACGTTCCGAAAAATGTTTCCAAAAATATTTCCCCACCCAGGCAACATATTGTATTGATCAGAATCGTTTGCCCTGAGATGATTGTAATTAATTACCTGATTGATAACACTAATTAATTCGCAGGGGTCGAAATTGGGGCAGGTAATTTTTTCCAATCGCGGAAATGTATCATCTACCACTCGAGGAACGACAATCCGTGGTCAAATCTGTTTGCCCTAAATCCTAAACGTGCTAATTACTAATTACAAAGGTTAATTAATTCACAGGAAGCGTAATTGACGTTGGAAAATTTTCAAATCAACAATGTCTGGCTCTTTTCACTCGAGGAACAACAATCCGTGGTCAAATCTGTTTGCCCTAAATCGCAAGTAGGCCATACCGTCGCTGTGAAGTTAGCCCCTAATTAGCATAATCCATTCGATAATATAATTCAATAACTAGGCACGCCAGAAACGTTCCGAAAAATGTTTCCAAAAATATTTCCCCACCCAGGCAACATATTGTATTGATCAGAATCGTTTGCCCTGAGATGATTGTAATTAATTACCTGATTGATAACACTAATTAATTCGCAGGGGTCGAAATTGGGGCAGGTAATTTTTCCAATCGCGGAAATGTATCATCTACCACTCGAGGAACGACAATCCGTGGTCAAATCTGTTTGCCCTAAATCCTAAACGTGCTAATTACTAATTACAAAGGTTAATTAATTCACAGGAAGCGTAATTGACGTTGGAAAATTTTCAAATCAACAATGTCTGGCTCTTTTCACTCGAGGAACAACAATCCGTGGTCAAATCTGTTTGCCCTAAATCGCAAGTAGGCCATACCGTCGCTGTGAAGTTAGCCCCTAATTAGCATAATCCATTCGAGAATATAATTCAATAACTAGGCACGCCAGAAACGTTACGATAAATGTTTCCAAAAATATTTCCCCACCCGGGCAACATATTGTATTGATCAGAATCGTTTGCCCTGAGATGATTGTAATTAATTACCTGATTGATAACACTAATTAATTCGCAGGGGTCGAAATTGGGGCAGGTAATTCTTTCCAATCGCGGAAATGTATCATCTACCACTCGAGGAACGACAATCCGTGGTCAAATCTGTTTGCCCTAAATCCTAAACGTGCTAATTACTAATTACAAAGGTTAATTAATTCACAGGAAACGTAATTGACGCTGGAAAATTTTCAAATCGACAATTTTTGGCTCTTTTCACTCGAGGAACGATAATCCGTAGTCGAATCTGTTTGCCCTAAATCGCAAGTAGGCCATACCGATGCTGTGAAGTTAGCCCCTAATTAGCATAATCCATTCGAGAATTAAATTCAATAACTAGGCACGCCAGAAACGTTCCGAAAAGTGTTTCCAAAAATATTTCCCCACCCGGGCAACATATTGTATTGATCAGAATCGTTTGCCCTGAGATGATTGTAATTAATTACCTGATTGATAACACTAATTAATTCGCAGGGGTCAAAATTGGGGCAGGTAATTTTTTCCAATCGCGGAAATGTATCAACTACCACTCGAGGAACGACAATCCGTGGTCAAATCTGTTTGCCCTAGATCTTAAACGTGCTAATTACTAATTACAAAGGTTAATTAATTCACAGGAAGCGTAATTGACGTTGGAAAATTTTCAAATCAACAATGTCTGGCTCTTTTCACTCGAGGAACGACAATCCGTGGTCAAATCTGTTTGCCCTAAATCGCAAGTAGGCCATACCGTCGCTGTGAAGTTAGCCCCTAATTAGCATAATCCATTCGAGAATATAATTCAATAACTAGGCACGCCAGAAACGTTCCGAAAAGTGTTCCCAAAAAAATTTCCTCACCCGGGCAACATATTGTATTGATCAGAATCGTTTGCCCTGAGATGATTGTAATTAATTACCTGATTGATAACACTAATTAATTCGCAGGGGTCGAAATCCCCTGCAGATCGAGTGTCGGAAAATTTACGATTTTCTTCGACAAATTTTTCACAGAGCCGTGTGTGGTATCAAAATGAAGGTACGTTCGATTGATTGCATAAAATCCTTATTTCGTCCCAATCCAATGTCTGGTTCTCCGTAAAAAAAATCTTGAACACCCCCTCCCGCAGAGGGGTGTGGGAAAACTTACGATTTGCTTTGAAATTTTTTTTACAGAGTTGTGTGTGGTAATTACATGAAGGTCCATTCAATTGATTGTGGAAAATTCTTATTTCGTCCCAATCCAATGTCTGGTTCTCCGTAAAACAATTCTTTAACACCCCCTCCCGCGGAGGGATGTAGGAAAACTTACGATTTTCCCCGGAAAAGTTTTCAGAGGGTCGTGTGTGGTATCAAAATGAAGGTATATTCAATCGATTGCAAAAAATTTCAATTTCAACCCGATCCAATGTTGGTTCTCCGGTAAACATGTTTTGAACAACCCCATGTGTAGAGGGGTGTCGGAAAACTTACGATTTTCTTTGGAAAAGTTTTCAAAGAGTCGTGTTTGGTATCAAAATGAAGGTACATTCAATCGATTGCAAAAAATTCAAACCTCAGCCCGATCCGATGTATGGTTCTCCGGCAAACAGGTTTTGAACCAACCCCTGCAGATCGGGTGTCGGAAAATTTATGATTTTCCCTGGAAAAGTTTTCAGAGGGCCGTGTGTGGTGTCAAAATGAAGGTGCATTTAATTGAATGCGAAAAAAATATGAGTTCGCCCGATCCGATGTATGGTTCTCCGGCAAACATGTTTTGAACCAACCCCTGCAGATCGGGTGTCGGAAAATTTATGATTTTCCCTGGAAAAGTTTTCAGAGGGTCGTGTGTGGTATCAAAATGGAGGTACATTCAATCGATTGCGGAAAATCTAAACCTCAGCCCGATCCGATGTATGGTTCTCCGGCAAACAGGTTTTGAACAACCCCCCGTGCAGAGGAGGTCGGAAAATTTGCGATTTTCACCGGGAAAGTTTTCACAGGGCCGTGTGTGGTATCAACATGAAGGTACATTCAATTGAATGCGGAAAAATCTAAGTTTGGCCCGATCCGATGTTTGGTTTGCCGACAAACATGTTTTGAACACCCCCCGTGTTGAGGAGTGTAGGAAAATATGCGATTTTTCTCCGGCAAACAGGTTTTGAACAACCCCTTGCAGATCGGGTGTCGGAAAATTTACGATTTCCTTTGGAAAATTTTTCACAGAGTCGTGTTTTTTCAGGATTTTTAAAATTGTTTTTAGGATAACCAGACATTGGATCGAGACGACATCAAGATTTTATGCAATCAAATGAACGTACCTTAATTTCGATACCACACACGACCCTCTGAAAACTTTTCCAGGGAAAATCATTAATTTTCCGACACCCGATCTGCAGGGGTTGATTCAAAACATGTTTGCCGGAGAACCATACATCGGATCGGGCGAACTCATATTTTTTTCGCATTCAATTAAATGCACCTTCATTTTGACACCACACACGGCCCTCTGAAAACTTTTCCAGGGAAAATCATAAATTTTCCGACACCCGATCTGCAGGGGTTGGTTCAAAACCTGTTTGCCGGAGAACCATACATCGGATCGGGCTGAGGTTTGAATTTTTTGCAATCGATTGAATGTACCTTCATTTTGATACCAAACACGACTCTTCGAAAACTTTTCCAAAGAAAATCGTAAGTTTTCCGACACCCCTCTACACATGGGGTTGTTCAAAACATGTTTACCGGAGAACCAACATTGGATCGGGTTGAAATTGAAATTTTTTGCAATCGATTGAATATACCTTCATTTTGATACCACACACGACCCTCTGAAAACTTTTCCGGGGAAAATCGTAAGTTTTCCCACATCCCTCCGCGGGAGGGGTTGTTAAAGAATTGTTTTACGGAGAACCAGACATTGGATTGGGACGAAATAGGAATTTTCCACAATCAATTGAATGGACCTTCATGTAATTACCACACACGACTCTGTAAAAAAAAATTCAAAGCAAATCTTAAGTTTTCCCACACCCCTCTGCGGGAGGGGGTGTTCAAGATTTTTTTTACGGAGAACCAGACATTGGATTGGAACGAAATAAGGATTTTATGCAATCAATCGAACGTACCTTCATTTTGATACCACACACGGCTCTGTGAAAAATTTGTCGAAGAAAATCGTAAATTTTCCGACACTCGATCTGCAGGGGATTTCGACCCCTGCGAATTAATTAGTGTTATCAATCAGGTAATTAATTACAATCATCTCAGGGCAAACGATTCTGATCAATACAATATGTTGCCCGGGTGAGGAAATATTTTTGGGAACACTTTTCGGAACGTTTCTGGCGTGCCTAGTTATTGAATTATATTCTCGAATGGATTATGCTAATTAGGGGCTAACTTCACAGCATCGGTATTGCCTACTTGCGATTTAGGGCAAACAGATTCGACTACGGATTATCGTTCCTCGAGTGAAAAGAGCCAAAAATTGTCGATTTGAAAATTTTCCAGCGTCAATTACGTTTCCTGTGAATTAATTAACCTTTGTAATTAGTAATTAGCACGTTTAGGATTTAGGGCAAACAGATTTGACCACGGATTGTCGTTCCTCGAGTGGTAGATGATACATTTCCGCGATTGGAAAAAATTACCTGCCCCAATTTCGACCCCTGCGAATTAATTAGTGTTATCAATCAGGTAATTAATTACAATCATCTCAGGGCAAACGATTCTGATCAATACAATATGTTGCCCGGGTGGGGAAATATTTTTGGAAACATTTATCGGAACGTTTCTGGCGTGCCTAGTTATTGAATTATATTCTCGAATGGATTATGCTAATTAGGGGCTAACTTCACAGCGACGGTATGGCCTACTTGCGATTTAGGGCAAACAGATTTGACCACGGATTGTCGTTCCTCGAGTGAAAAGAGCCAGACATTGTTGATTTGAAAATTTTCCAACGTCAATTACGCTTCCTGTGAATTAATTAACCTTTGTAATTAGTAATTAGCACGTTTAGGATTCAGGGCAAACAGATTTGACCACGGATTGTCGTTCCTCGAGTGGTAGATGATACATTTCCGCGATTGGAAAAAATTACCTGCCCCAATTTTGACCCCTGCGAATTAATTAGTGTTATCAATCAGGTAATTAATTACAATCATCTCAGGGCAAACGATTCTGATCAATACAATATGTTGCCCGGGTGGGAAAATATTTTTGGAAACACTTTTCGGAACGTTTCTGGCGTGCCTAGTTATTGAATTATATTATCGAATGGATTATGCTAATTGGGGGCTAACTTCACAGCATCGGTATGGCCTACTTGCGATTTAGGGCAAACAGATTCGACTACGGATTATCGTTCCTCGAGTGAAAAGAGCCAAAAATTGTCGATTTGAAAATTTTCCAACGTCAATTACGTTTCCTGTGAATTAATTAACCTTTGTAATTAGTAATTAGCACGTTTAGGATTTAGGGCAAACAGATTTGACCACGGATTGTCGTTCCTCGAGTGGTAGATGATACATTTCCGCGATTGGAAAAAATTACCTGCCCCAATTTCGACCCCTGCGAATTAATTAGTGTTATCAATCAGGTAATTAATTACAATCATCTCAGGGCAAACGATTCTGATCAATACAATATGTTGCCCGGGTGGGGAAATATTTTTGGAAACATTTATCGGAACGTTTCTGGCGTGCCTAGTTATTGAATTATATTCTCGAATGGATTATGCTAATTAGGGGCTAACTTCACAGCGACGGTATGGCCTACTTGCGATTTAGGGCAAACAGATTTGACCACGGATTGTCGTTCCTCGAGTGAAAAGAGCCAGACATTGTTGATTTGAAAATTTTCCAACGTCAATTACGCTTCCTGTGAATTAATTAACCTTTGTAATTAGTAATTAGCACGTTTAGGATTTAGGGCAAACAGATTTGACCACGGATTGTCGTTCCTCGAGTGGTAGATGATACATTTCCGCGATTGGAAAAAATTACCTGCCCCAATTCTGACCCCTGCGAATTAATTAGTGTTATCAATCAGGTAATTAATTACAATCATCTCAGGGCAAACGATTCTGATCAATACAATATGTTGCCCGGGTGGGAAAATATTTTTGGAAACATTTTTCGGAACGTTTCTGGCGTGCCTAGTTATTGAATTTAATTCTCGAATGGATTATGCTAATTAGGGGCTAACTTCACAGCATCGGTATGGCCTACTTGCGATTTAGGGCAAACAGATTCGACTACGGATTATCGTTCCTCGAGTGAAAAGAGCCAAAAATTGTTGATTTGAAAATTTTCCAACGTCAATTACGTTTCCTGTGAATTAATTGACCTTTGTAATTAGTAATTAGCACGTTTAGGATTTAGGGCAAACATATTTGACCACGGATTGTCGTTCCTCGAGTGGTAGTTGATACGTTTCCGCGATTGGAAAAAATTATCCACCCCAATTTCGACCCCTGCGAATTAATTAGTGTTATCAATCAGGTAATTAATTACAATCATCTCAGGGCAAACGATTCTGATCAATACAGTATGTTGCCCGGGTGGGGAAATATTTTTGGAAACACTTTTCGGAACGTTTTTGGCGTGCCTAGGTATTGAATTATATTCTCGAATGGATTATGCTAATTAGGGGCTAACTTCACAGCATCGGTATGGCCTACTTGCGATTTAGGGCAAACAGATTCGACTACGGATTATCGTTCCTCGAGTGAAAAGAGCCAAAAATTGTTGATTTGAAAATTTTCCAGCGTCAATTACGTTTCCTGTGAATTAATTAACCTTTGTTATTAGTAATTAGCACGTTTAGGATTTAGGGCAAACAGATTTGACCACGGATTGTCGTTCCTCAAGTGGTAGATGATTTATTTCCGCGATTGGAAAAAATCACCTACCCCAATTTCGACTCCTGCGAATTAATTAGTGTTATCAATCAGGTAATTAATTACAATCATCTCAGGGCAAACGATTCTGATCAATATCAGTCAATAACTGAATTCCAATTTGGTATTTTCTTGCTACAGTGTCTATAGTGGCTTACACGTGCGACACCCCCTGTCGGTACCACTTGTTTGTTTCTTCAAAACACGGAATAATGAGTCAATATCTATACATTTATTTTCTACCCGACATTTAAGAGATGATGTTGTCATAGGTAATAATAATAAGCTCTTGGACCTACATTTAAAAAAATATAAAAAATGCTCCTTAATTCATCAACTAATTTGCCATTATTTATACAGAATCTATAGTCATCAACTAATTTCATGCAACTTAAAGAAGCAAAGTTCTAAAGATTATTTATAAATGTTTAGGCATCCGTAAGAACAGGCATGCTGTTTGTTATGCATAGTACACAGGGGCAAAGCTAGCGGTATTTTGTCGTGTTGGTGTTCTTTCACCACGTCATACCTTGCTGCTAGCCTAACGCCCTTGAGGGGCTGAGAAAGAGGGCTAACTTCACAGTCGTGCGGTTCAAGCATACAGGCCGGTAACGTTCACCACACAGCTGTTCAAAACAAAACTGGGGGAACCAGCTGATTCGTTGGCTCGGGCTACTGTAGCGCTGTGAGAGAAGGTATATTTTAGCAAAATAGAAAATGAATTATGTGAAATCGTCTAATTATGACAAGAATGGATCATAGTTATTCGATCATGAACTTAATAAAAAATTTGACAACATAATCACTCATTTACTGTGCACGAAAAAGTGTCTGAACGCATTGCAATGTAAGGCGAAGTAGAATGTGTAAAGACCCTTTGCGTAAGACAGTTACACTAGTATGCCGAAGGCCACTGAAGGTACAGGTTTCGTCACAAAAAATTGAACTATCGACCGAGGTTTCATTAGCTTATATCAACAATAGCGTATGAGACGCTCGGGGGTCTTAGAGTTAGAGACTACCTGTTTTATCATGGTTTAGTTCCAAATTCTGTCACTCGATGGCTGTTGGATTGCGTTCCGCTGTTGTTACTTGCCTGAGGAAGAGCTTTGCTCAACAATGAGTGCGTCGCGGATGATATACAATAAAAACTATTTAGTATTGATCTGTGATATATTCCGAGATGATTGGCAATAATATACTTGCGCCATAAATATCGAGTATAAATATCATTTACATAATTCAACTGAACAGAAGATCGTAAAATGTTGAATTTTGTTTTGTATGACGCAACAATGTACTTCGTACCAACAGATGAAGCACCACGGAAAACGTATGCCATGTGTAGCATAGTCATCGAGACCTACTCTCTACAACTTTGTATCAATAATTATGCACTCTCTATGTTGTATTCTCCAGAAACAATGAATTTTGGTATTATAACAGCTGAACAATTAAATTGCATGCACAAATTGAATTATCAATACAATTTGTCATCAATTCTCTTCTAGTTCACCTTCATCTCGCGTGTTACAAAATCATTCATCAATTTTTTCCTAAAATATCTAAATCCAAAATTTTGCTCAAAATCCAAATTTGGTATGTGGGCTCCAAAATGAATTATGTTAGTTATACTTTCGACCGTGCTCAGCGCTCCAAGCGTTCCCTATTAACGCTGAGCATTATCACGGGCGCCATCTTGCAACTTCAACGGTGAGTGACAAGGTCGAGAAACCATCAATCGCGGTAAGTTTCCATTTTATCTGGTAATACAAGCTTAATGTGAGAAAACAATAGCATCTCGATGATGGTTAAGGTCTCAACTTCAATTTGCTAGTGTATAATAATTATGGAGTAACTCTAATTAGTGAAAAAACGATCTATTAGGTTGTACCGTCGAGCGCGTGTAGTGTATAGCACGAAGTACTTGTGAAGCTATAGTAGGCCAGATTACAAAAGCACTAGTCACTACAAAATAACACTCTAGGACTTGGGTACGGTATATGTGAACATGGTTGGTCTAGGTAACGGCCGTCTTGATTCAACAATAAGATTTTTTTCAACATTGTTGTACGAAACAAACTTTTATGTCACGGCCTAGTTGTAAAAAGGGTCATTGATACGAGGAATTCTAGTCGAATATATCTCGAGTAGCTGCGCCAGTCGGATTTAGTACTGCAGTGCATAGCATGGGTTTGTCTGCTGCTTGGCGAAACTGGTCGATAAGCTTGCCATATTATGAAGCACATAACTGAGGCTCATCTTCGATTTTTTACTTTTAATATTTAGCACATATTGTTATTTGTACATTGACATTTCTGATGTATATGATTTTAATTGATTTTGGCATGTATATTAGTAGATTTTTCTGTTCATCCTTGACTTTTCATATCCGTATTACTATTGATTGAACGAACTTTATCCAGTTCTGTACCCAATTATTTCGACTAAAATACCCTTTTCTTCCCTTCAGTACGCGTACTGTAAGAACCGTACACACCAAATGGATCTGTGGAGTGTGAACTCCTTCGTTTGCTTTCCTTTCTTCGATATACTTATCTTAATTATAACCAACAGTCTGTTACTGTCTCTGGTTCGATGTGCTTGTTTATTCAAGATGATAGAATATTATTTTTAATCACATTGTTGTTATGAAAACAACCTAGTCGAAATTGGAAAGGCTGGAAAGCATTGACGTTTTGTTAGTGATGTCCTGACTTGAGGCTAGAAACGCCTCCCGCCTGCGCTGTTCAAGGTTAGGTGTTTGTCCACCAGACGGCAGCTAGAATGGCTGGAATAACTGCACCTGCCAAGACATTAAAGGAAAGGTTGAAGTTTTCAGCTGTGTTTAGCATTTTATTATGATTTTAGCTAATCGGAAACGAGGAATCATATTTTCCTTGGGTGGAGGTTAAGCTGGGTGAGTGGACATCCTAATTTCCGTATATAGGCCATATATTATTATTATTCATAATAATAATAAGTAAGAGAAATCAGGTTCAATTATGGTTATGAAATGTGTTTGAAACTTGAAATACCCCAGTTCATTCAACTGTAACGTAATTAAATTAATAAACAAAAAAACAAATCACCTCTGGGACACCTACACACACAAACACTGGTGGAAAAACTAGCTCGATTTGAAGTGAAGTATTCGCTTCGCTCATCCAAGAAAAAAGATTCGCATTTAATCCGAAGCCATCGTTGATATATCCATTTATCATCCAAGCATTTCCTCATCGTTCATGTAAGTAAAAATCAAGTCACACCCCAGATTTTCTTATTTTCCCTCGATAAGGAAGTCGTCCGAAGTCTGGCAAGAATTCATTGCCGTAGCCGTGGAGTTCAGTATATAAAATCGATGATTACGGAGGGAGGCGTTGAATCTCAACCGACCGTCTCCCCTATGTGTAGCCATGAACGCTCGGCAGTGTTTCACGGCTCGAAGCTCGAGCGGGATTCAGAATTCTGATGACGGCTCTGCATGGATACGCGTATCATGCATACCCCTGCTTTTGCTATTATGTCTGATGTGTGTAAACGTGAAACAAGGAAATGGCATCGGCGTTTTCCTAACTAATATCTGTCATTTACATACGGTTATCTGTCGTTTACCTAACTAATATTTGTCGTTCAATGATATACTAGGCCTGCATTAAAAATAGGCCTTGCACGACGGACATATTGTGTGTATTTTCAAGAACAAATTGTATACACAAAATATACCGAATTTACTATTTATGCTGGTTGGTTATAGTTGGTTAGTAAATAAAGGCTTTCGTAGTTTTGAGAATATTAACCCTATGACTAGTCCTCACTTTTATCCCGGACAGAGAGTATTTTCCGGTAGAGACATTTTATATAGGCCGATATTAAAATATTCAGTAAAGTCCATGTTACACTCGATGTTACACAATTCTTGGAAATAATTGATTTCGAATCAAATCCTAACCGAGACCAACTAACCCACCCCAAATTCATTTTTTTAAATTGGAATAATTATGTAAATCCACATTGTGTAACATGGACGAGTAATAGTCGAAGGAATCTGTGCCAAAATAAATTTCGCCCCCGCAAAAACCATCACCTACTATTCTTTTATATCATTATCTCCTTTCGGATACTGGCAATCCATTTTAGGTTTTTGTCTAGAAGAGTCACTTCTAATATCTCTCAACCAATTATTCTCGGAGGTTCTACAAAGAGAGAATATCTGGATCAGAACGAGACTGACAGCGGGAGCAAGTTCTGCGTCTGGATAACTTTGCTAAGACAACTCAATTTGGTGCTTTTATTGAATGCTTTCGCTGGTTCTCAACTTATTTGATTGTGAATATACATGTGATTCTCACGCTTCCCGACCAGTTCTATAATGGTCAATTCACACTTATGCGTCCTGGAATAATTATTCATAATTTTATCAAGAAACGAACGTGATTTTCCAACTAGACTTGGTAAGTTGGACGGCCGCGGACATTGTTGACGATCTCATGTTTGTTGTCGGGAGGGGGGAGGGATAGCGCTACTCTCGCTCAGGGTACGGCCAAACCAGATATATCGCGGTAGTAACCATGGCTATATGATCGGTTACTCGCGCCGGGCCACATCCCTGGTATACAACCGTGTCCTGTCCGTCTAGGAGCGAACCAATATAGATCGTTGCCTTTTTCTAATTGATTTAATACCTTTATATTACTGGAGATTATTTGATAATTAAGTTGGTTAACGACTTGCTCTTTCAAGAGACTAAAATACGAGCGATTGTCACGATTGATTAGGATTAGGATCGCTTCTCTAGTGCGCACACTCGAATGTTCTTTATGAATCCATAGTGGATCACCTGTGTTGAAATATTAATACTGCATAGTATTATTATTTATTTAACTTGCTGTGCTTACATATGTACCTATGTATAGTACCAGACGGAAATCGGAAATAACGGGTATATGTGAAAGCATTGGTAACAACCAGTCGTATTAAACGCGCTACATACACTATATCAGATATCTATTTATAACTTTGTAACGTATGAGAGGCTCCATTTTAGGTGTACCTATCCGTTTTAGCAGAGTAACCTTGAACTAAAACGCAGATTCTTCGAACCCCTTTTCTAGGCCTGTCTGTGTAGGCCTACTCATGAACTTCAAAACAAAAAGTAAATTGAGAAAATAATAATTATTCAATTGTTTTATATTATTGTTATCTATGCCTGTGATTCGATGTATCCTTTCGTAGCTGCTAGCTCTATCCGGCTTGGCCCGTTGGCTTCACAATTGTGAAACCTTTGAGACAGTATGACAACATTAATTTTCGGGTCGTTAGTGAATTACTGATTTTTCAAATTTCTACATTTATAATGACCTTGAGTATTATCTCGTGGAAAACTAAATCTGGTCGTAATCTCAAAAAATGATGGATCCAATAACATTTCGTTATCTACCACGGCAAACTATTAGCCGTATTGTCCATACAGCGCTGCCGTATTGCCGTAAATTCGACAACAGCGCCCGTTCGCCACCGAGCCTGGCGGTCGCCCGTACAAGTAGAATTCCGTGTAGCAGCGGAACGGGAGTCGTAATCCTCCTCTCCTATACAGTTCGCTATACTCGCTAGGCTGGAAGTGTGCGCTCTTTGACTGTCCGATACTCAAAAATGGGGTGCACGTTCACGCCGTAGAAACAGGTCGTAAGTATAGAGTCGTATACTTTCTGAACTAACAATACATTGCTGTCAGTTGGTGAAACATAGTATAGCAGAGTGGTTCGAGTGGAGCGTATATAGTGTTTTTCAGGTGAACTCGAGTCGCTCGTAGCCTATTTCGCGCGGCGGACATCTTGTTCATTCCGCGCGCGTGGAGGACGTATCTAGGTTATTAAAATTAATTATTTTCTCAATTGTTACTGATTTATTGGTTGATTGCTCTGGAGGGGAATGAATTGTTGTAGCTGATTATCGAAAATTATTATTGTCTGCTGATAATTTTTGTCTGATTTAATTTCTCAAACGTTCTCATTCCTGCTTGTTGTTGATTATTGCTAGATGAACTACCCCCACCAACAAATGAGTTGGTTGAGGGTGCGAATATGCTGTTGGTAGGTAAATGGCGTTTACAAGAACCGATTTCTTGTACGGGACTCGAACCCATTACCGACTTGACTTCAGTTTCCAAAGCAGAGCGTCAGCTCATTGAAGATATATATTAGTTTAATTGCCGATTATTAGGCTGACCGGACACTAGACTGAGTTGGGCATACTTGTCTGCAACATGACTTGTGTAGGCCTACTCGCAACTGACCATAACGGAAATCGATATTTACCAATTGAGAGTTAGAACTTTCGAGTCGCGCCTGGTATTTTAGCAAGTGCCTGGGTAATGTGTCTTGCAAGTGAGGTCAGTCAAGTGTGGCTGATTGAATCCCTTGTTATGGATATAATTGTACATTGTAGGGTCTTTCTCAAGGAGCTGTAGATTGTTTGAGGAGGTTAACTGGTGTATGGTCTGGGAAGGCACATTTTTGTCGCTTCTCGTGTAGTGAGGGTATCCAATTATGATTGATTTATACCTAGGGCTAGGCCTTACCATTGGCCTTACCGTGCCATATTTTTCATTGGATGTAATATTTTTGTGTAATCTGGACTTGACATAAGGTTACACATGGCAGAACCTGAGCATACTTTTTTACTTTTCTAATTTTTATTTCTCTACTTGATTGTTTGATGTGTTCTTCATTTCTGTCGGTTTTATAATCTTCGTTATTACAGTTATTCTTCAGTGAACTGCAGTGGGGATATTCTGTAAAGATACTTCTATTGTTGTTCTGCCAACAACAGCATGTAGCAGTAATTCGTTGGCTTATTGACGAGGATAAACAATTGACTAAATTATAAAATTAGAGATTTGCGAGATAACAACAATAGAAAATATTGTTTTTAATGGTGAATATTTTCTTATCTGACGTTGTGTCGCTTGTCAGCACTGATCGAATAATTCGACAATAAATCAACTGCCGTAAAGGCCTATGATTTTAGTAAACAGTATTGTTGGACATCGAAATAAACCTAGTAGGTGTGGCTAACAAGACAAAAATAAAACTCAAATTCAAGTTAGATTCTAATTCTCGCGTTATCATTTCAAAGTCACCAGACGTCATACAAGATCATTTTCGCCTTCGGCGAATTTGTCTCAAGATGACTGACCCGTTTATATGTACAATCGTTGGCTTGAAACTGAACTTGTGAAAACTGAACTTCTCCCACTAGCTGGCCGTACATCAATTGTTGTGTGTTCGTTGCGGTACGCTGAAGAGCGTATACCGGAATAAACTCTACTTGGTCGTGTGGCAATCAGGCTTGGATGTACTTTTACTTTTCTTATAGAGTTTCTGGAAACTTCGGAATAGGTTTTCTCATAACTCCAGAACTGGTGCTACAGATTGAGCCTCAAAAGTACAGTAGCCCACATATTATTTAATTAGATGTTGACTCTTTGTGTATGTCGAGTTTCAACTGAATTTGTGACGTGTGGAGCGCAAACCAAAACATGATCGATTTTTAGAGTAGGCCTACAGTGAAATTGAGCCTCGCTTCGCTCATCCAATTATTTAGTATTTTACTCGTTGACATTTTCAATAATATTATCTAGATCTTATGGGTAACCTATTTATCAATTTGGTATCTTGCACTGTTGACGTCTTATGTTGTTATGTATCTGTTGAATGAAACCACTCTGGCAGTTGAACTTTTTCCCCTCGAAAAGAGTGGAAATATTCAGAATTGTATATACCAACACACTTTTTGCCTTTTCATGACAATATGGCTAATAACGTAGTAAACCCTACGGCTAGTCCTTAATTTGACCCTAGCTGCATCCCGGAAGTAGACTCTTCCAAGTAATCATATTTTAGTCACTAATTTCAATCGATTTTAATATTGACGTTTCTTCATTTAACCAGCGGCCATTTTGAATTCCCGCTCTTCATTAGCTCGCGAAAGGTGGCCATATTGCATACGTCAGTTGCATGTTGGTGAACGAAGTCGTCGGATCGAGGGAGACATAGTTGGTTCGTCGGGCGGGGTACGCGCGACCGATTGAACGAGAACGTTACCAGGCGAAACTAGCCGATAATAAATCCGAGATCGTGTGTCGACACTTTTGTTGGCTGGTAATGCTTATGTCCCCGCTCGCCGCGCGGAGCTAGTCTCGCATTATTCAAGTGCTAACTTCACAGTTCATACACTCGATATTGTTTCTTGATTTGTGATTATTGCTTTCTGAATGATTGGCATACAGTCAGAAAAAATAAATGTTTTTTTGCGCTATGTTTGTTCTCAGATAAGATTTGTATAATTGTCAGGAAATTGATTGACTTCTGGTATTAAATATTGATCTGAACGTTATTGATGTAGGCTCTGATTGCAATCATACAATTGTATGTCGACAATATCTTGAATTATTTTAGAATTCATTTGTATAGCTCTATAACGGCGTTGAAATATCTACGACTTCAGCTCGTATTTTAGGTATTGATTGACTGTCGATTGAAGAAGGCTCTTGACAAGATACGAACTCTTGGTTCTTTGACGCGGTAGCTCCAACTGTGCATCGAGTCAAATTATGAATAACATGTAACAGAACCCGTAAGATCACACAATTTCTTGTTGACATGCTACAACCCACAAACTAGGTCTGATGAATAAATATATCTCGATGAGATGTTGAATTCAAGTTGAATTCGTCTGTAAATAATGTAGTTAGTATCTGTCTTGAAGTTGAAGTCCTAGCATTAGGCTATACAATGGCCACAGGGTACACAGGCAAAACCTGTTGTTCCCAACCAAGACCCTCGTATCCCCCCCTCCTCCCCACCCTTCCCCTTCCACCGTAGGCCTACTTCTTTCATCCTATTATTTCAAGTCGCGTCGTCCTCTTCTGATGCTATACCAGCCACTTGAACGACTTGAGATACACACGTTCCGATTTCTGAAATCTGCTAACTTCAGTAGTATACTCGGTCAGTGGAAGTTACGGAATGTATGGTACGCAGATTCTGAAGTTCTCGGATTGCCCCCTGCGTTTAGCCGTTTTCTGGGTGGTAATGATGACACTGCTGTGTCAAGGGTGAGGTTGGAACAAGCTTGACATTCTGGTCACGAGTAATGGGACGGGATGATTAATTCCAAATTGAATATCGGTTGCTGAAATCAATCGTCCTTTCCCATAACCCGTGGTCCAAGTCTCAATTGTGGCGTCATTTGTCGTCACCGTCAGTATACAGTGTCATATAACATTCCTTCCTGTTTTATACTCGGATAATAATTATTCCGTTTTGTATCTTCCGATTCCTGGCAAGACGATCAGCACGCTTTTGTGTAGGTGGATTAGTCGTCTATGTCGGGTGCTTCCCTAAAATGTATTTTACCGGAATCCGTGTGATTTTAAGCCAGGCCTAGTCATAGCCTTGTAATATATATCTTTAATAACAAAAATAATATTTAAAGTATATGGCTTCAAATAAATTAGCATTTTTCAAGTAGGGCCTAATCTTGTTTTTTAAAGTAAGAGAGGACGTGTTTCAAGAAAGTTATCCGTACTTCGAGATCTGATTGCAAAGAGGAGGCTGAGAATGGTGAACCAGTGCCTAGCACGCTGATCCGGCATTCAGGAGACCGGGGTTCGATTCCCGTCATGATCGACCATCCTGACAGTTTTTCGTCGTTTCGCTCTGTCGTTTAGGTTGATCCTGGTGTGGTTCCTTGACGATAGGCCACGATCCTATGCAAACACGCCGGATAGAATAACCTCCCATCTCAACTTCTCATCTCGTTCATCATTCACGGACGCCAATAGATGGTTCGTCAATAAGTGCGTCATTAAACCCAACATGAGCAAAGAGGAGTCGTGATACAAATTAATTCGTGGTCTAGGTCTATAAGTATTTCAATGCAATTCGCTAAAGTATTTCTCTTTTTTTTCAGACGCCATTTTATTCTTTAGTGCGTGTTCTTTGTTTTATAAACCGGAACTATTTTCAAATTTGAAACCTATTTTCGAACTAAAAGTGAACATATTCTCGCCATGAAAGACGATGAAAAAGTTGAAGTGTCCACGGGGGTGTCAAACGGGCCATCACGAGACGACGCCCCCGCCGTCGATCTCAAAAGTGTCATCAAAACAAACGGCACAGCCCCTCCAATAAACGGCAAACTACTCAACGGGTACGTGCCGGAAGAGAACGAAGATGACCCAACCGAGACCGACAGCAAGGATACAAGTAGCACGTCGACAAATCTGTTATTGTCGTCGGAGGACAACGATGACGATGTCGAGGAGGAGATTGTTCGAAAGGCGACGCCAGCGACGGCTCCTGTCCTTGAGGTTGTCTCTCCAGCGACGGTCGCCGCTTCCAGACGCCGAGTTCGGCCGGAGAATGAAGATGCACCACGTGAGAATGCGCCGTGCACTGGTAGGTGGAGTTTTCATTATGCATGTCAATTAAGGATTCATTCAAGTGATATCACACTTTGTTGTAATAAGTGGACAACAATGTTCCCCAATCAGAACTTGGGTTGTATGTCGGGGGAAGGGGGGGGGGGGCTGCTTGAGTTTCCAATGTAACAGTTATAGTATTATAAATAATGAATTAGACCATCCATTTTTTCTAGCTTGAAAAAAATCGAGTGATACTAAAAATGTGTTGTCAATAGACTTCACGTGCCGAAAGTTTTTGCGGACCACTTCCGTCCACTCTTTTAAATTTTAGGTGAGCCCGTTTTGCACGAAATTGCCGATCCCTATCCAACTACGATAGTATATATATTGTACGACATATTGATGAGGGATAACTTTGAAGTTCACATACCCTCGTAATGTCTCGGCATATATCATTATATGTTCAACAGTGTGTGTTACATGAGTGGAATGCATATATGGTACTCCTTTAAATATTGCACGGTTGTTTGGACGTGGGGCGCAAAAACGATGTTCTTGTAGGTTTCTACAATCTTTAATATTGATGACGTACGCGTGACGCGTGCGAGGGTAATTTTGAATTATATATAGAGCCTATATATATATGCCTATTACTTATTTCATCTTAATGTAGACTTATAAACTGTTTCATAGATTCATCTTAATATAATATATATCTTCGATAATCTTCATCCTTACTGTAACTATTTTGGATCTTCCTATACTATCGAACACTTCATGTTTCTGTTTAATTCGTGCACTTTGCATCGATTTTTTGTATTTGGATACGATTCATTTCATCTATTTAGCAGTCAAATCTTAGTTTATTATTAGTGTTCTGTATTATAAGGCGTATAGGCCTATATAATAGATTGTAATTGTAATTCATATTCGGTAACTAGATGCCCAATGTTAAGCGAAGGTAGTGGTGTGCATGGCTAACATTTCTGTGAGTATTGAGCTGTACGAAAATAGAGTTGCCTCTGGAAATAAGAGATTTAGTAAGAAACTGTGCATTCGTAATTTCTTCCTCCGTTTGGTGGATTATATTTTTATCTCGTCGTTTGAACCGTTTACTATGTCTTACATGTTTTTTAATCACAAAAAAAGTTGTGTTGAGAAAAAATTCAACAACTGAGAACGTTCAAGACATTTTCGCGAAAATTAATAATTCCATATCTGAGGAATAAATATAAACACTGGGCTACGTTATAATTATCATAGTTATTTGGATAAATATTGGTAAAATACATTGTCGGTGTGAAAACGTGATATCGATGCGTTTATAATTAGTGTGAGTATTAGTGATGGTTGAATAAATTGATTTGGTAAACGATAATGCTTGTACTGCTATCGATGCATGGATGAACACCAGTTTGGCCAACATTAAATGAAATTAGTGATTACCAAAAGTTGATATGTAGGCCTACACATTGATGAAGAACGCTTTTCTCTATCGTTTTGGGTGCATTCACCTGTACGTGCGCCAATGATTAATTCAAATTTTCATGTATGTGTTGATACCATGGGTAATGATACAACCGTATTTATGGGTGTATCGACTTTGAACTGCACTTTTTGGGTGGAGAGAAGTCAGTTTCCGTCAGCCCGTTGACTCTAATCTTTACAGTGTACTTTCACCTTAATTTTTCAGTCTCCCCTCCTCCATTCCAGTCTTTTCCCAAGTTTATGTTAGTATTTCACGTTCCAGACTCGGAAGGTACCGTTCCTCCCGACAGTACTGCCCATTCTTCTACTGATTCGTTACCAACGGATATCAATGTAAAATCTGACAGCAATGCCAAGGTGTGTGTAGATGTCGACGTCTCGGCGCCGATCCAAGACGTCGGTTCTAGTGATAAGAGTGAGATGGCGATAGTAGACAAAGTAACAGAAGAGTTGGGAAGTAGTGAAGAAAAGATGGACATGTCGGGGGATTGTGCGGATATAAGTGTGAAGGATGTAGAACGAATGGATTGTGATGATGGAACTCAAAAAGACAGTGGAGAGAGTCACAAAGAGGAAATTGAGAAACTAGAAACGAAACAAAATGATATTGTCGAAGCGCCTAGTTTGGAAAAGAATTCGGAACTGGCTGTGAAGAAATCTGTTGATGAAGATTCTGTAGAGTTGGTGGTAGAATCAGATGAACCAGATCGAAGTAGAAAAGAAAACGAGGTTGAAGCACTTGATTCTACCTTGGGTGAGAAGAATGAGATTGAAGAGACTGAAATGGTTAACTCGATCAAAAAAGAGAACGCTGTTCAAGAAACTAGTAGTGCTAGCTTAGATGATAAAAAGGTGCTTAAAGAAACTGAAAGTAGGCCTACTGTTGGCGAGAATGATGTCATAAAACTGGATTCAAGTTTAGATGACGAAGAGATGGAAGATAAAGTTGTTAAACTGTCTGTAGAAACAGATGTGGCAGCTGTTAGTTCGAGTAAACCAACAGAAGATATGCCTGTAGATAGTAAATCTGAAAGGATCGATGCAGAGTCCTCCGAAAACGTAAAAAGTACTAATGTTCCTGACGAACTTGAAGAAACTAAATCAATAGAATCAACTCCCGAATTAGATGTTGATTCAAAAGTTGATTCGGCAATGGATACTTCAAATGAAGTTGTAATGTTAGATAGTGATTCTAGTTCCCTTCCGCCAGTAGATAGCGCTCTTGATAAGCCACAGTCTGCCAAGAGTAGCGGAACCGAGCAAAGCACAGAAGAGAGTGAGATCAACTCCAAACAAGATGAACCGGAAATGGTCGACTTGGAAGACGACGAAGTCTCAGACTTGAATACTAGTGCACCAGACGATGAGGATGACGTTGTGTCTATTAGAAACCAAGTGGTCGAAACATCTAGTAAACTCCCTGCCGAGGATTCCACTCAACAGATCAAAGATATTCTCAAGACAAGCGTGGTGGGGGAAAGCGATAAATTAGCCAAGAATAACGCGGAGGAAGGTAAAGAAATGTTTACTGAATTCGCTGAGAATGAATGATGGATGGTTAGCATGGCATGGCAATGAACAAACACGCTGATCTACGTTATTTCTATACTGTTGAACTTTCACTCTCTTCAAGGTTGACACAGGGCACTTTGGAAATGATCTGAAAGAAACAGTTGGAAGAATTAATGAGCCATGGTGGTCATAAAATGGAAATATGATTTTTCGCATAATAACTAATTGTTGTCTATAAGGGTTTCAATTATTATTAGTTGAAAATATTGGGGTATTTGTTATACTTGTACACCATGTATGGTGGGACGTTCATAATATGATTTATCCAAGTAGTTAATTTTAATTTCATAGAGAAAGAATCTAGTTTCCATAGTGCGCGTGATGAAATTACCACTTCTGTGATTGTAAGTTTTCTATATCGTAAGTTTTCTATTTCCTGCACTAGTATGCAGGAAATCATAATTAAACCTACTTCATTTTTTTTTTATTTGATCATGATGCAGCTTATTTTACAAAGCGGTGGGGTTAAATGTACTCGATCCTATAATTACAAAATCAAAATCAAATGACGCTGAAAAGTAGATAATTTTCCCACGTGTTTAGCTTCGCTTTCTCATAGTCATAAACGTAATGTTTTTTGGAAAACCGTAAACAAGTTATTGATGCGAAAAACCTGACCATTTCACATTTTCTGACTGCTGTGACATTTTGACAACGATGAATGTTCGAAGCATCAACTGCCCAGTTGCAGGCTTGTATGGTTTGGGCATGTATGATGCTTCGCCACAAAGCGCTTAAGACCTATCAAAATAGCTTAGCATATAACTGTTTTGGTGTGCGGTCATGCTTTTGGTGCATGATTGTAGTATTTTTTGTCTTGTATGTGTCCTAAAAATAGGTGATGCAAATCCATCACTCCTCTCATTCTCTTTCTCATACTACATCTCATTACATTTCACTTCGCATTCGGTCATATGGATCCTAATACTGATATGATGTCCATTCATTATCAGTTTTGATCAACTTTCGCGCTATCCAATCCTATCATTCCACGTAATACTAATACAATACTCTTTCAAGTGGCGTTCTTGTACACTGGCGGTCGCATAAGACTAATTAAAATACATCCTGAAGTACATTTATTGTCATGATACGCTCTGAAACTACTAGATAATTTAGGCTACATACACATTCAACGAAGTGTGTGAAAATATTAGCGCTTTTATATGCGTAGATTTCATTTAAATTTGAATATAAAATTCAGGAAAACTTCATGTGATCGCAAGTATACATGAAGTGTAGGTACTCGCCTAGGCTGCCAGTTACAAGCTAGAATTGATGATAGTTCATGAATCTTATTTTCAGCATTGTTTCATATTGTTTAATTTGGCTATAGGCTAAATGATCAATTTATTATTAATTATAATTACCAATTTGGCCAACTTATTATTTTTTTTTACTTGATATGGTTCAATTGCGATTCCATTGTACAGTATCGGCAGCTCCAAACGACTACCGTCACTCTTAATATTGACGATTTCGAGTTTCGCTGTTGACTCGTAAAAAGATTCAAGTGTTAGACCGTAATACTTACCATACTTTTCACGACAGTTCAAATGTGCAGTAATTTATTGACTCATCGTACCGGTATTCAGAAAATCATAAATATATTACTGGTTATTTCTTAGATTTCTTCGATATTCCGACAAAAAAGAATCACCTAATCATTGTCATGGTTATTAATGAAAAACAAGGTTCGGGATTAAAAAATATTGGTGTTAATACTAAAAAAAAATACCTCTATGAGCCTATATCACTAATATCTTTCATAACTTTGATAACATATTTTTTATATTAATGTGTATGTCAGAACTAGTTTATAGCATAACATATTTGTAAATGGTGTTGGTAATTAATAATTGATTTAAATCACTTCAACAACGTATCTGTCTCTGTAAGTGGTGGTAGATCAGCACTTCAAGTGGAGGCTAGCATGCATATGTGTCGCACGAAATCCAGCTCTGGATTTATTTAGATGTGTTTTTGCATTGCCAGGCCACAGATCTTCATTATACAACTCTTCTATCGCCAGAACTTGAGCAGGGTTCAACTGTATATTATGTCCATGTCGAATACGCCAGGCTCATTCATAAACAGAAATTTACAACAACATATAACAACATACAACAACATTAACGGAAGGCAACAGAAATTAGCCAAATAACTTGAAAATTATAGACTGATTCATAGAAATACGGTTAGTCACGTAAATATGTCACAGAATCTACGGAAAGTTCTTGATTGGTACATGTGACGTATCGGGACGGAAAACACCGTTCAACCGTGTTATTATGAATGAGACTTCAGCCTGATTCATAGTAAAGCGTACTTGATACTTACACGTTTTCACGGATTTTTTCGGTCTCGGTAAGCCGCTCTAGAAACATAACGGAACGTTTCTTCTTGACTTGCGGACGTAAAATTCCGTACAGCCGTAAACCAGTCAGAAATTTTCCTTCAGGTTTCTTACAGGTTCACGTGAACTATCGGGACGGAAAAAGCCGTGCAACCGTGTTTACTGTATCAAGCGTTATACGAGGAAGTTTTTCTCAACTATTTCCAACAATAATTTAGCGATTAGAAATTGTCATCGAGACTGCTTGTTCATAGCAATTCAGATGATCGAAGTGACCGTGACAGCACGCCAACTTTTCACATTGTTGGCAATTTATAATCTGATTGACAGCTCGATGTAAAAATGATAGTCTAGTTTGGAGTTTTGCAAACATTGCAACTCTTATGGACAATTCCTCACGGCTCCTACCGTGGTGGTATGAATGGGGACATAAACCGTGCTCTTCAAGTCTAGTTTTCTGCTAATTTCTGTTGTGAATGGACCTTACACACATTAAATAAATACCCTGTCATCAATACACATTATGTCACAAACACTTCGTGTAGCTAGCGCCAGTACTTCAAATTTTTGGTGATAAGATATAAGATAATGACAGTTATAATGATTAAAATATACATAATTAAAAACGTGAAAGATACATGTCTGAAGATTCAAAATTCTTTTGGGTAAAAGTTTTTCCAACTGCCAGTTTTACAATTATTAACATACCTATTAGTGACAACTGACAGTTCCTAGTGGTAATCATTACAACCAAGTGAGCAATAACATGATGCTCTACACTGTGAATACCAAACTATGCACATACTTGGTGAATAGTCTTAGTACAACTCTTGAAATATTATATGAAAAATTATAATTTTATCCATTAAAATATACTATCTTGTATTGGAAAAGATTTAGACACACTACTTTTACTAGAAAAATACGAGATAATTTTTTAAAATTGTTTCTGTGACACAATATCAAAAATAGTACCAGTATCAGTATTTATAGATTTGAATGGATGTCCAAAGAGATCCATTGAAATAGTGTGTGGTGGTGGGTGATGGTGATGGACAAGCACACAGCACGTACATAGCACACTTGTCGGCTTATTGGTTTGTGTAGTTTTTAGTATATTTCCCGTCAACATTTGGAATTGGCACAACTAGGAGTCATATTAGACATTTTTGACAACACTGACCGTCTAAAACTTGGAAAATGAATGAGGATAACAATAAAATATTGAGAAATGTTTGATTTTTTGTTTTGTTTTTGGATCATTTAACAAGTATTACAAAGAAACTACAAACACAAAAACCTATGTTTTGTTTTTCAATTTTAGCCTGCTGATAATGTAAAACGTTTCTTGGTAAAGGCCAAGCGGCAAATTCAGATAAATAATGAAGTACCATACTGAAAGAGAACTAACAGTATGCCTACATTGAATTTTGTTGTCTATCTTGACATTTTTAATCATGGAGTGAGTTAATTTCTTACTCATTCAAGCTTTGCTACTCCTGTATTTAGCAAGGTCGAGTTGACAGATATTTACTATACCGTTAGTATTGATGCGCAAGGCGGTACCTCTCTCTAAATGAAACGTTGTTTCTAGATGTTGCCAAAGCTGGAAGTAAATTGAAACGACCTTCCGAACAAATTGATGACGTCGCTCGAAAACGTTCCAAACTAACAAACAAAATCGCAGAAGACTCGGCAAACATTTCCGACAACGACGAGAACTGTGAGAATGTGGCAACGAAAACGTCTCAGAAACGCGCGTCTGAAAAGAGTTCGTTCATAGAAGTGAAGAAGGTTCGCCTGTTTTCGGATGTCAAAGAAGATGCCGAGAAAGATAAGTCGGGTGACAAGCCGACCACCAATGGGAGTGCGGCAGCCAAGTCGACGGGAAAGCAGAAGCTTAGTAACTTGGATAGGGCAATTGAAAGAGTTGCGGCCGGCGGTCTTAATCACAAAAGGGAACGGGAGATTTGCGAATTTCTCCGGCTTCTCGAGAACAAGTCCTTGGAAGCCATCACAACTACAGTGAGTATCCAATTTCTGATCTTACACGTAAATTGACGATGTGCGTTTATTGACGCCCTTCATAGCTTGGTCAACCAAGCACCACTTTATACTTATTGTCGATACCAAAATCGAAGGGATACTTTTTATTACAATGTACAATGTACGCATACTTATTTTGATATCTTTGGAAAGTTGAACTTGATTCAAAGAAGTGAATTTGTGATGGACGATATGAGAGATTAATGATAGATGATGATACAGAGTAAGAGAAACATGTGATGTGAGAATAATGAACTGGATACAGATTGGTGGAAACACATGAACAGAAAACAAAAAAACACACAAAATGGACTGGACATGAGTGCTCATTCAAGTTTCCTACTACCTTTTCCACGGACTCTGAATGAATTAACCACCAGGCGAAAATCACTGAAACATTAATAATAAACTAAAACTTACGACAAGTTTCAATCTTATTGGATCTCATCAGGCAAGTGTATAATTTATTCGAAACACTTCTTCCACTCACAGAAATAAAATGCAAACCGTTCCTGTGCTAGCTTGAATTTCTCTTGCTATGTATCATCATCTATCATTCATCTCATTCATCACAAATTGAAATATTTTGATATCTGATACCGTAGAAAAGTTACTAGCAAACAACGATGTTTTCAATAATAACAATATTACATCATACACACCTTTAATTCATTGTTTTGTGTTTAGGACGTGTTTATTTGACCATTTCCATCATTCACACATCTGTTTGCATGTTGTGTTATGGTTTGACCATAACGTACCTCTTATGCCGTTTAAAACATTCTGTTGGTTTCATGATGATGAATTTTCATCGAACATAATCATTACACATGATTATTAAATTGAGTAAAACAACGTACAGGCGCAAAATGAGCTCGGGTGCGACGCGCCTCTAAACACAACATTCATTCATTCATTCCAATCGCGCTGTAGCTGCTAATGTGTTGACGTTTTCCGTGCGGCACAGGATCTGGAAGAGATGGTCTGTTACAAGCTGTGCGAAGTCGTGACGGAACGTAGCGAGGTCGGCCACATGCGGGAAACAATCACTTCCCTCACGACGAGCGTCGAGAAGTGGCGGTCGTCGACACGGCAGATGACCAAACAGGTACAAGCAGTTCTGGAGTAGACTAGCCTTGAATATTTCCTAGTTATTATGAATTAAGAATGTCTGAAGATAATATAGCTTACAATAAGTACCGTATTGTCCCGAATATAAGCCGAGGGTTTTTCTCGAAATTGCGAGTCCAAAAGTCACCCTCGGCTTATGTGCGGATCTCGGCCTAAAATCGGTCAAAAACACGTTTTTCACTAAATATGATTGGGCGCACTACACATGCACTCTCTTAACAATGGAATCAACTTGAAACTGCAAAATATTGTATACTAAAAACACGTTCAATAAATGTTTTATCATGAAGAAGCACGATTTTCCTAATTTCAATTTTCCTATATTATAATCGACGGGAAAGCCAAATTTGCAGACTGGAAAAATATAATTTTTCATCTGGAAAACCTGGAAAAGTTGGGGAATTTTGTATTTGAAAATTTGTAGACACCCTGTAATATAGCTTACAATAAGTACCTAATTAAATATATTTATTCACTGAGACTCTAATTATTCATTATATTATTGAATTATTTATTTGCAAACAATCACAGTTGCATAACATAATAATGTGTTACAATAATAAAAAGAGGCCTACCCATTCACTGTGACATCATAATTCAATTTGTTTCGATAGGCCCACATTAAATAATGTAGCAATTATGTTGGAGGGTTTTCAGCAATGACATCAAGAGTGCATGGTAGTCCATCTATCGAAAATCGCTTTTTTCGCGATATCGTTTGAAGGATTGAAACATATATTTCTTTAATAATAATACATTCAAAAATGATCTGAAACAAAATTACTTTCCTTGGGTTCTTACATTTTCACAAGATATACAATTAAAAAATGTGTTTTCATTGACTATATATATCTGTGAAAACTATGCTATATAAGTTGACCTGTTATTACTTATATCATCTTGATGGTATAAAAAATATCTGTCATTACAATTTTGATATCTAACATTGAAAAGTTATCAAAAAACTGATATTTTGCTAAATCTGCTCCCATGCACTTTTAATGAATTGAATATTACCTTCTTAGAATAGGCAAGAATGGAAGCCAGCAATACTATCATATGTAAGTTTGCCACTCGCCAGTAGCCCTGATATAAACTTTATTCCACTATTCAGATTAAAGTCTCTTGGATATCGTATTGAATAAGAGACGGTCGCCAATACTCGATTATAATCGTGTTGAGTTTCTCCAGATCAAAGACTTGGAGTTGGTGTTCAAAAAGCTCGTAGCGGACAGCAAGAGTAATCCTCAGTCTACCGTGCCGATCAAAATCACCCGTTCCGTCGGCTTGCAGGTCGGCCAACCTAACGGGATGCCAACGGTAAGTTGAACAAACTGAACCTACACTTGCTACTAGGGGAACGCTATCTGTATCAGGGAGTGAGACGTTTGTGTATAAAGGTTGCGGTTACAGTTATTAACTGAATTTTTTAAATGTCCCGGTTATGGTTACGAAGCAAATTTCACCAAGAAGCTCATTTTAGTCAAGGACTCGAACTGAAATTAATAACATTCCCAGTTGTATGTAAAGCAGATTTGATAAAGGCCACGTTTTTTACGGTTATGAAGCAAATTTTATAAGGTTACGGTTACGAAGCAAACTCTTAGAAGTTTCCGTTTACGGTTTTGAAGAAAAATTGATAAAGGTCCCGGCTGCTTTTATGGTTATTATCGGGGGAAAATAGTTCCGGTTGCGGTTAGGGTCTTGAGCTACAATTTTTCGAGGTTTAGGTAATTATTAAGATTTTGGGTTCAAGGTTATAAAAGTCCAGGTTGTGATCATAATTAGGATCTCAAGTTCATAGCTTGAACTTTCAGAATCACGTTTGTACTTTATCCAGTACTTATAATAAAGGTCCACGGTTGTGGGTTTTTCAGAATTCAAGATTCCAGATCAAGAGAATTTACTCCTACTGAGAGGCAACTTGCTTAGCTTTATTGTAGGAATGGTTGCTGCATTGCCGGAAACCACAAAATGAGAAAAAATGTATCTTTTGTAATGTACTAAACTACTAAGTAGTAAGTACCGGTACTAATATAGGCATATCTAGAAGCTACATTCAAGTTTCCTTTCCCTGAAATGCATTCCCACATGAATGAGAAAACCATAAGTTACAAGTTGATTGTGTTTCAAATCTAAATTTAATGATATATTCGGATTTGTACGATGAAGAAATATATGTAATTTAGTAACCTGTTGATTAGCTGGCATTGTTTTTCTAAATATTACATTTTTAGGTTTTGTCAAAATATCAAATGCAGTCATATGAAAAAATTGTTGACCTACTGTAGATAGAAACTTCACATGTTTAACGTGGGTAGGCCTGCCTATTGCATGATCTAAAATCCAAATATTTTCGTGCTGGACAAGAATGGTTTTAGACTGTGGATGCTCTGAAGGGAAGAAAGTTTGAACAAATATGAGGCTGGAGTTATGTGATGATCAACATGTGTTACAGAACATTTTTTGTGGACATGGGTTGAGTAGGTAAACAGGTTTTAAAGCTGCATTCAAATTTGAAATGTAAAATTGGAAATTTATTTAAAAATGTGCAGTAGGCCTACATATCATAAATATAAAATTCTTGGCTGTTAAAAAATGTAGGCGACAGCTAGGCAAATTTTTTTCATATTGATTGGATTTCTGTATTAGGTATTAATTGTAATAATAGGCCTACTGATTGTCAGATAAATTGTAAATATAATATGTATTTTTATGTATTTAGTTTTGAGGGAGGAGTATAGTAATTAAGAAATATGTTGACAACTTTTTTTGTAACCAATGTTAATTAAATCAATAGAGTATAAAATATTAGCACAAAGACACTTGGCAGTACTGAAATAATATAAAGTCAACTAGATGTTTTTAGATGTAATCTATGTCTTTGAAATCTAAGTAGGTCTACAGTGCTTGCTATCATTTATATTCAGTGAATATTGTTAGAAAGTAAATTATTCAATTTTTGTGTTTATTTATGATTAAGTCCTAACTGCGTTCAGTAACCCCCCCCCCCCTCCCTCATCACCTAGCAACAGTTTGATGGTCATGTGTGCAGGAATTAGTTGGTGTTCACTGTATCAAATAATAATTAGGCCTACTAGTATTTTCACCATTTTTAGAGACACAAATTATGTTGAAAAAATTACCTGATATGAAAATAACCTTTTTGTGGAAATATTTTGTCATTTCAACCACACATCTTCACTTTTTCAAGCAAATAATCACACTAGCCCTAGTGTTGAGGCAATGTAACAGCGGTTGACAGTTGCAGTCGCTGAGTACGAAAGCAATTCATTTGAAGGTTCGTTCTGTTTCAGCTGTCACCCCAGAAGAAGACATTGGCTGCGAGGAATGAATTGAACAAGACCAACCAGCATCGAACCAATGGCATTATGACCAACAGAAACACAAACTCTCCTGCCTCCGCGAGACCATCGCTTTCGGTTAGTAGAGTAGTAGAAGTAAACAGAAAATTCTACTTTGAATACTTTTTAAGGTTGTGTGAAACTTTGATTTACTTTGTATACAAATTTGAGCAGTAGTATTCAAGATGACTAAACTAGGAAACGTAGTACACCTAATTGTTTTTATATTTTAATCATAAAATTTGTTCATTCATATATCCATCAAGTTGACAAAATTTTAATTGAAATTGATTGAAAAGAAAAACACTCATCCAAGCATTGAACCTTTATTCTTTATCTATTACAAAAAACCATCTGCCTGTTAGCCCGATTAACACAATTCACCAAAAAATTGTTTGAAATATCAACGTGTTTCTTTATTCCAGACTTCCAACACCACTGCTACCGCAACGCGAGCAACTGCAACGCGTGGTACCACAACGCTGCCAGGGCCGAAGGCACCACTCGTTGTAAACCGCGTAGTCGGTCCATCTCCAAGAACCGCAGCTCCATTGGCTAGCAGGCCTGCCAATACTCTACCAGCAAATATCACTGTAACGAACAGAGTAAGCTAGCAAAATAATACAGTAGGCTATTATTAATATTTCATTATATAAAATATATAAAGATAGGTATAGAGAGAAAATTGTAAATATAGATCAACTATTTTCTACTTCCATTGCATTGAGAATTTGAAAAGTATTACTTTTGTGCATCTACTATTTCGAAACTCCATGTTTTGTAGCACATCAATCAGCATAACAACAGGACAGTAGGCCTACTAGTAAAACCATTTTAGAATATACTATAGCCTATAGGCATACATGAGGTACATCCCAATTTATGAATTCTAGCAAAATAGTCTCCACCTAGGTTATATACCTAAACCTCATCTGCTACCTGATTTGCAGCTGCACTTTGATTTATCAAATCTGGCATTTTTTCACCTCAATTGATATAATATTCTAGCGTTGAACACAGCGGAATCGGGCGTTTGTCATCTCCTTTTCAACAAACATGATCAAACAACATCAATGTATTGAATCGTGAGGAAATATTAGAAAAGCATGGATTACATCACTTGATACGCTTTTGTAGCTACTGGTACTATTGCTATTTCTACATGTCTTGTAAATAGCATAACAACACCGGCACATGCAGCGCAGTGGTTAACGCGCTCGCTTCATGTGATCCGGGAGACGAGAGGAATTCCGAACCCAGTTCGATCCCCGCCGCCGACCATCTTTACAGAGGTTTTTCATGGTTTCCCTCTGTAGTCTAGGCTGATGCCGGGATGGTTCCTATACAATAAGTCGGCCATGACCGCTTCCTTACCACTATCCTTCCCATTATCCAGGAACCTTCATCTCATTATCCCATCATCTCATTAATCATCCATCCGACGCCATTAGATCTCAGTTATCATAACAGTGCGTCGTTAAACCCAATATAAAAAAAAAAAAATAGCATAGCATAACATGAAACAAAATAAACAGTGTTACTTTTATTACATTATAAACTAGACCTATAAATAATAGCCTATTTAATCGATCTCGTGTTTGTTTCTCCAGCCTACCATACGAACCATCTCTCCTCAGACAGCACAGGGTCCTCGACTACGGATGCCAGTGCCACCGTCGCCTCAAGTTCGGTTACGACCCACGCCTTCAGCCAATCCCATCGCCTCCGACAACCTCATTGATCTCACGGAGGAGGACGATAAGAAAACCAGTCGTAAGTTCATCATCTCTCTCTCTTTCTCTCGATAACTTGGTGTGTATAGGAAAATGGCCTGAGGTTTGATATATGAATTGGGTGAAAGGGAAAGAGAGAACAGCAGCTTACCAAGGTTCACAAGTAGATACGACTAGGTCTACTTGACAAAGGCAACAGCCAAAACGTCGAAATTCTTGTGTGTCTTTCATCTATGTGTTCTATCAACGGCTGCACCACCTCCATAAGTAGTCCTATCTACTTGTGACCCTTGGTAAGCTGCTGTTCTCTCTTTCCCTTTCACCCAATTCATATATTTCTCTCGATAACGTGTGTCTCGACTCGCTCTCTCGATGAATCTTTCAGCATCTTATTGGCACGTAAAAAAACTGGTGACATGCTAGGAAGGGCCTGTGACTTTTGAATTCTGCAAGCTTTTTTCCATGCAGAATTTGTTTTCATGAAGTAGGCCTTGCAGTTTTTTGGTGACCAACTTTTGAACGACTTACCAGTACCCCAATACGAACATATTTAATCCGTTTTTCCCTGTTGAGAGGAAAAAGTGGATTTATTCTTGGCGTGGCCGACATAAACATTTCAAATAGTCGAGTAGACTACGTTACAGGGTGTTTTTAATTATGAAGCATAATTGTAACACAAAATTGTCCACATGGTTAACAACCATCAATGAAAGTACTCATCACCTTCGTAAACTACACGTTTCTTATAATCATTTTTCTTGTTTGTTTACGTTAGCGCCCGCATCAAAAGTCACTAGTCCAGCTCGATTGCTCCACACAGTCAACCCACCGAGGAGTGCCAACTCGATACGAATCATAACCCAGAACCAGCTGACTGGAAACACTGCTGTAAGTTGATATCTTTGTTTTGAACTACCTAATGTTACTTGAACAAGTCCTATGTAGATTTAGTTGTTTGTGTTCTATATTGTATTGGGTTGTTGCATGTTTTCCATTCCCTTTTTAATACCTTACAATTTTTGAAGTGGGTTTTTGTGTAGTCTCGTATTCACTGGGGATGAAACGGGTTGAGTGCGGTAGTTGTTACAGAAATGTTGATTGTCTATAATGTAGGTTGGCACTGGTGCCATCTAGCATCATGATCAATATTACAGTGAAACCTCTATCCATCGTTTTTCAAGGGAGCAGGAAAATAAAACTATACATGCAGGAAAACGATCCATCCAGGAAAATTCAACATTGATTATATGGGAGTGGAGTGATGAAAAATGAATGATGCATGCAGGAAAACGATGGATCCGGGAACGATGCATAGAGGTTTCACTGTACTACAATTGGAGATTGCGTACAAATCCAAAGTTGTAATTTTTATAAATATACCCAAATTAGATGAGGATAGTATCATTCATTTTTTCTCACCCCACTCCCATACCGAATAAACAAATATTTCGATATTTCGAGATATTCTGGATTTTTCGAGATACAACAGGTAGGTAAAGTGATCACTTACGACAGTCACGACGTACAGTAATGAGGACCCCAGTTAATTTTAAACATGAGAATATTATCTTGGTTCCACGTTTTAAAATACAACTTGCCGAGTATGTGACCTTGCGCTCAACACGTTTACAAACGTTTGGTGTTCCAGCAAGCGCAAGGCTCGAGAAACTTGGTTCCAGTCGCCCGACCTGCCTCGGCCCAGACCCAGATGCTGCTCCTTCCTCCGCAGAACGCCATGGCAGCGAGACGTAAGTACCCGACCGCCCGCTGACAAATCGTTAACGAGACTTTTTATTTTTCTATTTTTTTAATTTTTTTCTTGATGTAATATTTGTGACTAAGAAGACCCCACAATCGTCTTCAGATTGTATGCACCATATTAAAGCATAGGGCAGACCCCCAATTGTCAATTGTGGGGATGTAATATTGTCATAAATGTGTCAACAAATGACAACAAACATACTCATAAAATATCCTTATGCCTTTTTCCTCTATTAGAGGTCAGGAGGTCAGACTCTGGATCATGTTACACTGAATACCAAGACAAACACTTTGACACATCTGTTTATCATCAATCAACAATGCTTGCCTAGAAGTGTTCTATATGGGTGATAACTGAGTCTATAGGGGGCTACTCTCTCAACACTATAGGATGGATAAAAACAAATCTAAACTTGGAAGATATATTATCAATATTGTTTATTGTCTAATAGAGTGGATTTGGTTTATTTTTTGGTGATTTGGTGGATTTTTTACAATACATTTTGGTAAATTTCCGCATTTTTTGAACTAATAACGCATAATTTACAGGATTTTACAGGATATTTTGATGAGATTTTTTTTGTGACTAAGAAGACAATCGCGGAAAATCGCGAAAAGCATCATTTTTGCGAAAATTATTAATAGGGTTTTTGAACCCTGGAAGACCTGAAATGTAGCCTATAGATATTGAAGGAAAAACACTTTGAAAACAATTCGCATTCATCGTTTAAACCCCAAATAGGCCTACTTGCCTCGGGTAATAACTAATTACTGAAATATCAGAAGTCGGTAGAGCATGACATTATTGAAGAGTAACGACGGAACGACGGTTTGAATTTGGCATGGGCGATAGTTCATTTTGTGATCTTTATCATTCGTACAGATTGTGCCAATCTTGGCTCGTGACCACACATATTAATAATACGAAAATACAAATTAAGCCGTTCACGTTACCGTGGATTATAGCTATCATACTGACGACAGCTATCCAAGGTACTACGCAGGTCTACCGGTAGTCAAAATCCGTGATTTATTTACTAATTGTCAGTAAATCTGGAGCACAGAGTATTAGGTGAAGACTGTTTAGAGTTGTGACTTGCGTAGTTCCAATCTTGGCCGCAGCCAATACGACATTCATTATCTTGACGTATCACTTGGAATGTGACTTATCATTGATATTAGGTCCTCCTTAACAATTCATTCTGGCTCAATCGAGGCTCAACGTCGAAAACAGAAGTCGAGTCGGACATGGATTTGAGTCCCGCATAAAGCTCAGGTTTTTGTAAAAAAAAAAACACTTCTGTTATCTGTTTCCATTATCCATGAAGAGACCACTAAAAAACCTCCATACAGGAGGATTTCATCATTGATTATATAGGAGTAATGTGGTAAAATGACGCATCATGATTTCACTGTAAAGTGTAAACTAATCAATATTCCTTGGGAAATTATCACATTCTTGTAAGATACAGACAGTTTGGCTAGGCTACCGGCATTGTAGCGTCCGCATGGCACCTCGGTCGTCTAACGTAGCCGTGTTTTGTTTTCCGAAGCCCGGGGTCAGAATAACGTCCGAGCGGTGGTGCAGCCCTACCAACAAGTAGTCAACCGAGTGCGACCCTTGATGCAACCGGCGATCTCGCCAACGAGGACGATCTACCGACAAGTACTATCCGCACCTCTGCTGGTGAGACAAATCAAACCCGTTGCTGGATAGAACGATCTTTATGTACGACATTAGGGTTACCGTTCGATCTCGATATTGTTGATCGATTTGATAAAATTTAGGACTTTAATTCATACTGAATTGGAGATTCAATATTTGATGAATTCAGTATCAAAATGGAAATATTCGATCCATTTGATATTTCGTTGGAAGTGTTCGACGAATTCAATATCGCATTCGACAGTGATGAAAAATTGTAAATTACTATAATAATACTCTGCTGTAGGGAATTTAATATTGTTTTCAAAAAAGTTAAAAAGTTATGCCTTGGCCACTTGGTGGAATGTAAGACACAACAGATCAGACAGCTACGTTCATATGTCTGCAATAATTCAGTTTCCTAACCACTGGCCTAATTGAAATTTTGTTCGTCGTATTGAATTGAAAATGTCGAATATTTTGATCAATTTTTGCTATTATAATTTCAATGTTGTTAGCAATTTTTCTATTGAGCAGAAACCCTAAATAACATTTACTGTAGGGCCTATTTACTTATTCAAAATAGAATCTTATATAGAGTAGAGCACTGTATTAGTTTGTGTACTAGGCTTAACAGGTTACCATGCAATAGGGTAGGACTGAACTTTTTTTTTTAGAAAAACCATAAATGCTTTTCACTCTATATTGATAATTAATGCTATGTCTTAATTGTTTCTCAATTTATTTGTTTCTAGCATCCAGCGCCACTGCCCCAACTACCACACGTGTACCCGTCCAATCCTAATTGGAAGCTTCCGCCGCCGCAGCCCGACCTGAAAATCTCGAGGAGCGACCAACGACAAAAAGGTGAATAGATACAGTTCGTGTATTTGACAATGGCATGAGTATATTATTCATTTTGAGTTATAGCTTTAGATAACAGTTCGTTGGAGGGGAGTTCTTGTTATTGATTCCATATTAACGTAAGTGTCGCTTTCCAGGCATAATTCTGTCTTGGAAGATGGATACATACACGGAAGACCTATTCGAGTTGATAGAAATGTACCAGTTGTACGCTTATCAGGAGACCACCTCGTTACCGAACACCAACATGTGGAAGAAGGTCGGAGACGTCAAGTCCATGCCCCTGCCGATGGCGTGCACGTTAACGCAGGTTAGTTGCACCAATAACTCGTTGCACGCAAATGTATTTACAATTCAAAATATTACGAAATGGTCATCACAACGTACATATTTGTTCTGTATTTTCATTAAGATATTAATTAGCTGTCTTATTTTTTTTTACACAGTTTTCGGAAGGAAACAAATACCACTTTGCCGTTCGCGCGTTGGACGTCCGTGGACGTTTGGGACCGTTCAGCATTACCGGCAGCATACTACTCACTGTGGGAGAATGATTGTAGTTCAGTGATTAGATGAATAAATACGACGCTTGAATTGACGTACATTCTGTGTACTGGCACGGATCAGGTCCATCGTACGGGCCTTTCTGCGCTGCGCCGATGAATTGAGCAATATTTTCGAACGTTCATTACGACGTCTAGATCAGTGCGCAAGATCCTAGTGAAGAGTAAAACATTCTGTATGCTGCGCAGATTTACGAATACGTTGTTGAAAAGTGGTGAGTCATTCGGTTCTGCGCCAGATGACAAGATCTAAAGTGATTGTGATATGATTGAAGTGAGAAACATGAAACAGACTATGAAAGTTTTGGTTTCTTGCTCTTTAAACCATCCATGCCTGCTTATGTGGCGGCATAGAAAGATTTTAATAAAAGTAGGTAGAAGTATTGAATTATAATAGGCCCTACAATAATCAATGTCATGTTTATTGACATTTCCAGAAATTATTCCTAATCAAAGTTGCAGGCAATTCAAGACCAGAAGACATTACAAAAAGAGACGAAAGCACTTAATGAAATTGATTAATGATTAATGAATTGACAAGGCATGTGTGTGTGTGTGTGGTTTCACGTGAATGTGAAAGTCATATAGTGAGAATTATTCTGGTACGGTGGCCTGTTGATGATTATGTTCTCATTTTTCAGTGGTCTGAATGTATTTTCAAAAATGACAAGTCTTGAAAACTACATAGAAATCAAGTTTTTACTTGTGTCATTATTTTTATTTGTCTACTCTAGTCGCAACAAATTGGATGGTGTATTTGTAACGATCTAGCGGGTCAAAAAATCAACGCCCTTCAATTGGAGTGATTTAACTTGTTGAAGTTCATAAGAAATATACCAAGGCCCTACCACGTAAGAAGATCGTCTACCAACCAAAAAATTATAAAATCATCAGTAATTACATAATCTCGCTGTAACTAGAGATTTAACGCTTTTTACAGAAGTAGTTGCAATTATCATAAATGTTGACGTGAAAAATCCAATCCTAACAAACTAAAAATTCCACAGAATACACAAATATGATGATGATGTTTTTTGTGTTGCTAGACGGCTTTCTTTCGTTGTACTCGTATATCAATCGACGTAACGTTTGATATTCTTGACAAATAATTTCATGTTTTCATGTGTTGGAAATTGGAATGTTTCATTCAAACTTCCAAGACAAGGTAGGATGGTTGATTGTAAATTGTAATATAGTATATTTGAGACTGTACAAAAACACATTTTTGTATCATTATTGTTTGTTACAATATAAATATAGGATTAGATTATTATGATTAAGTTTATCACTTAATTCAGTTACTGCCGCTGTAAGTTAACCATGTCTTGTGCTCAAAACTAATAGGGCCTATTCATGTTTCTTCATAGGCAACTTATTATCATTATTTATGTTATATACCGGTATACAGTATGTGTATACAGAATAATATACAATACCACACCTGTTTTTCCAAAAGCTATTTGACTCTTTTTACAGTTTAATTTTTAATCATTTCCTTGCTTTGAATGTATAACAATAGCTCCTTCAATTTGTTTCAAAACAGTGAACTAGGCCTAGAGGTAATTGTGAAAATTGATATATTTTATATTTTTTAATTATCTCAAGATTCATTTTTCATCCACTCTCGGAATGCCATTTTTTGTAAATCTCATTCGAAGTTTCCGGTAAATGAATATTCTTAGGAGCGTTTCTTCCAAGTTTTTTGCAATCATTTATGCCTGAAATATACATTGGGGCATAAAAGTTTTACAGTAACCTGTAGTGCCAAATCATGTAGTAGGCCCATATTATATTTTTTGTTGGGAGTTTTAAAAATAATTCTTGATTAATGAATAACAAGATGAAATGATTTTTTTTATTTTCTCGTTTGATTGCATGTTTGAATGAACCCATTTATTGGTCTTGTTTTTCCTTGGTATTATTTTAGTGAGTGAATTCCAAAAATTAATACTGATAGGCCTAATTTTAATTTCTGTTGATTGTGTAGACCCAAATTACCCTGTGTGTTCAAGTTGCTTTAACACGAAATTATCTGTCTACGAATGTTTGTGTTAATAAAGTGACCTGCTTTTGTATATGGAGAGTTATTTTTGTGAGGAGTGCATGCAAAATAACTTTTTCCTGGTTTATCAAAAGAGTCGAGCGAAAACTTTTATTTGGCCAATTCCGGAAAAGCAGAATAGCACCTAAACCCACAAATTGCTTTGAAATTATGACACTAGTCACTGCTTATGTGCACTTATGTGCACTGCACTGAAAATTGCAACATTAGGGATGGTACAGAGTATGGAAAATTTACCAATCAGATTGGCATAATCATTAAGTGTACCAACAGGAAAAGTAAATTCGAGCTGATTAATGAACAGGGGGACGTGATTTCCTAGTTTACAAGTCAAGATGTGTTGCTTTCAAATATATCTCATATAAATGTCTCACTCATGTTCTTATGCCGCAACTGAAACTTCAGAAACTGAAGTCCCTCTTGTGTGTGGGTTCGAGTCTCGCATTAGGCATGGATTTTTGTAAATGCCCTTTCACTTATCTTCATTTCATAGTTTCATAATAATCTGCTTATTCATACCCCCGTCATTACAAACTCAATGCCACCGTCGGTATAACCTAGCTGTTGGTTGGGGTCATAATTAAGCAAGCAATAATCAGTCATATTCTTATGACCTATAAGCTGCTTTTTCTCAGTAAATACCATAGTAATGTGTATTATCGAGAATGAATCATTAATACTCATATAAACTATGCTAATCAATCAATCCTCTGAGCTTCTAATTTAATTTCTGAAGTTTCTGAGAAAAATCTTTCTTATAACATTCAGATTATATTAACTGGTTAACTCTCACGTTATATTTTTTAACAATAAATGCAAATAATTGCGTTGGTTTTATTCGTATGAACTTACTTTTCCCTCTCTAAACGCTCGACACCAACACCTCGAAATAATTATTATTTCGTTGGTAGGCCTACCTTACATTAGTCAGATTTTTGGTGTAAAAAAATGGCAACTACAAATGCTCAACCTGCTGTTTCCAAGGCATTTCAACCGGTAAGGCCTCTTAATTAATGCTAATTACGTATGTATCAACACTAAGATCAGGTTAATACCTGTGACAACCCATTAGTTGGTTACATATGTTTTAAAGTAGCCTTAAACTAAATAGAAGTTTCGCGTAGGGCCCGCTTGTAGGTTATGTCAGCCTCACGTTGGTCCTCTTTTGTCTTGGGTTCTCGATTGACATTTCATTTCTTTTGTCTATAATTGCAGGATTCTGATGTTCATATTACCTTCGAGGATCAGCAAAAGATAAATACTTTTGCAAAGCATAATGCAAAGTTGGAGGATTTCAAAGATGAGCTCAAAGCCAAACAGGTAGGTTTACAAAATATCGGAGTGGCTGTTAACAAAGAGCTCCATGACATTGGCCTAGTGTTGATCCAACTCAATGGTTCAATGCTATGGGATACAATTAGGTCTACACCTATATAGACCTATGCCATTGAGTTTATAGAAAACTCAATACCCATGCCTAGCTATTCTATCCTAGTAGGCTACGCCATTGAGATGGCTACGCCTATAGATAAACTGGTAGGCTAGTTTTAGGTTAAATTTCGAGTAAATGTTGAGATTATGAACACGGCCATTACCGTATGTGATTTTTTTCAGAAAAGTGTAATTTTCTAGAAGTTTGGGTGGATCATTTTAATAAACTTGTGCGACATGTGTAGGCCTAATTATTTTGGGTGTTTTTTTGGTTCTAACTCACTTTCAGGACACAGAATTGAGTTGGGCTCCGCCATTGTCGTATAGCAGTCTTGCCATCCTTTTGCCATCTTGCCTTTGCCATTTAAATCATTTTGCTCCAATTGGTTTTAGGCCTACTGGTACTTGTTTGCTTTCTTAATACGTTTATATTTTGACCTGAAAAATTATATTTCAATGTTTTTTCTTCAAAACGGCTGATTCGATTCATGTAAAATCTTGGGAAAATGTGTGCCATTTGTGTACTTGAATTCCTTGAAAATTTGAATTTATTCAAAGAATTGTGTCACATTCACCCCTCTAAGTTATTCTGGTGGGATTTTCTAAATTTCTAAATGGATTTTCTTAAAAGTGTTTCAGTAGATTGGAAAGCTTTCCACTGCTTTGATGTATAGGGACCGTCTAGGATTTTCTTTACATTAGTTATATAATATCTTAGAGAAATGATTTTTTTCAGAATGAAATGACAAATTTAGCAGAAGCTTGTGATGAGCTTGACTTAATGGATGATGACAGTGGTGCGATACCTTTCTCTATGGGAGAGGTGTTCATTGATCAGGATGTTGATAATACAAAGGTAAGAATAACTGTTTCTGTTTATTTGTTGGAAATTTGCTACGTATCTGAATTCCGCTTGAAGAATACAGCACCCTGTTCATGCTTTCCTGTCTAACTTCAGTTGAGCTGCAAATTATATTGAACACAAAGTATTAATAGATTTAACAATTGCGGTTAAGTCAGGTTCCCAATTGTTACCCGATTCATGATGAATTGTGATTTGTGAATTAGTGAATAGTGATTACCTTTAACTTGATTATTCAAGTGCAACACATTTAGCAGCAAGATTGACGAAACCAAAAATCATCAATTAAATTTGATAACTAACCGGTAACGTTTCCCCATCTATTTATCAATTGTAGTTAGCCCTACATTAATATACATTTACAAACATAATTTTGCTTTTTATAAAATAGGCCTAGGCCTATAAATCAATTTATACATTCGTATGAAATTCGTATGAATCTGTTAGCCCATTAATACACTACACCCTAGTTGTTGTATTTTATTTCTACGATTAACGACCATATTTACATGTATTTTAATTCATTAGTTTCATTATTTTCCAGACCATGTTGGAGGAAACGAAACTGCAAGTTCAGAATGACATCAAAGCTCTGGAAGCCAAGTGCACAGATCTGCGTGTCATCATGACAGACTTGAAAGCTCAACTTTACGCCAAGTTTGGAAATCACATCAATCTGGAGGCCGACGAAGAATGATTAGACCCACAAATGTTTTTTATTTATAATGTCTTTTTTATCTTTATGATGCCTTAACATCCTCAACCCACATCGCTACTGAATCATTTATCTATTAATTCCACATTTTTTTAGCCGATGAATATGGCAACGCAATCAAATTAATACTTGGATTATTCTTCTAACTCTGTTGTAAGAATACTGCTGAATTGTTAACTGTAATGATAAATGATATGCTTGTATTATTAATTAAAAATATCTATTAACATAGTATATGTGTTTCTCTTTGTTTGTCTGTTTGTGCTTGTTACTTTCGGTAGCATGTTTGTCAGGTTACCATAGCAACTAGAAAAGTTGGCATCAAACAAATGAATGCTGTTACTATATATGAAAGGTATTATTACCACTCTTATGGCTGAATGAAAATAAATTCTCTGGGACACCTCCATACCCCTTGCATACATCCACAATTAGTATCTAATACCTATCCAAAGGACTAGAGATGCGGGTAATGGTCTGGCCAATAGTCGATCACAATACAGTAGCGCTTTCTAGTGAAGCGTCGCGTTACTATAAGGTGAAGGTTTAGAAGTGTGTGGGGATGTACTGTAGTAATATGTCTTGAAGCATCATCTTTGATTCATAGATTCTAAGCTAATACTAAAGTTGTGATAACGAAACAATTATACCAAAAAAAATATTCACCCCATACCACGGCGCCATAAAAATTATTAAGTAAGGCTCACCCCCTAACTGTTGCAAAATTTACCGTCCTCCGATAGCCTATTTGGATGGTCTATTTTTCTGAGAATGTGGTAAAATGTATATATTTCTATAACTAAAGCCGTCATTCTTTGTCTCACTCATCTATAACTATTCAGCGAGGCTTCTTTTATCTCCATTGTTTGTAAGGAATGGATTATTTTATTGAAATTCACAGTTTTGTATCTTTTTTTTAAACAAATACGCAGGTCCATGGATTTTAAAATAAGACAGCTGCATATTAACTGAAATTAGTTCAGACATGAGATAAGGGAAAAAATATCTTCGTTGCTAGATTTTCATTTCGTAGCCGCAAAAATAGCACACAATTATAATGAAAATCATATTTTAGTAAATTTTGCATTGTTGAATCGTAGAATGATTTATTTAGAATTTCCTCAGTATTCCTACAGAAATTGTACTAAACCTTGTGGTTATGCAAACCGCACTGCACAAGAGATTTGCAAGTTACATATCATCAGGTTAGGCCGCGGACCGTGGGTTAGGTTAACAGCCTTGCTTTATTGGGATGCGCAACATGTATCTAGATGACAATGAATCACAAAGTTTGGGTGATCATAAGCTCGGTAACCATAGTGACCTTCAGAAAACAACCTATAACCAACTTTCAGTATCAGTTGAATAAAGCTTCTTATTAATTTTGGATACAAGAATTTAATCGTTTCGACTGACGATGGCAAAAGAAGAAGATACATTTATTTATGTAAGCTGGCTGCATATTCAATATTCGATATTTTAATACTCTCACTTGAATATGCAACTGGAAATATAGCAAACCAGAGAAAAGATTCAATTTTTATTATATAATATATTGTGTTCATCGACTTCGTACATCGATTGTTTTGAAGACTGTATTGGCGTCGGTGAATGATGAATGAGATGACGGAAAAATGAAATGAAATGATTTTTATTAGGTTTTCTAGGGGTGGGAAGGAAGACCTACTTATATTATGTAGGCCTACATATAATTATTTACACATATATATATATATATATATATATATATTTATTTACACTCCAGTTATGTAGGTTGGTGTATTGATATATTTTTTATCGTAGACATATATTAATATATTTTTACTACTTCACATGGGGCTAGTGCCCCGGGCCCCTCTCCCCTCTCCTGACACCAATGGTTATGTTGTTAAATGTGGTGTATGGTAATTCGCATTTTTATTTCTAAACAAATATGATAAGACCATCTATGACTTCTCCACGTAGCAATAAAAGCTTTCAAGAAGTCGGTAATGAATAATAAAATGACAGAAACAATCAAAATGGGTTGGTCGTGATTGGCGGAGAGAGAAACTGTGAAGTGTAATGACGGTTCGTTTTACCGAACACAATATTTATTATAAACAGACGTTTATTTCTATTTCTATTCAGATGTCTTAACGAGAGCGTGAGATTATTAGTAGACCATGCTCCTCAGGCAAATACTCTTCGTCATTTCCTCAGACGATGTCTCTCTCAGCTAGGCCTATATAGGTTTATTTATGTATTTATATAAACACACACACACGTATAATTATGTATATATATATATATATATATATATATATATATATATATATATATATATATGGGATAATTTAGCCATGTCGTAAAAGATACGTCTCGACCGGGAATCTATTATCTTTTATCTTTTACGACATGGCTAAATTATCCCACACATCTCGAGATTGGATCGTATCCAAGAAGTTTAATTATCATATATATATATATATATATATATATATATATATATATATATATATATATATATATATATATATATATATATATATATATATATATATATATATATATATATATATATATATAAATACATATATATATATACTGGTTTTTATGCAAGCTTCTCCTGTTTAAATTAACCTTCAAGTGGGCTCACTTTTGAATCAAATAATGTAGAGAAAAGAGAATCAAAATTTGAATAAACAGTAGCTACTACACGATCTATAATTTTTAATATTAATCTTATGATCCGGGAGGTCAGGGGTTTTCGCACTCGGTTCGATCCCCACCGCCGTCCATCTTTACAGGTTTTGTTTGTGGTTTCCCTCTAGTTTAGGCTAATGCCGGGATGGTTCCCACAAAATAGGCCACGACCGCTTCCTTCCCACCATCCTTCCCATTACCCAAGAAACTTTCATCCCATCATCTCATTAATCATTCATCCGACGCCAATAGATCTTCTCTATCATTACAGTGCGTCTTAAAAAAATATCTGTACCCCCCCCTCCCCCGTCACCCTCCTTTGCCCACACCCGTCGTAAATAAGATACCGGGAAATGTCCCGGAGAGCCGATAAGTTAGATGTCTGTCACTTCAACTATGAACATTCGTTAACCATTGTAAACGTGGAACTAATTATGTTATTATAAAAGTAAGTGAAAGTAATTATTCACTTGACAGTTTGGAAATGACAAATCCTGTCAAATATCTGCACAGTCTTTTCACGTCACACGCCGTAGTTTTGATAAACGAGAAAATTTCTTCAACCCATCAAGTTTAAACGTCATAATAATAATTAATAATTAAATGAATCAGCTATTTTTTAAAAATAGAATAAGAATATTGTACCATAAATATTTTAACAAAAGCGTACTGTTGGACATTCACCTATAGTATTTGTCGAAAAGAAAATAGAAACACTGCCGAAATAGTGTTTCAATCTTCAATTTCAATCTTTGATAAGTACCGGGTGAAAGTCCAGCAGTACGTTTTCGTTTTGAATTTTTCATCACGGTACTAATTTACTTATTACTACATTTTCTCACTTCACTCTATTTATATATATATATATATATATATATATATATATATATATAATTTATATATATATATATATATATATATATATATATATATATATATATATATATATATAAATATGAGTAATGATTATATTCAGAGGTAGGGCCTATTTTAGTCGTTTATTTGAAATTCAATCATTATATATTTATTTATTATTCAAATAAACGACTAAAATACCTCTGAATATAATCATTTCTCATAATATGAGTCGTTTAAGCCTACGTGAAACCATATATAGATATATGTACATATAGATTTAAATGATCTTCTTTACTAAGTAATTGAATACAACTTGATAATTTCTCACACCTTTCATTTAACAATGCACTAACTCTTCGTTCTCCTATATAGATCTATTATTTACAACCTACTATAAATAAAGAATGGCTAATTTTTTACAAATCTTCTTATATGACCCTTCGGCTCCGTTTCTAACCCCCACGATGAGTGAATCTCTCCACTATTTTTCTTTCTACTTCTAATGACAATAATGCTCTTCCCTCATTACCACCACCCCCGCCAAGGCCTGAGGCCCTGTACCGAGCATCGTGCAGAGAGCTTTCACCAAATGCACTGCCACTTGGAAAACGCCCGCACTTTCTTATATGCGGCATGATGCGGCAATTGCGGCTGATCTAATATCGTTTCATTGAGAATATGTGTACACAGTATGGTATTAGTGAAAACGCTGACAAATGAGCTAGCTGTAAAATATGGCAGTCTCGACTACTGGACTATGTCACCCCATCCGGACGTCGTCGTCGTCGTTGTTGTTGTTGTTGTTGTATTGTTCATTCATTTTTTTAAATCATTATATTCTTGTTTATTAATATCGTTCAAACGATCGCATCTTTCGTCCATAGCCTCGATTGGGGAACAATGATTTTGTATCAAGTTTCGATGTTCAAAAACGGTTCTGAATGAAATAAAATAATGAAGAGTTAATCTAGTATTCCCATAACAACAACAACAACACAAACAACAACCACAACTTCTTCTTACTCTTCATAAATTGTATAGATTGCTTACTATTTTTCAGACTATCTATGTATCAAAGACCTTATTATATAACCTAGTCTATATACTCGAGACATTGTTGCATGTTGTTGTTAAGTTCTTTATTTGGCATGTATGTAGGCCTATACATAAAAAAGGGGAGGTTCGGTCTTGCAACCGCTCTACCACCTAACCTGTGGTATTTTGATGGTCAATGAGATTCAATAACGAGATTCACGATTAGAAACACAGCTTCGTATTTCAAAAGCGTTACATGCTCAATGCTGGTGCTGGGGTTGTCGTACCATAGGCCTACTTATGCTTTCTTGCATCGTCCTCGATAGATTCAAATTGCACTTGAAATTTAATTAAAATTGTACATCAATTACTATAACAATGAACATATAACATTACCTCACTATTATCACTATTATAGCTCACTATTATTACAAGTTCCATGTGAACTTATCGTGCAGACTTTGGAAGAAATAGGTCGTTGCCTAACACGAAAAACTTCAGTCATACAAGTTTATCAACTGGAATCGAACCCGGGATTCTCATTAACTGGTCTGATGTAAGATATAAGTATAATAAGATTGGTCCTTCAGGTATGTTTTATTTCCTATACGGCCTACTCGAACGCGATCTTCTCAAATTTGATATTTTATTTATTTGAGGGCTAAAAGTTATTGAATTGCAGTATCTCTGTGACTTTTCAAAGCGATAAAAATGAGATTAATATAATATTAAATCAGCCAAAAGCTATTTTTTAGTTGCTAAATAACAAAATTATTTTTTCTAAAATATTCGTATTTCAAAAATAGGGCGTGAGGATACCGATACTGGAGTTTCTAAATGAATCCGCCTACAGAATGTTATCTATATTTTCTTTGTTATTAAAATCATCTTTATATTCATCATTTATGATTTATTCATAATTAAGAACGATTTCTATAAAAATATAGTATATTTAATACGTGATAGACCGCGAGTTGCAAGAAAAAAATTATGAAAAGTAAACATGATTAAATCAACTTTCATTTTCAGTAGTGGAAAAAATCGTACAATGGATTTATATTTATTTGTTTTGCGTGTTTTTTGCTTGCGTGTATCATCTTATCAGCAGCTCCAGGGTCAAACTTATATTGACCATAAAATATGAAAGCTAATTAATATTTTAATAAGTATAGTACAGAGCTATATAAAAAGTATTCTCCAAAATGATGAGGTGTTCAATACAAGATTTTGTTTGAATTTGAATGAACTTTATTTGTGACAAATGTTTCATTGTGTTTCTTTCAAGTTGCAACTATTCGGGATTACTTTTACATAACTTATTTATCCCCGTATATTTGGATATCAAGAATCTAAACTGTAATACTTTATATACTGAAAGATGTCAGAACAATCGGTCATTAATAATACAAGAAATAAAATCAAACAAGCTTTTGTATAAATTTATGTTTATTTAGGATTATTTAGGATACATTCATTATCAAGATTTATTTACTCTTTTTCAGGAAAAACCTGCATGGACTCACAACTCTTCATGCAATATCTAAACCTCACATTCACCTTCCTCGTATTATCCCCATCTGAAATATTCATTAGTGGGGAAAAGTTCTCTCATTACAACAATTCTGAACCCTTTAATACATATGCCATCAGAATCTTACACCTAGAAACTGACCATTCGTATAGTCTCGTAGAATACACAATAATCCAAATAAACCATTTGTTTCATCTCAAATATTGTCCCCATCTAACATTAATACTAGAGGATCGAAACGTTCCTCATCACAATAATAAAAAATAATCCCATACCCACACAGTGAATAATTATGAGATACAGCATTTCCCCCATTTGAATGAACCATTTGTGGGATCATCATGAACACAACACTAAACTCCACACTCCAATCACTACCCCCATCCCAACTAACCATTAGTGGGATAACCATCAACACAATAACACTAAACTCCATCCTCCAAAAAATTACCCCCATCCTAAATAACTATTAGTAGGTTCATCCTCAACCGTATAACACTAAACCTTCACCCCAACCATTACCCCCATCCCAGCTAAACGACCATCAACACAATAACACTAAACTCCATCCTCCAACCATTACCCCCATCCTAACTAACTATTAGTGGGGTCATCGCCCATCATCAACAACACTCTACCCCACTGCCCATGTCGTATCTCCTTACCTCGTGAGGTCCACTAGCCTCGTTTCGCGTCGACCAATCGCTGTCGAGGACCTAGATACCGGCGTACTACTACTTGTCCGGCTGCTGTGAGGAGTACGCTCATTCAGGTGTTGTGGTCTGTACTGAGAAGAACATGGATATGGAAGACGAGAAGACAGACTCGATGGCTACGGTCACTATCAAGGAATATCCACCGTCGCCCGAGTCTTACTCGTCGGAGCCGCCACCAGTACGTATTTATGAGGTACTTATATGCACTATTTCGGCACGAATGTTATTGGTACTAACAAATAATAATACAGTACTAACACAATTTATATATTTTATAATTTTTTTATTTATATATATAAACATTTGGAATTAATTTCTTGTTCTTTCAAGGGTGACAAAAAGTGGTTTCATTTTGAATTTATGACAGACTCTATATTCAATATATACGAAGTATTAAATATAGACCTACACAGGCTACATTTTGTCATATTTACAACTCTTTGTTTTGAAGGTTCACACCCAAATATTTAAAAAATACATTTTATTTTAGATGTCAGTCTTCATATTCATGAAGTTTATATTAATTTTTCTTTGTTTGTAATATGAAGAAGTTGATCCTTCCATTGCGCGTTTTCAATTATGAAAAAATTATGTTCATGCATATGCAAATTAATACTACTCTATAAAACGGAAAAATTCTTCATACGAAATCAAATGTAATAATGAAATACATAATCATGATTCAAAATAACCAACCGTGAATAACCATTTTCTAAGAATATTTCCAATTTAGGTATAAAACAATATATTGTCACAACAAAGTAGTTCCACCATCAGATAGCCAATGGTTCTACTTTCATTAAAAATAATAATTAAAAAAACAAACAATTCTCTCAAATACTTGGAAATATAAAAAGTGTACAAAGATGATACACAATTACGCTGTACTAACAACATAGCTCGAAAAGTTTTTTTTGCATAGAAAGTAGATCTCAATATTTCCACGAAATACATTTGCGTACACATTTTAAATTGGAAATCAATATACTAATACAAGAGCTGTGAATAAAAAAAACTTTCCAAACTAATTAAGGCTGACTCAGCAATTCAGACGATTTACAAGTGGACTAACGACATCGGTTAGCAAACTTTTATCACCATCTTGATTTTGCACATTTCATTCCCAGATTCTGCATTTTCCAGTTTCATCATGCTAGGCTATATGTTGTCAAAGTTGATTGTTTTTGGTTTAGAATAATTAAAATGGGATGGCAAGATCGCCCTTGTGATGCCCCGTCCAAACGATCCTACCCCTAATTGGGAAACAATGATTTTGTTACAAATTTCGATGTTGATAAAAAAAACGTGTTATCATTAAAATAACAAAATCAATTCAAACCGTTTCAAATCAGTAATTTCTCTACTACAATGTTAAGTTCACAAATTATATATCTCAATTACACAATTATATTTTCAAAATCAAATGCGGGTTCACTATTCGATACAATTGATCAATTATAATACACAATATAACAAAATAATATTCAAAATGAAAAAATTAAATCTAGAGCAATACGGGATCCAATCTATAATACAGATTTTACATGCATGCACTTTTTCCCAACAATTTTTACATAATAGGACCACCATCGTTTTACTTTTCTCTACAATGCCCTTATGACGGGCTCTAATCGCTCTAATGATAATTGAACCAAATACACATACTAATCGTTGAGCACCAGTATAATTACACATGCATGGCTTACACTGCAATTGCTTATATGTACATAAGTATTTAGTGTACACGATTCAAGTATAAAAACTTACCTAAAATGGGATGATCGCATTTTAATGTAATTATGTACTTGGATATTATAAACGAAAATAGTTGAAGTGTTGAACTAACTGAAGAGTGTTTAAATGAATAATATTCATCAAGTGATAGTTGGGGTTGTTTTTTATTTATTTTTTCACAATACTCCATTATCATATTATCAACGCAAACAATCGAAAAATAATAACATTTGTTGATACGGATGTCATTTTAATTCATACATTGGTGAATTAATATTGATTCTTTGAGTAAAACACTCCATTAAAATCCTAATTAATAGCAAATAAATTACTATTCAGGACAATCAATTTTTAAATATTCAGAAGACATATTTTAGGCTTAAACATGATATTATTTAATTAGTTTGTATATTCTGTCACACATTTATATTTTCCTGTTTTCTATGTTATCGAGCAGCTAAGTCTAGCCAACTATTCAATTTTATACTGGGAAGTCGTAATAGGTATATATTTATTCAAAACCACCAACAATCATGGATTTCTTCTATATATTATAAAGATCGATAGCTAAAGATTTCACCGGTAATAATGTATTAAACTCTTCCTCAGCTCTGATTAGACACTATTCATTATGCCAAGAGAGTTGACGATCCCGATCGACCGTCTCGCGTATCCAATAGCACTAACGATTGATAGTGTCGATACAGTACTAGTCGTTGATTATGTTTTTAACTCGTGTGAATTAGGCTTTGGTAATATAATGCGGCGAAGGTTGATTCGTGTTGAACACTGTTTAAAAAAATATATATTCTTTTCATATTTAAACATGAGATTTACACGTGCATAATTATTATATTGTGTTATAATAAAGACAATATAATTAATTATGTGATGAGTTTCAAGTGAGAAAGGTCGCCGGCGAGACATGTTTAGTTAGTAGAGATATCTAGGTTCGTATCTCGGTCGTGGCACATTTCTGTAATTTTTTTCTCTCATTTAGAGTAATGACGTGTGTCGGATGATGGTGGTATTGGAGATTATGTTTCATGAACTGGAAGAATGTATTTAATAATGTTTTTGTTTCTCTTTTCCCACATACCAGATAACAAATATGAGCTGTATTTTTTTTTAAGTTTCAGTAGAATCTCGATAATGAAATTACTGATGTATCGTTTTTGATAAAAATATAATTTCAGAAATACAATTTTGGAGTGTTACCTTATATGCAGATAAAACAAAACGATAAAATCTGAAAACACCTTTTCATAGATATCAACTGAAATTGTGGACCAATTTCATTCTTTGCTGTAATGCTTCACTACTCCATCAATAGGCCTATAGCTACGTTATATGGGGGTAATTTCAGGTTCACAGATTTTCTTGAGGTTCATAAATCAATCAACTATTCTATTGATTTGATTGATTCGGTTGTATCCACGAGATCAGTTTAATTTAAATTGGTCACACCCCGGGTTATACATATCCAAGTGTTACGTTTTCCTGTATTATTTATCACGTAAACCAACGAAAACGCGCTCGCTTCATGTGATCCGGGAGGCGAGGGGCATTACGAACCCAGTTCGATCCCCACCGCCGACCATCTTTACAGGGATTTTTCATGGTTTCCCTCTGTAGACTTGGTGCCAGGATGGTTCCTATACAATAAGTCGGCCATGACCGCTTCCTTCCCACTATCCTTCCCATTACCCAAGAACCTTCATCTCATCATCCCATCATCTCATTAATCATCCATCCGACGCCATTAGATCTGCGCTATCATAGCAGTGCGTCGTTAAACCCAATATAAAATAAAAATGAACGAAGTGAACGAAACGAATCGAACTGGTATACACAGTATTCAATGAAAGTTGATTTTGATCTCGTGCGTTGAAATCACCAGAATAGCCAAGCCAGATGCTTTCACAGTACTCGCTGTTAAATGTTAATCCTCCGCTAATTTTTCATATTTATCGACAACTTTCTTAACTTTACACTCCGTTAGCATATCTAATACTTCATCCTACTTGTGAATAACCGTTCTCTAGTCAATCATTGTCTTGTGATTTGAGTTCAATCAAGAGTTTTAATCGTCCTCTAATTATGTATATACTTCCTCAATCTTTCAGTTGGGCATTGTCTACGAAACATTTCTTCAATTGACATTATATTTTAAAACAAATTATCATAAAATCCTACATAAAGGCTGTTGGCCTTTTTATGAATTGTAATATAATCTTGAATTTTTATGCGAATTAATAATGTATTTTCAAGAGAGTATATTCAGTGTTTGAAATTCCATGTTTATACTTAAGCTAATAGCTGTATGTAATAATAATAATATGCTATTTTATTCAATTACTTGCAGCAAAATTAGGAAATATTCTTGTTCTCATTTATAATCACTACAATAATTTAATATAGAAATGTATTACATATATTGCGGCAATAAGGACCCATATAATGACAATACATTATACAAAATACAAGAAGATAAAACTATCAAAATATATGCAATTTTCTCTTAACAAATATCAAACAAAATTATTATAAATGCATACATTATTATCTTTATATTATATGCGTATATTCAACGATGTCAACATTTCAAGTTATTAGAAAGTATCATTCTTGTTTGTGTTTCCGATCGACCGTCTCTACTACACATTAGCATTAACCTCTGGTGTTTCGAACCTTCATAGTTACGTCTTATACGAACATCCTATGTTATACAGAGATGTATCAGCTAGTTATGGATGTCTGTCTATATAGAATATTATAAGAGATTCCGGATATAAGAGTATAGGATATGGGTCTATAGTCCTATTCATCAAATATAGACAATGAATTGAAGTGACGTCATATGGTTATAAGGAAACGGAACCCAGTAATATGAGAGTGGTTATGGTTAGTGTGGTATTTTGGAAAATGACCTATATATATATATAATATCCGAGTTGTTATTTTTTTTTATAAACATTATAAACTTGACATAAAGTCATTGTTCCTTAATTAAGGCTAAGTATGGCATGGTAGGATCGTTCGAACGAAGTACCACATACCCATATCACGCCTAAAAATTAATAATGTATCATATATAACTATATACTATAAATTATTTAACAAATTGTGAATGATAAAGAGCTATTATTTGACTAATTAGCAATTACATCGGAAAAGGAATCAGTGATTTTTTATTGATTATCTCCTATTCTTTCGATTTTTTTCGTCTTTTTCTCTTTTAGTTCTTTTGTCTTTATTTTTGTTTTCATTGGTCATACATTTTTTGTATCGCTATCAAATAGACCTAAATGTGTTTAGATATTGGTGTTGACCTATTTTCTAGCTTGTATCGTGTTCTAACGTCTTATTAGGTCCTATCAGAAATCTAAGCACGAAATGGTTCCATTGAACTAGATGTTTGTGAACTCAGAATTTTTCCCAGGAATGTGTAAAATACTCGTGTGGGTTGGATTGTAATTTTTAACAATATACTTGACTTAAAATGCAGCTTTAGCTTACATGATTAATAATTCGTTATTGCATACTTACGGAGTCCTTTTCGTGATACCGTGAAGTCGTTATTTATTATGCCAATCCTTTGAATTAATTTTATGCAATATTTTGTTTCAACTTTCAATACAAGACACTATTTTCTATCAATTGTGTGATATGTAATGAAATGAATTCGAACGTTCTCTAGCATACAATACAAAACATTTGGTAAAATCCAATACCAAAGAATTTGGAATTTATTGTGTATATATATATATATATATATATATATATATATATATATATATATATATATATATATATATATATATATATATATATATATATATATATATATATATATATATATATATATATACATTTAGGACATTTTACACACGTATTTTCAAGTAATGTTGAAGAATAATTTAATATTTACTGGATTATACGTACCGGTATTGTATATTGAGAATGGTGTTCACTTTTCTTAAAGTGAACGAATTTAGGCCTACATTCACAATCTTGATATCTTGATTTTTTACCTAAACAGGGTTTCGTAAAATATGATCGGGTCCATCACTCATGAAAACTCATTGTTAACACAATTAAAGAGTCATTGTAATAGTTTTTATATTACTATTCATGGAATATCAATTAATTTCTCTCTTCATTTCTATTTTGTGGAGTTCAATAATTCATGATATTAATGATATAATAGTTATTATAAAGGCCATGGGAAAGTTCAGTTCTATTTTCAACATTTCCTAGCGAATTAACTGTTTTTTTTTTGTGATGTAAAATGAAAGTAATTGGTTTCAGTTATCAATCACGAAAAGAAGATAAAAGTTAAATTTATATTTTCAATTCTATTGTCTTTAAATTGCGGTGAAATCAGTCTCAAAACATGATTTGTTAAAAAAACTGATTTATACTTAATAACCCGACGGAATTTTAGATTGAAATTTGAAATCAAATTGAGAATTTCCAATTTACGCTATGTATTTGATGAATTAAAAATATATTTATGGTATTTTTTATAACCTAATCATAATATTATGAAAATGAAAAATTAATCGAAAAGCTCTCGTTCGGAATTACTTGGCCTATAGTTTATGTTGTTGACAGTAAATACGCTGACAATTAACAAATTGATTATTTAGTGTGACGAAAAGATGAAATAGATAAAAAAAACGACACAGATTTGTATTTTATATTATTATATTTATTCAATTTCATAAGAATGCATTTTGAAATGAATTCGAAAAAGTTCTATATAGACCATACTGAAATAATACACATTCATTTTGTTAAGAATATATCCTGCATACCCCAAAAGATTACGTATAAAAGTGAAACTTGATTAGTCCATTAAAATTTCCTCACGTAAATCTAACGTGGATTGCACATAGGAAAAAATTCTTCATACATAATTCTAATTACACGTGAGGATATGTGTGATTTACCATCTTGAGTTCAAAGTGCAGTTAGAAGAGTACACAGCAGTCTATAGTCACTGACATTTAATTAGGGCCTATAACTTCTATCCATATCAAAGTACACTTGCGGTCACATAAAGTGGTCGATCAAGCCACAATAAAATGCATCTGGAAGAAAAGTTTATTGAAATTATAGTACGGTTGCGGTCACATTAATTGGTCGATTCTGCCATAGTAAAATGCATCCGGGAAAATATGCTGATATTTATAATATTGATATTAATATTGATAATATTGATATATTTATATTGATATTATTTATTACGTACTGTAAACAAAGATATTGTGCATACACACTCCATGCATAGTCTATGAGAAAACTGACTATTTCAAATTTTAATTTGGGATTAAACCATTTCATATTACCATAAGTATACTAAAACTAGAAGACAATACACCACTTCACGTAATGCATTTAATTTAAATTCAATTTTCAATTTTTCAATTTCACATAAAACATTTTTAATACCCGCGAGTGTAGGAATGGATATCAAGCAATCAAGTTTGCCAACTAATTCTTTTTAGCAGTCAAACAAGTGTATCGAATACTAGACAATAGTTTATAATTACACTTTACAAACTGGATATATCGTATCTTATTCCTCTTTATACAATACCTACTTATATTTTGCAGTCGTGATGTAGTTACAAGTTATATTGTTACAGATCTTAAAAGTTCAGGACTGATCTGCATGCATTAATTATCCCGGAACTCATATGTGTAATGCATGATATATGTTGTAACATTGACTTGCCAATTCTACAAGGTTTCATCTCGAATTTAGCGTAATAAATATAATGGAAATCATGGTTGTTGGAACTCAGAAGCGTGTACTGAGGAAGTTAACAAATCTGTGAAAGTTGAGTTGGAATATTATGGTTTCAAATATGTTGTTTGAAAAAATGGTAAATTCTTGATTCCGCGCATAAGACAGTATAAGAAGTAGGAAATTAATAGGAGTGGATGAAGATTAGGCATGTTTAAATTATACTTCAATTCAAAAGGTGAATCAAATTCTCAAAACTGCATTATTGTTGATGTGGTATTATTTTATATAGATATATATTTATTTATTTTCATTGTTTGTCCAAGTAGATCAACAATAATGGAATATAACATTTAAAAGTGAATATATAGATAGATAGGCTATTGTATAGAAATACGTTATATTAACTTATTAGAAATTGTGTAAAATCAAGATTATTTCCATCAATTTAAGAATAAAATAATCCGAAAAATAATCCGAAGTGACTACGAATTTCATGTCATCCTTCTACTGGAATTTTATATATATAATTTCTACATTATTTTTTTCAAATGTGCAATTGAAATAAATTTCACTACATTACTCAAACACTGGCCAAGTTCTAGACTCTTGACTATGTATAAGACTGCAAGCTATCCTGCCTGACTAATATCTATAAATAAACATGTAATCTACTTTGTTGCCATGACAATATTCCAAATGTAGACGGTCAACCATTTCAAACACTATACCCGTGATTTGCAGTATATTATATATCCTTCTCTGTTCATGAAAGAGCATGAATCTATTGTGATTTTAAAACGAAGGACATCAAGTTTCGCTTTTCAAAAGTCTACTACCCTTTCACTCCTGCTTGCAAGTACATTTTATTATTCATCAGTTATTAATATCTTCATGGTCACTAACTTACTCCTACAATTCACGGTTAGATCTATATCATGAATTGAATTATTAATTGGTTTTAAACAGTTTTAAAGTGCAAAATAATTGTTCGAATCATTATGTAAGAATCGAAACTCCTTAAGGATTTTGATGGTTAGGGGAGAATCATATAGGTTGAAATCAAATTACATTTGCGGACTAATCATTTTCATAGTTTCTATTGTTTGTTTTTTGGTTGGCAATGTTGTTTCATGCAGCGATGATTTTTATTTCATATTTCTTGCTCGTAGACTATTTTTTTGTACTTCATCATGGCATTTTTTTTTCTCTGCTATTGGTACAACTGTGCTGAAACGTGAAATAATATTTTATAATACCGGTATGATTTAGATTAGCTTTTACAATTTCTGGATATATTTTTTTATTTGTTAAAAGCCAACTAGCTCGTTCACGATTTTTGTTTTTATTCTTTATTCGGCGAGCTTTTATTTATTGGACTGTTAATGCATGGAAACTATTTTTTTTAAACTCATCTCGGTGCAGTTCTCCAAGTATTAATATTCTACTTATCTTCAAATTGTGAATGTTGATCACTTTTATATTTAATTTGTTTTTAAAAGATTTTATTTAGAGTTGCTATAAATGTTGAACTATAATAACATTACGATGTGAACGTTTATATTTATTATAATTTTTTGCTTGATAACGTAAGTATATGCTATACACTACCCAACCATACAAAAAGATTGAAATGTTTTTCCAAGATCGAATGCATTTGTAGGTTAGCACTAATGCATTACTAAATATTTTTTCACTATACTGAAATTTCTATTTTACTATCACAATAGTACGGTATAATAGTATTACCATACTAAAACAATCATCATTATAATTAACATCGAAATATCTTAATTTTCTGAAGGTTTTTCAAAAGTATAAACGGTTTCTAGCATATTTAATTTAGATATTCTAAAAATACAATAATTCAATTGTTATATTCTCGCTTAGTGAAAGTCAACACCTTGTTTCATACAGATGGACAGATAACTTAACACTAGTTAAATTAGTTTAACTGGTGTTCAATGCCATTACTTATAAGTATAATTAACAGAGAAAATATAATGAAATTTCTGGAGAAAAGTTAACGATATTATGATTATTACAATTTATAAAATTACAATCTTTAGTCGGTCAATAGTATCATTTGGTATTCACAATGAGAATTTATTCATATTTAACTTCGTTCTACTTGACTTATAAACGAAGATAGCGATACTAAAAAGGTGTTAAATGATTTATAATAGTTCTAATTAGGATTGAAGATTGAATAAAGTATGGGTTCATTGTTTTCTATAAAGTAGAAGATTTAAGTTACTTCTAATTATACATAAATGGGTCAGTAAGTGATTATAGGATGCAAGTATAATATTAAATACATACGACCTCCATTTTCTTAAATTTAGAATAATATTTATACAGATCTATAATTATCTGTGTGTTTGACCTGAACATAGGAATTGTATATTTAAATGAGTAAAATAGCCCGTTGCTATTAAAGAAATTTAAATAAAATTATTTGAAATTTACATTTTTTTCATCATGCATCTAGTGTGTGGGTAAATTGAATTCAAGATTACTACAGGTAATGCAGTCCCCTGTAGGGTAAATACAATATTTAGCATATTCATTCAAGAATGTTATGGTTATTATATGTATTTTCTATACGCTGTGTTATTATTTGGGTAATGCGGCAATAAAATAAATTGTAAAATTTGCAATTAATATCGAAGAATAACAAACGGTGAAAAATAAATGCATTTTTGAATTGATCTATTTGTAGCTTTCATTCAGTTCTCATGCTTTTATATATATATTGGGTTTGACGACGCTTCTTAATGCTATCGGCATGCAAATACCATAAGTAGGACTATACATTTTGTTGATATTCCTTAATTTAAAAATATATATTTACATATTTCAATTCATGTATCGGTAATGTGTCTATCATTTTTACTTCACCCATATCTGAAATTCAACTTTTAAAATATAATATAATATACTTTAAGTATATACATACATGAATTTTTTGTTAAATTAATATTCACCTTAAAGAACACTATCCACACAAAAAATCAAACTAAATATTCCGTACCACACATTTGTATACCCTATAAAACATTAATCTAATTTTTATACAAAACTGTCACATTAAAAATACATAAAAAAGGAGCAATTATCAGAGCGGTAAACTAAAGACTGTGTAATGACCTCTTTTAACATCGTCAGACAAATCACTCTACTATGACTGTGACAAAACGCAGCGAGTGTCAATTATTGTTCACACCAGACCGTACTAGACAAGAGTACACTAACACTTGAAAATATCACCGGTATTGACGAATCGAAACAAACAATCGTTATCATTTATAAATAATGAAAACGATCGATTGTAACCACCAATTTCATTTAATTATGATGAACTACCTAAAAAAAAAAATCGACACACTAGATGATTCATATTTATCAAAAGTAAAGATGTTAATCGTAGCAGTTAGATTTTAAAAGTAGTAGTTAGTAAAACTAATGGATCAGACACGCATTTATCAAGAGAAACTCATGATCGTCACTAAAGAAGGAACAGTCGTACCACAACCTAGATGAGATGTTTTTATTGGTCGCTTGGCATAGAAATGAAAGGCAGACTATCGAGACTAAATGATCATATTTTTTTATATTTTAGTTATTGTCATCAGATAAAAGAAAAAATATGAGACTTTCTAAAATATGTATTTTTGTATGAAATGACAGTTTTTGATTATGATGTGATAGGTTTTTTGCAGTTAATTTAATGAATAACATACTGAAATGATATACTATAATATAGTAGGCCTACACAAGACAGCTGCAGCAGTTATTAAATAGACATGATTAATCACATGTAATTATAAATGTCGATCTGTTTAATATTTCATACTCTTATTTTATTTTATACTTTATTATTAACATCGAAAACGTGACAAACTCTTTTTTTCCCAATGAAGGAACACAGCCACAAGGTCGATGTTACCCCCCCTCCCCAAGTTTGACTATATTATGTTATACATTATATTTGTAATTATATTTTCTTTCATAAATTCTTTCGATAAAATACTATAAATATATAAAATAAGTGATTTTCTTTCAATACATTTCGGTCATCAACTAACTACAATTAAAAGTGACCTTGTAGATGTATCAAAATTGTTTATTTTAACAAATTTTCATCTTTTTAAAATATAACAAAAGCAAATTTAAGGTAGTTGCTTGAACAATACTTGCACATGCTTGCACAATATCAAACGTCATTTTAAAAATATTTTCATACCGCGCCGCAGAACTCCGAGCATCTTACAACGACACGCCTGTAATTTACTTATTTATTTTATTTTACTAATTCTGTTTTCTTGTATTTTCCAGGCTTACCAAAAGCCGAAGTCGACGGCGGTGCAGATCGCCCGCATTGCCGCCCTGACTGTCGTGGCTTGCAGCGTCATCCTCGGATCCTTTATCCTGGGCGCCGCATGGTTGTCATCTCATGCATCCTGCCAGCACCAGTTCACACACACGGGACATCATCAGGTAGGAACAAGACACACTTGGCAACACCGAAAACGTGACAGTATTTTTTCCCAATTCAGGAACTCAGATGGAAAGTTAAGATCGTACGGACGAGGAATTTGAACCCTTGGGTCGATCTTACCATGTTTTCACCACCGATTTTCACCGATTCCAACAATATTAGTAGGAAACGTTTGTATTTTTAAAAAATTTGAAAATAAAAATGTAATACAATTTAGTTAATTATATGATTCCATTGACAGCAAAATCGGTGCCCCCGTTTTTGAGATTTTTTCCCCCCTGAATCCAATGATATTGATCGATATTTTCATTTATAGTTTCTGTTTAGTTCGTTGTGAACAGAAAAGAATATATTTATGACACTTTCTGTTTTTTTATCATTTTTATTGATTATCATAAAAACATCAAAATACTCTCACAAACAAGAACCATCAATAAATAAATCTGTAAAACAATACATTCTTCATCATCAACAAAGAAAGTAGAATGAAATTAGTCAAGTTCAAGATATAAAGTAATAATATTACAGATATTATTTAGTAAAAGTTAATTCTAATAATAACTGTTACAGCAACTTCATCAAAGGAGCTTCTAATTTCTTCTTCTATTTAATATTATTCAGTATCAACGAAATCACCTTTCTTTCTGAAAAAAAACCATACCTGCTCTGAATAGTTTTAATTCTATACAATAATCTATAATTGACCCACCGAAATAAATCAAAACAATATTTTTTTCACCTACTAGTATGTTTTTGTAGTCACGAATGACCGCGTCATAAACACGTTTCGTTTCTCTCGGGAAGGAAATAAGCTACTTTACATTGAGAAGGTCCAGGTTGATACGTTGCCTGTGATTAATAACACCTAATTATTCTCGGTGAAGGGGGGTGGGGGGTGGGGTGGGGGGGAGGGGGATAATTGACCATCACTAACTAAATCTAGGTTTGAATGATTAGGCGGATTATAATAACAACAATCGACGTCCGTTTGTTCGTAATTATATATATATATATAGGCCTTTATAGGACATAGATGACAGAAACATGAAAACGCTATATGGTGTGATGTTTTGGGATGCATCATAAACATACAGTGAAGGATGTTGATGGATGATCATGAGGAAAACGCTATATAATGTTATGTTCAAGAATGCATAGTATAACTAGGTCCTATACCAAAAATTTTACAAGTCCCTAAATTGGAGAAGTGCGGGACTGAGAGCAGTTGGCGGGTGGAGAGCCATGAGCGCGGGCGAAGGACTTGTGCCTTAGGAAAAAGTTAGAGTGAGGAAATCTTGAAAGGCACCAAAAATAAAATATGGACAAAAATGACATTTTTGTTGTGTAGGCTCTATTGTATTTATTTGTAGGCCTATACTCCTATTTTAGTTTATTGGATTTTTTCCCCATATCATAGACTGATATAGTTCCTCATTAGAAATTGACAACCTATAGTGACCATAGTTTAATAAACGATGGTGAGAATAAAAACTAAAAAATCAAATCAAAACTATATAAAAAGTGTAGACCTAGAAATAAGAGTAGGCCCTATATTAGAAAGTAAATCATTTAGTTTGTTACACATTTTTATTTGGTCAATAGTTGGTATTTTTCCTGTAGGTCTACCAACTTGTTAATGTGATTTAAAATAATCATATCTTCTCTCTATATAACAAGCTCTTAGCTAGATTTGCGTATCACCACACACATAATACACATGAATAGATCCGTCTCTTATTTTTATTTTCACACAAAAACATTTCGACTGATTGGAATAAAATTTTCAACTTAATTATATTTGACAGGATATGCTGAAACCGGAAAACAGTTTTATTCAACGAATCAAATGGTTCGATATAAAAATCATTGAATTATAATTATTTCAGTACCGCTATTAAATATGTCCATGAACAATGTATTATTCTGTAAACATGGTATACTTGTCGCTAGCTAAGATGGTGAATCGAGACACCCTACCGTTTGTAGAAATGAACGACCGAGACCGCCAGTTTTAGTTGTTATAACAACTTGATTAATGTGTTATGATTCAACAATTAAGTGAATCAATAACAAAATATTTAAAATTAATTTCGTTAGAATAACTTGATTGGAGGATTTGTTGATTTGATTTGATGTTATCTAAGATAATAAAGCGTTATAATAACAATGGTCGAAAATATGTCTGAATAGTAGCTAACTTTTTAAACCATATACAGGAACAAAAGTAAGGTATAGAATTTATTTATTTCCTTATAATAATGTACTCAAACACAATAAGCATAGCCTGACTAAACAATGAACAAGAAATTGAGATATAATAAAAATTTAAAGAGAACAATAATAAATAATATAGGCTATTATAATATATTGATGATACACTTTCTTCTCGTTCTTTTATGATGTATGATCATATATTTCTCTCCAGTCTTTTATAATGCACCTTGTTTAGTTGACTTTTCAATGAGTTCGACCAATACGTAATAAATACCATTTCTAGAGATGAATTATATGAAATACAAATTTGGAAAAAATCACCCAATCCCGATAAATGAATTGATTGTTAATTTATTAATAATTGTTGGTCTTGTTATGTATTAACTACAGTAATTGAGTAACCCTCCATCTCTCTTTGTTGTATTTAATTTTTTCTCAAGTCTATCTTTATTTTGACTATAAACTAAAAAATAGATCTGTCAGAAATACAAAACCAACAACATTGAGGTATGCTTATTGATTCCTGATGAAAATATATAAATATGTGATCTCTAAAATCTTCAATCATACGTCTTCACTTCAGCGTGCATTTGACATTTCTGATAGAATCAAAAGAGACAGATTCATCATTAATATTCAAACCGTTTTGTCTATTAGAAATCAAATCTGTAATTATATTGCCTTTCGAATACGTTATTTCTTAAAGATTCCCTTCCAAATCCACCATATCAACTATTAAATATAAATTATATACCTACACAATGTTTCAACTAAAATGTCTTTCTCTACTTTGTGTGGACTGTAGACACAACTGGGTCACAGAATAACTATCGTCTCCAATGAAGATGACCGAGAGGGGAGTGGGTGGGGGAGGGGGGAGGGGGGAGGGGGAAGCCCTGATCTAAATGCATCACTCCTTTCACCCGAGAGACTACAGATGTATTGACCTGAACAATTCTACTGTACAATATGTATGATTTATATATATATATATATATATATATATATATATATATATATATATATATATATATATATATATATTAGAGTCGATTGTACCAACTGATGATTGAATATTAATTAGTTAATCATTACTTAAGGTACAAAAATAACATAGGTAACCAAGGGTGATAACAAGTTAATTTGCTAATTTTTGCTTAATTCACTAATCATCACTTGGTACAACCGGCTCTTATTACATTATAAATATATATACATATATATATATATATATATATATATATATATATATATATATATATATATATATATATACACACAAAGGGCCAACAATGACGGATAAATATAATCAATTTCTATAATTTTGTTGTTGAATATAGTTCTACTTTCTACACAATAACATATTATGCGTGAATTCAATTTTACGTTTTGTTGTTTCGTTCTAGATGAGTCCACATTGACAAAATGCAGTTTATTAATCAGCCCTGTCGCTGTTATACAGTGCATACTGCATACAATGGTGTCAATTAAAGAAAGACAAAGACTTGACATGGTCTCAAATTTCCGGGTGAATGTTCACCAAATACTAGGCCTATGGCTATATTAAAAACTCATTTGCTAACACTGCGTGAAAATAACAAAATATATCGGCTATTTGTTATTTTTAATAATAAATATTAACTACAAGTTACCTTTGTTGTAAATAAGGACGGTTTCTAGCTTATAGGATAATGGTAGGTATTATATTATTGTTAAAAATGTCAAGAAGTATATTTTTATTTTTAATGAAGCTAAATAGCTGACTCATATGAAGTATTCTCTTTCCAAACTGGGGTGGTATGATATTGATATTATTTTTGAAAATTGAAAGAAAATCTTCCAAGTTTGTTAAAATCTATATTTTAAAAATATTATTCAATATGTTATTCAAATTTATTTAGGATGGTGGGATCGTTTTTGGGGTACACCATTCTAACGATTTGAGGCTAGGGATGAAAGATAGGATCTTTGTCTTGAACAATGATTTTGTATCAAGTTTCGATAATATTAAAAGAAAAAAGTTTCGATATGGATCTAAAGATGTAATTATCTAAAATATGAATGTATATAATAGAAACATTTGAATAATCTTTCGTTATTTCCAAATGACTATCTTTTTAGTGTGTAAGAAAACTTGTTTTGTTTTGTAATTGAGTGCACTTGTCGAAATGCAATTGTGGTTTTATAAATAGAACCGAATCTCACCATTGGTGCATGTTATGTTGGGTGTAGCAAGACAGGGGTTCCCTGACATGTTCCAAATTTCACGGATGGATCACTTTGAACAAGGCTGAGGAGGATATCCCACTCTGTTGTATGTGTTACCATTGGTTACACATGGAATAGAGCGAGAGAACAGAGTCGACCTATTTTTCTATTAAAACTTGTTTTTGTTTTAAATGCAACTTGTCAAAATGCAAATGCAGTTTTAAAATATTGATGCACTTTATGTTTATTAAGAAGTTTCTATACGATGATGAGAAAATCTGGTTCTTAGTTGTCTCAGTTGTTTCAATTTGTGACCTATTTATAGGAGCTATTTTTAAATATAATTAAAAATTATAGTCTTTTCCACTTTGCCGACATTTGATATATGTCTGGTCTCAGGAATTTTTTGTTGTGTGATACATTATTTGTATCAGTGTCCGTATATGTATCATAAATATATATATATATATATATATATATATATATATATATATATATATATATATATATATATATATTCAAATACTTTTCAGAGCTACTGGAAAAAAAAATTAAAATTCTAGCACTTCTTCATGAGGCCGATTTCTGCTTGGATATTTTTCTTGAAAACGTTGTAACATTAAAAGTAGTACCATAATGTTTAGATGCAGTAATTGGAAAAGTAGTTTTACTACTTCTTATAAATATTTATTTTAAGATCGAGTTTGCCTTAAAAGATGTTTTTCGTGCAATAAATTGGCAAACCTTTTCTCTCTTCACGTATCCTCATCTATCTCGTGACTACAATAAGTCACAGCCTTCTTAACTACATACCAATAATAAGTCACAGCCTGTTAGAGCAGAAGACGTGTGGTCACACGGCTTGGATACTTTATTGGCGAATTGTTGTTTTTTAAAAATAGAACATCACGATTTTCATAATTCTTGCTCAAGCTTTTGTTCAAGCGAATTCCATGTTGATACATTTATCACTCGTTGAAGTTCATTTGTTTAAACTTCTGAAAGTTCAAATTGATTCAGAAGAATATAATCAAATTGAAACCTGATACAAATTATAATAGTCAAGTTTATTGGTCTATAAATTTAGGGCATAATAAATAATATCTTATTTGACAAAAAATCGGAAAATAATGTGTAAATATATATGCCTATAAATATATATATATATATATATATATATATATATATATATATATATATATATATATATATATATATATATATATATATATATATATATATATATGTATGTCTACATTTTTAAATTGTTTATTACATCGACATTTGATATATTTTTACCTCAAAACCCTAAACTATAGTCACTCTAGCGTATCTAAACTTCCAACTATAAGATGAAAATATGAGTGTAACTCGACAAATAAGATCAGTAACCGTAACAATAAATTTTGAAGACAACATTAATATTAAAATAAGATAGACTCGAACCAATTATCGTTTCACAACGTACAGAAGTTGTGCAATTTTCGTAAACATATCCGACCACAGATTTATGAAATTGACAACTTTGTACGGATCGACAGTTATGAATTGTCAACATAGAAACCACAAGAATTGGCCATACTTTTCAAATACGTATTTAGATATCATAAATATTTATTATTAGGTCCTAAATCATTACTTTAGTTTCTAACTTACCACAAATTTCACTGAACCTAAATAATTCCTATTGTTGTGTTCTCACAATTTGTATCGATATATAAATGATAAATTGCAACAAATTATACTTAATTAATATTTACCTATGATTTGTTTGCTTTCTTCCGGTGAGTATTGTTCTTCATTTCATGCTCCATATATCTTGTTTTTATTATTGGTTACGTTTTATAAATTATATAAATAATTTTAAATACAATATGATCCGTTTTGAGTAATAAATAATGAGTCAATTTGCTTTACATATACCGGTAATCACTTCAATAATGATAGTATTTGAATACAACAATAACAAAAAAGTGCAATCAAACATTTTTAAATTGCTGAGTTCCTATAGTTATTATTTGCTATTACATTTTTACATCTTTTGCCTTTATAGAGTAACAATGGCTCTCTGTCGAGTTTTCGATGTTGATACAAAAATAAAAATATAACAATTATTGATATCTTGAATATGTAATATTGATTGAAAATCAGCCGAATATCGAATATATATATCTAACGTATTTTGAGGAAAAATGCCTTTTCAAAGAATCAAAAGTGTTCTCAAACCGTATATCAAATAGTTAAATTATTTCACATATGCTTTAGGGGTCATAATGCATGCCATAATGTATGAAGATTGAAATTGATTGTGATAATTACCCTTTCTATAGCCCGGTGAAAAATCGAACAAAACACAAAAGTGTTGTATTCATGTATTTGCACTAAAGTTCGTTCAACCCGTATTGTACTAAAACTATAATATTCTACTCATTTGCTTTAGCAATGTTTCAACATTTACTGCACCACTACCTAATTGATTCACCAAATGCCATTGACACGAATCCTAATTGCATTGTTGGAAGTTTTTTGTTTTCCGCCTTTTTTAAACAATGAGAATTCATCACGGCCCCCTGAACTTATCAATGTTGCAAAATTACACATCATACACGCGGCTTCCTAGATTCATGTGTTGCAAAATTAATGGAAAATAATATGTTCAACATGAAAGCTTGCATGAAAATAATTCATGGTATTCTATAGAAATTTTGTAATAGTGGTAAGAAATTTAAAAAATATTATTCTAAGAAATTGTCGTAGTCTACATGTATAATCATTCTTTATTCGAATAATTCTCGATTTTTTAGTACAATAAATATAACCAAGTAGGTAATCGTGTACTGAATCACGGTATTGAGTCAGATTTTCATTTCATTCTCGACGAACCAACAGCTAGGTTATTTAGGACGTTGATTTTATAAAATTTTCAGGGCACGATATATTAATGATGCTTAATTAATGACCCATGTCTTGAGCGGGACTCGAACCCACGTCCGACCTGACTTCAATTTCCAAGGACTGACCGTGCCGGACGGGAGGTAATAAATACAGGATATTTGTTATTAGAAGTAAACATAAATTAAGATAATTCAAGTCGGATAAAGCCAGTGAATTAGTGTCAGGGACGACCATTATATTCATAACATTCGAATGTTATGAATATAGTAGATCTTCCTGCTCCTTGAAAGATATTTAGTGATTTTGTAGTATTATAAAGGTGTGTAAGTTGGCGGTTTGGTTGTCTACCAAGATGATAAAGTAAAATATTTAAAATAATATAGGCCTACCTAATCGGACTTACCAACTATGGAACAATTTTTTTAAACTATCTAACAATTAAAATTGAAAAAGAGAAAGAGAAAATCTGTAAAAAGCAAAATTATTAAATTCAAGTTTTGTGTCTTTATATTCTCCAACACTGACGACTTATGCATATATACTTGTATCCACGAAAAAAAAGGTTGTCTACCATCAAAATGATTATTAATACTACTACGGTAATTACACAATCTCGCTGCAACTTCAATGTTTTCATGCATTTCAAAGATGTAGTGGCGTTTCTTATCGTAAGCCTCTTTCTGAAAATTCATGATACCCTAAAAATACCCACAGGTATACAAATATAACAGCGATATTTTCATTTTTTTATTTTGTTAGATTACCTTCCTCTTTCATGAATCCAACAATAAACACGAATAACCTCAAAGACAGTTTTGTTACCTGGCGGGACTCCGACCTCTGACCTCCAAAGTGACGGTTTAGGCGCTGTATTTAGTTTTAAATAATTAAATTGGGTGGTAAGATCGCCCTTGTGGTGCCCCGTCCAAACGATCCTACCTTTCATCCTCAGCCTTAATTGGGAAACAATGATTTTGTATCAAGTTTCGATGTTATTAAAAAAAGTATTAACTCATTTACAAACTGATTAATTTAATTCAAATTCATTCCAATATAAATTAGGTAACTAATCACAATTAATTACACCAATTTATTCTTTAAAAACATTTTATCTCGAACGGAAATCGAACCCAAGTTTCATCCTGCTAACTTGAACCGAATAATATACGATTATTTAGATTGATGTTTTAAATTATTGCATGTTTACTGAACACAATTAATTAACCTCGTGTTTGATTCAATTTGAATTATAATTTAGAAAACATTAAGTAAACAAATAGAATGGCGTGCGTTTCCAACGAATAGTTTTTGATGAGAAAGTTGATACGTTTTCACCTGTCTTAAGATTTACACCAAAAAACAAACAAATGTGTAATCAGTTTTTAGGAATGTTACAAAATTAAATTAAGGCTGGCTATATTCGATTATTCGAAATATTCGATTCATTGCGTTATTCTTATTTTGCTATAGTCATTCTAGGTATTGAATAGCCAGCCTTAATTGGAAAAAAAAATATATTGACTCAAAATATAAAATATATTGCCATTTATTTATAGCAATACAGAAAATCGTTTTTTAAATTATTATTATCATTACTGATCACTAACTATTATCACTACTATATAACCATAGACAAAAGATGTACTCATCTTTTGTCGATGGTAAAACTTGATACTGTCATTGCTTCCCGATTAAGGCTCAGGATAACAAGGTAGGATCGTTTGGACGAGGCATCAGAAGGGCCCACCGTGAGGGAAATAATTAGTTAAAACGTGTAACTCATTTTACAAACTGTACGCAAGTAAACTACGCTCAGTGATATAATTCAATCAAATTGTTTTGAGAAAAAATAATTTCGAATTTTCGAATTGATCTTTATGAATGAATGAACAAACAACAACAAAGTTTATGATTGTTCAAATATCAATAGAGGAACATTGTTGTCGTTTGTCAACAACAATGCAACAACCTCTTGCAATAACCATTAACCACACCAATGTTAGTACTTGACTCTACTATCTAATTAGAATGTTAGTGTGAATGACTTTATCCATCAGTTAACATTTAACTTAGTGTGTTCATCCATATAGCCCATAGGACTGTACAATGGCGTCCTAGTTTCACACCTGAATAAAACTGCCGGACCGACACACCCAACCGTTACGACTAATAGATAGACGAGACGATCAATCGGGACCATTATCAATACATATCGTACCGATGCGGAACTTTCACTTTTTCCGCACACCACAGATGTTTTTCGATGCGGTTTTTGTGTGCCGTGCATGGATAAAGTTTTGAGGTTGAATCACCTCGGTGGAAATTATTATAACTTGATGTAATTTCGTACAAGTACTTTGCTACGTGTATTGTTCAGGCAGGAAGTTGATGAGTATAGAACGAGTATTGTGTTAAATCGTTTTTGCGAGTACCGCATTATGAATGATCACTTTCTCTTTGCGTATACCGGTACTTGACGTTTGAACTTTGTCAATTGGAATACAGTTATATGTGGTTGAGTATCAGTCTCCATATTTGTAGAAATTGGCATTTTGATAAAGTATTTTATAGAGAACCGGGAAACGAATATAATGTGTTACAGAGATATAGAAATATTATTATATGATTACAACTAGGAAAACGCCTTATATGCGTTGTGAGATGAGCTTAGAAGTATGGAAATGTAGAATTAAGAACATTTGGTCAGCTCAATGTACATATACAGGCCATGGATCACTTCAAAGGTTTAAAAACCGCGGCTGTCCGTTGGTATATGGACCTTGGTTTCCCAACAATGGTACCAGTGCCTCCTTGATATCCATCACAGATTTTAATTTTAATAGTGGACATTTCACCATAAAAATGTGAAAATAATAAACAAAATATATTCCACAACAATAATAGAAAACATATGAAGTAAGAATATTGTTTTTACCAATATCTCACTTTTAAGTTTCTTCTTTACATTTTTTGAATGCTCAAGTTATCAGAGCACAATTGAATTCTTTCTATTTGCTATGTATTATTTCTAAATTGTTTTTTATTTATTGTAATTTTTATTGAGTAGCACGCTTTAGATCCCTGTGGTCACTCGTGTATGGATGATCAGCTGCCCAGTACACGGATTTCTCTATACGAGGTGTAGGTTTACCAACCTCTAACACTTATAAACTGAAGTGTGTAGGTGTTTTTATATAGAAACTGTTTACGTGGTTTCAAAATCTGATAATCGAGATAATAGATCGCTGACTTCAATACAGAAAGTATCGGTTTCGATTTATATCAATTATCTTTGGTTTTATTAGTGTTTTTAAGTTTGTTCTTACGATCTGATTCTCTCGTGGTTTCGAAAAGAGAGAAATGTTTGTTTTGATATAGGCCTATGTTTTATAATAATTCGATGAATTAATGAAAAGAATAAACTTTTATTGCTACTTATTATATAATATTTCATTGTTGCCTTCAAAACAAAACAGAAGCTATATACAGGCAGCATTCTTCAAGTTCAAGAAGTGAATTTCTAAAAATGATAAAATGATAAATAATAATAAATGAAATGAATATTTATAAATGAAATAATGATAATACTCGAATATGATGAATATATGTTCAAATTTATACTTCACAGCCTCATTTTTTTACATAACTAAATTTTATTGCGCTATACTGGTATTTCTTGTTTCAAAGGTGTAATATACTGATCGAATTGGTAAATACATGGCTTCCAGGTTAAAATGAACCCCGTTCTATTAATTTACACGATTCGAATTCGTTACATTTCAACTTTTATTCGACAACGTTTCTAGATCTAAATGTCAGCAGACTTGTTGCAGACAAACTCTCTACAATTACAAGGTGAATCACTTTCAAAGTCACTTTGAGGAAGATCACTTTCAAAATCACTACTTTTTGAGACGTTATACCTGAGCCACACATCTGGGCTTGCCAAATCAAAGACCAGATGGAGGTGTGAATAAGGAATAATAAAAAGGACTGAACAAAGTTCAGGATGATTAATTGTAACTTTCATTGGTACCATCATGTTATCATACTCATAGATCCATTACTTTCAAGTTAACTAATCACTGACAGAGGAAAAAAATCTTCCTTTGATTGTGGGTTCATTCGAAAAGTTCATCTCGACTACTTTTTTCACTAAGTGAGATTTGGAGGCAGTTTACCAAAATAACAAACACAAATATCACCATATATTTTTGTATAACTTTGGTATTTTGAGGGCACATTCTTTTTCAGGATGACATTAGTACATACATAAAAACTACATCTTTCAAATTTTTCAAATGTTCCACAGTTGACTAAGTTTCTCTACAAAATATATCGAAGTTGTAACATTTAGTTAGTAGTTAGATATCACCTTCACCTATCGTGTACACAAGGCTATCGAATGATCCTTGAAATGAGGATCATCATGCCCTATCTGAGCAAATAGACGAAACACATTGTGTTAAAGAATATTCGATAGTTTGTTTTACTTTCGCCAACACCTTTGTGACAATAATAAAAACACTTTCGTATCGAGTTTCATTTGGTTCCATTGTGTGTATGAATAAAGCTTTCTTTCATTAGTGTCTATAGCAACAGCGATGAAGAAAATGGTGTTATATGTAGATGCTGGCCTAGTCCTTCAAGCACTTCATCGTATAGTTGTTGTATTGTGTAGCAAATGAAATCGTTTTAATTTACATTTCAGATTTGTTCGAATTAGATTTCAAATTGTCTAATAGATTCAATAACGTTAAGTTATGGCTAGTATAGTATAAAGGTATAGTATATATGGTATAGTATAAAGTCTGAGGTCTTTAAATACAGAGTCTACATTAGTAAAACATATATTAAAATAGTGGCACCGCGTGCACAGCTCTTAGTGGCAGCTCTTTGATATTTTTTCATTTTTAATGGTTTTGAATAATCATATTTAATTAAATTCTAGATACCTTGGTTGCCATTGATTTAAAAATATTTTGTGGACCAATAGGGTGTTAGTTCGAGTCCCACATAACCAAAATATGTATGAGGACGTACTTTTAATTTGTATAATTAATATAATCCGCTCATTCGTACCCAATGATAGACAATATGCTAGTGGGGTGGGACCAAATCGCGGTGTCACTATTTTAATATATGTTTCACTAATGTAGACTCTGTATTTAAAGACCTCAGACTTCATACTATAATATTACTAAATTGTCTTTTGGCGTCTACGAATGATAAATGAGAGAAATAACGAAAAATGAGTCAATCTGTCTCATCTGCCAATCTGAAAAAAAATCTCTGACTTTATATATTTTCATTTTTTATAACTAACTAAAAGAAACAATTTTTTCAATAAGCCAACACAAATATTGATATAGATAGAATAAAGTTTAAAAAAAATAATACCTATTGAACTAACAGTTAACTGAAACAAATGACTACTCTGGCTTTTGACTTGTGCATTAAACCCACGTACAATTAATTTGGGTCATATTCTCCGAACATTACAGCCTGCTATATTATTACTATTCACCGGAGCAATCAGACTGAGCAGGCTGTGGGTTACGGTACCAGGCAATTAGGGTCGAATTGTTCTTCATAATCGTGATATCAATCACCAATAAGTCACCAATAACCAATAGTGAAATCGCAACTAAAAGAGTTCATTCAACCAATGACAAACTGTTGTCATTGGTTACTAAAGAAAGCGTAAATATTCATGACTATTTATATTCGTACATGATAGTGTAATATGTAATTAAATAATTGTTTAATAATAGAGAGATTTTTGTTTGTTTTTATTTTTATTGATTTATGAATATTATGCAAAAATTTGTAATGGAAAACTGTAATGTAGAAAGTTTATAATTCATCATTGCTAAGATTTTAAGTGGGGATGGTGAATATTGGATAAGCTATATTTATAATAGTTTACGATGGCTATAAATAAGCTATAAATATAGTTAAATCATTGATTGGATATTTGTTATATAGGCCCTTCGTTTTATCTGATGACGTTGAAATTAAGGAAGTCCTATATTTGGGATGATTATTTGCTGCTCAATTCTTCTTTTTGTAAATATTATATAGGGCTAAATATATCTATATATCTCTCTCTATATATATACATATATACCGATATATATATATATATATATATATATATATATATATATATATATATATATATGTATACACACACATATACAATTGATTACTTGAATGTATTTTGCACTTTGTTGATGTGCCAGTTGATATCGTCGTGAAATACCTCTACAACAAAGCCATTATTTAGTTGTGTTTCTTTACAGGATCATTATGACCTCAAAAAACAATACACTTTAAGAGTAATATTATATTCCTTGTTTTCTTATTCTGTGTGTTGTCAAAAACATCGAACAATATTAATGTCTTCTTTTTTTTCGAATCATTAACCATCATATTATATATATATATATATATATATATATATATATATATATATATATATATATATATATATATATATATATATATATATATATATATATATATATATATATATATATATATATATATATATATATATATATATATAATTTCGATAGGTTTCTGATTGACTATACCAGTATGTTATCAGTCACCAGTATATGGTAATCGTACTATGTATATATATAGGCCAAATATTCCCCAAATTTGTTTACGTATTTGATAAAACTGTTCTCAGCATATTTATATTTGGTCATCCCTAGCCTTATTTGGGGAACGATGAATTTGATTCAAGTGTTTGATGATTATAAAAAAAATGCCAATAAGTTTATACACTTTCCACGAAGGGTAATTGTGTGGAAATTGTGTATACAAAGGTCAAATGAAAATGTCAACCCAGGTCAAACGGTCAACGATAGGGTAACGGAATGGATGAGACTATTACTGTAATATATTGCAGAAAGTCACTATAATACTTCGTGTTTTCGAAGTTATATAGTGTTCTCATTTCAAATCATTCACAAATTCTATACGAATAATTTATCAAGTATAAAGTAGCCTATACATTGTGTCACTAATATAATGGAATTATTCTAGCATGTTACGCTATTTAAATTAGGCATAAACTACCGTATATTGCCGAATCCCACAAACCAATTCTCTAATAATTTCATTCTGAGGTTGTTAATAATTGAAAAGTTGAACCATTCTTATGTAACTACACACTACATGAAGTTATGTCACTGCCTTTCACCTATGATTGTTGGCGGGTCGAAACTGCCGATCGTTGATGGTGAGGATTAGAGGAGACGGTCGGTCGGTACCACCGTGCAATGAACTCCCATCTTGCCCGAGGGAGAGCTAGAATGTTCCGACTCAATGAGTTTTTGGTTGTAATGATGCTATTTATGATAGTTGATAGGAAAATATACAGAAACTATAGCATCACCTTTATATTTAACACTTTTGATATATTTTTTATATCTGGGAATAAACCTCGTAGTAAAATATCTTATAACAATTAGAAAGGGACTTTTTTTATTGGCACTGTCGCGCCAGCCAAAATATTTTTTGGTGAAAAAGTATGTCATTTTATCAGATTTTTTCAACTTTCATGTTCTACCATTACCAAAACTATGTAAACATACAAAATTGAAACAATAAGAACCAAAAGTGCTTTGAATAATATATCAAAACTTCGGATGTCTTCTAGTATATTTTAATGAAAATCTATGATAATAAGAATATGAGTAGGAGATTTTGGTACATCATCATAAAAAGATAAAAAAATACGGTGAATAATCAATTATTAGTACCGTGATACATCTAAATTTTTATTTGTTATCACAATATAAAAACACTAGAAAATCACACTAGCTATACTGATTTCAAGTTATTTGTTGAAAAATATAAATTATTCATACAAATTAAAACTTTCTAGTGCTTGATTTTTATAAGATATAATGACAGAAATTACAGTAATATTTCAACAAGTCATGCCTCTCTCAAAAACCGCCAACACTCGTGATGAAGCTCTTCAAACAAACAGTTTTAATAATCTTCATAATTGTTTTATTTTATGATATTATATTCTGTTCCGTGAAGAATTACGAACCGCATCGTCCAACCTCTAATAACTTCCTTATTCATAAAACGATATCAATCTCCACTTTGTGTGGAAGAGTGTATCATTATTATATAATATCTTCTACTGTAATGAGATCTTCGTCACACCTTTAGTATACTTGTGTTCACGAGAGAATATGGCGGTCTGCCAATCTAACAAAGACAAATATTGAGGCGCATAAAGAGCATTTAGCCGAATAAAGTCGACTCGGTTGTGTGACATGGATTTGGGTGTACAATCTTAACTGAACACTAACCATATTTTACAACCATCTATTGAAAAATACCACGAAGTCCATGTCACACGACCGAAACGACTTTATTCCGGTACATGCTCTTGACCCCCCCCCCCCCCTCCTCCCCCAAATATCATATCGTTCATTTATAATTGCGTTGCTGTTGTAGTTCAGGGTATTTATGATATTTCAGGATTCAGGACAAGAAACCAATAACCATATACAACTACATCTTACAAAGCGTTAAATCCAAAAATTCTAGCGAGATCATATAATTATACCGAAGTTTTTATTATTATTCTGTTGGTAGACGACCTTTCGTTAATATTTATTAGATTTGTAGAAGAACACTTGAGTGTGTGCATTACGGTGTTCTTTAAAATTTGTAGTTTCGCTGGTTTACCGACCTTATCGAACTTATATCAAATTGTTCCTAATTCTGTATATATTTATACATATCTAAGTTGAGAAAAAGTAATAATACATTTTTCAGTTTGCTTTTCGTCGATCGATTAAGGCTGTTTCACCTAATAAGCCCACAAAAACAAGAAATATAGTTATCTCCCGATTAAAAATCCTCCTCCAAGTTCTTCCTGACACCCCCCCCCCCCCCTCCCCTCCCCTCCCTTCAAGTACCGTTTATTACCCCTCACCTATAAAAACATGCGTCATCTCGGGAGAAAGTCACAACATAGAATTAATTCAGTCTCTTCACGATTATAAATCATCTCCACTTCATACCAAGCTGTGTTGTCGGAGGTTCCGATCGACCGTCTCCCCTATCATCTAACAATAACGGTCGGCAGTGTCGATCTATTAATATTCGTGTTGATCATTTTCCGGTTTCGATCGGTGGTTTCCCCTATTGTTACCTATAACGGTCAGGTGTTTCGGTCTTCACACGTGGAAAAGATTTCCATATATATATAACCTCTATCATGAACGTAACTAGTAATGTTCTCAAGAAGGATAAAAACAACAATAATACCAATCATAGAGACTTGAAAGAGAAACCAATAAAAAATATGTATTGTTAGGTTCAGTATTATATCTCATTGTTGCTGGATGTTTTGAATAAATAATTGAGTAATATCATAGAATGAAGAAATACATGGTAATATTCTCTGTAAAGTTTGGTGAAATACTCATTTTTTAAATCTAATGTTGTCAAATGAATACATTTGTATAATTCTATTATTTACAACATATACTGTTATAACACCTGGGCCTTTATTTATAATAGTTTAATACATATATTTAGTATTTTTATTCAACTTTATTTAATTCATTTTTATTGATGTGAAAAAAACAATTAAAGGAAAATATGGATAATAATGGAACATTACCATTAGGTAAATCATGTCACCCGTGTCACCAATAAACTGGCTTGTGTCCCGACCACAGATAGATCGACTGTACTATCTGATGGAAATGAAATACAATCATTCGTTTACAGGAAATAGTGTCATACATAATTTACTTTCATAACTATTTTCATTAATAAATAGTGATGATGATTGATAATTTTTGTAAATTATTTAGATGTATTTGTTTTATATATATTCATATATATTTATATTTATTCACATATTCATATAACTGAGACGAGTGGACGAGTAGCTAGAACTGAACCGTCATTCAGGAGACCGGGGCTAGATTCCCAACATCGTCGAACATCTTGACAGGGGTTTTTCGTGGTTTTCCTCTGTCGTTCAGGTGAATACTAGGATGGTTTCTTAACAACAGGCCACAGCTGCCTCCTTCCCACTATCCAAACACACCTAATAAAATACCTTTCATCTCATCATCCCATCATCTCATCTATCATTCACCGACACCATTAGATCGTAGTCATCAGTACAGTGCGTCGTCAATCCCAATATAAATAAACGAATACATATATTCATATATATAATAGATGTTTCTTTGTTACTCCTTCAGGATGTTGGCGATCATCCCAGTTTCCAGCACCTCGTCGATCCACTCCAGTCTGACGAGAGCAAAGACAGCCAGAAGGAAACCGTCGTACCTGCACCCGACGCCAACGACGCGAGCGAGGATTCAAATGACGAGTCCAACGACGTCAATATCCCGTTCCAGTTCAAGATGCCGTTGACACTCGACTTTGACGAACTAGCCGGGGTAAGCACACCTAGTAACTTTTACTGTTCGTTCAACATGAATTTTAAGTGTCATTAATGTATTTCATTATTTTTTTTTCATTTTTTTTCTCATCTTAATTGATATCACTTTTTTTGTATTGAAGGACTATTAGTTATTCATCAGGACTTGGCATTAAAAATAATTTTTCCCAATCGTATGTATGATCAGCATGGTCAAACCAAATTATATAGAAAGGAAATAAAGAATATGTAATAGGAAAAAGAGTAATGATCACATTCAATCGACAATTGACACATCAGCTCTCGATAATCTCTCCTATCTCACACCACTGGAGCACAGGTGGTTTGCTCCTTCAACTTTTGCAGATACTATTATATTTGATGATCTTCATTGTTCTGTATTAAAGGCAATTGAAGACGGAAGTATTATGTGTGGTTCCAAAGTGGATTTATTGAGATTTGTTCATTTTACAAATACATTCATACAAATTTTTACAAATCATAAATCGAAATGTTTATCATCACTTCTTATTGTAAAGTTCCTGTTCCTCATGTTCTAGTCGTTGATGGAGAAGAACCAGCGTTCTCGAATGAACTGCGTCGTCGAGAAGCGTCGTTCCGACGAGGTTGTCGATCATCAACCGAAGACAGTTCGACTACCGTTCGGTCTCAACATCACCACCGATCCTCGCTTCGAACATATTTCCGGCGAGAAGATGATGATCTTCTGCGAGAGCGGCAACGACCAACGGTAAGAAACAGACAAACGTTTTAGTGAGCTGTCTTTCCGTCTGTCTGTTAGTCAAGGAAGTCGATTCGGACGTTGATTTCGAGTCTCGCATAGAAATGTTTTTTTTGTAAACATCATTCTTATATTATTAGCTCATTCGTACCTCTAGATAACGTGGCTGTTGACATTATGAAATATCCTCGGATACCTTAACGTATAGAGGACCGTGAGAAGCTCAATATGTGAGGTCAAACCGCTCACTAAAGATGTATATTTATCAGTACAATGGACACTTTTTGGTTAGTTTTTTATTGTATCTACAATAACCAGGAAAACGCAACGTTTGCGTTGTTGGATGAGCGATATAGGCATATTTATATGAAATGTAATGTAAGCTATATATATCCACCTTGAAATCCAAACAATTACTTTACTACCCTCCTGTTTTGTTCATTACTTATTCTAATTAATAAAGGAGGCCTTGTTTTGGTAATTGTTATTGGTGACACTTGTTACTTGGATTTGACTGGTATCTTAATAGCTTTGAGCGATGTAAAAAAATTATGTATTATTATACTAATTATATATTAATTATCATGTATATATTAATTATATATTATATATATTATAAAAATGAGAATTATACATTATATATTTTGTTACATCAATAGGGCCTACGGCTGATCCGATTAGAGTGAAAGTTCAGAATAATCTGTATCATTATTATATTGAAATTCCATATATTCACTACGGTAACGTGCGGTTATACAAAAGTGTTGATGTGAATATAAGCCTCAATCCTGGGTTTGGTGATTTAAAATACCGTAGGTATTCAATCTGGTCAACAATTTTCAGCGAGGATTAAGTTAATCAGTAAAGTTAATTAGTAAATTTAATTAGTAAATATTAAGTTCATAAGAGGAATATTTTGTTATATTTCCTCAAATAAAAGGGAGTAAGCCTACCGGTAACCAGGGTGATAACAAGATTTAACTGCAGTTGAAGTTATTCCCACGTTGATCACGTTAGTGTTAAATTAATCTATTTGAATTATGAATAATTTATATCATACAGTGTTTTACACTTACGGGTCACATAAACAAGATCATACTAGAGCGGTTGATTAAAATTAATATTGAATAAAATTTACTTAAAGAATGAACTTGAAATTGGCATGTAGCATATGAGTGTAGCTCATCTACAATGTCGTATAAGTTTGTACTGAATGAGCAGGCTGATGTTTGATTATAAAAAAATAGTTCTTAAAAAAGCCATTTTATGTGACCACAAATTTGCCTTCAATAAAATACCATCATTTTTATTTATCTGTTTGTTTCAGCCATGTACCCATGGATATGATGTCCGCCCCCGTAGTCGTGCCCCTCCCCGGCCCCGTCCACCTCCCTCTCCACTTCAGCGCACCCATGCACCCTCAACAACAACAACAACAACAACAGCAGCAACAACAACAACAACAACAACAACAGCAACAACAGAAGACAGCTGCTCTCCTGCCCAACATTCAGCTGTTGCATCACATCCTCCAGCAACACCAACTGCAGGAGCAAGAAGAGAACGAGCAACAAGAGCAACAAATGCCGACCGTGATTCACACTACGATCCATGTCGGAGAAGAGAAGCAGGTGCCGATTGACGGAAGACTCGGACGTGCTTTCCATCATCCCATTCCGATCCCGATCCAGGTAAATACGACTTACTGATTCTTAACACTTGTGTGTGGGAAAATATCTGAGGCTTGATATGGATCGGGTAAAATTTAAACGATCAGTATTAATGAGTTGAGAAACTCATCGTGGGGAGAATCTTTTTTATAATTTTTCCCGTTAATAGAGTGTCAGAGTGTATTTAAAAAAAACACGAGAGATATTTGGAAAGGTATTTATAATACCTTGGCCACTGTAGAAACAAGACTGATTGTATATATTGGGTTTAACGACGCACTGTTATGATAACTGAGATCTAATGGCGTCAGATGGATGATTAATGAGATGATGGGATGATGAGATGAAGGTTCTTGGGTAATGGGAAGGATAGTGGGAAGGAAGCGGTCATGGCCGACTTATTGTAGGAACCATCCCAGCATTAGCTTGGACTACAGAGGGAAACCATGAAAAACCTCCGTAAAGATGGTCGGCGGCAGGGATCGAACTGGGTTCGGAATTTCCCTCGTCTCCCAGATCACATGAAGCGAGCGCGTTAACCACTGCGCTGTATGTGCCGGTGACTGATTGTAGAACATAATTATCAATATGTATCATTCTATCTCTTGTTTCCTGCAGTTGACTGAGGAGAGGGGAGAAAGAGTTGACGGAAGACAGGGACGTGCTTTCCTGCGCCCAGTTCCAGTTCCATTCCACGTAGCCGAGGAAGCTCGCCGCGGACGAGCATTTGCTCACCCCATTTCTCTCCCCATTCAGGTAAAATATCACTAGCTTGAGTATCATGTCACTTGCGTGGGCACATATTATATTAGTATAGTCTGTCTCACCATTCTGTTACTGTGAGTAACTGTTGATATCTCATCGATTAGCTTAACTGCAGAATAGGTAAACATGTCAATCATAACTCCAACGGTAACAAAGGAACTCTTCTCTCCCGCATTTTGAGGACAAGTTTGTGAATAGGTAAGGGTTCTTGTGCAACGTTGTTACATCGCTTCTGAAATATCTTATTATAGATTCAAGTCAACTCAGGTATAACATAATTTGATTGAAATGCAACAGTGTATGAGTTCGATGAAGTCTATCGAGATGATTGACATATTTATATACCCAACCTTCTCGCTGGACAATAGATAAGCAAACTACAAAGATCTCCAACAGTTACTCCAGAATGGTGTGACAGACTGTACACCAAGTACAGCTACTCAAACATCAAGTACATCAAGTACAGATAATATCACTGCGGCTCCAGGTACCGTATGATCTATAGTGGTCAAATTTAAAGACATCAAAGTTATAATTTTGAAGAGAATAAACATTAGTCAGTACGCAGTACCAACACAATAGATCGAATAATACTGATATATACTTGGTGACTCAATGATTAGTGATTCGGTGTATTGTGTAGGCCTACTAATTAGGACTAAAGTAATTTTGTATCTTATGTCTTCGTTCGATCAGGTTTATGCAAGGGGTGAATTATTCACATATTATATTTGACTACGAAGTGTAACGAGTAAATACATACAAACAACCTACATGCAAACAAATTAGAGTTTGATCTGTGCAACTCATAAATCATATTAGAGATTTTAAATCAGATAATTTTCATTAGGGCCCATCCCTACATAATTTGAAATCATTCAAATGAATTTGATATATTGTTGTGAAGTAGGCCAATAACATTGTGTCTAATCATACGAGTTGGGTAAATAGGAATGATCGAACAGCAGCTTACCGAGTTCTATAAGTATATAGATACTCATACTGGAAAGCCTGTTAACAGAAGACAGATGATTTTGTACAAACACATGAGAATTTTAGCCCACAGTGGCCGAAACGTCAAAATTCTGTGTGTTTATGCATGATCATCTCTCTATCGACGGGCTTACCACTATGTGTATCTCTACTTATAAACCTCGGTAAGCTGCTGTTCTTTCTTTCCCTTCTACCCAATTCATATATCCAGCCTCAGGCTGTTCTCCTATACACACCACCGGTAATTTGACATTATGTGTCTGTTTAGTATTCACTCAATTGATATTCTCACCATTTAGTACACATTCTAGACTGTCCAGTCTAGATGGACAGTTCAAAATGATAATTTTCACATCTCTATTTGTTATTGTCTAAGGAGATATGAAGTAACAAGTGAAACTTATAGGTGTAAAGAGGGTAATTTATCTCTTCATTTCAAGAACGTTTACTCATACTTTTCGTATTCAGGTATCCGAGGAACGCGTGGAGCGTGTCGATGGCCGGCAAGGCCGTGCTTTCCAACACCCCGTGCCTCTGCCCGTCCAAGTGACCGAAGCCCGCGTCTTCCAGCATCCGATCGAGGCCGTCGACGCTCGGGCCTTCCACGCACAGATCAACCCAGACATGCAAGGACGCTCGTTCCCCCGCCTCCCCGTCCACGTGCCAGCCCCCCAGCAGGAGGATCAACCTCGACCGCACTGTAAGTCACGGCGTTTGGTCGGTAGTTTGGTCGGTAGCGTTCGTTAATTATTGTGTCATGTGACTGGGAAGTCTATCGTATTGTAAGTCTTTATTTGGTCAATTCCATTAAAAAGTTATCACAAAAACATATATTTCTAAATTGACTATTGTGTGGTCTTATCCGACTTGAAAAACTTATTCAAATTTTGTATTTTAATCTAAATTTATGTTGGTCCTAAAATATATTTAATCTATTTTGAAATATATAATTATTTCAATTTATTTACATTCATCTACATTTAGGGCCTTCTTATTGCTTTGAAATTATTATTTCTGTCTCAGAATTATATCAACAAAAGATATTATAAAATGGTAGCTTCCAAACTAGAATGAAATATAAGAAAATACAAAAGAGAGGTTGAAACTCTTTGATGTAGATGAATGTAAATAAATTGAAATAATAACCACACAAACTTTGAACTCTTAGAGGTTAAACTCTTTGATGTAGATGAATGTAAATAAATTGAAATAATAACCACACAAACTTTGAATTTCTACAGTGATTGATAGAATTGATATTTTTATATTTCATGTTATTACTTATTATTACATTGTAGATAAGTCCTTTAGGGGCTTATTTAAAGAAAATTGTACATACTAACAAGATGTGCTACATAAAATGGGCCTGATTATATAATAATTACTAATTATTATATTCTAGTATAGATAGTTTTCAATAAACTAGAGTAACAAGGTGATACAATACGCTCATACGTTCTTGATTGTTGTACTATTAGCTGATCTCGTTGGAGTGGTAACACCCCATGACATTTGAAAGATGCCTTCAGGTTTAGTTGTGTATAAGGTGTATTTTAATTCAATTTTATTCTAGTTAATGAAATTGAACTTGATGTTTGTAATTGCAGACGTGCAGCCACGCAGTGTGCGCAGTGTTGACGAGGTCCTTCATCGTCGCGACAAGCGAGTACGACGTTGCGCATGCGACTGCGCTTGTTAGGCTCTAGCTGCGCTTAACGCGATTGCATATGCATATGCAGGCTAGCAAACATCGAGAATCCTACCAATCTTACTAACAACACGTAACATCAGAAACAGTTATAAACAAGAGCCAAAAATCTATGTAGATAATACATAACTATACATGCTCTTACCAGCAAATACAGTGGTACCATTGTAAAAGCAATTAATCACTAGATTGCATTATAATTGTTGATTTCCAAAATGTCCAATTCAACCATATACGATATAAATTTGTTGAATTTATTAATAGGATAAATCTAGATTATACAATAAAATTACCCAAAGTGCTGTTTCGGTGATTTATGTAGACAGATATAATGTGTTATGTGAAAATTCAATTTTAATGTTTTTTCCAATGAAACAAGATTTAATTTAATTTCTATTATTTAATTTTATATATCTTGACTTGAGAGTCTGATTTTTAACCTGACATTTTTTAAATATGAAAATAATATATATTTTAATGTTTATCAAATACTTTTGTGATAAGGCTATATTTTTGTAAATTGTACAATGAATTTAATATGCAATAAAATTTATGAAATTTGGCCCCAAAATGTTTTTGCCATTTCCATCCTACATTGCTACTTTTTTCTACAAGACAAATTCAGAAAATCTTTTATCAAACCTGATGAAGCAAATGGATTGACAATTATTATGAAAATGAAATATTCTTCTAAAATAATTTCGTACACTAATCTAACAAGAGCATGTAATTGTCATCATGAGTGACGCCTATGAAGAGCCACTCTTCAAGCTGTTTATACTAATGTCTTTGCACCCACATGTGTCAAATGTTGTTGGTAGGCCTCTTTGGTTATTGCAGCCATATTGTGTTTAGACTGTTGTTATGTTTTCATTTACTCGTTGTTACTTTTTGTTTTCTGAGTGTAATATTTGAAGCAGTGGGCAGTAAATTTTAAATAAATGTTGAGCTAAATTATTAGGTCACGAACTCAATAAACGCACTCTTCACTGCTCAACATAATCATCGTTATGGGTATGTATGTAATGACATAACCTAAAAGTGACTGGGATCATAATTATTGTGAAGGATGATGGTAGGCTCACAGTAATTCACTGTTTGATGTACAGTGTGTACTTGCTTTTTTTGTTCTCATTATGACCTTCACTTAGTGTATAAAGAATCAGCTAACACTCATGTGTAACTCTAAAAAATGTCAAGAGACTCATACGGCCAGATGCCTAGACTAGGCCTTATTGTCTTTCCTTAGTTGCTTGTGGCACAAGGCAATGCTCGAGTTAAGTAGGCTGTTCCAAAATTAGAAACCATCAGTGTCAAAAGGTTCAATGAGGGGTGGAGATATCTTGTCAAAGATATATCAAAGATATTGACACGACACTACTAAGATAACAGTTTTCCACCAAACCTCAGTCATTTTTAATACCGGTAATACTCGACACAGAACTTACGATGGCTGAGTTGCGTTTATATACGACTCGAATAGAAAATAGATTGTGATCATAGTACCATAAATAAGTAGTCTCTAGACAGGCAATGCCGTATGATAGAGCCTATGATCATCAACAATAAAGTTGGCTGAAAAGTTCGTAGCAGCATTCACTCGCAACAATGCTCTAGCAGATGGTAAATTTTCTAGATGATAACACCACGATGTAGTGATACCAACTTACTTCATCATAATATAAAGAAGGTGTGCCGACTCCCATACTAATAACATGGCGGGCATTATTGTTTGCTTGCCGTCAGATCAGAGCCAAATCCCCCATTTACCCTAGCGGACTCTCTTGTGAAGTAGATGAGATTGAGTGGCTACTGTACCGGTGACATTATTGAACTTATAAAATCTATCATTTTCGTGAAAAACAAATGCTATACCGGTACCTATAACGTAATAATTCTACTGAGCCGTGTATAGCATTGTTGTTTTATATAGTTCGATATAAAAGCGATAGTTGCGCGACAGTCAAATGGGCCCTCTATGACGGCGGAAATGCTCCAATTGGAAGGCTGAGTCGGCACACCTTCTTTATATTATGATGAAGTAAGTTGGTATCACTACATCGTGATAACACCATGATAACATGGTCCACGTATTACGTATTACCACGGTCTCTTAGAATGTTTAACCAGGGGTCTGACATTGAATTTGTAGGCTCTGCCACTCAATCCCATAAAGATATTATAAATTTACTATGATATTATACTGAGTACTGATTCTTTAAATGTACGACTCACGGTCTCACAGAAAAAGAAGAGCCACTCTCGGAATTGAGGAAGAGGACTGTACAAGAAGACTGGACTGGAAGAAGATGACTAGGAAGGAGAGCAGTTTGTGGAGGAAGAATCGAAAATGCAGGTAGCAGCAGCAAAAGGAAAACATGGTTAGTAGGCCTATGTCAACACATTCAACTGTGATGTAGAAGGCTATTCGACAATGCACAAAATTTAGCAGACATGATTGTTGAACTTTTCTATCTGTAGGCCTATCTTAAATTAGTGTGTCGATCTCATAATTCAGTTTTATGTCATCATTGAAATTGCAGTTTTTTGTTAATACCATACTAATAATAATAATAATATATTGATTTCCATTAATCAGCATATAAATAATACATAATAATAATACTGGCGCAGTTACAGTCATGTGTGTGATCGAAGGACCACAAGTTTTGGAACATGTCAAAGTGAATATAAATGAGTAAAAAATTGAATACATTAAAGGTTCTATAGATATATAGCTCCACATAGTTCAAACAACAAGAACTAAGTGATACAGAGATTACATGTGCAGTGTTTTCCATTTTTCAACTTGTCTATACTGTAGAAACCATGATTAAGGAGATAATCCTTCCTTTTATAAACGCTTTTGGTATTATCTTCATCTCTAAGATATTGAGGCAGATTATTATATATAATTATTCCTGTGTTGACTGCATCGTGATTTGCAATAATAATTAATCGTCTTTGAATTTGACAAAGATAAGAGCCGTGTCTGGTATCAAATTGATGGTAGTTCATTATTTTATGCTATAACCTTGAGGCTATTACCGATAGGTACTTTACTTGATCCACCTAATTCATTCAGTGTTTGAAGGTCGATTCACAATAGTGTTATAACAAGACTTTAATTTAACGAGCATCTCAGTTTTGGTTCTAGCATCCATAGAACCATCTCGTTTGACAGTTGCTTTGTGTAACTGTGCCGTATCTTGTACTGATCTTTTTTATTGTTATGAAGTGGTGGATGATGGTTAGGGTTAAGCAGGGTAATGTTCAATCGTAAAATTAGAACCTTGTTGTCCCATTGACAGAAATATTACTCTACCTCACCCTAACCATCACTCGGAAATCCTGAAAACTTATAACAGAGCACATTAATTTCGCCTCATCTGAACGCATCTGATTGATTCGTTCTGAGCTCACTTTTTTTTCATCTGGGGAAATGGATTGTTGCTTGAAACCAAAACTAAAATCAGTATATTGAACACACTCATAGGTCTATTGTAGAGGAATATTCATATGTCTATTATAGAGGAATATTTGTAGGTCTATTGTAGAGGAATATTTGTAGGCCTATTGTAGAGAAATTTTCCATAGGCCTATTATAGAGGAAGGATCATAGACAATGATCATGCTGTTCAATGATCTAAATCATGATGCAAATCAAGCATAATTAACTAAGCACGTAAAGCTTGATTATAATGAAGCTCGTGCATAGTTATGTATAACATTGTTCTCCCGTGGAAAGCTAGAGGTAGACGTCACCACTGGAAAACGTATTGACATTCCTCAGATAGTCCCACTCCAGAAACAATCATAATTGATGAGCAAAATTCATTACTAGTATTCATTAATTCATTAATACTACGTAGTAGACTAAATACTATAAATTTCTACTGACTCGAGTAGACGAGCGGCTAGCCTACTGGACTGTCATTCAGGAGACCGAGGTTTGATTCCTGCCAAGGTCGACCATCCTGACAGGGATCGTGGTTTTCCTCTGTCGATCAGGTCAATACTGGGATGGAACAACAGGCCATGACCGTCTACGTACCCCTATCCAAAAAACTCCTAATGAAATAACCTTCCATCTCATCATCCCATCATCTTATATATACACTCACCGACGCCAGTAGATAGTATCATCAATACAGTGCGTCGTTGAACCCATTTTTTTTTGTTATTAACATCGAAATGAATATAAATTTCTATCAAATTTCTTACGTACCCTTCAGTTAGATATTTTATTGAAGGTGTATAAAAGTATAAAGGTGCTTGTAGCTTGGTTCAATAAAACACAGATTTACTCTATGTTACAGTTAATGCATCCAACCCTCAAGGATCGGCTGAAGCGACTTCGAGACACAGCTACGAGAGAAGAAGACTCGGAGGATGACTTCACCAGTATCGTTGTGAATATGGCGCGAGTCGAGTCATTGGGAACCGGTATGTAATTCAGTGACTCTACTTGCATTGAGAGATGAGAATTATTGTTTGTATTAGTTGGTTGGTGGAAGGGGGGGGGGGGGTATATTGATAAAATACCTTACTGTCATGACCTGTGGGGTACGTACAGGAGGTGAACATTCTTTTTTAGGATTAGGAATTAGGAATTGGGAATTTTTAGGAATCGTTCAAGTGATTATTTATATAATGCTAACTGCAGTATTATCTGCAGTATAACTGCAGTATTTTAAAACTGCAGTATTATCATCATTAAAAAATTCTGTTTTGAAAATCCCCCTCGTTTTCCCACGTTTTTTGCCGGATTTTCAATTGTCCCAAATGTATCTGTGGACTTCCTCAGTCCGTGGTTACCGGTCGGCCTACTTGTGGAGGCTATAGAGAACTTGGAACTTCAATCAGCTGTTTTAAAATATTCAAATTGTATTTGATTTTTCTACTGTCTTTCCATCCATCGTCCCACAAAAGTTTCTCTTTACATTTTTCAAATTTGATTGAACCTTCATGACTGCCTTATATTTGTCTGTCAATTTTTTTCTTCACTTTTTTCTAATTTGATTCTTGACTTTATTTTCGGTTTTACAAATATGGTACAAATATTTTCCAAACTTGAATCTGGTTTCTGTTTCAAAGAATAATTGAATTGAAAGATTTCAGAGTAAAAATCAACTTGATTGGTATGTTGGTCGTCAAATATGAATTTGAGAAAAAATTGACGACAATACGCTACTTCCTTTGAAACTGCAAACATTGTTTGGGGGAAATATTTCATCGGATTTAGGCTTTTCAAATGTCCTTTCGTCGTCCTAGAAAATTTCAGACCGATGAAAAATCATAATTTCTCACCTTTTTTACTCTTTCAAATTTGATTCCTGACGTCAATTCTGGTTTTAAAATTTCCATATTCTTATCCTCAGATTAAATTCTTCTTGCTGATTATCTGAACATGATCTGAACAAATTGGACAATTTTCGTCATTCCAAAAGTTACTTTAGAGAATTGGCTGGAAATGACAGTTTTTTGGTAATTCAGACAAATTTTTATTGGAAACGGCTGAGGCGAACGTAACCAAATTTGGTAATGAGGGATTATGAAATTATACTCATGAAAAAAAAGATTTAGATTTAGATTTAGATTATTTTTTCAAAGATTTGCACATGATACAAATATAGAAAATATCAAAACTAAAAACTAGATATGAAAATGAGTGAACAGAAAGAGATGATTGAAAAAGATAGATAATATATGTAAGATGATGGAATGGCTGACTAGTGTGGCTCTGAAGTGAGAAATCCATTGAGGTAATAGAAGGGGTTCTGAAGTAGAAAAGATTTCAGGTTGTATTTAAAAGATGAAAGTTTGGTAAGGCCGGTTATATGGGTGGGTAGTTTATTATAAATGGTTGTATAAAGATGGAGAGGGGTGTGAGTGAAAAAAGCATGAGCGTGTGTGAGAGAACGGATTGAGTTACTGTGACGTGTAGGGTAGTTATGTATAGAGTAATTTTTAGGAAAGAGGCTGGTATTGAAGTGAACATAGGAACTCATAGGACTCTTCAGTTCATAGAAATTAATTGTGAAAAGTAAAAAACTAATGTGTTGGTCAAACCCTAATCATTTTGGTCAAATGTTTTGGTGACTTGAAACTTTCTGTTGAATTTCTGAGTTCTATAGTTATGTGTGTGTATATTGGTAATTGGAACACAAATTCGGTCTCAGTTTCAAAATTGATTGCAATTTAAAGATTTTAGAGCTAAAATTTATTTGGAATATTTTCACTTTTCAAAATTTAATTTGTCTCAAATTTCATGTGAACACAAAACATTATGAGGACATTTTTATGATTTATTGAGTTTGAGGCAAGCAATTTATATTGATTTGAGCACTTTTCTGTTTGCAGGCTTCAGCTTACGTTGTAGACTCATTCCTTGGAGCATCGAGGCTTCAGTAGGTAAATAGTGGTAGATAGTAGTTGAATGCACCGTTATGTGGGTAAACTGACCCTAGTGCAGCCCGCACCCAGGTATGATTCAGCCTATTGTGAAACTGATCCCCGAGCCGGGTAGGCCAGACCAGTGTGGTTTGATCAGCCCAGTGTCTTATACCAACTCGATCAAGCTCAGAATGGTGGAGTTTCCAGCCTAGAGTCCAACAACTGGCAGTGACCAAGCAAAGTCATAGTAAATAAACTACTGCTCCGAGTAGGGATCTTGTTGCCCTGAGCTAAAAGAAACCTGATACCCATGAGCACTGGTGCCTGTTCTCACCTGGACCGTGGCTAAAAGTCTGACCCCACGTGGGCTGTGGATAAAGTGCCTTCACCCGAGCCGTGGTTAAAGGGCTCATTGGGGGCCAGGGGTTGGATCTGCGTGTTTCTTGGGCGAGACTTTCTACTCTTGTGTGTGAGATAGACTCGTACGAGCCTGTCTTGCATCCAAGGGTACATCGTCGTGCGTCCAATCACCATGTAAGATTTGCTGGAGAGTGTGGTGGAGACCTTGAATTTGAACGTGCTAGAGAGACTTGTGTAGCTTAATCGGAAGCTACATGAGCCGCTCTTGCACGCAAGGGTTCAAGGTCAAGCCCCCCCACTCTTTACCGACCCCTGACCCCCTCCCTTGCGGGCTGCACTGGGATTTCTAGGAACCATAGGATAATCACAAGTGAGAGCACATTATGTCATTGTAACTTATTTATTGTCAATTATTCTATACAAGTTATATCAATAAATCATACAATTATGTAATTTGTTCATCATTTTAATTTGTTCATCATTTTTTTCATAATATTATACCAATGCATCAAGTTGGTGACCAACAATCAATCACTCAACATCCCATAAACTTGAGCTGCTTGCTTGGCTAGCTGAGGCACAGCTTTGCTTACTGCACTTCCTGAAGTCGGCAACTGTCTGTCCTTGACCAGCTGCTTGCTTAACCGTTTGAAGTCACAGCTTTGATTACTGCAATGGACACCCAGAACTCGAACGCAACGGGATCCTGAAGTCGGCAACTGCATGACATATTTCGAACTACAAGTCCGCGCGTGTTGAACAGCTGAGACAACCTGCAACAATAGGAGAAAAGTTTGTGTCAGTCTTTCCTTTGATTAGTTAGCAGTCAAAGAGAAATTCCAAAAAAAACTAGCGTAGACATTTGTTTTACAGTGAACTACGGTATACTTATATCCACAAGGGGAGGTTGTGTACCAACTGAATAACTGTGAAAACTTGCTGAACTTGAAAGATTCAACGCTTTTGAAAGACGTAGTTGTGTTTCTCATAGTAATCTTGATTCCCTAAAAATGACTGGTGATTATATATAACGGCGCTATTCGTGTTTCTAACGTTGGTTGACAAACTTCTTCTCTAGTGAATATAAGTATACCAAGAACTGCAAACAACCTATCACTGTGTGAACCAAGATTGTACTATAATCTACGGTACATCAGTTGTATAATATCGTACGTTTTACTGAAAGCGAGCCTTTTATGCGTAGATCTAATGAAACTAATAACATTCAAAATACAGCAGCCTATGTTTAACGTTGAATCGAATTCACAAATAAATTAGCGTTTGGATTCCAATATGCAGCATGCACATGCGTATTTGCATTTTTTAGTACTAAGACTAAAATCAATGAAATTGTCAAGAACAATACTTGACACAAGTTTTTTCTACTGGTGACGTTTAAAAGAACACCTGTAGGCCTACTTATTACTTGCAATGAAATAAACAGTTACACTTTTTTATGAACACAAAAACTTGATACAAAATCATTGGTACTCAACTGAGACCAAGGATGGAACTGGTAAAATATTGCATAATTCAAGAAATTCATTTCAACTATTTCAAATCATCAAACCCAAAAATGGCGTCAGAACAATTGAAGGGTCGAAATATTAGTTTGAATTACGGTCCAGCTGGAATCCAGATTAACCATATTCATTTTGCGATCCTAGGCCCGAAAATTATTGGCGCCACCGCACACCCATTTACTTGAAAAACAATTTACCATCAAGTACAAAGTTTTTAATGAATATATTCCGAGTCCTGTTTTTAATACTCGCTTTATTCACGAGTTGACATCTCACACTGTGAATGTAAAATATCAGATACTGCTTATATCATTAGATAAAACTTTATATCACAATGTATTTTCCCATGGTCTGGTAAAAATTTGACGTCTTAGTCCCGGGTCTCGTGAGCTTTTGCCTTAGTACGGTCCTGCTATCGCCCGCTGATACAATACCCCAAATAACCCAAGTGTTAGTGGGTCGTTAAGCAAACAGTAACCTGCATATATATTTAGCGTGATTTGATGAAGGCTTGAACCACCCATGCGCTAGAGTTGTGGGTCAGGGAGGGCGGTCGATTCAAACCTCAACTCTTATAGTCTATACAAACATGTTTTCTCATCATTCCATAGTACCGTATTGTCCCGAATATAAGCCGACCCCGAATATAAGCCGACCCCCCAACTTTTAGATCGACAATTGAAAAAAGGGTTTATCTCCTTCCCACGTAAATCATCACTCTTCCGAGTTAGAATTTAGTCAATTTCGTATTGCGCGCGTGAGGAAGCTATGCCAACAGCGTGTGAGAAACCGTTGTTAGGGGCCTCACGATCGTGTGTACTCGGCTAGTGCCGATGACGCGCGATCGTCATATGGCTCGCCCACTCGTCAAGGTCTGAGAAGACCATGCAGCCATCAGCTCAACGTGCCTTTGTTTATTACTGCGCGTCAAATAAAATTGATGGATAATGGGAAAATGATGCTTCTTCGTGGTAAAACATTTATTAAACGTGTTTTTAGTGGAATATTTTGCAGTTTCAAGTTGATTCCATTGTTAAGAGTGTGCATGTGTAGTGCGCCCAATTATATTTAGTAAAAAACGTGTTTTTGACCGATTTTAGGCCGAGATCCGCATATAAGCCGAGGGTGACTTTTGGACTCGCAATTTAATAAGCAGTCAAGTTTCTTCCAGTTACATGTGATGACAAAAACCATTTTCTGAAACTAGAAAATATGTTTTTCTACTAATAAATTTACTTGCAAATCCTAACAAATTTAAAATAGACTTGAGATATTTTCTGTATTTACTGTTAACGAAAGCTGAAGAAAATGTTCAAATACAATATCTCAAGGTAATATGCGATTATTTTCAATCTTCTCAACGGCGCCATTTTGTCTCTGAACTCCACATCCCACCCGATACACTCCAAGGCTAGTAAATATAGCACAGTTCATTATTTTCAAGCGTAGCAATAAATTTGTTACATGTAAGAGTGAAGTGAATGCTACATTATTATTCTTACCAGTGAATAATGCATGTGTGCCAATCCGACGTCCCAGACTGTTGTTTGTAGGCATAGTAGTTACAAATCACAAGCCAGGGTGTTGTTCACTGGTCTCAACTGACGGGACAAACTGCAACATCAAGAACATGCCACTTTAATGTTTTCCACATCAAGAACATATCACTTCAATTTAATATACTGTATCCTACTTTAGAAACATAAATATATGTTGGCCTTCGAATAAACACACAAGATAATATTTTGCTGGGACTCAACCCGAAATGAACTTGATCCTGATTAATTCAAACTTTGATAATTTCCATAACAATGGTTGTGGTCACTACAGAGCTTCTACTCAATGTAATAGATTTATTTTAACAATCCAAACTTTTATTTATAACTCAAAATCGGTCTTTTTGGGTCGATTGAGTTCCAAATTGAAGCAGGTTAATTGTTATTAATTGTAGGCATATTTTTTCATTATTGTAGGCCTATTGTATTCTGTTGTATTGTAGGCCTATTTGGTTTATTGTGTTATAATATTTCTTACGATAAATAGACTTCTTCCGAAATTCAATGCGCAGGCGCTTACTTGACTACCTTAGCGGCCGAGTTGCAATCTGGGTGTTTTAACACAGTTGAAAAAGTTGGTCTGCTCATCCACAGGATATATAACTGAGATATATAACCAAATATATTATATAACTTGCATTATCTCTTATTTCACTCACTCTGACAGTGTGTAAATCTCTTGGAATATAGTTGACATATCAATGGTGTAACTACTATCAATAATGCTGCTTAATGCACCACCAATATCTACGTTATACGGGGGTACAAATGAGCAGGTGATAATGATACGATGAAGTGATGATAGGTGAAAGGACGTTCATAAAAATCCATGCCTTATGCGAGACTCGAACCCACGCCCAACGGCGACTTCAGTTACTACTGCTAGCGATAATTGACTGAGCCACCGAGGCGGCTACTACTATCAACACGTTCACGGTAATGCACAATAATATAAATAATTTGTGCTCAATAGGATTGGCAGCATAGGACTTTCAACCGCATGTACTAACATCCTGCTCTAGTTCAAACGTTGCTGCTAGATGGCTCTTTCATTTCGAAAAGGGTCTATTCTCATAATACTGGTAAAAAACTGAGACCAATCAATAATCAATTAATTATGCTCATCCAAAGTCCATCAAATAATTACCTAGAAATATTCTTGTGGTAGCATCTCGTAGTGTGTCAAGTGATGAAACTACTACCGACCGTCTCGGAGTGCTGACAGGAGTTCGAAGATGCTGGAGTTGGTAGATTACTGCTGAACACCGCTGCGGTTCTGGTGGTGAACACTGACGAGGCTACCTTTCGCTAGCTTACTATCCTCAGCAGAATGCCTGTACACAAAACCATTCGATACATGGAACTATGACGTCATTATGAATCTATATTAATTAAGATTAATACATAATAATTATTGGACAGTCGACCTAGCCAGAAGGGCGGCAAAAGCACACTAGGCCTACTATTACTTTAGTCTAGCCTAGGCCTATTTTAATCAAAAATTGTCAAAAATAATATACGCCAATACAACAGCATCAGCTATAGACAGGTACACTTTTGTTGGGATAGTCATGGTAATGTTTTGGTATTTAATGTTGAATGGATATATTCCTTGAGTTGAAATCCGATTTGGGAAGCATGGGTCCACTAACGGTCATAGGAAAATGCTAGGTTATGGGCGTCGAATAGGCCTACGTGGAACGCCTAATATTCCGAAACACAATTGTACTAGGCCTACGCCTCTTAATATAATCTTATTGCCATTTTATAGCAATGGTTAATCTTTACTTACATAAACTTAGTAGCTATACATAATAGTAAATACTGCATTATAATAATTTTAAAATAATTTGTTTTCGTGGCTGCAGAATACTTACATTTAGAACCTACAGAAGATGGAAGGGAACGGAAGTGAACGGAAGTGGTCGAGGAAAGAGGATGAATTCCATTTCTGTATCCGGTCCTTTGATGCTGTCTGGTGATTGGATAAAATTCAGCGCCAACATATTTATGACTTATGAGTATGAATTACCTATCTAGCGTACCCGAACATTTTACAACATTTATTAGGAGTTTTAACGAAATTCTGATAAATTGGTTACATGGGAGGGTTAATAGAATGAGTGCGCATAATAGAAATAATCTGGTGCGATTTTTTTTTCAATAAGTCAAGATAATATCGACATTTAACTGAAAATTGAAATAATCGAATTGAAAAACAAAAACTATTGCAGCCAATTAATTCGATCAATGTATCTAAATGTAAATGTATCTAGAGTCCTACAGACAGCACAAAAGACATAGCTAGTCATAGAATTAGATTAAAATGTAGTTTGCAAATCAAAGCAGATTGACTTTTGTGTCAGAATCGAACTAGTCTCATTCGGCTAATAATCAGGAATTTAGTGGAAATTAATTCACATAGATGTCGCTACCTACTTCAAAGTGTACTTCAAATTCAGCAGTGTATTGTGCAGCCTAGGAGGATTCAATTATTAAATCCTCCTAGAGTGCAGCACGTTACTCGAACATATTTATATTTCTGATATGACTGGTATGTTATTCATTTTTATCATTCTCGTCCAATCAAAATATGAATCAATTCGTTTTCGTTTTCGTACAATTAGTTGACAAAATTGTAAGACTATAAGTAGGCTCTACATTGTATTTCATATGTAACTTAATGGTCAAAACATGATCAAACATACACTACATGATCAAAACTATTATTTTTGCACCATTATTAAATTTCTAGAATTTGAATCCACGCAATTTATTTTTGATGATTGTTATCTGATCTTGCATTTCGGAATATTCTTCTTTCACATCTTTGGTTTTTTGCTTCTCCGCGATATGATCATTGTTTTTCGCATCTTCTTCATTAATTTTCTTTTCTTGTCTTTCGTGGTCACCATTTTCACCAGATTCTACTTGAAGGAGAGAGAAAATGGACGATGAATGTAGGTCTATATTTCAATATTGTTCAATAGAAAAACACTTTATATTATGTTTATAGTTTCTCCCAACTGTGAATATTTGAATTGTTTTCTAACCCTGAAGTTACTACCTTATTTTAAGATTTGATTTGTTTGTTAAATGAGTTATCGTATTTTAATTATTCTTGGGGTAGTACGATCGCCCTTGTGGTGCCCCGTTCAAACGATCTCATCTTTCATTCATAGCCTTAATTGGGGAACAATGATTTATCCAGTTTCGATGTTATTATATATATATATATATATATATATATATATATATATATATATATATATATATATATATATATATATATTATGGTGTTAATGGATGAATGTGGTGCTACAAACAGAGAGATTGTAGCATAATTTCTGGAGAAAAATGAATACTTTTGAATGTTTTTTCAACTTTTAATAACTCAAATCAGACATACATCTTTGAAATCACCAGCACACTTTTTTACGAGATTAAGGAGTATGGGTTTATTGAATTGTTTGTATAAAAAAATACGAAATAAAAATATTACTGCGATTGTTTGATTGCCTGGTAGCTAGGCAACTTATCTTACGTCTATGTAGTGTAACGAAAATTACGTCAAGGCAAGTTTTTAGTTCGTACAGCAGTGTTCTTGCTTATGAAAAGAAACAACAAACACTCAATTCAACTGAAAAGAAACAACCAGAGAGAGAAAATATCAAAGACACAAGGAATTGAAATGAAGCGAAGGAAACAATCAATACGAAATTTGTTTCAACGTTGGTATCATTCTAGGTTTTATGTTCAGTTACTTATACGACTGTTCTTAGAGATTTAGAAAAAATCGTTCAATAACTTGGAATAACAACAGATTTCAATTAATTGAATTTGTTCTTCCTTCCTTTTTTACTTTCCATAACCTAATCTCTGGTACAAAATTGTGTCAGTTCACACTTTACAGTAAGATGTATTGAGGGACGAGTTGGTTGACCGTTCACAGTTAATAGTATTTCGACTCACCTGGTTCTGGGTTCGAACATTTGTTGGAATTACGAATCACTCGAGGTAATTCTGGTTTCGAATCTTTCTTACGAACTGGTTTTAGAATCGTTTTTTTCTCGAAACTTGGTTTTGTGTTTGAACCCTTCGTAGGCACAAGTTGTGGGTTCAATCTTCTGTCAGGATTTTTTTTTATTATTGCATCTTTGTTAAAGCATTGTTCTGAGTTCTTCTTTGCAGGATTGGGTTTCGGGTTCGAGCGTCCGACACGACATGGTACTGGATTCAACCCCTTTACAGGACCTGGTTTTTGGTTGGAATGTTCCTCAAAACCTGGTTCTCGTTTGGATCTCTTATCAGGAACTATTTTTTGTATTGAATATTTGTTAAAATTTGGTTCTGGGTTCGAGGTCCGAAGATGAACTGATTCAGTGTCTGCCATTCCGACATAATCTGGTTCTGGTTTTTCGAATGGAACTGTATTGTTACGTTGTTCAGGATCTGAATCTTTTTCAAGATCTGGATCTGGGTTCAAATTCTTGTCAGGATCTATTTTCTTGTTTGGATCTATGACAGAAACTGGTTCTGGGTTTGAACTCATGCCGGGATCTTCTTCTGGGCTAGAACTCTTGATAAGATCTTGTTCTATCTTTAAACTTCTGTTTGAACCTTGTTCTGTATTGAAACTCATAACGCAATCTTGTTTTGGGTTCGAACTTCTACCAGGATCTTCTTCTGGATTAGAACTCTTGACAGGATCTTGTTCTATCTTTAAACTTCTGTCTGAACCTTGTTCTGTGTTGAAACTCATGCCGCGATCTTGTTTTGGGTTAGAACTCGTCACAGATTCTTCTTCTGGTTCAAAACTCCTCCCAAGATTTTTCCCTGGGTTAGATCTCTTTATAACATCTTGTTCTTGTTTGAGACTCCAGACGAAATTTTTGTTTGCGTCTCTGTCAAGACCTGACTCTGGGTTCGAATCCTCGTTGGAGTCATCCTCGTACGAATCATCCTCTACTTCCGAAGTTATACTATCAAGAAGTCGGATCACGAAACTGTCTAGGGGTGGTTCTCGGTTCGAACCCTGGTCAGAATCATCCTCTTCCTCAGACGGTAAACTATCCAGCAGCTTGACTACATACCTTTGATAAGCCAGCTGTTCCAACTGCTCAACACGGTTATTAGGGTCTCCTGGAAGACAAGGGGAAGACAAGGGGAAGGTTTCATTTATTGTTTGTATTCCTACTACTAGTGATGACATCGGTCCAAGGCAGTGATGGGTGCATGGGAATATTTCCCGGAGAATGTTCCCGCTAGTGGGAATATTCCCGGGAATATTTAATATGATTAAATAAATTCCCATATTCAGGAAATTTATTGTTTGGAAAATTAGTTCAGGAAAATAATTATTGAGATAATTCAGCAATTTGCCTCCAATGTGTAATTTATTCTTATTTAATTTTATTTGTTTTTCGAATGGTGGGTATTCAGAATCCAAGGCTGTACTTTTGGTGGTAGAAATATCTTGACAGGCCTCACACGAGAAGATTTGTAGTACTTTTTTTGTTTCTGTGTGATGTTTTATGATTATTTTTCATATGGACTTGATACACCAAAAATTTAAGTAGGCTCTATAGTTTTTTATTTCTTTGTATCCTTCCTATAAGTTGTATTAACCCACATAACTTTTACATATTCAATATAAGCAGCCATATATAATAAATGAAGGAAGAATAATGGTACTTCAGTATACATTTTTGTCTGTGTTTTTCATTCTATATAGTGAGTGTATGAACAAGAGATAAAAATATATTCCCTGAAAATTCCCATTTTTGGAATATTCCCGGGAAAATTCGTGGGAATATTCCCGAAATTAGAAATTCCAGGAATCTACCCATCTAGTCCTAGAATTTGAAGGCCGAGACCGATTCTTTCTCATCTCTTCCATCGGAATAAAAACGTATCCTACTAACCAAGATGACTATTCAAAGCTTCCTTCCTCCTCACTACCGGCCTAAACAAATCCTCCAGCATGTCGTCATTCTCATCGCCCTCCTCATCGCCTGACGGCTCTTCCCTGTGGTTCAACCCCTCGTCGCTGACCACCGACGACCCCACACTCCCCCCGTCGTACAAGGGGTCGTACGGTAACCCCATCGAGGCCAGCACGGGCCCGTCGTGCCAGATCAAGTCCAGCCCTCCGACCCGGCTCTCGCGGCCCGTCAGGACGCCGTCGACGTTGATGATGGTGAGCACGTCGTCGAGGAGATTGTATTTCATTCGGTAATCGTCGGGATCGGTCGCTGATAGCGAGGGGGAGGCGTTTACCTCGATCAACCATCTGAGGCGGAATGGAAGGAAGAACTGATATAGGGATAAGGATTATGGGGATAAATAGGTTCCTAGATGGAAATGGAAGGAAATGATTATCATGGGTATAAGCATATTGGAAGTATAAGTGGTTTCTTCATATGAATCTATTTTTTTCAATATTGTTAACATCGAAAACGTGACATACAGCGCATGCGTGCGAGTCGATTTAGCGAAATATAAGTTCTTTGATGATGACTTTTGAACAGCAGTTTGAATTATCAAAATTCTAATAGGCCTACATGAAAGAAAGCACTTATCTCTTCAATGCCTTCAAAGTGATGTGAAGACAAAATCATTAATCTTGCATTCCTAGATTTTCACAGATATAAATAATGTTTTTTGACTGTATACTTGTATAAGGTCCCGTTTTACGAATAATAAATTTGTTGATTAAGCGATAATTAGTGGATTATCTTGTTATTACCCTTTTGGTTACCAACTTTATTTTTGTACCCCAATTGATAATTAACTTAATTAACACATTTTTACTATTGGTAATATGGGCCCTAAGTTGAATACGTTTAAGACCGTAAATATATTATTTTGTGTTACCATATAGTAGGCCTACTTGCCTCTCTTCATAAACACTGACCATTCAAAGTTCCGATTCTTTTGGAGCTATAGCTAGTTCTAGCACGTCATTGGTTTGTTATATTATATAACAGTCCTGGTTCATGACAAGTAATTTCAACATGCAGTCAATAAATATAATTCAAATATAAAATTAAACGATGTATTATATAAGAGAAGTGTGCTCACGGTTTGAGTTTGTGGTCGATCAACACGTCATAGCCGTACAACTCGAAACAGCTCTCGTGTTGCAACATCATCGGCTTGACGCTCATAATACTCGTCATTACCAGCGTGCAGATGTCGTCCATCAGGTCCTGCACAATCTGGCAACCGTGTCGTGTCACCAGGTGGTCCATCAGCGTGTATAGCGGCCATTTTGTGCCGAGAGCTGTCGACTCGCGAGATCCGGGCTGGAACGACAAAATGGAGATTTTTCTTGTTTTATACTGAGTTTAACTACGCACTGTTTTGATAGCGCGGATCTAATGGCGTCGGATGGATGATTAATAAGATGATGGGATGATGAGATGACGGTTCTTGGATAATGGGAAGGATAGTGGGAAGAAAGCGGGCATGGCCAACTTATTTTAGGAACGGGTTTTTTCTTTCGAAGTGACTATTCGTTGAATCGGAAGTAGGTTTTAAATTGATTTTAGTTTATATTAAATTGGTTTAGGATGTCTGCTTGGTTAGGATAGTTAGTGCAGGTTAGTTTGGAAAGGTTATAGGCTCATTAAATTAGTTATAGGCTTGTAGGGTTATTTAGGTTATAACAGAACGTACCTTTAGCTGTATGGACATGTTGGTGAGATGGGCGCGGGTGTTGGAGAAGGGTGCAAGGGTGTAGTCGGTACCGCAGATGCGCGCGAAACCCTCGCGTGCCATCCACACTTTCAGCGGGGTGAACTGGGGGGAGGAGAGAGGATGGTGATCAGAGAATATAGCGTCTGATTGACGTTGCTGAATTAGGGAGCCATTAATTACTATCCTATATATGTTGAAATTGAAATAATTATAATTATATCTAGCTGGTTATACTAACCTAAAAATCATACATTGTAATATCGACTTATTTTTGAAAAATATAAATAGATTTTTCTTCAAGATTCGACATAGACCGAAGAATGTTAAGTTCATTCTGATGTCCAAATTTCAAACATATTCATTTTCATTGAATTGCGATTCTATTAGGAAAAACATGGTATAAGTAATTGAGAAGAATTGTTAATAAATAAATCCAAATTATAATAATGTTTTGCAATATTTTTAAAAATGGTAGACCTTGTATCGACAAAACAAGAAGGTTGTCTACCAACTAAATAACTGTAAAAACTTCGGGAATTACACAACAATCTAAAGGTGCGTGACACCAGCACCCCCTTTTTGAAAATTGGGACAATTTTTGACGTCAATCGTTTGTGCTTCGTTTGTGCTTGATTGTGCCGTTGAAATTTTCGTTTGTGCTTGATTCGTTCTGCCCTTGAATTGAATTTCAAAAAAGAGTGTGCTCTTGTCACGCTAGCACCCTCTTTTGAGAAAAATCAACATTTTAAACGATTGACGTCACAAATTGTCCCAATTTTCAAAAAGGGGGTGCTGTTGTCACGCACCTCAATCTAACTGCAATTGCACGGATTTAACGCTTTTGAAATATTTAGTTTTGTGTCTCACAAAACCAGTCCTAAAAAATACCCTAAAAATACCACAACTATTCAAATATAACTAATATTTGTATTAGTCAAGTTGGTAGACTCTTCCTTCCGTAAGAACAAGTACAAAGTTTCTTACCGATGTCACCAGAACATAGATCCTCAGATCAAATTTCTTCCCTTCGATCAGATAAGGTTTCTCAATGTAACGTTGCACCACATGCGTCTCGGGTAGCTGCAACGACCCGTCAGGTGGCACCAACATCCTACGTGGCAGATTCGACGCTGCCGCCTCAGCTACCAGTTCCTTCTGCCACTCGTACAGTTCGGACAGTTTGTTGAACAGGAATATGCCACGGCCTTGACAACCGGAAGCTGGTTTCATGATCCAAGTGGCACCAATATTCTGTTTGAAATCGTCGAGGAACGCCGAGTACGCATACTAGTGGGGAAAAGGTAAACTGAATAGAATGATGAATGTCCTTAAAGAGTTATTTTTACATAACATAAAGATAGAAAGATAGATAAAGATACATAAAGATAAACATGAGATTTACATAAAGATAGATTTAATCGTCGAGGAACGCCGAGTACGCATACTGGTGGGGAAAAAGTGAACTAAATAGAATGATGAATGTCCTTAAAGAGTTATTTGTACATAACTAAGTATTTGATTATTCATTTTGATCCATTGTATTGAATGAATGAATAGAAATATAGTCCTATATAAATAGTTAAATAATTACCCTGCAGTGATAGTAATAATAATGACTAAATAATACGACAATTACCACCTAGAAGACAATGAAAGAAATAATATATTTCCGGTAGTAAGAATTAACGTTTTATTCGAAATCAATAACTATGACTGAATGATAATGTTTGAAATATAAAAAGACTAAATATATTGGCCTACATGAAGTATATTTAATAACTATTCATGTAAATTGCCATGTATGAGTAAAAGCCTATATTCTATAAATAAGATCTAATAGATCTTATTCAAAGTTAGTCCAGTTCTATAATAATTATTACGATGGTTGTTTTTGTCGTTTTTATTTCACGGATAAAGAAAAATTTATCTTCTTAATTTTAGTGGAGGTGCCGGGTTTTATACACTAGGGCCTATATCCAACTGACAATATCATTGCGATTATTATTTCTTATATGAGCATGAATAGTGATTTATGTCACTGGTGTAATGTCTTCATCATATGTATTTTAATTTTTAGATGGACCCACAAATAATTAGAGGATAAGTTACGAGGAGAATGAAGAAAATATTTGGATGTCCACGATTAAGAGGTGCAAGCACGGAGGTTATGAAAATAGAGAAATTCATTTTCACATTTTTTTTTATTTGATAACGGACCAGTGTCATTGAAAAAAAAATGTATCAGCTCCAAAATAATTTTATGCTATTCAATTAATATGATATTCTATTTTTTTGAATTCATCTAGTTCCAAGATAATACGACAAAGAATACTAAGAATGAAATGAAATTTATAGATGCATTATCTTAAAACTTGAATCATATCATCTTTGTTTCATACTTCTGAAATACTCAAGTGAACCAAATGTAGGTTATAAGTTATTCGTAACCACCATGCATTGCTCACGTGCGGGTACTTACCTTAATAACTCAATCCAGCTAGAAACAAGAAATAAATGCAAATCATGCACACAAATAGAATATCACAATAATTAAAGAGCATGAAATTATCTTAATATACTATACTTTACACTCAATTAAACTGGTTCGTGAATATAGGAAAAATAATAAAAATTAATTTCTCCATTTTTTGGGAGCACCGTGCATTGCACACCCTTAAGATGGCAGGAGCGTGTAGCAGAGAAAGTTGAAAGGAGAGGAGAGAACTAGATAGAGGTAGAAGCTGGATTCTGATGGGAAAACAGAGAGACATGGAAATAACTAGTTGCACGAAGTGAAGAGGACGAAAATAAAAAAAGACTCAGAACTGTCAGGCATGCACTAAGGTCAAAGAGGACTTATCTGGTTTTGGTTTGATAGCACAGTTAAGAATTGACCAAAAAAATAGCTTCAAGCTTAGAGAAGTACAAATCGATAATTGACTGTGAAACATACATCTGTAGGCATACTTGTATCCACGGAAAAAAATGTCGTCTAATTACAAACAAATTGTAAAAAACTCTGGTTATTATTATTACGAAATGAAATTATAATTAAAAACCTTTATAAAGATTAAATTCTTTTGATACATGCACTTACATTTCGCATCGTAAAACTTATCACGAAAAAATCATAATACCCTAAAAATATCACAAATATACACAAATATATCAGTAAAAGGACATCACAACCCTAAAACTACATTTTAGCGAATAATGACGATATTTATTTCCCTAATTCTAGGGGAAACTAGATATAATCATCCCAAATTAAGAAATTATAATTTATATATTTGTCCTCTAGGACCCGGCCCTATTTCTGAGTCGTGACGTAGACATTACTCGATTCTGTTCATGTTTCTCCACAGAATTGGTAATGTCTACGTCATAGCTCATGGTCTCTGGATGACAAAAAAATTATTTTTACTTTCTGAAATTGAGATGATGATTTCTAGATCTCTCTAAATTTAAGGAAATTAATATCGTAATTATTCATTAAAATCTAGTTTCAGGGTTCTGATATCCTTTAAATTTGTGTTTGTTATGTTGGTAAACAACCTTCTTCTTTCGTGGATACAACATACGAGCATACAAGAGATCAACGACTAATAATTAAAATGAAAATTTTAAGAAAATGTTATTCATATTACCGGAAGTTCATACGTCAGTGGCATTATGTTACATTTTTCCGCTTCTGCCGGACGATTTTGACGGATGTGTAATTTTTTCAAATTTTTCAAATTCCTCGCCAGCAAATTCTTGCGTGTTAGCTCGCAGTGATTGCGAAAATGTGGCAACTTTTGATACGGTTTCAATTCGCTACAATTACGTTGAATAGGAAGAAAAAACACAACAAAAACTTATTAATTATTATGTTGTGATATAATCAATTAATTATATAATACAGTGAAGATAATTACTAGCGCGGTAATAAACGATTTAGGCGAGAAATATAATAATGGCATGATGTTGAGTCGTCATGCGATGATTCAATTGTTTTTATTACCCTCCACTCATGTACAATAATCTCAATGAAAAACAAATGAACACGCGCAGCGCAACGAGATTTTATTAAAATATACTTTTTGAATAACATCAAAATAATACAAAAATGAAAGTATTGGTTATTTTTCGCTTCATGTAAGTCGAGGTTTTATTAATTAAACCACAACATCTATCCGCTATAAACCATAAATGTGAAACGTAACCCAATTTAAGAAACACAACACACTTGAAAATGAGTATTTTTTCTTGATATTGATCTCTCAACATTTCTCTCGTATACAAATCAATCCTTTAATTGAATTTCAGGAATATTTTCACTTTATCAAAAAGTGTGAAGTTTTTCCCCATTATTTCCCATTTTGTGCGTACATATGAATACATATAAATAAATAAATGAATATATAATATATATATATATATATATATATATATATATATATATATATATATATATATATATATATATATATAAACGTGTGTGTGTGTATATACTTATTATCTATTATATTGAATAAGGTTTCGAAAGTCCACTCTGGCACCCTTTTGTAATTTCATTTGGCAAGGACATATAGTTTAACAAATTAATTTTAAAAAAGAATACATATTGGACAAAGTCGCCATACTTACAAGGCATCCATCGTCGCCTTGAGTTTGGTCGTTTCACACCAGTTAAGGTGCCAGTCGTGTTCGTCGTCCCGCGCATGCGTCCACCCTCTCCCCCTCAACACGTCTATGATCGTCGAGTCGACGAAGTCACACTTGTACTTGATCAGTTTCATGGCCTCAGCGTGCTCTTCTTTGGTCGGCTCAAAATCGTGGCGATGTGTCTCTGAAAGAATTACAGAAAATTTTAAATTAAAATAGGTTTATTATACACTTTGAGACATATAATAATTATACAGTGTTCTCGGTGGTGTGAAGATTCAAATGTCGCAAATCGTAATAATATGATGCAATATATGAGTTGACGGAGAAGTTTCAGCCCTATAGATATCCGCACAAAACCGCAACCAGCGATCCATGCACGGAAAGATCCCCACAAATCTGCATCAATGTCTTTCTTTTTTTCTTCATGTTGCTTAGCGACCCCCACCAACAGCTAGGGTAAACGGAGGTACAAATGAGAGTGTGATGAGAGGAGCTGAAGGAACTCCTACAAAAACCCATTTCCAATTATTTATTGTTTCATCTAAAATTAGGGAAATAAATATCATCATTATTCGTTTCAATCTAGTTTTAGGGTTGTGATGGTCTTTAAATATTTGGTACATAATAAATAATAATGATCATTCTATATTAAATGTTATGCATTAATCAACATAAGCAATAACATTAGAATATATGACAATAAAAAAAATAAAAAAAATAATAGAGATGATATAAGTTTGATGGAAAAGTCTGTATATAAAATCATATAATGAACAAAAGAAGAAATGCCTAGGTAATGTAATGACTGAATTGTCATATTATACAAGTGCTACTTCCTCAACACCCTGTACGTATCAGTGACATAATTCGAATCTCTCTTGTTCATTATCATCAATCATTCATCAACAACATCATCATCACAATCAAGAAATAAGTGTTGACGTACTGTATCTACCAGCAAAAAAAAAAGAAAGAAAGGAGGAAGATAAATGTTGAGAATGCTTGGAGTCAACTCAATTTATAGACAAATTCCATACTTCTATTCTTTAGGGATCGGTTGATCACTTTTAAATACTAAATAAGGGTCTTATATTTTACACTTTGACATTTGTAAGATCAAATATGTAATCTTTTCAATACAAGAACAATGTTACTTGAAAAAATAACTGCCAATTGATATAAATGGAAAAATGATTTTTTTTCTATATATGGTATGTATGTAAAATTAGATACAATATAGTTAAACATTGACTCAAACTTCTAAAATAATTAACTAGAACTCTTGTATAGCAATGATTTCGTTGTCTCCAATCGTACAACTTGAACCAAAAATAAAATTCCGTTTTCTGTTCGCCTGACACCTTTTAACCTTACTCCTGTTACCTCCTCACTCCTGACTCCTTATACCTGACGCCTGATGTAGTTATCACTACGTTTATTGGTTTAGTAAGGTAGAAAAAGACTTCTACTTCTGATCCAGGCTGTACAATATCTTCTTCTATAAATTAAATCAATTCCCACGAGCTGGGTTGAATGGAAATGAAAATTCCAAACGAGTTTATATCTTACGTATTTTACGATGAGGATATTTATAAACAAAAAATTACATTACATACCAACTTCGGCAAGGTATGACAGGTTAATATTACTTCACTTTAGTATGCAGTGTGCAATCACTCTAAGTGTTACAATTACAACAGGTTTATGAAGTGTGCATCGTTTTTAATTGCTATTTTTTTCATTTTACTTTCGTCATGCATGGTTTTAAAAAAGTCGAAAATTATTTCATACAATCTGTAACAATAGGATAGAAGTAAATCTATTTTTATGTCTTCAATGACATTTATTTGAATACATACTTAAATTATCAAGATAATTAAAAGCAACATTTATTTCGAAATTATAGTTTGAGGAAAAAATTTGAGTACCGTATTTAATAAGTTTATAGTTTTGAGTTATAAGTAAAGTAAGTACTTATACTATTAACTAGAAACTATAGGTACTTACATGCATTACGATTCAAAATAATGTCAATTAAGTTCTCATTATGATTACTAGTTAAATTTTTTAATCAAATAATACAAGAATCATAAATTATAATGTATAAAAATAAATTGGATGCTTTTTTTATTCATATTAAAATTGAAATCTACGTGCTCTGCATGTAAGCATATACCTACATGCATAATAATTATATCATATCTGGATATCTATCCACAACTATTGAGATTTTTGAGAACATTCTCAGAATTAAAAACAAATCAGTCGAATAATAAAAATTATAAAAAATAATACTACAAAAAATGGGATTAAAATTCAAGTTTACGAAATAGATAAATCCCAATTGTTGATACAATGAAATCGTCGGAATTTTATTGGTAATTAATAAATGTATGTCACTATTATGAGTCATAAATACTTGAATTACTACAGACCATGATTACTACTCATAACATTCGATTTCATTGTTGAAGTATTCTAAACAGTTTGTACGAATTACCCCCTTAGTGACAGGCATTAAACTTCTAACAAAATAATCAGCAATAAAATTTAAATCAATACTAATTTGTCATTACTAAGCGTGTTCGATTACGTTTACTTCCTCATTCAATGACTTGTGAACAATTGCAAACATGCCATACTATAAGTTTGAATATAGTATATAGTATTGAATTTCAGCTGACGTGAATAAATTTTACTGAACTTGATTCGCGTAGCGACAGTAAAATAAAGAAGATGGGAAAACCGAATTCGTTGACGTATGTATACCTAATGTATAACATCTATGATTTGAAATAGGCCTATATATATATTGAACATATATATCAATTCTATGATTTGTTTAAATACAAGCACAGCCTTTAAATCACTTTCAAACATAAGCTTGGTGGGCCTAAGATGAGCGTTGTTTGGTTTGAACATCGCAGAATTAATGCAAAGTTAATGCACAAATGCAAATATCATATCATTTTAATGCTAATAATCTGCTCATATTTCTACACCTTAGCTGACTACGTACATTCTCTCCAAAATAGTAAGATAAGTTCCATTTCTATGTGAAATTTGAATATAATCAACATTTAAACACCCCAAATCCCTACTTGCAAAAATCACTAATTTATACAAAACTATCCCAAATGACTTTACAAAATAATATTCACATAAATTCCAAATTGTTCTTCAGTGAATAATAAACAATACTGCATCCTCTCATACACTGATACTTCATTCCACTAGAATTGGAGGACTCGATCGACCGTCTCCCCTACACATTACCACTGACGGTCGATTGTGTCGACCCGCCAACACTAACAGAATCATCGTTTGTCTAAATCCGGTACGCACTGCCCAAGAGATACAAAGAAAGTGTAATGTAATGCGAAATAACTACTTATAAAAGTGTTAAACATGCTCATATGCACATGCTACAAGTATGTGTTTCTTTCGTGCATTGGCCTCAACATTGCCTATCTACATTATCTTCATGCGTGAGAGTTGATGGGTTGAAACACCTGGTTGGTAATGGTAAGGGATAGGTGAGACGGTCGATCGGAGCAGTAATCACTTGTGAATTAATGTGTAGGTCCAGAAGGTGATTTCGTGATATATCAGGGTTTGGGGTTAATAACTTTTGGATCAGATAATGATTCGAATTTTATGATACGAATTTGTATACGAATTATTAATGAATGCATATTATATGAATAAATGTATTTATTTAATGGAGCACTAGTTGAATAATACATTATAAATGTCGAAAAACTGAACCAATTTGATCAGTTTGTGAAAGTATGTGTAATCTAAGATAAAATTTTGGGGACTAGCTCAAAACTTTTCCTATTATTTTGAAATACATAGTCTTGAATACTATGATTCCAATTAAATTGCTATTGAGCTTGTATGAAAGCGTAATACTAGGCCTATATGAAGAAGAAAAATTCGCGAGAGATCTTTATTCTTCCAAATTGTTGCAGAATGAAGAGAAGAAAACTTGAACAACGAATTACAATAATCGTTGTGGTTATAGACATATAATATAGATTTCAAATACTTTCTTAAAAATGCGAATAGATTTCATTCTTAAAAATCTAACCACGTCCCTTTGAATATTACTATTATGTAAGATCCAAACACTTTTCCACAGATAATATACCTAGATATAACATAGTTGCCCAAAGGTACTCTTTCGAAAATGGAAATTGCCCAATATGTTATGTTATTCATACATTTCTCTTTCATTTCTGCCAGAAAACATTGAAAATTAACTGTGTCTAAAATGTAAATTACCCTTCAAAATGTTTAATAACCTAGTTCATAATAAATATTCGAAGTACACAGGCACGTAGAAAAGGGGAGGGGGAGGTAGGGAAAAATAATTTCCCCCCCCTACGGATGTTTCTGACCCGCTACTATATATGCCTTGACACCCTCACAATCACTTAATTCAGTCAGAGTACTTGTATTTCTTGTATTTTTGGGGGGACTTTTTTTTAATTATTTATGTAGCTAGCCTTGCCTCTAATGAAATATTTCCGTTATCTACTGAGATTTTATCAAGATTTTACTGAGATTTCACTAACTAAATCGGTAAATTTTAATATCGCAACAAAGATTAATGATTTGAGGCTTCACTTTGAAGATATCATACATGCAATTTTTAAGTAATAGTGTTTTTAGTGTTTTTAAGTAAACATTTAAGTATAACAATTATATCACCACTAAATTATTTTCTATTTATGAAATTATTTTAATATGACGTAAAAGTGAATTTCAATTATAAATTATTACAGTTAATTGAGATATTAACCTGTTATCTCAGAGCATGTATGGAGATATATGTGAAGTTATTAGGGACAATTCCCAATCAGAATAAATTGCTCTTTATCTCTTCCTTATATTTTTTTAAAGTCAAGAGGAGTGACAAAAATCTATAGGGGCCTATATAATAACATAATTAATTTGTAAGTGAATCTTATGCTAGGGAGATGAAACATAAGTGCATATATATGAAGATTGGTATAATTACTATTTATCATTTCACATTTCACTTCACTTACTATTTATTGTCGTAGTATATAGAAAAATTAAAAAAATTATATTCTCAACACTATCAAAAGTAAGGTAGGTATTCCAGTGTCCAAAGAAAATTCATACTTCAAAGCCGACAAAACTAGCATTTGAGTTCCAATTCAAAGTATTTATGTCTACATTCAAGTTAGACAAGATAAAACAATTACCTCGTTGTCGACATCATGTAACGCATGCCTAAAGCAAGGGCGGTTACATCTTTCCATTGTATTGTCCAACAATTGACAACTGAAACAATTGCTTTGAATAACAGAAAAACCCTGCCTAAAAGGGATGTTAGGACTTTCACTTGAAGACGTGAAACTGAGTTAATCTGTAGATACTGCTAATCACTATTTTGGACAATCATATAAGTAACGTAGTTTGATTGCGTAAGAAATAGATCATGTAAGAAATGAACTAAAGAGAGAAACCTGACTTCACGCATGTGTTAGTAAAGTCACTCACAAAACTATTACAATAATATTTCGGTTATATTTCTATTGTATTTGTATTTGTATTATTATATTGCATTATGGTATCATTATATTATATTATATTATATTATCATTGTATTGTATTATTATATTGTATTATATTATTGTATTTCTATTATTGTATTGTATTTGTATTGTATTTGTATTGTTTTTGAGTTATATATGGTTAGGTTTATTTTGTGGTCCTAAATACTGGAGAATGAGAATTTGAAATTAATTATGTCCATGTCACATCGACCATACAAAATTATTCTTATTATGAATGAATTATTATTATGAATTATTTATATTATTAGTTATTAGGAATGTTATTATTAGGTAGATTGTGACGTTATTATCAACTGAGTATTGGAAAAATGGTTGGGGATTATTATTAAGGCGATATCAGGTGTAGGCTGCATTGTACCATTTCTTAACATAACTTGTAAATTATTTTCTTTCTTCAAGTTACCAACTCTAATACTCATTTTTTCATTTCTGATGCTATACTTTCGTACCTTTTGTACCTTTTTTCATACTGAATTCGTATCACTTCACCCCATTACTGCTCATTACTTTCCATTACTTCATTACTGCTCAACTACTAACCACATTTCCGATCGTAAGTGGCCGTGTGTTTACACCAATAACTTATTGCACTAGTAACAAAAGCTACTGTCGTAAACTTACAACCGTTGGCGTTAGTAACTAGTAAGGTTAGGAGTACTATACTGAGAATAAAAATAAGTTGGTACAGTTCCAAGATTATAGTTCCCACTGCATTCTCAAACTCTCACTAAGTGCGCTTCGTTGTTGATTAAAAGGATGTATTTCAAAAATAATGCTCTAAAGAAAAAGAATGAAAATCTTACCAAACTAGATATACTATGATTTCAGGACTATTTCATCTCTATTTTATGTGAGATACTCGTTTTCTCACTCATTTTTATTTTTCTCACATCTCATTTATCTCAGGAAACTATCTCATATAATAATGACATATTCCATCTCATATTTTATGTGAGATACTCGTTTTCTCACTCATTTTTATTTTCTCATATCTCATTTATCTCAGGAATAGGGGTCCAGAGGGAACGCAACCATAATTATTGACAAGTAGCTTCTCTATCGTGGGATGGGAGTAATAAAAACGATGTGTAGGGCCTATTACTTATTCCAGGCTGTAGATAATAATGGCGTAACCCCCCCCCCCCCGATCAGACTTTGTTGGTACCAGGTGTATATGTATCATAGACCATTATTATGACTGCTTCCTAAAATACATACTTATAGTTAGGTGTCAGTTAACGCGTTTGTCACGTCTAAACTGATATCATTAAAATTGTATCATAAAATATAAACGAATTTGGAATTTTGGTTGAAATGATACATGTAAGGACTGGTATTTGCATGGTACTTGCCGTGGTCAATGATGGTGATACAAAAAATAAATTTGTTCATGAGCTATAATTAGCGGATTAATTTGTTATCTACACTGGTTATTACCAATAGTTATACAACATGTACCTATTTCTGTACCTTGTACCTTAGATATTATGAATTGGTTCAATTATATTTTTATAATTTCTAAATCTAAATATATTCTGAATCAGGTATAAACTATCGAAAATGTGACCACTGTTTCATTTGCTCTTCTCTATAATATTTTCAGCTAAAAATATTCTGGGCCAAAATATAAGAGTAAAAAAATCACAATTCACCATACTGAAAATAGTTATCAATTTATTTATGATATTTTCTACATCTGGGTCAGTTCTTTAAATACTATTTTTTAATAATTATACTTTTACAACTACATTTTGTTGTACATTTGCACGAGCCTGTACGATACCGTACTCACAGTGGCCTGAATCATACGCAACACAATCTCGTGAAAGTGGTCGATCTCAGAGGATTTCGGAAAGTGCGATCTAGATCAGAGAATGGTCATGTCTTTAGATATCAGTCCTAAGGTCGAGTCATATCTCTGTAAATACATCGTACCCCACGCAATATTGTCCAGCGCACGCACGCTTGGTCATAATTATATGAATTTGGAATTATAATTTGCATTGTTTGATTATGAGTGTATTGGTATAATCATAGCCACAATCTTATGGAAATGAATAAAGTTAGGTCTAAATGCGAAAGAACTGAGGTATTTCATGCATTGTATCAACATGTTTTAGAAACAGTTAGATCGAAAATGATATTAATTTCGTGTTTGCGAATGAGTACGTAACGAGTAAAACTGTTCAGTGTGAAATAAAATAGTAATGTTTTTTCATATTTGACTAACTGATAAATAACAATATATAACAATATATATATATATATATATATATATATATATATATATATATATATATATATATATATATATATATATATATATATATATATATATATATATATATATATATATATATATATATACAGCTCACATTTCTAAACGTTATATACCATAATCTGAATACATTTTCTTATATCATACAATTATTTACGAATTGGGGTTTCACTAAATATATTTAATTTTTACAGGTATGGTAATTAATGAACCATTTTTTCTATACTTATGTCACTTTCTCAAAATACATCAATTCAGAAAAATTAAAATAAGCGTATTTTTTGTATGATATAAAAACAAGAAATGTATACAAAATTTGTGTTTATAATTAAAGCTAAGAAGAAAATTAATAAACAATTTGAATCGTAAGCATGTATTCCTATTTGATGTAGATTTCAAATATAGTGAATTGATTTTGAAAAATTCTCTGAAAAGTTTTAAATGTGTTGAAAATATAATTAAATATAGGTCCGCCTCAGCACAAATATATATTTTTCTCAACTTCGTATAAGGACCAGTATTATAAATCCAAGCTAAATAATTATTCATTTTCTTCTTAATTTAATACGATTCACTAGATACCATCATGATCTTCATTATAATCCTTGACTAACACTTAGTTTTCTTATATCTAGACTCCATAATATCGTCTCCAAGTGATAAATAAATCACTAAATACCACAATAAATTTATACCTGCATCGGCTGCTAAAAGGAAACAAACTAAAACAAGAACGACGAGATCAAAACATGTTCTTTTCACTTATCCATTCTGACAGGTGAACACAAAATGCAAAATATTTATTTTAATTCGAAAGTAAAAAATATAGAATCTGGACCGTGACCCGTTCGAACAAATATAAGTCGATACTGACAGAACACACATTTCGTGTGGATTCTATACTTTAAAATTCTTAATCACAAGAATTAGAAAAACGATTTACTTTTAATGCAGGTAATCTGGTTAGAAAGTAGAGATATTTCTGGACCGTGGCCGAGGAGGGCCAAACAGCTATTTTATATATACTTAATGATATTATTTCAAATAACTATATCACTATTTATTTATATATGAGAAAACATGTTTCATGATTACTTGAATCAAGATTCGAGATATTTGTGATATCATTCAAGTTCTTCTTCGGTTTCGGCCTGTGATTTTAACATAATTCAAGTTCAATATATATATAAATACATGCAACACATAAAGTCGTGTTCACCTGATACAGAATTATTTATAAATATTGAATGAAAGGTCTCTGTTATGAAAATGTATATACATATTTATGTACATATAGGCCTATATAATATGGTAGGTCCAGAGGCCCGCCATAGGAAAACAAACGACCGCGATTTTCACGTATTCTTCCAACTACTTGACATAACGTCTTTGTCAGTCAATGGTTGGAAAACAATGAAAAACGTAAATAGCGCTTCGAGCTGTCAAGTGACGTCACCCATTGTTGAAAGAGACAGACAACAATGTCCACCAGTTGGAATTGACCAATCAGAATGTTTGGTAGTTCACCAGTTCACTTTGTTGCTATGGTAACGATTGTATTGTCATTTATTACTTGACAGAAGACTATTGGTTTAGAGACAACTCAAGAGTCCATGGGAGTCGATTAGGCGGAATACCAGTTTGTTGGTGATAAATTTTGAACGGTATTAGATATCGATATTCTGGAAAGGAGGCAAAACACCTAAAATTTTAATACCTTAAAGATGGTGTGAGTAACTATTTATGTCAGGTGTATACGCTTGAAAATACACATGTTTAACGCGTATACGCCTGACGATTATGCTATGTGAGATGAATATCATCTATTACCTACACCATCTTGTAGATAGTGAAAATATCTGTGTTTCACTGTTTTCATCATTTCGATACATCATACCGTTCAAAAGTTATCACCAAAAAACTGATATTCCGTCAAATCGACTGCACGGTCTTCTTGGTGAGGTAACGTAGCAACAATGAAGGCATGTTTTACTAAGCCTATTTGATTTCACTACACACTGTTGTTTTACTGCATGATCTTCTGACCACTCCAGTACAGTATCGCTATCAGTGTTACTAGAGTGTTACCATGTAAGAAACGTGATTTAGTGTTACCTTCTTTTAGCATTTCAACGACACCGGTATTCAACTATTTCATATTCTCTGAAGAAATGAAAACATTATAATCTTTAAAGTTCCACTCTAATCTAGAACAAAATAATCATGCCAAGAAACTTAACTGAGATATAAAGATATGTGTAATTGAAAATCTAATATGATATAGTTTCTTTTTTATGCTAGGGAACATTACATATTGAAACAATACTTTAATTACAGGTCATTATCAAAATACAGCCACACTTAATTGCTTCTTCACTTGAATTAATAGTCGTAACTTAATTGTTTTGAAAATTCAGAGGAACTGAGAAGTCTTCTGCCTAAGAGGTTTGTAAGAGATTGTATAAGGAAAGTTAAATATCGGTTAATGTAATAAATCTCGAAAGAGAACTAGGCGGAAAATAGCATAAATACGAACGTCGAAAAAGGTTTATTTCGAGTTAAGACATGTATATAATTTTTTTAAATAATGGTGCAAATTCCGACAGTATGTGTATAAAATGTATATATTTATATTAATTTCAATTTATAATATAATGTAATTTACTCAAATTAGGAGGAAAGAATGAATAATTCAATAAATTCAAAATTATTCAAGTCTTATCTTTCAATATTTGAATGAAATATAATCGAAGAAATATATATCAAATGAATGGATATTAAATGTTTCTTTTTTCAATGTGATATAAGATCATTCATTTTGTGATACACAGTCATCATTTGAAGCATAATAGAAATATCTCCACTCATATTTGATTGGTTCAGCACAATAACCACATTATTTTCATTCAATTTATTGATAATTAGATTGGCAAGTAAAAGAACACATATGCATAAGACCTATATGAACACTCTTAAGTGATATGTTACGATTCCAAAATGAGTATTCTGCGAACGTGTCTGGGCCACTACATCTAACATTTCAAACCCTCAATTAACTGCAAAATCTAGTTACATTTAACGTTCTTTAATTACAGGTTACTTATACTAAATTGTCATAACCAGTTCTCTCACATCTGTGGGTTACTATTTAATTAGGATAAAAAGTAGAAGATAGAACCTTAATTATAAAAATCAAGACAACAATGGGAAACTATAATAATACCCACGAGATTTAATTATCACATGACAACAGTGATCCTATCTGCATTTTGATTTAGTAGGCCTAGTTCTCTCTTATGCTTTTTGTAGGTATTTTATCATTGTCAAAAAACAAAGCTAAATAATTATGCGGGTAGTATCAACAAATTATATTCATTGGGTTTGAATTAAATTGTGAATTATATTATTGAAAGTAGGAGAATTGGTTCATATATCTGGACTTATCTAGACTATATCTAGGACTTTTATCTGCAGTAAAAAAGTATGGTCAGAGGCAGCACAGTCCTGGTGTCAAAGTTCCTTTTTTTTAAATTCAAAATAATTAAAATCGGGTGGTTCGTGAGGACTGAAAGGGAAAATCAGTAATTATAAAGATAATCCGATTAAATAGTTCCTGTAACAATTTATTTAAATATCTCCATTAGTGTTTACTCCACAGTACAACTCGATAAGTGAGGATCTTATATCACTCATGCAATGTTGGTGGATCGACACTTCATATCGTTATTGCTATTTCATTAGGAGGACGGTCGATCGGACCTACTCTCAAAAAAAGAAGTGTAAAATAGTCTGAAATGTTTAGGATTTCCGGACCATGTGTGACAAATTAATTCAAGTTGATATACCGGAAATAAGATGTTTGAACGCACTGACCTGTTCCCTAATGCTCGAAATTACTAGCTTTAATAACTCATTGTAATAGAAAAAGATTCGACAAAGGCTTTACTCATTTTCTGTGTATTTTCTGTGCACGAAAATAGCAAATAAGGGAAGCCACTTTTTTTCAATCGAAATTTTTAAATTTTTCAATCATTGAGTTGGACATTTTGACAACAATTTAGCAACAGCATTTTGTTTTTTCCTTTCCATTTTTTTTTGTTACACAAATATTTTAAAAAAAATGAAAAATGATTCAAGATTTACACCATCCAAATCGATTCCTCGCTACCTCTATATTCAAACCTTGGATTACAATATCAGGTTTTGGTCCTTAAAAATAGAATAATGATTCTACATTTACGCTTGCAATCAGCGAAGTTCTAAAAAAAAACAATTCAGTAAAAGTGAGAGTAAGAGAAGAGCCAAGCCTTTGTAGACAGGTCACGAATTCGCGCACAAGTCATGTCAACCGGTCATTTCATAAATCTGTTTGTTATTTGATTACTAATAGCTTTAAAATCAGATGTATCATCACACTATTATATAACTTTTATAAACCCACTTTCAGATGACCATGCTATTTTGAAAGTGTTGTATTTTTAAATCGAACACATATTTACATATTGCTTTGTCAACTCAATAAGTTGATTCAAAGAAAGGAAATTTGAAACTGATAAGAAATATTGTTTATTATCATAATGCTAATCTTTAAATAACAATGAGGAAGAAGAAGCACTTATTCTGAACGTGTACGGAGAATTTTGAAAGTGCATATTGGACGTCCGCCTGTCAAGACTTCATGTGACTCTTGCGAAATCTGCCTCGCTGTGTCTTTGTTCCTATATGTATATCTTTTACGTAGCCAATCACAGATCCGACGAATCGATAAATGCGATTGAAAATTGGAATCAACACTCACACTTGAGCATCAACACTTGATTAAAAGTACATTTGGGCCGCCAATTTTTTATTTATCGAATGAACAATTTTGAGAAGAACACTGAAGGAAGAAAGGTGGTGAAAAATAAACTTATAAATATACATATAAGATGAAAAACAATATATTCATACGTTCACTCGTACATGTTTTGAAAAATAAATTGAAAAAAAAAATCACAAGTCCCAGAAAGAGTAGGCCTACATTGAACGTTTTTAAATTTGTGTGCGAAAACAGAGATCCATTTTTAGAAATCATCATTCGAACTTTGGCAAGAGAAGAAGTCACCAATAGTACTTATATTTATCCCTCATCAGCGCGGAAAAATTTGTAACGTTGTAAAATTGGCAATGAATAATTGTGACATATGAAATATTCCAGATCGACATAATATTACATATCCAGTTATAGGGCCGTGTATGATCTACTTTAACGTCTACGGTCTAGAGCATAACACACACACGATTTCTTTCGAAAAACATATCAATACACTGGACATAGCTCATTAGAATCTCTTATAGCTCAATTTGCGGGAAAAGAAAGTTCGATTTGAACTCTTAATACGATACTGACTGACCTATCCTTCTACAACAAGCAACCAATTTGATGTAAGACCTCAAATTTATGATAATAATTCATTTTATAATCTCATTTTTCATCTACTTCGTAAAAAAACGAAAGTTTGAATGCGTAATAGCGATTAGTGATAGAAATTGACCTGTCCTAACATCATTTATTAAGTAATTCTCAATTTGATTGCATTATTCATGCGTTATACAGTGAAGTTATTCACTATAGCAGTATGTGAATAGTTGCAGCATCGATATGTTTTCGTTTTCTAGGAGATTTAAACACAATCAAAATGATATTGCTAGGTGTATATCTTGATGTTCAGTAAATCGTACTTATAGTCTTTTTCACAGGTTCTAAAATATCCACCTAGAATGAAATACCACTGATCACGGCTGCATGAAGGCGGTGGTATAGCAAGCAGAAAGCGCATGCGCACAGAAAAAAAGATATGAATTGATAATATTTTCTATCATATTTCTAAATTAAACATGACTACCCGTGCTGAGAATCGAAATAGGGAACAACGTATCAAGAAAAACTGAAGATAAATTAATAATCGTGAACTAATCAAGATGATTTCAAAGAAGTAAAGAATCTACGAACTTTTCAACAAAGTAATCAATGTCTTGGAAAACAGGAAACTTTCAAGTGGATATGTACTTTTCAACATCTTGAACATCTTGGATCATGAACTTGGTTTGCACAAACTGGAATAATACAAAGTGATAGACCTGACAGGCGATTGGTCCGAATAGAATTTGTATCATAGTTCACACTGTGTCAAGATGGAATAAAGTTAATCGAACTGAGAATTGTTGACATTCGGCGTCCCACAGGGATCCGTATTAGACCCTCTCCTTTTCTTTCTCACTGGTCAACGATTTTGCTTGAAGTGTCTTAGCACAGTAGCGTAGCCCCAATGGTAGTGTTATCCAATATGCGTATGACGCAATTGAATAATTGTAAAGTCTAGAAACAGGAGGCATCATCTTTAATCTGAACTCTCAACCGTGCTATAGTATCTTCAGCTAACTGGTTCCAAACCAACAAACTAATCCTCAATGAAAGGATAACTCGGACTAATGTTCTTTCCTCTCGTGATCAGATTGATTTAGTTTTGAAAAACGGTACTGTATTGACTTACGAAATTTTCAATTTAGAAGCTATCGTCGAATACCACATGAACCGGGGCCCACTTACTCTAGATCAAGTTTCTAAAATCACTCGTTGCATTTCAAGATGATAAGTCTTGTTTGCCAATGGAATATCGAAACCCTCAAAACAGTTGAAAGTTCTGGTGAATAAAAGGCGCTAGATTAGATGTCGGTAAGTTCTATTTCTTGAATTGGACAGGTAGGGATTGGAATAAGCTTAGTAGTAGAAGTATATTTGAGGGGGATGAAATAGGGTTGAAGCTATTCCGTCAGAAGGTTAGGGAGGCGATAGGATAGGATAGATAGGGAACTTGCCACCGCGCATTTATGTGCAATTGCAAGAGTTTCAATAATAATAAAAAAATACAAATATTATGTATTTTGTATTTTATGCGGAGTGCCAATAGATTCTGTCATCGCGGATTGATCTTATTGGGATCGACTTACGTTCAGCAGTCTGGCATTCATTGCCCAAGAGTCTTGACGAGTCAAGATATCGACACGTTATTGTGACTCATGCTGTCTTTGCTTCCAAACATCACAAATTCTTCCACTTGCGTACTTGTATATTCAAGCTGTTTGCTATATTTATAATTATATCTATAATATAAAACTATATTTATAACTGTCTATTTATAAGATCGAGTCAACACTGAACATTTTCCAGACGGTAGCAACAGTTTGCATACAACCAGAAGTGCATCGTAAATTTGAACATGTTCCCTCTCACTTATCGACATATGTTCAAGATATAAACTTATCACTGAGGTGTTTGTACAGTATTCAGCTGGGATTTTTTATGATAAAGATGATACTTTATGATCATTCATTTTTAAAGAAATAGTTACTTTAAAATGCTTTTTTACTGAGATGTGTTGGATTCGGATCCAAGAGTATCATTTGACCGACACTTATTCATGAAATACTGTATCTGAATTTAACAATAGTATTAGGTTTAATAATGAGATTGTAACTATGTTTGTAAACAATGAGCATGCTCATTGTAGCTTTTACTGCTCAAAAATACAGTTGCAAATTCAAAACCAGAGAAGGAGATACATTGGCAATGAAAATTAATAAACATTGAAATGCATTACATATTTTTAATCGGTCATATACGAATGAAAGCCACCCTCGATCGTGGCTCAGTCTACTGAGGTCGTGATATATAAACTCAGTCCAAGTCATGCGTGGGTTCGAGTTTGCATAATGCCTGGGTATTTGAACGCGACATTTCACGTATCATCACTTCATCGTTTCATTATAACCTACTCCATAAAGTCTAGCTGTTAATGGGGTCGTCGAGGACCATTAAATACAATGAATAATGCCCGGTTTTACAATAGTTCGTCGAAAGTTAATCAAAAGTTAACCTTTTATGTTCAAAATATGAAACTTATACGACTGAGGTGAGCTGTATATATATATATATATATGAGTAAAACTGGACCATATAACTAGACTAACCGAGTCTTTACGACATATTGAAATAAGGGCCGAATCGTAAAGGATTAAACAGCTCCTTGAAATTATTCTGAAGAAGTATTTACGAGCATATTAATCAATACTAGACTTTTTAAAAGAAAAATAACCAGAACTGCAGATTCGAATTTCAATACATTTTTTACTGAACGCGAAAAACAAAAACACGAATAAATTCATTTATAAATAAGTTAATTTGTAAAATGAAATGCAACCCATACATTCAACAATAAAATATATTTTTAATCTTCTCACTACAGAAAAATAACAGATAAATAAAATAACACAACAGTGTGATAATGATGTTTTAATTAATACGATGTTAACGACCCCACCAATGAGTAAGTTATTTGGGAATACAAAACTGCCATGACGTCAGCTGTTTTCGAACCAGTTCCAAGCGTCGGTTTTCACAAGCTTATAAACAACCTCGCCGCTTGAAACGTGCACTACACAAAGAAAAACAATTACAAGATGGTCGCTAATGTGATTGATAAAAAACTCTGGTCAATGTATTTTATAGATTGATAGCTTTGTCTCGTACTAATCGTCGATCACTCACAAGTTGAAAAATGTAACTACTTAACTTATATTGATAACCGCTAAAAGTAAACTCCTGTTACGAAAGAAACGTAGGATAGTTTTATTGTTTTATTAGTTGAATTGTATAAAATAAAATGTATTAAATAAATGAAATAAAAGAATAGTATTTTACAGGTGTTAGATGGACAGGGAAAGTCTCCAATGGAGGTTGTCTGAAAGACATGGAGCAGTTCAATAAAAAAAATACATAATGTATATATCCGATAGATGATATATTTACAATAATGATTATTATTATTCAGTATTTTGTTCCACAAATAAATCAAGAATATGATTGCTGAATACAAAATGTACTCATTTAAAACTATTGAAATTAACGATAATTACGTATTTGAAATAATAATAACATATAACAATAGAATGAGAAACAAAATATAAGTTGATAAGGTATCATTGTAATATGAGCAGGAAATAATAAATAATAATGCTTAGGCCTACTTGAAATTAAAAAAGATAGGCCTATATTACAAGAAAACTACAGTGAAAGCATAATAAATAAACACGATGTATTTAACATCTTTTTGTCTGATAATAAAAGTGTAAAAGTAAAAACGTGTAAAAACTAAATTGGAAGAAATAAAATTCCAAAAATACTGATTCATAAATAAGTATTTACAGTTTTCGCTCAAGACTCCAGTGAAATAAAAAATGAATATGAAAAAAGTTCAAAAGTTAACGTTATTTTTGCGTTTTGTAACTGATTTTAATGAGTACATTACCAGAATAATAACCTCGAATGATTTTTAAATCCAAGATAAGATTCAAAAATAACTCGAAAAGCAGAAAATAATAACGGAGGACAATTATGTGATAAATTATATTATTTGTTTCGAGAGATGTTTTAGGAAAGTAGAAAAGTAAAAAATTGGAAAATGATTAAGATGAAAGTTCATTACACTTTTAGGATTCTCCGTTACACATAAAAATTAGAAATAAATCAAGTAGTACTTAGGTATAACAGGAGGAAACATTGAAACAGTTGACAAATGAGAAACGGTAAATGATTAGTTTGTATGATTGGTTGTACCTTTTACCTACTCACTCAAAGCGTACAATAATGAACGTATATTTTCAAGTTTGTGAGAAAATTGAAATAGCACTTTTCAATAATCTTCATTAAAATACCGGTATTGAAGATATCAATAGAAAATATAGCATGAATCTAACGAATCAATATCATCCTGAATTCAAAGTCATCAAAATGTATTGAAAACGTAAAAGATTATCAGATAATAAATAATTCAATTTGACATACTGAAAAAAATTGGTGTTCGTTTTTTTTTTTCATGTTTTTCTGTCGGTTCTCTACAGGTCAAACGGCTACAGCTATCAACTTCAAACTTTTTCAATATGGTTCCTCATCTAACTTAGATCTGTATAGTTTTGTGGTATTATCGGGGGGTAACTTTTTTATATGGATTTCAGAAATTTCAAAAATACCCATTAGAATAACATAGCGGAAAAAAAGGGAATATTTTTATTTTCCAAAAAGATGAAATTTTGCCTGAAGTTGAATAACATTTTGATACACATTTCTAAAAAATTTCAGCTTGATCAGGTCAGCCATATTGAAGAAAAAAAATGTGCTAAATTGGTATCACTCGAAGCAGTTCTTAACCATCACTACCCATACTATTACTATCCGCTCGTCTAACAACGCATATGGCGTTTTCCTAGTATGAAACAATTTTATAGCAGCTCAATATCATTTCCCTTATTATATCATACAACTTCATATATTTCACAGACTCATCCATAAAAAAACACCACTTACCTCGTTATCCTAGTCTATCAAATCAATAGCCGATCAGAACAATACCATGTTATCAGAACTGGGGACAGACGAGAATCGAGCGTGGCCAAAGGAACAATAATCACGACTGAAGGCACAATGAGAACCACCGCCATGAGCGTGCAAAAGACGGGAGGAATTCTGGGGAAGATCGCGATCTCGTTACGGTCTAGTGGCTCGCAGTGGCTAGTTTAGTGGCCACTACTGGGAGCACAGTGCTCCCCAGGCACAAGTATGTGCATTTCGAGGTTGAAAAGTATTTATACCAGGAAAACGCTACAGATGTGTTGTAGGATGAGCGATAGGCATATTTATATGAAATGTAATGGAGAGATATAACTTATATGCACCTTGAGTTCCAAACAATTGTCACTGCCTTTCTGTTTACTCACTAGGAAAACGCGTTATGTGTTTCCGCGTTGATGGATGAGCTAATGAGAATGACATTGAATTCTTTCAAAAGTTATATCAGTTAATGTTTTGACGGCATTCAGTTAAAAAATCAATCTTTCCATTTGGTTGGTTTATTTCGTTGACTATCTCATGAAGGAAATATTAGATGCAATTTAATATTATATATTGTATATTAGACTACTATATGAGACGTGATGACAGCTGTATACATATACACACCTTGAGACCATCCTCTTATAATCATTACTCATACTCAAAATTTCTTCGATAATAAGAAGGCCTTGTTTAATCGTTCTCCACTAATTGGTGACACTTGTTGCTTGGATTTAATTGGTTTCTTAATAGCTTTAAAACATGTGTAAAAATGTCATTAAATAAGTTTTATATCTAAACGACTGATTGGATTTCAGTAAAAGTTTGCAATAATCTGTATCATCATTATATTGAGATTTGGAGAAAATATGAGTTTTTTCGAAAGACATTTCTGTACCTAAATTCTTCTCTTGCTTTTTTTTGTCATTATATAATTTTTTATATCAAAACGACTGATTGGATTTCAGTGAAAGTTCGGAATAATGTGTATCATTATTATATTGAAATCTGGTGAAAATTTGAATTTTTTCGAATGACATTTTTTTCACGAAAATTTTTCTCTGGCTTATTCTTATGGGTAACTTGGAAAATGGAAAATTAGTTTTCTCAGAATGTGTGCAATCGATTGCGTATAAAAACTAATGAGATTCAATCCATATGATGACACATGGGCATGCCAAGTTTCAATCGATTTTGAATTTTTGTCTGACCTGTAGAGCGCGAACAAAAAAAAAAAAAAAAAAAAAAAAAAAAAAAACATGTACATTTTTTTCGGGTCACATTTTAATCGTTCTAAATTAATTGGTGATACTTGTTGCATAGATTATAGATTAGATTATAGATTAGATATGCTTAGATTTATTATGTATTTATTATTATTATTTATTATTTAAACATTACAGATTGTTATTAAAACAGGTGGTAATGATTACTAAGATGAAATAACAATCAAACATATTCAATAAAATTGTCCATCTTTTTGTGATTATGTTGCTTATATTATGCTTAGATAATAGGCTTTTTGATGGCTTTGATTGATGTAAAGAAATTACATCATAATTTTTCATCATCTAAACGGCTGATTTATGTGTAACCACGGAATAATGTGTATAATAGTTAACTTCAAATTCAGTAGACATTTTAGAGCTTTGTTTCTAGTAATTCCCCCCGGGTTATTCTTATCAGGATTTTCCATACTTTCCGATTTTTTCCCGAGTAAACAGTCTGACCGATTGTTCTGACAAACAATCCCAATCTATTCTGGTGTGACAGCAATATGGAAAGGGAGTTTCAAGCTGATTAATCTCTTTCCCTGACTTGTATGCCGCTTACAAAATTAAAAAAAAAAAAAAAAAAAATACAAACGAACCCCAATTTTTCTCGGTACAGACATTGGAAGTCTTCGCTATGCTCATTTGTTATAAGAATCTATATCGATTATAAAGCATGGAATCAACGAGAGGAAATACATTTTAGTGATCTGAGATGTAAGATTAAATGTTGGGAATTTTTCAGGATTATGTGACATTAAATTCATTATAATTTTACCAGGAAAATGCAGTATGCGTTGTGAGATGAGCTTATTGAAGTATGGAATATTATTATTTTAAATTAAAGCAATGAACTTTGACACCAGGTCTACGCTGTCTGTGACCACACATCTTCGCCGCAGATAAAAGTCTTCAGTTGTCGAAAGTCCGGAACACAATATAAACTGTTTTTGCGATATATCCGGACACTACCAACATTGGTATTAGGAATAATCCAACCACACAAATGTTGATATTTTTCACTTTGAACTAAGTCTCTTAGGCAATGTTCACTTCTTCCAATGACAGCAGGTGCAAAGTTCATCATTATACAAAGGATAAACAATAAGGAGTGACAGCCCTCCATATAACTAGGCCTATCACTCTACTAATTAAGGTCGTGGCCAATTAGTACTTCATCCAAGCATTCACTTCGAGGACTGTGGGAAACCACGAAAAACCACGTCAGGATGGATCAAATGTTTGTTGGTCTTGAAATATACATTTTTTCTTCCAACTTATATTCTTCTCGTCTGTTCTTGTTTTCTTCGTTTCTTGAGACATTGATAGTTGTGATGACATGGATGCAAGGAAAACCAAGTGGCAGTGGAAAGTCTCGATCCCCCATAGCCCTCTCGACATTAATGATATCCTGATGGCCGGGCACAAAAACAATCTGCCAAAGTTCCTGTATTCTTTTGAGTGATTTTCAAACTTTTGGGACCCAAAAATCTTGGAAATCCTAGAAATAATGAATGTGATTACATAAATCTATTCTAAAATATAATATATTGAAACGCTAATATCGAAACCACTTCTCAAAGTCATAAAAACTCTGTGTGATCACTTTATATCAAATTAGCTGAATGTCAGCCTTCCTTCTGGCTAGCCCAGAAGTCAAAATCTTGTATCGTAAGTATTTCACAAAATAACTAAAACTGAAGTATGGAAATATAAAATGAAAAATATCTGACAGCTCAATCTACATCTACATACCTTGGATTACTTCAAACAATTAAAAACCCAACCGGAAACAATTGTGACACGGTCTTCCTGTTTTATTCATCACTCATTTTAATCGTTCCAAATTAATTGGTGACAATTGTTGCTAATTTCCTAATAGGTTACTTCTTTGATTGATGTAAAAAATTACATTATAAATGCGTTTACTTCGTTACTTATCTATCATCCAAATGTTGTGAAAATTACTGAAAAAATGTTGAATGATTTCTCACATATTCAGTGAGAATTTGAGAGCTTTTTATAATTTTTGGTATTCCAAGTATTTCCCTTCCGGTTTATTATTCTGGGAATTTTAAGAACTTTCCGATTTTTTCAGGAAAAACCGTTCGACAAATATTTCTGAAGAACAATCCCAACCTATTCTGGTATGATACCAATGTGCAGAAAAAGTTTCAAGTCAATCGGTTTTTTCCTGAACTGTCGCGTACAAAATTACAGAAAAGAAAAATTAAAAACGACCCCAATTTTTTTCGGTATGTGAATTGGAATTAAGTCTCCGCTACACTCACCTAGCTTCACCTTCAAAAACCTCTACAAATATCAACGATTATTCAAAGATATAATTCGAAAATAATTAATGAATATCTTTTTATTATTCGAGCAAATTGTTTCAACTTTGAAATTCCTTTTTTATTTTCCCTATCATGAATCTTTTCCCCCAGTATAATCTAGCTGTTGGTGGGGTCGTTGAGCAAATAATAACCATCAATCAATTCAATCCTTCTAATTCTAATTTTTATATCAGTTATAATATTAAGAAATTATAATTAATTAATTTCAATCTTGTCATTAAAACTGTTCCATTTGAAATGAAATGAAAAAAATTAAAATGAGAACAATACAGCTACATACAATTCAATCCAATTCCTACGAACAACGTGACCAGCTACCAAGTTTCCCTGAATGCACCAAACCAGGGCATTGTACGCGCATGCGCGTCTAGTACCTGCGCGCCGCGGTAAGAGAAGCGGCAATGAAGATGTCCAAGTACTGGTGGTATCTCTTCAGTGTTATGGTGGTAGTCCCTCGCAGAGGACGTTGATCAGCTGTTTTATACCGCGCGCAAACGACACGTGCATTTGTTTTAGTTTTCGTCAGTCGATATCATGGATAATATGTTCCGGCAGAGGCGACTTATGATGCCGAAAAGGTAAGGAAATATTATACATTTTTTCGTTTTTTTAAAAAATATTTTTCCGTAATTTTTTTTCATATTTTTCCGTAAAAATTATACTTGAAAAAAAAAAAAAATTTGTTAATTTAAAATCTGTTCGTTATATTACGTTTCTGATATTTCATTCGTATATTCAATGGATCCAGTATCCATCTGTAAGTTGAGCTAGGTGTGTATACATGTATGTATATATTTATATATATTATATATATATATATATATATATATATATATATATATATATATATATATATATATATATATATATATATATATATATATATATATATATATATATATATATATATATATATTTCGTGTTTACATTTTACTGTACGAGGCCCACTATGTTTACAACTCAAGCGATTTTGGAAACGATGACTAAGCGTTATGCCCAAATTTATAATATATTTTGGAAAGCGTTTGCTTCCACAGTGCAGAAGTATCTTTTGGACTGTGTTTTTTTACTACTACTTGGATTATGAATAAGTACACTTCTGAGTACCATTGTTGAACGCGTGGAATTTGAACCTTTTCGAGTATAGAGTGCTAATTATCCGTTTATGAAATAATTCGAAATATTAATTAAAAAATACATCGATATAATTTACACCAAATAAATTTACTTGTAAGCAAACAATTTATTCAACATGTTACATTATACAAATTAAGAATATCACATCGGACGTTTAATAACTCATTCGATATCTGCTAAAAATATTATCCCAATAGACATCAATACACAAAATAGATGATTGCAAGATTTTTAAAGATTTTGTAAGATTTTATTAGATAAAACCATTATATTGATACAATTATATACTTTTATGGTTTTAGTAGAACTTTTGTGATGTTCTGTTGACAACAAACTAATTCATACTCAAAGATTATAAAAACTAATCTTACAAATACAACTCAAAATATCATTTTAGTAAACCCACTAAAAAGTCAAGATTCCTAAAATTTCATTATTATATTTAATTTCCATGAAAACACTATTCATTCATCTCAACCGAAAAACGTAAACATGAATAAAAAAAAAATCGTGAGAGAAGAATTCAAAACTAACCAATTATCTCACCAATTTAAAAGAATCAAAAAATCATTAAACAATTCTTTTTCACAACTCATTACGTCAGTTTTCGCCATGACAGTGAAAACGTTCGTCTATTACCACGACTTACACAATAATCTCTGTAGATTGTAGAAAAGGTATGAAAACTTCCTAACGTCCTTTCAATTTGTTAGTCAATGTTAATCACTATTATTAAATTGTTCGTCTCCCATTTGAGAAGTTATTCCGTACGATTGCTGTTCGCATCAAGCAACAGGTTAGCTGACAGCAAGTAGAAATATACAATAGACGTTAGTGTAGAGGCTACTGTGTTGATTCAATTACACAGGTGGATTGAAATGTTGATTCGTTTAACTAGCTGATGACCAGAGTCACTTTCCATTTCAGTTTTAGTTTTTTTATTCTGCGAGACTAAAAATACTACTTTTTAGATGCATTGCGTTGAGATGATATTGTATTTCTGTGGAAGAATTGATGTAATAGGGTTGAAAGGTATACAGCAAGGCCATTTTGAGTATTTCTGTTGTTTTTAAAATAGGTTTCTAATGCAAATATTCAATTATTCACATCTGGATTTGATATAAATTTTGATGAGATAATGTAATATTTATTAGTGTTTAGAGTAAATAAGAATATATATGTTATATCACATGGAAAACAATAACTTTATTGTCAATACGCCTAATTTTATATTTTTTATACTAGGCCTAGACCTATTTTGTTTTCTATGTCATATAACCCGCATGTTTTATTTTAATTTTGACCCGAAACAATATCTGATTTTTTTTATTTCAGAAAGTTACGAATTAAGAGCGAATAGAAATCAGTTTAGTGAAACAGTATTTGTTTTCTGATGATTTTTAGGGAAATAAAAATATATAAAAATTATAATTCCATAAAAACACAAACATGTCCAATACCTACAATATACAGGCATTTAGTATGTGCATGTGTAATAATAAACTCAACAGAAAAATATTACATCTTCATCTGTACCTACAAAAATTAAGAAACTTGAATGAATAATTTTTATTTTCAATTATTTATATTCACTAAAAATATCAATAAATTTCTACCAAATTATCAAAAATCCACCACAAAAAACCAACTCTATTTCACCAAATCACTTCCCATCTGTTCTCCAACGATAATCGTCGATCGATTTCTCAAACCTTACAAAGGTTAATATGATCTAGATCTTATAGGTCTCCGGGGCAAATTCACACAACCATATAGTTTCCACGTGTTTAAGTCTGACATCACAACAGTACAGTAGTTTGTTACATAATGCTGTAATAGCCATCTAATTAGTAGAGCATACGCTGCTCTAGTCATCGGCTGCATCAAAGAGCCAACATGCAACCTGGCTACATTATAACATGTATACAGGTGATGGATTGTTATTATTATTTCTCTAAATGATTTAATTAATAAAATTTAATAAAGACACGCGACTGTTTTACTCGAAATACGGAACATAATTTCCTAAATGTATTGAATAAATTAAGTGAATTAGGGCCTATAGAGAGAAACTATTATAGTATCGATCACAGTGTTGAGTTTTTTTTTAATTGACCTCAAAATCTATAAATTTAAAATGCAAGTTCACAATTATGTGCTTACTGGTATTTCACTTTATATATACAGGACCATTTCTTGCAGTAACTTTTGAAAAAAACATGATAATTGGAATAAATATACATGTATATATAGGCCCATGTCTATTAAATATATAATTTGTGCACAAATAATGATAAACATAATTTTTTTGAATTCATGTACTAATAATAGTACATTTTATAGGATTGGAATACAAACAACGAGATTGAATTTAGACATTCCAAAGTATCCCAAAAGTGTGAAAATAATTTCTTCATACGTTTGACTCACTCATCCAACAACAGATTAAGCGTATTTTTATAATCCATGCACGATCAAATAAAAACAGCCCACTTCTCGGAGTTGAAATTCGGTAATGAACAACTGAATGCTAATGAAACAGAGTTTTTCTCACCCTAGTTTCAAGGCGGTATTTTTGTAACAGTAATAAACCCGAAAACAAATATATTATACTGTATTATACTGTAGTACTTCGACGCATGAGCAACGTATGCATGTCGCACTCGAACGACCGTTCTGCGATTAATAAACAAGAACGATCGGACGTGTTGAAAGAATATTTTTGTTAAAATACTCATATATTTATAGAACAGTATTATTATAATAACGAATTTGAACTGATAAAAATTCTAAAACAAATTAAACAATGATGTTTATCTATCTTCATTTTGGTTTCAAGTTTAAAATTATCACAAAACCTATCAATTTATTTTCTATTTTCATTTCCAATATGAAGATGTCCATTTCATATTGGGTCAGTGGTCTCCATTGAATTTAGGGTAGTTCTTTTGTACCCACCCCACATGTGAAAAAAAAGCCACTGCCATATATACCGAGCTTGAATAAATATATATATATATATATATATATATATATATATATATATATATATATATATATATATATACTCCCACATAACCGACCTGTGGGTGGGGTCCTGGAGCAAACAATAAGAATCATCTGTAATGCCATATAATTATCTTAATTTTCCTGATTTCTTATTATCCATATTTCCTTACTTTCCTTATTCCTTTTTATCCTTATTATCCATATCATCTTACATAATTGTCATTAAATCACTTCTTCTATTTCTACTATGAATAATTATTATTATTTTATCATTAACTGAGCAAGAAGTACGCGTTGGGTATTTATAAATAACCCTGTTACTTCGCCATAGTAGGCTATCATTACCTTTTATATAGGCCCATTTATTATTTACCATTATTATCATTATTATTGTGATTATTATTATCATTTTATTATTTACTGGAATAGTTGTACGTGTTGGATATTTATAAAGAATTAAACTGTTATTATGCTACTATTTTATATATAGAAGGAGAAAAAAATAATATATATATATATATATATATGGTTTAACGACATACTGTAATGATGCCGAAGATCTATCAACACCGGTCTCCTAAATGAAGGTTCATCGTGCTAACCACTGGTTCACCTGTCTCAGTATCGATATATTATTACCTTCCTCATTTTCCTATAACAGAATATTTTACATACTTCTTTTTTACGTTGGCAACAAACTTATTATAATTAGTCACATGAAGTACGTGTAATATTATATTACATATACATTTTACATGTAGGCCTACAGTATACTTTTTATTATTTTACCTTCCATATACAGTATACACGTATGAGCTGAGAATGGTAATAATATAAATTCCTATGACTAATAAATGAATAAACAAATGAATATATTATAGTACGAAATGTATTATCAGATTTTACTTTAAATTATTTTATTTGCGATCAATATTCGTAATCAGGTTCATATTTATTAAATGTCTTTTTTATTTCGGTATATCAACTCTCGCGTGTAGGCCTAATTAAAATATAAATAACATGTCCCCAAAAAAACGTCATTATAAAATGTAATAATATATAGAAAGCTAAATTACGTTAAATCATACCAGAGTTTTTGTTCGCCTTACTCGCGAAATGTATTGGCAAATTTGTATATCTCTTTCTAGGTCATTGGTAAACACTATGTAATTAAGGGAGTCAATGGAGTCGATTGAAAGAATTCAGAAAATGCTGTAAAGTGTGTGTTAAGAATATAAAACATGTCTCAGTGTGGTTCGCGTTAATTGTCATAATACAAAAGTTGGTAATAGTTTCACTTTAGTATAATAGTAAATAATGAAAAGACGTTTTTGTTTGGTTAATGATGTCACTCCTTGTAGACAACAATGTATCCCGATTGTTACTACCCTCACACTCTATTATGTCTATTATTTCGCTATGATACTTCATAGAGAAGTAATATGTGTGGATACTTATGACTGTAATTATCAACAAATACTTCCATAATACAATACTTTGTAATATTCAACAAATATCAATTTATTTGTAAGGTATGAGAATAAAATGTAAGCCCTAGACCCAAGATGTATTGAGGGTTGCGTCGGTTTGCCGGTCTGCTATCGATACATCTTAGAACCTATCCAAAGGTATTGTAGGGTTATAGGGATAGAGGGAGACAAACACCAAATGTCTTGGGCTAATCAATCGAGTTCTAGGAATGGGGCTGCCATGAATCCTCACCGTCGACTTCTTCCTCTGGCTACAAGCTCCTTCCATATTCAACATCTTCCCGGTACTCTTTGTAGCTCACTATCTCCCAAGATTCTCTCCTCACTTCCACCTCCCTCCTAATTCCTCTTTCCTCTTTCTTTCTATTTTTCCCTCTTCTCCTTATTTTTTTTTTGTATAAAGAGATTCTTAAAATACAGAATTATTTATTTTAGAACTCATTCAAATTCACTAGGTGATTTTTAATTTTCTAGAAATATCCTGTATAAATAACGAGACCGAACGTGATTTGTGTTTTGAACTACAATGTAAATCCACTATAAATTTAAGAAACAATTAATTATGTTATGTACCAACAACACGTTTTAAATAAAGTTTTAGACCATGGATCAGTGATCTCATTCCACTGTCTCCCTGTCGCCATAAATACTCCAAGCCTAGAGTCGGAACTCCCTACTGTTAATGCTGGTGTATAGGAGAGACGGTTGTTCGGGACATTCATGAATCGACGTATAAATTCGGTAAAATTCATTGTCATCGTCCAAGTGGAAATAAAATCACGAAATGTCGTGAGGGTTACCGGACGTACCTCCTTTCAAACACAAGATCAGGAGAGGTTTCGGTCGTCTGTCTCTCCTATCTATTAACACTAGCGGTTAGTAGTTTCGACAAGACAAAATTTAAGTTGAAGTCGTGAATTGTGAAAAAAATTATTATGGAACAATGTCAACAGAAAATGAATAAATAATTTTTCCCTTGTTTAATCGCACTAATGGTGTAACAATGCGTATTTGTCACAACACGTTTTCGCCATCGTTTTTTTTAACATCATCATTAAATTAAAATTAAGGTGGTGAAACTTTTTCTCATATTTAATATATCATCGACTATTTTTTCATTTTTTTATTATAAAAGTGATATTTTTTTTACTTTCTATGGAAATTGTATCATATAGTTTTATTTTATTCGAACAAACTTTTTCTAAATAGCGAAATTGAATTTGAACTCGTATGCACATTTAAAACAAACTGAACAAAAATAATAGAAGCACATTGCAGTTATCCGAAAGTTAATCCTCTTAAAATACAAAGCCTATAACAGCTAGCACTAGACTGTTTATATTACTGTATAAATTAGCTTCCCCATACAACTTTCGTGCCATAAAAGGTGTAAGTGGTAGGACAGCCATGAAAACCGTTAATCCCCGTTAAAATACATGAGATTCCCTTATAAAAGTATAATAAATGTCATTAACAATTATACGCAATTAAGTGCGCGACAAGATCTACGTTTCAATACACCGTTAATGTTACAAGATGAGTACAAGACGGAATGGAAGAATACAATTATAACTAAATATAATTACGTGTATTTTATATAACAGTATTGTTCTTCTGAATAACTGAAACATCTCTATTTACACGATCCAAGATCATGATATTGTATTTAAAATAGTTGGAAAGATTAAAATACTGAATTAATTTACATTTTTTGTTCATATTCATACCAAGATAGCGCTAATTTTTTTTTTTTTTCAAAACGACAAGTCTTCTTCTTTACCATCCTTTGCATAATTGAGGAACCATTATTTATATTTTGAGATATTTAGTTGTTATAAAACAGTTTCGAATAAACACACATAATAAGTGAATAAAAAAATTATGAATTCAATCCATTTCAATTTTCCTTTGAATTAATTAATTCAATAAAAATGTATTTTGAAACCAATAAAAAGCCAGTAAAAGTTGATAATACGATTATACCATTTCCATAAATCTAGTAATAACCATATTTTCATTATATTTCTTGCGGGTTATCAGTATAGATACTGCAAGGCCTTTTTTTGTTCGAACTAGGAACAACATATATGAAGGCACAATAGTAAATTGCCTAAAGTAATTGTGTGTCGTTGGCAACCGTGTTATACTATGACATGGTCTCTGTATAATAAAGATTTATATATAAGAATCATCTCATTCGTCTACAATGTGAATCTAGTTTTTTATTTCTACAGTATAATTTCCATTTCGTATGTTTTGATGATGATACAAGAATGAAAGAGAACACAAATTTAACAATGAAAACTAAATACAGTTTTTTCAACTCTCAATATTTGATCAATGTACCAAAAGCCAACAGATAAAACTGCTTTTCACTCCGCATCATTGTTGCAGTTTGAACTGATGCATTCTTAAGTATGAGGTATTGTGTCTACGAAATAACTGGCACATGAAGATGAGTCCCAACTCCTAACTGTTACATATAATTACACGCAGATTTAGCGCACAGTCAGTCACAGTCTATCTCATAGTTTTCAGCAGAAGAAGAAATTGGTACAAAGCGTGAAATAAAATGATCACAATATATATAATTAAAATAAAATAAAAAAATGGAGCGGTACACTATATAAAAACCATCCATTTTAAATAGCATTATCTGTGTAAATGACAAGAATGAATATCATCTATGGTCATCTTCCCTGAAGCAGGGTTTCATCTGGTAAATAGTAGAATACCTACAAGTAAATAAAAGTACCAGTTATTTAACAATAATCATCTGTGTTGTTGTATTAGTGACGGTTCAGTTAGTTAGTAGGTCTCGGTTAAATTAAACTGTCTTCGCCTCCTACGGTTAATTAACACTTATACACGGGGAATTTAGAAGAGATGATTTGTATATTGTATACACATCAGTACAGGCAGTTTTAGTTGGTTGACGATAGTTTCTATTATTGTTTGTATTGGAAAAAATATCGCTCTTTTCAATCTATACTTAGAAAAAACGTGTTTATTCATTGTTTGATCTTCTCATTCTTATTATCTAGAGATTCTTTTATAAGCTAATATTTCGACGAATTTAAACTTTAAAGTGGCTCCAGCATTCACCTTCTAATTTTATCAGATTCACGAAAGAAGAAGGTACGAGCGACCGTTCCCCCTATCTTACAAAACCAGCGCGTAAGTGTTCGCGCCTTCTTCTTTGGTGGTTAAAAACAACTAACTTACATAGATAAGTTTTGAGAATTTAATGAAATTAAAATAAGTGGTCTGTACATGAAAGCCAGAGTTTTTAATATAATTATATCATACTTATTATTGTTAACGCGTTTTATTCACATGTAAAAGGAGTTTAAATACGATTCATTGTTTTTTTGTCGATATGCTCTACTGATTTTATTAGGTTAATTTCAAGTTCAATAATTGTAATGTGTGAAAAGAGACGTATGAATCAGCATAATTTCATTTTTAGACAATAAAATCGGTTCTCGTCCCCATGACAAATATATGTACTGTAACTTTGAACTTTTGAAATGGCCTTCACATATTTTTATTAGGTCGATATATCTTAAGATTACCTGTCTTCGGCAAATTTTAATTGCAAAATCTAAATAACTGTCAATTTATTCTGCATTGTTACTACATGGCATGCATAAACTAAATGTATGTACTGAGGATATATTACCAGATAAGATAACCGTGCATTTTATTTACCAGAGCATACATGGGGTTATAAGGTCAAGCCAATAATAATTACCATATAAGATAGAATGGGTCAGAAATAGCAAGAATGATTGACTTGTGAATTTTCGTGTACGAATATTGATTGGACCAAGACGATAAGCACGAACTTGTTACGTTAGATTCCGAAGATGAGTTCGTTTTCTAAATGAAGTCAATTACCCTGAAACAAATTATAGCAATTAATTAAAAGAACGGGTTAATTCCACGAATTCGCTTTATAACGTTAAAACAGCTTTACAGTTTAATGCACTATTTGGCAGATCTTGAGCGAAAACAAATTTTATATATATATATATATATATATATATATATATATATATATATATATATATATATATATATATATATATATATATATATATATATATATATAAAATATAAAACTCGGATAGTTTTATTGAACTTCTACTTTGTTATACAGAAGAAACGAAGAAACCATACTCAAATGTGGGTTATGTCTAACTATTTGTTGAAACATATATAATGTATATACACGCGTAGTTCACACACTGGAAAAAATCAAAATTAACTGCTCTAATTTTTAGTTAGAAAATTCTTCCAAGTCATTAAAATTACGTAGCGAAAACTTCAATTATTAGAATAATCTCGCTAAAAAAATCGGTTCCACAAAGTGATCAACACACCGGTATGCAAATCTGTCATTAATTCTTATAGTTTCCTTTTCATGTACTACACAGAATCTTCCACCAAAATCAAACTATGCGTCAAGCACCTCCATAGAAAGCAAGGAAACGGCAATATGCGTAGATAGGAAGTCGAAAATATAAAAATGAATATATTAATATAAATATTAATTAGATTACTGTTGGTTAGAAAGCGTATGAATATGATTGTAATGATAGACCGTCCCTATGACGAGGCACTTGTTAAACAAACGTGCCTTAACCATGTATTGAATACAATCTGTCAAACTTATTAACAGACAAAAGTATCGAAGACATTACTATCAAAACAAACTAATTTTGATTTCTGAGAACAATTATATTGGCACATCTTATTCCTATAGATTTACAATTGGGCAGAAGTTATAGAAGATAATAGAAGATAAGATTGGCTCGGTCCTCTCACTCGTATGTGTCGAATTGTGAATGCATGTAGTAAAAAACAGACTGAGACGAGTGGTTACACACTGAGCTGTCATTCAGGAGACCGTTGTTCGATTCCCGCCATGGGCGACCATTCTGACAGGGGTTTTTCGTGATTTCCATCTGTCGAAGTCAATACTGGGATGGTTCCTTAACAACAGGCCACGACCGACTCCTACACACTATCCAAAAACACCTGATAAAATAACCTTTTATCTCATCATCCCATCATCTTATATATCAATAACCGACGCCAATAGATCTTGGTCATCAGTACAGTGCGTCATTAAACCCAATGTGAATAAATCAAAAGGTAATAGACAGTCATGTTTTATGACAAGTCATATTTTTGAATAAAAATGAATGTTATTGATGAAGAGTGTGATGATTGGATGAAGTGTCAGTCTCACCGGGGTATAATTAGTTGAACTAGATCAATACTCGAATGAAAGTTGAGAGCATTAAATTGATAAAATAACAACAATTAAATATAACTAAGTGTACATGAGTCGAGTTGTGATTGAATGAATGTAAGAAGACGACTTTCCACATTACTAATTTTATTTAGATTACTGCCTTTGGTATAATATATATTTTTACGAAAACTATGTAGAGCTTGTGAAACGTAGTTATATAGACATCATTAAAAAACGATTCATTTCGAATTATTGGAACTAAATAGATGGTATACTAATTGTATTTGAGTACATTCCTATGTTCATATTAATTATGTAATAATTTGGGATTTGGGTGCTCCAAAAATACCTTGACGATCGAATTTTTAATTTGGGAGCTGTAAAAATTCCTTAACGATTGAATTTTTATATTGTTTTCGATCCTACCGTATTTCTTTTCATTTTAGAAAAAAAAATTATGTGATGAAATGACCACACTGTCAGTGTCACCAGAAAAAAAATGAATGAATTGCTACAACAAAAATTATTGAAAATGAATAACAATGATATACTTTGTATTACATTTCAATTAATCGGTTGAACCGTTTTACATCTCATTTGCACATAACAAAGAAACATACGCACATACTTATTACAGCATAATAGTGCAGTTGTTAATTTGATTCTCATACTACTTTCATCATCACGGAAATACAAGTCAAAAGACGATGACATAAATATCTACATTATAAATGAGTTTTATTCTAAATCTATTCAAATAGAAGATTTAAAAATATTCATTGCTGAATTATTCTGGAATAATCATGGAATTCTGACGACCGACATTCCTATTAATTAAACGAACATCGTTTCTTCTTCGACTTTTCACTTTTTCAACTCTTGTTGTAAGAAACCTGATAAGTGAAAATCGCTAACAAGACGACATTAAAACATATATTAATAGCTTGTGAAATCCTTCAGACTGATTTAACCGCAATATTTTCCATTCATCTTGAACTCAATTTAATGTAAGTCGTATTTTGTAGAGATAATAATTTTGACATCAGGAAAAAGGATTTGAAATAATTTGTGGATAATAAAATTTTCTTTTGATTCTTCATCAAATAAGTGCAACAATATACCAAACAGATTAATTGAAAAATAAAAAATTTGAAACTGCGTATAAAGAACATAAATTATTCACGAATGTTGGACGATTTCTACCACCATAACGAGCTGAAATGACCCGATATTATTACAACTCTGAGCTATATTTCAGAACGAAAGTTGTTTACATCAGTAAGGAGAGTCAAGAACAAACACTTGCATATTTTTGAAAAACTCAAATACAAAGCTTACAATAATAAATGATGAATGAACCCAAGTTTCAGTGGGTAGGCCTATATACTACTCATACACTTCCTTACCAACGCTTGAAATTTGCTATTTAAAGATATATATATATATATATATATATATATATATATATATGGGATATTTTAGACATGTCGTAAAAGATACGTCTCGAACGGGAACTTTTACGACGTATCTTTTACGACATGGCTAAAATATCCCACATACCTCGATATTGGATCGTATCCAAGAAGTTTAATTATCATATATATAGGCCTATATATATATATATATATATATATATTTTTTTTTTTCTTTTTCTTTTTTTAAATAGCGAATTCCAAACGATGGTGAGGAAGTGTATGAGTAGTATATACCCATTACATATATATAAAACGACGAAAGGGTAAGGAACTAAAATATTTTTATGTATTCACAAACGAAAAAAAACAGAAAAGAAGTGAATCTAAATTGAGAGCAGACGTCTGGGTAGCTCACAAATCAACCATATGGTTTTTATCTTTCCGTTATAATCTATTATTGATACGTTTATACCTCGGTTCGTGTGTTCTCTATGTTCGGTTCCGATCGACCGTCTTTTCTATCCTTCAACATCATCGTCCAGTAGTTTCGAACACTCAAGATCACGTTGGGTTGTACGTACACTTTACGTGTATATCCACTACTTATTCGACGATCACGTTTCATGTAATTTACTCCTCATCATAATCATTGAATTTATTATTACTAGTATATGGGCAGATACGAACGGACAATCATTATTGCTTGTGAATAGAAAAGAAATGCGATTGTGTAGCCAACGTCAGTAACTAGAGTTTTGACCAAATATGGGCCCAAAAATAAGCCAAAGATCAAAAGGTATCAAATATGATATAAAAATTGCACAACGTCCGAAATGGTTCCATATTATATCAATTTTCTCTATCTGTATAACTTTTATACATTTTGTACTGACCTCAAAACAATGAAAGCTAACGACGACTTTCGGTAGGATCGTTCGGAGAAGGCATCACAAGGCAAGGGTGATCTTACCACTTGGAAGGAAATAGTTGATTAAAAGGTATACCTCATTCAACAAACTTCAAATTTAGTAAAGAATTCGTTTTTAAATACATATTCTGGTGTCTAATTATAAACCATATTATACATTTCTAGGTTATGCTGAAAGTTGGATATTGATTATTTTGTTAATTTTCAGCTATTTATCAACAAAACTTCTTGTTCACAGTCATTTAGATATCACTCACGTTCACCAATAGTTAATATTTAGTCGATAAAGTAGCATAGCTGGAGTAAGAAGTAGAATTGCTATCATGTTAATTTGACTTTTCTGACCTCTCAAGTAACGCCACTCATTGTTGAAAATGACAGAAAACAATAATTCCCAATCGATATTACCAACAGTTTTCTGTCAAGTAACAAATGACAAACAATCGTTACCATAGCAACAAAGTGAACTGGTGAACTACCAAACATTCTGATTGGTCAATTCCAACTGGTGGACATTGTTGTCTGTCCCTTTCAACAATGCGTGACGTCACTTGACAGAAGCCTAGGAAAATCCGTGTTACTTTCCTAGTTAGCTACATTGCTATGGTAACGATTATTTACTCGAAAGAATATATAAATCACGTGACTTATTTCAATCAGAAGGCCGTGTTTATGGAAATGCTGTTACACCCGAGCCTTCTGGATTCGTACCTCACTTATCATTCACATTCATTCATACTTGTTTCCAAGAAGAAAGGTTCCAAGCGACCGTCCCCCCTATCTCACATCACTAACGAACTGGTGGTTCGCGCTTTCTTCCTTCGTGGATACATTTATAAATGCAAATCAGCTGTGAAGTTACGCGAACAAATCAGGAAGTCGCTCCGAGATTCTATACAGCACGAACATTACGTTTTATTGTAATTCATTGGATTATAGTGTAATTATTATTAATTTCTTTGTAATCTGAAAATAATCTATACAAGTTAATGTGAACTTGAATGATGTGATTTACATAATCACGTTTTATTTGCGTATGACTGAAGAAGTCAATGATAGTTCGTTAACATCGAAGGCACTATTCAATGTTTTCCCGAGATCTTTTCTTGTATTGCCGTTACAACCGGGAAAACTGTGTAAGAAATTCTTGTTTCACATCACAAAGAAAATGTAACGGGAATTGTTTAGATTAGCCTATGCATTTTAAAGACAATTGAAATTAAAATTAGTTTATTATAATTATTAGTTCATACGGACTTGAAAAAATATTTAAATACACATTTTCGAATGTGGACATTTTATAATTCTCTACTTTTGTCTACTTTAAAAAAAAACTAGTAATATCAATATGAACTATTTTTCAAAAATTAACAAATACAAATCATCGTTTTCTAGCTCATCCATCAGACCATCCTCACTTTCCTAGAAATGACAATCACATCCGCCTTAAGTTACCTAAGCCATTCGGGACAATGATATATATATATATATATATATATATATATATATATATATATATATATATATATATATATAATCTTAAGTATCAAATAATTGGCTATATTTCATTTATTCCTGCGCACTATAATATCTGATCCTCTAATACACTCTCTTCAACAGATCACCACAAAAGATGCACAGATGTCGGCATATGAACAGACGGTCACAAATACAATTAAGCTACTATATATTGTGTGATGGTTATTCTTATTAAGAGTCCATGGGAGTCGATTTAGCGAAATATCATTTTTTGGGGTTTAATTTTTGAACGGTATGAGATATCAAAATTCTAATACGGAGGAAAGATAGCTATTTTTAATACCTTCAAGATGGTATAAGTTATAGTTATTTAAATCATATCGTATAATTGTCAAACGCATACGGCTACAAAAACACATTTGTTAGCTGTATCCCTACACTGACAAAAGCGACATGAGTTACATAGTCAAATTTTATACCACTAGGAAAACGCCATATGCGTTGTTAGACGAGTGGATAGTAATAGTATGGGTAGTAATGGTTAAGAACTGCTTCGAGTGGTACCAATTTAGCACATTTTATTTTTTTTCTTCAAAATGGCTCACTCGATTAAGCTGAAATTTTTTAGAAATGTGTATCAAAATATAATTCAACTTCACGCGAAATTTCATCTCTTTGGGAAAATAAATTTTTTTTTCCGTCATGTTATTCTAATGGGTATTTTTGAAATTTCTAAAATTCATAAAAAAAAGGTTACCCCCCCCCCCCCCCCCGATAATCCCACGAAACTATACAGATCTAAGTTAGATGAGGAACCATATTGAAAAAAAGTTTGAAGTTGATAGCTGTAGCCGTTTGACCTGTGGAGAACCGACAAAAAAACATAAAAACAAACAAAAAAAAAAAAAAAAAAAAAAAACATAAAAACAAACAGTATGTCAAATTGAATCCTCGCTAAAGCTCGTCTAATCATGAAGGTATTAAAAATATCTGTGTTTCCTTTGTATTAGAATTTTGATATCTCATCCTCTTCAAAAGATATCACCAAAAAACTGATATTTCGCTAAATCAACTCCCATGGACTCTTAATATAAACTTGAAGGTGAACATCACTTGGACTTGATATTATTATTTCACTTCAATAATCATCGCTTTACAATTTAGATATACTTTTACTTTTCAATATGAATTCTGTCGAATCATTTCGTTCGTTACCTTACATTAAAATGTGATAATAAACTGGATACTGCAACTGGCAATATTTTCATGAACTGTTGTAGGAAGAGATTTGTTTTTGTCTTCTTTAAAGTGTATTATAGTGAATGTCATGATTTGTTTTTTTTGAATTTCTAAAATGAAGAGTGAATAGAAAATGAGAGTAAACTTTCATGTTAGATATTGTGTTGAGTTGTGATAATCATATTAATAAATGAATTGGTATGATTGTATATTAAATATTTTGTATCACGAAATTGTGATAATTGAATGAGTCTAAACCGGGAAGTGCAGGAAATGTGGTTAGGAAGTTGGGATAAGTATTATTGTTATATAAATTACAAATACAAATAATTTAGACTACCGTACTTGAGTGATTATTATTCTCTTTCGGACTTCGGAGAACAAAAGTATACCTGGCCTACAGATGAATTTCGACAAAATCACGTCGATAACGATAAATATATCGTCGATAACGATAACGGTAATCAAAAAAACAACGATAAATTATGAAACCTGAAGGGAGAAGTAACGTGTTTTACGTCTTTCTTTACAATTTATTAAATGTATATGCTTTACATGCGATACATTATTCCTCAATATATCTCAATTTTAGTATAGTACTTCTACTATATTATTTTGTTTTATAAGAATAAATTGACAATTTCGTTTCTACTTTCATCATGGGCGTTGTGTGAAACACTAAAATACGGTATAATATTCGAGTAATAATCTTTGTTGCACGAACTCGTGATATTTCTGCTCTAAAATGTCTAATAACTGTTCATATTGTTATAATTTAGATTAAGAAAGAGCCGTAATATTCATTCTCCGCTCACGCGCATTCGTGAAATATTTATTACGCTCGCAGATGACGATAGACACACCCCTCTCTCTCTCTCTCTCTCTCTCTCTCTCTCCCAATCTCTATCTCTCCCAATCTTTCTCTCTCCCCCCCTCTGTCTCTAAATCTCTCTCTCTCTCTCTCTCCAAATCTCTATGTCTCCAAATCTCTCTGTCTCCAAATCTCTCTCTCTCTCTCTCTCTCTCTCTCTCTCAGTCTCTCTCTCTCTCTCTCTCTCTCTTTCTTTCTCTCTCTCTCTCTCGCACAACAATGCAATGCGTGACACAGACATATTATTGAATTAATTAGTAATTTACTTGACATAATACGTCCTGTACATTGAGTAATATATGTTTCTTATTTACCCACTACAAACACCTGTGAGTGATGAGTTGTATACAATAGCAGGTTAAAATGTGAATTTATACAATAGCCACTTGATAAGGGCGTTAAATTTAGGGTTATGTTTGTTTTTTTTGTGCATAATTATATATGGATAAGGATAATGTTATAGATAATTCCCTTGGGAATTTCGTATAATAAGGGAATTTGAATCAAATGTCAGGAAGTTGGCAGTGCATTTACAATATGTATCAATATAGAGTAGGCCCATGTTTGACATTTATATTTACTGTACGTGTTTACTGTGTTGACTGTATTTATGGGGTGGTAAGATCGCCCTTGCGGTGCTCCGTTCAATCGATCCTAAACTTTCATCATTTGGTTTTATTGGGATACGATGGCTGTATGTCAAGTTTTCGATGTTAAAATGAAAAAAAATTGAAAAATCAGTGAATGTTCATGACAAAAACATATATCAGAATAAAACTGGAATATCTCTGATAATTATTCAAGCAATAAAATACAATATTTGTAATTCTCCTAATTTTGCTTGATAATTTTTTTTTCAACGATATCGAGATTCATATCTCAAGATTTTAATTGTCTGAGCAATGATGATAATTATTTTGTTTTCAAGTTATTATAATACTTAAACTGGCGTTTCTCACCTCAAGTTGAGGAATTGCTATTTCAATATAAACCTCCAATAAATCACTTGCTGATCACGAGTTCAAAACGTGAGGTCAAAACTTCCGCTATGAAACATCAAGCAAAATATTTATTCTCCTAATATCTGTGTCAAAATTGATATACTATTAATTATTGTGTATAATTGTTCTTTATTCTCCATACATTTACGAATTTCAAGTTTGCAAAACGTTTACCTTTTATATTTCACGTTTTAATATTTTAAAATACTGTTGATTATCAAATTGGCATTCGTTTTGTTTCAGAATAGTTGAAATAGTCACAAATCTTGAAATAGTTACAAGTTTATTCTATAACAAGTTATTTTTTCAATGTCAAATTTATTTTTCAATCATTTTATCATTTCATTTATTGGTGATTTAGATCCCTCGCATTAATCATATTCATGAACAGCAGACAATAAATTTGTATTTCCATTTATGACCCACAAAAAATTCATTTTTTCAAACCCATACCATCAAAATGAAAGTCTCTCTTTCTTTCTCTCGCCTATGTTACCAACGTTGTTACCTGATTAATTCAGTAAATCACTAATGTTCAAACCGATGCACCTCCCTAGTCTCCTTTCACTCGCACCTCCCAACTTCTATCTCTTACCGTCTCAATACTAACACATAAGGAGTGAGACCCGCTCTCCGTCTCTCTCATTATAATCTATTGAGATCTCACATTTTGATCTTCTGAGACTCTTTATAGTGGCATTATATGTACCTTTCCCTCTGTTGAAGAGGTCAATATCATACATACCGGTCTTCAGAGCAAGGATGGGCTGCAAATCAAGACTAATAGCTACTCATTTTATAACAAACTGCCTTTCTAAATTATCCATCAATTTAATAATAATGTGTATTGATATTGTAGATCGTTTTTTTACTTTCTATATATTCATCCAGTATATTTGTGACGAATCCAACCCCATTTCCATTTCGTGATTATTTTAAAACGAAACCTGAAGATCGCTAGTTGGAATCCAGTTTGATTTTGTTTTCTTTTATTCATTTGGATTAATTTTCGGATTTTTGTGTGTGACCGAATTCTAGAACTCGTTTCGTCTCGGGTGCATAGTGGCAATGCAAATTTCAAAAATAAAATACTCAATTAATTGGATAAACGTTGTACCACTTTTATGCTATATATACCGGTATTTGCTTTCTTTTGCAGTTCTCGATATGGCGTGAAATCTTTCATTTGTCCAAGATGTAGTGTTAGTTACACACAGAGTATAAACAACATGGTATAATAATTTTCTAATTGCTGCACTAAATAATAAACACATAATATGTTTGCTCAATCTAATTAAATATTGACTACTCGAAAAGAGGCGTATGTAGGAAGGTATTGTACGTTTTTAAAATATGTTCAATGAAAAAAAGGATTTATGTTTTGTTATTTATACCTTCATATTTACCCTGTTTCTAATTTTAGACAAGTGCAAGTCAATTATTGACTTTTTATCTTTTGTAGAATTTAAAATAGATAGGCCCTAATTCTTTTTTAAAAACCCAAGAGCGTTTAATGGACTCATTATGTGTTCGTATAAAAATGTTTGAAGAATACACAAGACTGCTCAACAATAGATTATAATGACTAATTGACTACAAACAAAGATCCAATTGTACAATGGAAATTATGACTGAAAAGTTTACGTTTAACTTGAGATGTATTTCTCAATACTATATGCATGGTAAACGGAAACAATTGAATATGAGCTGAGCTGAGAGTAGTTTCTGATGTGCCGTAAAATGAAGAAATATGATTATTATATTCAAATTTGTTCATAATACCTTTTGAACAATAAATGAAGATATCAAACTTGAAAAAACACACATCTTATTTAAATTATCTTAGGTATTATACAATTATTTATCACACGCGTAATTTATTTCAATTGTTACAATTTCTTCGTGGTTTAACATTGTAGTAATTTGAAAACATATTAATTTCAATAAAATACACAATGGAATAATTTAATAAACTATGAAATTTTACTTCACATTTAATAAACGTTTAGACAAAACAATTTGTTGGACCAACACACTTTTCAACTATGTGCTATGTAGTTCACTTTAAGAAACAATAAAAACTTGATAAATTAATTGCAATACAAAATCAAGTTATACAAGGGAAAAATAAAACTGATTAAAAAATATTTGTTATTGGAATTAAAACAATACATTTGAGTTTGTAATAATAGTAATAAGTTATTTCAAAATGAGCGCAACGTATTGTATATATTTCGAAAAATTTCTCTAAAAATATTTGTTACAAATCAAACTATTTTACAAGAGATCTAGCTACATCTAATGAATGTATTTAGTTGATCTCTTCCGTGCAGTTCAGTTCGGAAATTATAGTTCAATTTTTACCAACTGGCACAACTTGGATATAAAACATATAATTTAACTAAAATGAGAACAAGAAACGAAAATGAAAAAAAAGCGAACAAAATAATATAATGAATTCAGAATTTAAGTTGTTTAGCAACTTAAATTTCTAAAAAAAAATTTAATCTGCGAATGAAGATTAGAATGCAAAACCTTAATACAATTTATTTCTACGAAATTACACAAAATAAAATATGAATAGAACTCTATGGTATTTCAATGACGAATGAGAACTTATTGAAGCATGACCATCTTCAAAAAACACCTTTCACTGCCATCAATTAATATTTCGTGTAAAATATAAATTATATTTTCGCGTTGAAATGTATATACATACGCATGGTCTTTACTGCGATGATTTGGAAGTAGCTTTTGATGTACGAAAACAATTTGACTTTCTAAACTTGACGAACTGGATCTAACTCGTATATTGCTAATGGGTTGAGGCTCCGATCGACCGTTTCCCCTATGTAATAGCAATAGTGTTTAGGTGTTTCGATTTGCGATAGAAAACAACAGTGTGTTCGAATGAACGGACAAAGGTGGAGTATACTAATTAAATATAGATGAAATCATTCATGTCCACTTTCTCGAAAAAGTTTTTACTTTTTAGTATGCTTCTGGTGTAGGTATATAAGATTCTAGTCAGTTGGTATAATGTTTTAGTGAGATGGACATAATTTTAATCAAATACTTTTATTGCATTATTATATTTAATTTATTCTATAAAATTGGTTCTAACTATGTAAAAAGTGTAGGCCCATATGTTTAATTTAACATATGCAATACATTCATATTAAGAAACCCTACAAATTGTTACTATGACCATATTAAGGTTTTGTAATTGCAATCCAGTTCTAATTTCAAAAAAACACAAGAATTATTTAGTATGGACTATGCCTATATCGAATATTTCCAATTTTCGGAAAATTCTAAACATAATGCATTTTATTTGTTTGAATAAGATGATGATTCCACATATTTCTGCTACACAACGATTGTTTAGAAAATTCTTTTTTCTCAAAACAACTATAGCCTACTTGCTGGTATTTCTACATTCTAAAATTCTTCTGAATAAATACCTTAGGCCTATAGAAAAATGATGAGATAGCAAAACTGAAATGAGACTATTTAAAAGATAATCCTACAGATTTTACATATCAATGAATAAATAAAACGAACTCTTTAAAGTTCCCAAGTGATTATTCATAATTAAGTACTCTATATAGTACCTCATTAAGAAGCTATTAATTTATTTTATGGATTCATACCCATCTAAAAAATAACACATTGATCATTTTAATTGACTATGACGCAACTGGTTCTCAACATCTAATCACTCCACATACAATCAATTTCCGTAATTTTTAATGAAATAAAAAATCCAGTAGTATAATCCAGCAGTATATAATACTACTTTTGATTACCCACGGTTTCATAGAAGAGAAAACACCTACTAATAATCATCATAATAACACTACTGAATGACCTAATGAAAGGAAAAGTATAAAAGCGTCAAGTATAATAACTCTCATCAAATTATCTTCCTTCGCCTATTCAATACGCACTTGAAACGCGCTCTCTGATTGGTCTACGCAAGTCAACAATGCGGTCGTAGAAAAGAATTACCGATCTAGCAATATGCTTTAGACACCGATTATTCAATATCGTAATAAAAACGTGCGGCCTTGTGGATGCAATTTCAAGCTCAGGGTTCCATGACACTATCGGAACGTGTATACTTGTATCCACGAAAGAAGAAGGTCGTCTACCAACAAAATGATTGCAAATAATTGAGTAATTAATTACAGAATCTATAGCTGCTACTTTACGGATATAAATGATGTAGTTGCGTTCATTTTCGTACAAAACTCGTCTTAAATATTATAAAATCAAACAAAAAATACCGCAGTCTAAAACTTGGTGTTTTGTGATGGTGGTAGGCGACTTCTTCTTTCTTCGACGCAAGTATAGAATAGGTATAACAGACCTTGTGGTGATGATGGGAGAAAGATGGGTGAATAACAATAAAACAAAATCATGCATTCTTGTTAGAAAAAAGTGATGTACACGAAATAGTTGTGTTTTTATGCTGTTGTTCAGTTAGGTGTGGGACGGGAGAAGGGATCGTATAGTTATATATATATATATATATATATATATATATATATATATATATATATATATATAATTGTGTATCAACTATCAATGTATCATATCGGAATATCGGAATGAGATTTTTTGATTTTTTGATATAGAGAAAAATATATAATCTCTAATAATGAAGCATACTTTGGAAATAGTGGGTGAGATATTTTTTAATAAATGTTGGCAATACCTTTATTAAACTTGCAAATCCCGCTATCTTATACATTTCTCGGGAGGCCGACTAGTAGGCCTAAATACTGTAGGTAATCTTAAATTCAGCGTCGCAGAATGGGAGGTTTAGGAAATGATTTCCCTCAAGCCCCCCTTAGGGACATCTCAGAATTGACGTTGGCAGCTCAGAAAATACATTCTACTTAATGCACCATTGCATCTTCCAACATTGAATCATACAAAAAGTAACTTTTACACTATCTTCACTCATAAAATCCAACATTATAAATTACATAATTTTTTATATAGTGTGATTTACGAATATGTATTTTATTTATATTTAAAAATAAAAATATATAGTACACTCCCCTCTATATAATCACGATTGCATACACTTTAAAAGCGGTAAACTCTCTTTTTATCGGAAAATAACGAATGCATTGTTTACCGCCTGAAGTATGTGGGCGTATTATTCAATACAAACTTCGTGTCGTTCTTTGTTTTTACGTTGGTATTCATGACATCGAGGGAGATTATACATTATTTACGTGTCGGTCTTGTGTTTATAGTACTTGAGGGCAATACCAACCGAACCATGAAGAGTATGCATTTTTATTGAGAAAATTGATCTTTTGTAGCTAAAAGTTAGACGGTATCGTTATGCACGAGTTGCGGATTACGAGGAAAATCGAGATGGGTGTCGTTGCCGGGTGAGCGAGTCAAGTTGGGAAAAATCATAGAATGTACGTTATATTTCATTCGAAATATCTAATTTGGAAAATCATATATTGTTAAATTTTATTCAAAATGATTGAAACGAAAGATGGAATATTTTGTAAATATATCATCATTGAAGTAGAAACTTTTATTTGAATAAATGAAATTTCTGCTGCCAATATATTTCCCATGTATCTATCTCCTCATTTATTATGTAAACAATACTAAATATAGGGCCTATAGTGATTTCCCAGTATTTATTGATACAAATAATAGATTTCTTCAGACTATCATTCAATAAAGAAAATATCTAAAGAAACAAATCACACCACTAATCAACTACACAGTTTTCTTCCAAGTAAAAATCATTCATACAGAACCAATTTTAATGGACTACACCTAATAATCTTGTCCGATCGATCCAATACATCACAAACATAAACATTGACTGTTGTTAGTCCAATGAAATAACACAATAAATATAGTCATGTTGAACATGTACTGAAACATGTACATGTTTTGACACGCACGGGTGAGCTTCAATGGTTTTTATGTTTGTATTACGAATCAGTATTCTAATCTTAGGTGAATTAGATTTATTTGTTGCATACTCCGGGGTCGGCATTCAGATTATTCAAGTTCATGTTATGAAAGATATAAAAAGTACTCTCTTGAATAACAGCCAATAGGCATACATTATTTGTAGCAATAAATACTTGGAAATATATTTATTGTTGGGATAATAATGAGCGAGATCAAAGATTATGTGGAATTTTCGTTCTTTATTATTATTTACTGACAATATTTACACTAAATTCATCATTTTTACTATGCCATGTTTTATATCCATCTTCATATTGTAGATGATTCTTAAATTCCAAATAGAAAGAAACCTTTTTTGTACTTTTTAAAAATGTAATCTATCTTTATTTTTGGTCTCTATTACATTACATATACAATTGGTCAAATCGATTATTTTCAAAGGCAATATATATATATATATATATATATATATATATATATATATTTCAAAAGCAAGGTAAAAGTGATACTTTTTATTCCTCTCCACAGTGAATTCTTATTATAATCTCATACATTGAAATGAAACCAAACAAACATGGAAAGGAGTTAGACCCATAGACCATAAATGCATAGACCAAGGAATGTTTGTGAGAGATAAAAAAATGTTTCAAATATCTTAGGAAAATATTAGAGGTAAACTGCTGAAAGATTGATATAAGAAAATGGCCACCTCTACGGTTTACAAGTGGAAAAAAATTAAGAACGATGAATGAATGATAAATAAAGTGATTAAATAATTGCTAGAAAAAAATGAATAAAGATATAATAATAACACAATTCGCACATCACATCAGTAGGATATGTTTAAAATTAAAATCTTTTCCGTCTCCTATAGATCAAAGAATATTCGTTGGCCTACGCTTCTTTATTCATCTGATAAACGATATATACAAATATCAATTACAGCATATTTCATGATTTACCCGCTGGTTTATCGTGTAGCCTACTTATGGGAAACGAAGGTTCCTAAACACGCCGGACGCCATCGGTTAGAGTCTGGGAATCGAACCCACGCATCCTGGCGCCCGGGTCACATTCCCATACCGGTAGGTCACAAGGTATCCTACTTTTACCAATATTAACGCATCTCTAATATCAGTAATGCACTTATTAATGCGCATGCGCCGAATGATGTCATAACTCGTTTTATCCAGTTTAGAGATGCCGTGATCGAAATGAGAGCAAATTACGATAAGCGAGAGAAATATTTATTCTCTATCAAATTTAAACAAAATATAAGATAATTATAAATTTTAGATGGTATTTTTTTCAGAAAGTTATTATATGCCTATTTACAAAAAAAAAAGAACGGAAAAAAATCAACTTAGAAACATAATATATACACAGCCCAACCAAAAGGTTTGTAATAAGGCAAATACAAAGTGACAATTTTTGTTCCGCTTTAAAAGTAATTACATATCAAAGTACAACTTCGATGCTTATTTAATGCCATAAATATGATGAGTTGCATTCGTTTAATTGGGGCAGAACTGCCCTTGAGGCTTGAGGTCTTCTCTCATTAACATTATACCCCCTTCAAACCAGATAATTGTCTACATCGACCTTAACTCTTTATTCTTCACTCAATTCCACGTTTTCTTTTCAACATTGCATCTTACAAACTGCAAGTAAGCAAATATCTAACCACTCCCTATTATCATACAAAACCACACTCTCTCGATCACTAGTATTACGCCAACGAACAACCGTCTCTCCTATCCATTAACATCACCGATCACGAGTCCCGAACCTTCTCCGTACAACAATGCAGATTTACTGCCTTCTGCGTATTTAGCCTACTTTTCATCTCGTGAATGTTGCGGTTCGAAACTACCAACCGTTATGGCTAGTAGATAGGAGAGACGACCAATTGGGACCGTTACGAACATACATGCAGAACGACTACAGTGATGAATATACTGACTGGCTTCGTTTATAGCCTGTGTCTTCTTAGGCTATGAAGATCTACTTTCACCGGACACTGGTCGCAGATAAATAATAGTTTCATGTGTGATGACCCGATCGACCGTCTCCCCTATGTTATAGCACTGATGTTAGGGTGTGTCGATGCGGCAATAGTTGTGGAAGGAAGTGCATGCATTTGTACGTGAAATCGAGCGAGACATGTCACTCATGTATCAGTCCGGGAGAAATGACATGATAGTGACGTAGAAGTGACTGGTAGAGTTTGAACAATGGATGTGGTAAACAATGTAGTCCGGGGTTCGATTACTTGAACGTCATGGTTGACCTCCTGACTAAGAAAACCTCAGTTGATAGGTGAATACTGTTTACCATCTTCCTATCATTTCAAAAGACAAAAGAATCACAAAATAGGTTTCACAAAAGAGGTTATAGAGCTACACTCATATGTATGGTTTGATTAAAATTAAATACATATATGTTTTTTTTTTAAGTGATGCTAGTATTTAATTGAAATAGTGAGACAGAAATGTCTATCAATCGGTGTATTCAACTAGCGAGCTATGTAAAAAGTACATATTTTCCTGAAAATAGCTTATAACGAATGGAATAGAAAAGTTGCAAGAATTTAAACCAATTAGACTTGAATTCACTAAAAAATCTAATTTCGGGTAAATTCATTTCGAAAATATATTTAATTTCGATAATTTTCACTTCATGGATTTAATCATAAAAATGTATGCAGATCTACTAAATGTATTTCTCATTTTTGGTATATATATTTTTTCTAATTACAACGAAACTTGATAAAGAATTTAATGATGGTTCTACTCCGATACAGTATCCGATACAGTAAGGTATTATTAAGAAGTATTGTACTTTCAGTTTTGATAAATTCAGTAGGTCTTTTACAGCACCATTTATATTCTTTCAAATAATTTCAATTTTAAAATAATCTTAATAATATCTTCTTTCATTTTCATACTTTTGTTATATACCTTTAATTAAATTAATTTTATAATATTTCAGGATTTTTTGTAATCAATTTTGTATCAATTTTGTAAAACCATTGCACTAATGTATTGATTTTTACGCTGTACCATCTTGGTATCCCGCTATTGCGGACAGCCGTCACAATAAAATGACATTCTCTCTGTGCAGAACATTATCTCTAGTTTTGTTTCTTTTCGTTTGTTGATTGGTTTCTTCGTTTAAACTATCCGCAGCAAGCACAAAAAACGCACTCACGCAAAATTCCACACATAAACGTTGGATTTTTTCCAATGTGTGAAACTCTGTCTTCGCTTTCGATCAACTAACCGCAATTTTCCTCTTCTCTTACTTGGATTGTTGCTATGGCAACGATATTACTCGTAATTGCTAGTTGAATGAAACTTGGCGAGATGAAATCGTTACACATTTGCACTTTTTCACTCATCATTAGTTGACATGATCAATAAGGGCGTGAAACGCACACCAGACGGATTTTTAGACGAGCTTTAGCGAGGATTCAATTTGACATACTAAAAAAAATTGGTGTTCGTTTTTTTTTTTTTTTTTTATTTATTTTTATTTTTTTCTGTTTGTTTTTATGCTTTTTTGTCGGTTCTCCACAGGTCAAACGGCTACATCTATCAACCTCAAACTTTTATTAAATATGGTTCCTCATCTAACTTAGATCTGTATAGTTTTGTGGCATTATCGGGAAGTAACTTTTTTTTTATGAATTTAAGAAATTTCAAAAATTCCCATTAGATTAACATGACGGAAAAAAAAGAAAATATTTTTATTTTCCCCAAAAAATGAAATTTTGCGTGAAGTTGGATTACATTTTGATACACATTTCTAAAAAAATTCAGCTTGATCGCGTCAGCCATTTTGAAGAAAACAAATAAAATGTGCTAAATTGTTACTACTCGAAGCAGTTCTTAACCATTACTACCCATACTATTACTATCCGCTCGTCTAACAACGCATATGGCGTTTTCCTAGTACTAGAAATGGCTTATTTGTTTTCCCATCACTAAACGATGACATTCTTTTCTTGATACACTTGATATATCTGCTATCAACAAGATTGAAAAACTGACCATCTCTTGTCAACAACAAATACAAATATATGAAATAATGCTCAATTCCCCCTCCCCCTCCACTAAAATACAAACCAAAAAACTACAAGAAAACACGAGCTTTTTATATGGAGAAAAAAAAATAGTAACGAAGTAATATCAATTATCATCTTCCATAAAATGAACCTAGAGCAGAAAGCAAATAGACAATATAGGCCTACACATTCTTTATTTATATACTTTTTTCCACGATATAATAAATTAAATATAATACAATATCCATGTCATAGATCATACAAAAAACATTATAAATTAACTCGATTGAGAATTCAACAATATAAGCAGTACTTTTTTATAAACGTTATGAGAAATTATTTTATCTGTGTGAAGGATCAGATAAGAAACAGGGTTATAAAATTAAGAACAATAAAAATACATAATTCAATGAAGAAATCGTTGATTTGTGATAACATTTTGTAAAACATTTATAATAATAATGTGTATAACTGATAGGGCCTACATTGTTGAGTTTATGTACGTAATTGTACGAATGTTTCCATGACTTTTTCTGAATGACAGAATGTGAATTATATTAGATGGATTTTATACGGTTTATGATTATAGTATGGATTTTTTTATAATTGCACAGGACGTATAAGTTGGACATGATTGTGTAGGGATTTTATAGATTCGATATGTTAACTCGCATTGAAAGGATCGATTTCGATTTTTCGGAATCATTTATACGGACACTAGAATGTCAAGATTTCGCCTGGTAAGCATCACAAGGCCATTATATCACTATTTAATATTACTTATTCTCAGTTACGGTATGTTAATGTCTTTTATAATTCAAGTATCACAAATAGTTATTAACAGTATGTTGTTTTATGGTAATATTATTTTATCTACCTATTTATATATATATATATATATATATATATAATATTTCCGATACATGAATATTACCAATTGTTCTCATTTTTATGAGATATCGTGGAACCACTTCTTGATCACATCACAAATCCCCTCATCCGAAAATGCATCTATAAAAGATTCAGTTTTATTTTTGATCAATTTTGTTTATTATTTTGAATCGGAAATTTATTTGAAAACATTTTAACATTTGTTTCTATAATAATTATCGACTTTCTATAGCTATTTCGATTGATTATCTTTACATAACAAAGTATTCATTCAGAATACTACACATCAAATTTTACTTAATGGGATCGGAAGAACTACAAAGAATTCCTCATCTCTCAAAATTCTCACTAATGAATGTCTAATTTTGCTAACGGCATAAAAAGAATTAACGATCACTATTAATTTAATTGATTAATTATCACAAACTACCACCTCTAACTGGTCAGTTCATCAATCAAAATAAATCACAAAGATCTTCAAATCGATTTCACTTGAACACTCATATAAAAGAAACTAAACGTTTCAAGAGTAGACAGGATAAGTACACAGTTTAATATAATTGCAGTTTTACTGGCAATCAATAACAATAGCTGATTGGCTATTTAACTATTGATTCGTTGAAGAGAAGGTAAAAGCATTTTTTCACGTGGAGAGATAACGAGGAGATTAACTTGTATTCAAGACAGATAGGCGCGAAACACCCGTGCGCTAGTGATGTGGGATAGAAGAGACGGTCGATCGGAGCCTTGATCTCGCATGGATTAAAGTAAATGTTCTAATCACGCGGAAGGAAAGGATGTGTCTTATAAAATATGTAATATATAGATGTATATATATATATATATATATATATATATATATATATATATATATATATATATATATATATATATATATATATATATATATATATATATATATATATATATATATATATATATTATATATATATATTGGCTTTACAACAACATCAGCAGAAATTTACTCTAAAATATTTCATCGAATTGTTATAACTATATTTGTCACTGAAAATATATTATGAGTGTTGGCGGTTTGGAGCTACCGACCGATTGTGTTATTCAACACAACGGTTGACCGGGACCGCCAACACTCGAGAAATGATTGGTAATAAGAATGTTGAATGGAATGAAGATGACAAAAAAGAGGTTCACATTGTAAACGCAGCTGTATTGAACTGTACCAGGAAAAAGTAATGGGCGCTGTTATTGGATAAAATATATTGTGTCGATTTCACATTTTTCCATTGAAAATTAGATAAGGGATTTTAAAAAAAATCAGAACTTTTAATTTAATTTTCATTGTCAATGAATGTTAGTGAATCGACATCAATGACTGCTCTTGGATTTAATACGCAAGGCGGTCGATGACTTGTTAAGAAAACTATCTAGTTCGTCAAGACAGATTTTCACAAGAGAATATTATTAAAATATTTACAATTGTTTTCATTATACTGAACCGTCATTCAGGAGACCGGGGTTTGATTCCCGCCATGGTCGACCATCCTGACAGGGGTTTCCCTCTGTCGTTCAGGTCAATTTACTGGGATGGTTTCCTTATAACAACAGGCCACGAGCGACTCCTTCCCACTATCCAAAATCACCTAATATAATAACCTCTCATCTCATTACCCATTATATCAAATATCATTCAGCGACGCCAATAGATCGTAGTCATCAGTAGAGTGCGTCGTTAAACCCAACATAAATAAATAAACAAATATAGGCCTATATGATTTTATGATTTTGTTTTCATTGACATTTATTATTTTAACGATAATAAAGCTCAAAGACGACAAAGGAGAACCGACGAAAAAGAAGATATAATCATCACACGAAGATTGAAGAATCTTCTTCCGTATTATACAAAATCGATTTGTTATCATCATCCCGGAACTATTTATAGTTGACTGTGCACAGTCTAAAGAATCATACTCATTTATTTTCTATTTGCTTCGGGATGGAAATATCACCCTTGTGGTGCCCGTCCGAACGATCCTAACTAGTTATCCTTCGCCTTAAATGGAGAAAAACGACTTCGCGTCGAGTTTTCTTCTTAATAAAAAAAAATTAGAATGATAAGTTGTATTTATAGATGCGTTAACCGTATGACATGTGGACCACACACAAAAACAATAACACATTTTTATAATCTGATTTTACGATGACACTTCAACATAAAATAATAATAAGGAAGACAATCGTTTCAACTTTCATATAAGTTCCAGTACTATCACTACAACAAAAATAAAGTGTCTTATTTATATGTTTGTTGTGAGTTGTTGAACAACCTGTATTACCAGTGCAATAGAGTACATCTTCGTTGTTGTATTCATGTAGGTCAATTTAAGTCATTATATGTTGGCTATACTGGCACCGCCTTACAATCCATTACAAGTAATGTAACATGTAGGTACAGGATGTTGATGTTGTCCTCGTATCATATAGGCCCTACCATATACCATAGCAGACGACATAGCATACGACGCCATTAGATCTCAGTTATCATAACAGTGCGTCGTTAAACCCAATATAAAATAAAAAAGACATAGCATACTGCAGTATACACCTGCAAGTAGCTCGGTATAATGATACAATGCGTTATTCCGATGACTATTGTTGGTTTAACGACTCCACTAACAGATAGGTTAGTTGGGGCATGAAGTTTGTAGTGTTTACAGACTCAATGCTTGGAGGTACGAATGAGCGGATATATGAATATATGAAAAACAGTAAACACCTGTCAATTACACGGGAATTGAACCCACGCCCGATTTCACATTAGTTTCCAAGCCAGAAAGGGAAATTTTATTTCAATTTTCATTATCAAAATTCAAAAATATTATTACAAAATATAAATAAAGTTCGTTCGTAGCGAGGCACCTCAAGGGTGATCAATCATACCACCCCAACTATATATTGGACTGAAAAAATGTAATCGAAACTATTTTTAATTATAATAATTCAATAATAATTGAGTATTTACCGATAATTTACCGATACATTACCGATAATATGTTCTGCTCAACATGATGGTCACAATTAACAGATACTACAGCCTAGCTAATAATTACTCCGTACAAATAGTATACAATTAAGTAAGAAAATAATTAGAAATGATAGTAATTACTTTAGAAAATTGGTATGCAGATTTTATCATGAACTTCACCTCCATTCTATTTTCAGTATAGTTTTATGTAGTTTTATTGTCAGTAGTTCTATAATTAAAAACAATGTAATTCCAGTATACTTTTGAACGGGATCATGACATAAAATGAATAATCAGAATAATCGAAATGCATACAAAGTAATTAACTTTCTGTATTGTAATAATTGTATACACAAGTTATAAGATAAGTATAATTCTGAATTAAAAATAAGTGTTGGAACTGATATGAAAACTGAAATTAAGTGTGTATCAGGTTCGAATCCCGCATAATACATGGGATTTGTAAACATCATTATTCTATTATCTAGCCCTATTATCTTCAAATCAATTTCCTTCCAATATTAGAGATATCACGTAATGGAACTTTTCAGTTTTCAGTTTTTGGACGTATTTGAATATACCTCTCTTTGAGAAATCACTATTGTGAACATGATTTTTGTGAGAATAAAATATCGCAATCGGAAACGATATGTGAAAAACTATTAGAAACATAATTCTATGTCAACCAATTGAATTACTCTTCGATTCACTCGATATGTGGAGCGCCGAGGAGCGCACATAACAGCAGATAAACCGTTAAAATAACATCATTCCATTCGCTTAAAAAATAATATAATACAATCCGGCCGAGCATCACCAATTAAATATACATTTTGTCAAAAAATATATTATAAAAAATTACACATATTTCACAGAATTGTGATTGTTGGTTTCGGCTTCGCAATGAGGAAACACAGCTCAACATACCAACATGTTACTATGGTAACGTGGGTTCGACAATATGCAACAAGGTTTTTGACCCAATGTTGCGTGTATTGTATTCCGTAAGATATAAATTACAGACAAATTGCATATTAGTTGAAATATATTTGCCATTGTAAGCACATTGGAGGTGTTTTAAACGTCGACGGTGAATTATACCAGAGGCGTTATTGCTGCTAGAACTGTCAAATTGCTCTAAAACCCGCCTTCAATTGGAAGAATAAACGCCTTTATAAATAAATATATAACTGAAAGCGTGGTGTTATGTAAAATGCATGTTAGCCTACACGCTTTTTATAATCACAGTGAAAGGTATTATATTTGCATATAATACATAAAATACAGTACTGCGTGACTGCATATCGAAGATAAAAGTGATGACAAGATAATTTATGAGTGAAGAAAATTAAACTGTAATTATTTATAGTTAATAAAAATACGCGATAAAACACATTTTTCAATGACGATGAAAAGTATCATTGTAGTTTCATTTTTCTTTCATTTATTTATTTATCTTTTTATTATTGAATTTGAGATACTGTAATGATGGCTGACATCTATTGGCATTGTTGCATGATGAATAAGGTGATGAGAAATCAGATGAAATTATTTTACTAGGAGTTTGAGATAGACCTAGTTTGGTAAGAAAACGGAATATTGATGCTTTGTTAAAAAGACATCGCAATAAAAAAAACTCTTTCGAGATGGTCGACCATAGCGGGAATCGAACTCCGGGCTCCTGAATGATGGTTCAGCGAGCTAGCCACCGATCCACCCGTCTCAGTAGTTTCATCTTTCTATTTGACGAACGAATTGCTCCAAAAATAAAACCGATTGGCTCTATATAAAAATCTTTATTCGGATATCTGCCTATGTACATTGAGTTGCCTTGTAAGACACAGAATAACAATTAATTTTAAAATTAAAATTGATAAGAACAAACAAAGGATAAAATTTTGAAGATGAAGCTAGATTGAGACTAAAATAATGAAGCTAATTTTGACTGTATAAATGATTTCTGAGAATTATAATTGAATCGCGTAATACGCTTAATACTATATCCTCAATAATTGAAATTATTAATTCTTCATTAATTACTATACATATAGGTAGGGAAGGAAGAGATCGAACTATACGTCAATCATCTCACCTTACTCATTTTCTCAATTTATTATAATCACAAATAAACCTCGATACGACATTTTCACTACACACAAAATTCAAACATATAAGCTGATCGAATTTCAAGTAACAAATGATAACCATTGTTACCATAGCAATACGGTGAATTGGGGATGGTGACTGCTCAATATCTATTGAGACACATTTTGTCTATCTCTTTCAACAATGAGTGACATCAATTGAGAGAAGTTACCATTCGAACTGTTTATTGGAACGCATAAACAATATAATTCATTTCAACACGATTCAGAGAATATAGATCTACATTTCCCTTAGTATCGATCAAACGAGCTAATAATGATCGATCTTCTTATTTACCGCTTTCCTATCGAAAGCGAAACTAGACTGCAAACTATAATGGACTACTCTAAACTGTCTCTAGTTCAACTAGCCATCAATCCATTAGAAACTATTTATCAACTATAGTTTCTATACTCTTCTATTATGTTGGACATCACGATAATGTCAATGTAACTGACCGATGATCGACACTCAATTAACGTTTTCTATTATTTTTTTTCGACGTTTCTTTTCTTTACTTCATTCTGAGAGAATTGACGGTTCGATTACACCGATCGTTATTGTTAGTGGGATAGGAAAGACGGTCGATCGGAACCAGATATCTGCTTGTCGCGTGCTATTAGAAGAGCAGTTGTCCGCATCCGGTGGTTTTCTGTTTTCTGTTTTCTGTATATATAAATTTGTAAAGGAATCGATTTCTCTCCACTGAATGGAGACACAATGATAGTTTGTAAGTATATATATATATATATATATATATATATATATATATATATATATATATATATATATATATATATATATATGAAACGGTAATTGGTGGACCACGCTTCAGCACTCAGGAGACCGGGGTTCGATATGGTCGACCATCTTGACAGAGGTTCGTGAATTCCCTTTGTGTAGTCAAGGTGACTTTACTGGGATGGTTCCTCAACCACAGGCCACGACCGTTTCCCTCCCAGTATCCAAAACACCTAACCTATCATCTCATCTTTCCATAATCGCTTACATCACTCACCGACGCCAATAGATCTTAGTCATCGTTAAGTGCGTCAAACCCAATATAAACACCATACATGTAATCATGTATACATGCACCTTGACATTGAACTGTGCATGGTTGAGTAAAACCGAACAATTAATATATGTAGATATTCTTGTGTTCACGAGGCCTGTTAGTTGTCTAGTAACGTAATGAGGTAAAATAACATATATGTAATTTAATAAGATTTAGATTTGGTCGTGCATTATAATATTTCTTGAGAGTATTGGAAAGGATGTTATAGGAGTAAGTTATTGTAAAATATATAAAGCTTCTCTTTGGGAAGGGATTTTGCAACTAAAATGAACAAAGAAAATGTTGAATAAGTTCGTCTTTGGGAATTGAAATGTAGCCGAGAATGAACAAAGAAAATGTTGAATATAAGTCAGCAATGGTAAAGATTTAATTCTATCGTCTAGAATAACATAGAACACATAATTAGGTGAGAATATAGCGACGTATTGATTCTATAGTTTAAAGTTTGTAATTGCTGCGGTATCTGTGTGGTTCATTTCATTATTTTTTAAAAAATGTTAGAGGAATTTTCGATAGAAATTGTATTTTGATATCTAGCTTTTAACTTACAGTTAAAGTAAATTGAATGCAAATCTTTTTTTATTTTTTTGCTGTAGATACAATCACAATATGTTTTTCTATCAATTGGTTCCAATTTTTGTGTACCGTTCGTATCACGTCATATGAACTTAAATAGTTTTTATATACAAGTTCCTCAATTCAGTAAATATACCAGCTCTGTGTGATAGATACATTCTATTAAAAATATCATTTCCACGGTTTAAAATATATTGTAAATGGAATGAATTAAATAATGACAACCTAATAATAACATTCCATTTTCTACAAGATAGCTACATTTCATGAAAAATTATTAATTTATTCATGGTAGTAAGATTGTCCTTATGATGCCCAATCCAAATGATTCTAACGTGTCCATATAACCTAAATTGTGGGACAATAACATTGTATCAAATTTCAAAAGTTAATGAAATAAAAAATATGTTATGCTAGTTCATACAGTTTTATTCATCGTCTACACAACACATTCGCTATAATTTCATAGTAAACGATATGTGTTATAAATTGATATATTGATTTACTCGTGATTGTGAGTATATACATAGGTGAGATTTCTCTATGAGTCATCTTCACACCGATTCATTCATTCATGAGAATGACTGTTTGGTAAAAAATAATTACACATGCCAATTCGAAATAAATATAATCAGTATTCGTAATTACGTAATGTAGAGGAGGTGAACAATCCTCGCCGACATTGAAATAGATGCATATGTAATCAACATTTCTTTTGACATGAAGATGGTTTTAATTATGGTGCACAGTATGACCTTCAAATAGTTCACAATAGGGACCTTAATACATGTGAAAATGTTTTAATTGTGTAGTTATATCAAGATTATATTTTATGTGCAAAATTAAGTATACTTGTTGAGAATGTGGATTTTTTTTTGCTGTGGGTATAAATTAGAATCGTGTATATAAACTTCTTTATTCATATTAGATCTTATTATACTTTCGAAGTAAGAAATATTTTAATTATTGATTAGTCTCAAAGAATTGGTATCACTGAGATTTACTCTGATATGTCGAATGTATCATTTCCTAGCATTCTGAAAAATCAAAAAAAGAGCGTTGGATTGTATCATCTATAGCGGCAATAAAGTTGGCAATTAGATCATTTTTTCAAATATAAAAATAATAGTTTTCAAATGACCTGTTATGGATAGGGTTTGATGTGGTGATTAATATTTTAATTACTTTTTCATTTCATAACCTAAAAAAATATCTAAGAATCAACGGAATCACGGAATTTAAACTTGATACTGGATCACATTTTTTATCATAAAAATAATTGTTATTTCTAAATGAACCGATATAAGATCGGCTGTATAAAGTGCTAATTACTTTAATGACCGTTTTATTCCCTTTACATTTGAAAAATCTACAAAATAACGAGATGGAATACGATTAACGATTAAAACGATAAAAATTAGAGTACACACTTTTCAACTATACAAAATATATCATTATAATAAACTACCTGAATAGATGTATCCACCACAGACAAAAATTAAAAAATAAATATGTGAAATAGAATGAAGAACAGCAGAACAAAAATTACACCAGAACAAATTTTTGAATATACAAATATTATGACTATAAATAGCCTAAATAGATACAGTGAAAATGATTCAATGACAGTAACATTACTATGTAATGAGAAACATATTATTATTCATGTCCTCATCTACTATCTATAATCTCCACACATACCGTATAAATTCACGAACCTACTTTCATTATGTGTAAAAACATCTTCTATGATCCTATAATGACAACCCGATCCTAACCTAGATGTTAAATTATGTAAAACTGGATCACTGATTGTAGGCCTAATTTATATATAATGTAATTTATGTAGTAAATGTCACATCTTATCACATTCTCTTCTATAGTAAAAGTGATTGAATCCAGTTTTATTTAATTTACGTCAATAACGTGATATGAATATATGTATTTCAGATTTGTATTAAGATTTGTTTTTATAAAAATATAAAAATGTATAGAAACCTCCACGTATGAACAAGAGATGAGTAAATTTGTGATAAATCATTCAATGTATTCAATGTATAGCTAGGATTCAATTTGACATACTGAAAAAAAATGGTGTTCGTTTTTTTTTTCTTCTATGTTTTTTGTCGGTTCTCCACAGGTCAAACGGCTACAGCTATCAACTTCAAACTTTTGTTCAATATGGTTCCTCATCTAACTTAGATCTGTATAGTTTTGTGGTATTATCGGGTGGTAACTTTTTTTTTTAGAAATTTTAGAAATTTCTAAAATACCCATTAGAATAACACGGCGGAAAAAGAGAAAATATTTTTATTTTCCAAAGTAATGAAATTTTGCGTGAAGTTCAATTACATTTTAATACACATTTCTGGACATTTTCAGGATGATCGGGTCAGTCATTTTGAAGAAAAAAACATAAAATGTGCTAAATTAGTACCACTCGAAGCAGTTTTTACCCATTTTCACCCATACTATTACTATCCGCTCGTCTAACAACGCATATATGGCGTTTTCCTAGTTAAAAAAGATTCACACACGAAAAGAAAACGCCTCTGTATATAAGCATCTGGTTAACCAATTATTTGTTTTTTTGTTTCCAGGACCAGTGAGTTGGTAGCACTGATGGCTATCTCTACCACCCTCTTCCTCTTCATCCACACACGAGATCTGAACTCGAAACTGAGAGAGATGGAAGTACAGAGAGACGACATGATATCGGGCAGCCAAGTATCAGGTAAGACATTTCATCATGAAAATACAAAATATATTAAAGGGCATCACAACTCTGAAACTAGATTTCAACGAATAATGACGATACTCGTTTTCCCAATTTTAGAGAAAAATAGAAATTATGATCGCCATTCCTGAAATAATCAATTCATTTGTCCTCCAGGATTCGATCTTTTTTCTGAGTCGTGACGTAGACATTACTCGATTATGTTCATGTTTCTATACAGAATCGGTAATGCCTACGTCACGACTCATGGTCTCTGGAGGACCAAAATATTAATTTTAATTTCTGAAATTGAGATGATGATGATCTCTAGTTTTCTCCGGAATTAGGAAAATAAATATCGTATTATTAATCAAAATCTAGTTTCAGGGTTGTGATGTCCTTCATTAATGAAAAATGAACATTTATTTTTCAACAATTTAATCTCAATGATAAAGAGACTTAATTTTCAATTCAGTAAAATTACTGATATATTGGATGAGCGATAGCGATGACTTTTGACTCCACATCCTGTCTCCGTTTCTTATCTCTCTATTGGTATGCGCACCTCTACAATTAAAAAAATATAGGAAGCTGTTCAACATGTTCAACATACCATTGGACTTTTGCCCCGTCCGAACGATCCTACCTGGGCATCGAACGTCAATTTGGGAATAATTACTCTGTGTCAAGTTCTACACTCCAACAAAAAATAAATGAAAAAAAGTTGTTCAACAAGTCAACAGGCTTTCCAATTAAGAAGTTTTTCCGCACATATAAAACAATTATCCACAATAATTGAACAATTATCAACTTTCACCAAATATAGTCAATCAGTTTGTCCAATAATGATGTATGGCAATAAACCAGCATCACTTATGTGAGCTAACTCTGCATTCACACTCTGGCTTGTGTACGGTCCTTTTCATTCATTCGACGCCCACAAGAATACCAAGTAAACAACATTTCATCAATTTAAAATGCATTTAGAACGAACTGAGCATGCTGCATTAGCATGCAACAGTTTCTTGTATGAAGCTGTGTAATTTAGAGTACCGTAGACATGGCTAGATTAACATATTGGGCATGAGAACAAATTCGATGTATTTAAAGAGTGCATTTGATTTTAGCCTTTAATAATATAGTCAATAGTCTTCCCAATAAATGAGAAGTCTTTAAACTTCTTAAAACCAACTAAATTGAAAAAAAAATGACCAAGGAAAAAGTACGGAAAACCTTCTAAGAAACCGAACTACAGTTAGGCTTATCTTCTAAATGACGTTACATTACAAGTCGTTATACCATACAATATATCTTCTATTTTTTCACATTTAGTTTAACGACGCACGAAAATGATAGATTTATTGTTATCGAATTAATGGTTAATGAGATGGTGGGATAACGATTTCTTTAGTATGGGAAGGAAGCGGTCAGCAACCATCTATAGGCATTAGCATTTAGACGGAAACCACGAAACAACATACAAAGATCTTTGTAGCGGGGCTCATAACCATGTCCGATATGCCCCTCATCTCCCAGCTCACACAAAGCAAGCGCGTTAGCAACTGAGTTGAATGTGCCGGTTACAATATCTTATACGACCATGTTATCATCTGCCTGGACTGCATACAAGAATACATGCATGTGGTTAATAGTTCGTCGTTATTAATGCAACTGTAATGCAACTGTAATGCAACTGTATAATAATTGTACACGAATCTATAACGATGTATTGTTTTAGTAACTGTAAATGAATTTATTGAAATCTGTCCAGACGGTGAAGTATAATAAGTATCTCACGATAATCAGTCACGCGAAGAAAAAAGAGGATGATGATAATCATGGAGACATCATGATACCCGTTGAAATTATTATATTTACTGTATTTATTGTAACTGTATTTGATGAGCATAGCGAATAATTTTTGAAATTGGTTCAGTAGTTATAACCAAAATAACTGTTTTGAATGATTTGTGAGAGAAAAAGTAGACATAAATTTTAAAATTTAAAATTGCTGAATATGTTATTTTTGCTTATAACTATTTTTTTTAGTTATTCCTTAATACAAAAATTGTCAATACAAAAATTGAAGATATTAATTAAGGAGATTTAAAAAAATCACATTTTGATGAGAAAATTTGATACTAACTTTACAAATGCTTTAAAATTACTTCATTAATCACCTTTCAATAACTTTTGATAACTTTATTAACTCTTAAATAACATCAAATAACTAAATATTCTCATGTTCGTTCACATGGTTTCATTATATTATTAGTTATAATATGCATTCAACTTTTCCGCTATAATCCACTCATTTCATTGTCAATGAACAGCATGCGGCGTTTCATAGCTTAACACTGTATAATAGTATAAACTATAAAGAAATATCATAATAAAGATGGTACTACATCTGCTATATTGAGATCTACAAGCAGATTGTATATTGTACTATATAGTTAATCGTGACTCAATACATGTAACTACAAATGACATTAATCTGAATTATCAGAATGCAATAATTACGTATTAATAACGAGGACTTATATAGCAATGACGATTCACGAATGAAACCAGTAAATAAGTAGATATATACCTTCTACAGAGCTAGTTGAAACAGATATAAGAACGGGCTAATTTTTTTATTTTTTTTACGGGGCAGATACTTTTTATGGAGTACAGTTATACTGAATATATGAAAAATATGTCCTAAATAGGCCTATATTCAGAGGTTTTGCAAATAAAACTTCATAAACAGATTTTTTTTCTGAATATAAATATAAAATACAAAAATACAAAATATATATATATATATATATATATATATATATATATATATATATATATATATATATATATATATATATATATATATATATATAGGCCTATATACATACATAAAATGATTAGACCCATTTTTTAAAGCTAAAACTTGAAATTTGAAGTGATGTCTGAATTACCTAATTATTTTATTATTTGTATTTATAATTATCTAAGTCTATTCAGATACATCAATAACTTTACTATAATCACACGAGTTCATATAATTACGAATTATTAAAACAAAACTGTGAATGAGACATAAATATACATGAATGTGTAATCAGTGAAAAGGTTATTTTTTTTAAATGCATTGTGAATCGTTTCGTCCCTCCAGTTCATCCTCAGATTATCAAGTTGAACGTTCTTCGTACACCACAAGGAGTCAATAAAGCGCGTCGACCATCGTTATTCCATCACAATAAAAACAAAACCACCTCGTTTTATAAATCATCATTCACGCGTGATATCTGCGGTAGCGATCGACCGTCTCCCCCATCCTCGACCACTAACGGCCGTCAGTGTCGAACGGTCACCGCATACTCAGAAGTGCATCATTAGCTGACGGAAATGAGTGCTTTCCATTTCACTATATATAATATCCTTGCTCCCACATAACTGTACGTCTAATTTCTCCGGATTCGAATTATGTACATCTTTTGCGCGCAATGGCCAAGGCTGTCACAATGACATTCACACGGGAAGATGGGCGCGCTCAGGCGGGAAGTGTGCAATCACTCGTGATCTTGACGGTTGAGACGGGGCGCCGGAAGAGCGTATACCGGAATAAAGTCGACTCGGTTGTGTTCCTTACTTGCATCCTGACCACATTTTACAACCGTCTATTGAAAAGTACCCCGAGGTTCAAGTCACAAGACTGAGTCGACTTTATTCCGGTATACGCTCTTCAGCGTCCTCGTTGGTTTGCCGGTCTGTTATGGTGATTGACTTCCTACCCCTCCAATGTTGAAAATATATACCAATTTCCGGTCCGACTATGGAATTACCAGTGAGAAATACTTATCTTGAGTAGTCTTTAGTAGACGACACAAGGAACTAACTTTGTTTAACAAAATGACGTTTACGTCGGCTGTAGCAACAGTCACCTGGACCCCTATTCCTGAGATAAATGAGATGTGAGAAAAATAAGTGAGAAAACTATCTCATATAATAATGACATATTTCATCTCATATTTTATGTGAGATACTCGTTTTCTCACTCATTTTCTCACTCATTTTTATTTTCTCACATCTCATTCATCTCAGGAATAGGGGTCCTGAAATGCTAATATTTGAGGTGCGTAGAAGACACGACGCACAGTACCAAATTGATCAAGAAATCGCAGAGATCGGTTTGCCCAAGGGCATTACTCATGAAATAGAACAAGATCAAGAGCAGAGTTGAGACACCATAAGAGACCGGTAAACCAACGCAACCCTCAATGCATCTTGGTTGAGACCTACAGGAGGATTTCCTATATTTTGTTTTTAAATGCAGCTAAACGACCCCACCAACAGCTAGGTTATACGGGGGTACGAACGAGCGGGTGATAATGCAACGATAAAGTGATGATAGGCGAAAAAACGTTTACTAAAACCCATGCCTTATGCGGTACTCGAACCCACGCCCAACGGTCACCTCAGTCTCTGAAGCGTGCCTCAGCTGACTGAGCTACCGAGGGCGGCGATTTACTATTATATTATACTAAATCCTCCAAGGATGACACTAAAGATGTCGTAGAGACAGTCATGCAATGTTAAAATGAAACTGTTACTCACTCTTATACCCTCTATTAATATATCACCACTCGCCACTCTCTTCTAACCACTCACCCAGTAGCGACTGCTAGAAAGCACGCTGGATTGGGCTGCTATCGGCCAGGCCGCAGCAGCCGTGGTCCAGTGCGGCATTATTCAATAACTTGGTGACATGAAGATCGTGATTGGAGAGCAATAAATGACAGTATGGACGAGGACGAATAGCTTTGAGGGACGGACGAATAGCTCAGGGTGCTCGTTGAACGATGACTATAGGAATGTGATGCACATCCTCGTGATAGTGATGACGGGAATGATTCTCAAGCCAGATCAATCTTGACGCCAGGTCAATGATCTTCCGTCTGGAGGTAGACGATTTGACAACAAATCAATGCCATTTCCGATCTGTTATGGTAACTAATTGGAGACGAGGTCTAGGGAAACTATTTCATAATCACGACAAACTAAACTAAAATATATCGAGGAGATGAAGTAGGCCTACATTTTTGAATGTATACACAAATTTACTCAAATTTTAACCAATATAGGCCCTAGCAGAAAATATGCAATTGAAATCTTTTAAATTTTATAATTTTTTCAGAACATACTTGAAAGAAATGGCGACTTCATTAGGGAACGCGAAAAATCTGTGGATAAAAGTCAATCATCAACTTTGGGTGATCATAAGTTCCGTACCCATGGTGACCATCTAAAGACACCCTATAGCCAACTTATAACCACCAAATAAATATAGCCCATGTGAACTTGAGTATATGGTGACTCCCAAAATGCAGCTACAACTTGGTCCATCTTCATGATTTAGAATAGTTTTTTTGTAAAAACTGGACACGCTGAATGTTTAAAACAAAAGAAAAGCTGAATTTCATGCGTAGTTAGATGGCCAAGTGAACTGTGAAAAGAATACCCTCTGCTGAAAGAACCGCGAAATTGTTTAATCCGAGAAAACATTGAAAAAACGTACGAATCTTTTGATCCTCTTTCCCAAAGTCTTCATTTTGTTGTATAGAAAAAGTTCGAACCCTTTGATCTAGAAATGTCCGTTTAGGCACGGCCACTCTTACTGAAGCAAAGTGAACGAAAAGTTTAATAAAATTGTATAACAATTGAGCCGATGGCTGACCTGTGTCCAGGTATCTATACTGAAACAAAGAAATTAAAAAGGAAGAGAGAAAAATATCCATTAAAATATCTTCGCTGAGCTAATTTATGAAAAATTATTCTATTGAAATTAAAATTATAAAAATTATAATCAATTTATTTGCCCACGTATACATATATTTGCCATAATACTAGTTCCAAAAAATTGGATGAACGTGGGTGTGAAGATACTCCAACGGAACTTGTCTTAGAATGTTCCTTTTGGATAAATCAATTCAATATTTTCATTTTTGGATTATCGAAGGGAAGATACAATGTCAGTGTATTCGAAAAAAAAACGGGAATTTTTTTCTTCTCGCAGCACAGGTCAGACCAAAGTACAAATGCACCTATATAGTTGTAAGTTGGCGTACTATGTATCACGTACATTGAGCTGACCAAATGTTCTTAATTCTACATTTCCATACTTCTAAGCTCATCTCACAACGCATATAAGGCGTTTTCCTAGTTATGTTTAATTAAATAAGCTATAAGCTATAATTATTCTATAATTATACATTACAATTACATAACAGTTGCTCATATCGCTCATCCAGCGCGCAGCATTGCGTTTTCCTAGGAATTGATTGAATGGAACCCAAAACTTCAAAAATATATAGTGATCGCGTATGTAGGCGGACATATTATTTTCTTGAAACTGTCTAGTGCCACATTTGATTCTATACGAACAGAATCTACTTTTCATTTTAAATCTAACGGTTTACTCCCATAAAATCGTCATTACGTGAAATGACATCGAAAGTGTTCTCATAACAATAAGAGTGACATTATTCCAAACAAAATAACAGGTTTTCAATTATTTCCCGTGTTTAGTTTTATTTAAAAGCTTTGTTTATTTCTTTATTGCGTTATGATTACATCAATTACAAATCCACTTATATTAGCTGCGTATTTTGTATTAAATTCGAAATTCCAAGAAATAACATAATATAATTATTGTAATCACCAATTACCATACGTGTAGTGTAATTCAAGTCAATTACGATCAATTTATACCACCTGTCTTCAAACTTATCACCGATAAGTTTTCTTGTATCTGTGAGTGTTAGTATAGTTCGAACACTCATGATCGACACGTCCCACCGTTAGTACTAATGGATAAGAAAGACGGTCGTTCGATACCGTCAATATCATGCCACGACGTGGAGTTGTGAGAACGAAAAGGTTCGATCCCGGGACTTATCGGGATTCGAACGTGCGACGACCACAAGACGGTGTGTGCCCCACAAGAATGTCGCTCATACGTATATAAAATGTATTATGAAACACTTGAATAAGAACACTCATACGTTTCGTGCATTTTATTGGTGGAAAATTGTAGGTAAATTTCGATGATTTGTGGTAAGGCCTACAAAATGTAAAGTTAGTGAAATTATGGAACGTTAGCAATAGTTTTGTTTAAAAATTACTCAAGACATATTTATTTATATATATATATATATATATATATATATATATATATATACACTGGCGTCGGAACCGGGGGGGGGGGGGGGGCAGGGGGGGCAATGCCCCCCCCCAACTTTCAGCCAGGGGGGGGCAAGGGGGGGCAAGAAAAAGGTCTTGCAAAAAAAATGAAAAGACGAGAAATAGAAAAGACGAAAAAAAGAAGGAAGAGAGAAGGAAAGAAAGAAAAAAAAAAAAGAAAGAAAGAGTAAGAAGGAAAGATGTAGACCTATTTAGATAGATCAAATCGTACATAGATTCATATTTCACATTGCATAGAAAATCAAATATCAGATGGGCACCTTCAGTTTTAGGAGAAAATTGATTTTTGCATCTAAATCTCATCTGGAACACGTTGAACCATATTAAAAAAGGTGTGATTTAAAGGAATTTGGTGTACTGTTTTGGAATGATAGCTCTGGTAAGTACTTATTAGTTATCAGAAATCAACAAACAACCCTACCGGCAGTGCTTCTTTCAGATATGAATTATTCATTACAATTTTTGTAAATTTTGTAAATTTCCAAAATTCCAACAGTCGTAACAATGACAATACGATGAAATGGAGAAAGGGAACTTCCAATAAGGGTCGTTCGGTGACTGCCAGGGGCGTCAAATTTAAGGGGCGCTATCGGCGCACATTTGTAACATTCTATTAATAATAATATGTCATAAATCGTATTCTATTTTACTTGTGCATTATTGGGTGGAGAAAATGTTATCATTCGAACAGCATTGTTATCGGAAGACATAGATTTTTCTTGGATCAGCCATTCAGCAAAACTAGCTCTTACCACACTAAAGAATTCATGAATTCCAGAAATTTCGTCCAATTCCCAAACCCGTAGAATAGCATTTAAAAAGATAAATTCACAAAAATTTCCCTGCGGGGCTTGATTCCTCCCTCACTCGCATTCACTTTCACTATGCGCATATAGTTTTTGGGGCTCATAATTTAGTCCTTGCCCGTGGCGCTAAAATGAGCCAGACTGACCCTGCAGTTACAATAACTATGTTTGGCAAATATCAGTTGGGCACATCTAGTTCTTCAAAACAATTAATTTTGTCATCTAAATCTTATCTGAAACACGTTAAATCGTGTTAAAAAGAGGGTAATTTGAAAAAATTCCCTGCGGGGCCAGAGGGGGTCCTTCCCCATTGCCCCCCGCGGGTCGCATGCTTCGCGTTAACTGGCCTTTGTACAACTGTTCTTATATGGCATTTTCTTTTCCAAACTGAGATCCCCCCCCTCCCCATCTTGGTATTCTCAGTATTTTGTCCTTCTATCCTGAAAAATACCCAAATGTTATTGAATGTGTGGCACCCCATACTTCCTTCCTCCGCGGGTCGCAATTTTTGAGCTTGCCCCCCCCTACTTTGAAAACGTTCCGACGCCCCTGTATATATATATATATATATATATATATATGTAAGCTTTCACAAGGTATTAAAAGTGTATCCGAAAACATTAATTTGAATATATATATATATTATATATATATATATATATATATATATATATATATATATATATATATATATATATATATATATTAAATATAATATGTGCATATAGAAACATCTTTAATGGTATTTTCAGATGAAATGTCGTAAAATTCACCACAATACAATAATATACGGTAATTCATTTGTGAGAGTAATAATAATATGCATCGCGACAAGACGTTTCATAGCCGTCCGATATTTCATATCTTCCTTCATAAACACCGACCGTAGAACAATGGAGCATTAAAATATCTTCAGTATTCTAGGAAAACGCGCTAGTATTGCTATGAGTGTGGGGTGACAACTGTTGTATCTCTTACTTTTGAAAATTGAAGAGATTCTTTTATAATATTGAAAAGATGACATAATTCATGACTATACAAAACGTATGATGAATTTCATTATTATATTGTTATTCATGGGATATTTTCTGAACGTTGAGAATTTTTTAGGAATCATTAAGATATAAGAAAGGGTAAATTATATATATTATCAGATAAAATAATTATTGTTGCTCAAGCTATGTATATATATATATATATATATATATATATATATATATATATATATATATATATATATATATATATATATATATATATATATATATGTATACACATACATAATAATTCGTCTATTTCCTGAAATAAATATTGTCATCTACAATTCTTCGGCAAAGTGTTGTGCATACATTTATAGAATTAAACAATTTTCATCGATATTTTAAACATTCTATCTTGATTTACGTATACTGATTCTGTTAAGCGATGGCGAAAAGCGCCCATGGAAGTCACAGAAAATGTTCGTACAACTTACACATCACTATATCAAATGAGTACACGTAAGTAGACTCCGTAGAGTGCATTCATCTAATTTTCTTCACTTCGTCCAAAAACAGAATATCAACGTTCACTCAACTTTTTCAAAACAAGATCTATCACTTATGTCTGGACTTCCTTATATATTTGCACATGATATTAAATTGTAAAATGTTTTTTCGTTTTCCAACTATACTACACCAAATACCCTGTACGTTCTACCAGGTATTTATTTATTATACCAGGTAATTCAATTCTTTAATAACTGAAATATATTCGCTTCTGTATATTCGCTTCTGTATATATAGGCCTACATACAATTTGAACTCCGTTTGTACTTTCATACTTTTCTAGATTTATAAAGCTTTAATAATTGCATAGTGTCGTAATTGGCACGTTTCAGAACAGTTAATATCTTGAACATTAACATTAATTAGGGGCGTATGTATTCTATTCAGACAATTATTTATAAGGGAAATCAAGATGCGATGCCATAGAAAAAGGAATATAATTCATCTCTGCAGGTAAAATGTTTTATGCATATATGTCTAGAACTATTTCACTAATGAGTATTGGGTTTAGGTTTGGGTTTTTTCGCTCTGTAACAGTTTATTCTTGAAATGGAATCATACGTAATTATCTCACATCGATGTAACAAAAAATTATACAAAATAATTCGTTTTAACTGTAGCTTTATTTTTACATACTATAAATAATTGATTCTGAATCAATCAAGTCCACCCAAATTATATCCTAAATAATTCATGTGAGTTACTCCTTATATTTTATATCAACTTCTATCTGAAGATAAGTCTTTAGTTCTTATAGCTTAGGCCTACCCAATTGATAAAATAAATCACATAATTTGGGGTGGTAAGATCGCCCTTGTGGTGCCCCGCCCAAGCGATCCTATCTTTCATGCATAGCCTTTAGTTGGGGAACAATGATTTTGTATCAAGTTTTCGATATTATCAAAAAAAAAAAAAAAATCATCGAATGGTTTTATTTTATCGCCAACTGATTATATAAATTAATTTCCCTTTCCTCATCACGACAACAGAGTCTTCACTCCTGATATGTATAATAATTACAAAATTGGTACCTATGTGATCAGATAGAGATGATTAATTTAAAGATTTAAAGTTACAAACGTTCATAATTATGTACTACGTATAGTGAATCAGTAATTATGTTGAATAATAAAGATGTCTATAACTACAATATTAATTCAGAAAAATAAATATGGATTATTACTAATTAAGTATACATATTATCGGCTTCATTTACTCGTATGTGCTACAGTATAATGGGCAATAAACGTGCAACAAAGTAATTATTATATTTCCTCATTGTCAGTGTGATTGATTTTTCCATGGCAACTGAAATAGTTCAATCGGTTGACTTGTGAGATGCAATCAGAGATGTCTCATTGAGATAATAAATAGAGCAGTTTCTTGGCAAGACACATTGAAATGTGGCTGAGGTAAGGAGTAAGTGTAGTAAGAAGTAAAGAAGTATAAGTAAATCATTCGATGAGCAATGTATTGCTTCCGTGTTACTCTTACGGAGATTTGTCTGTGTGTGTGTGTGTTTTTGTGTTTGTGTTTTTTTTTTTTTTTTTTTGTACGCACTGCATAGGTCGAAAGGTTTTAGTGATCAACATGAAACTTTTCCTGGACACGAGGACTTATCCAAATGATAACTGTCCTGTCCAGTTTTTGGGCCAAACCAGTTTTTACCACTTGCATCACAATCATTCATATTTTCGAAAAGAAAACATAAAACCTGGCCAAGGGGGGGAGGGGGGAATATGGAAAATAATTTTCGAAAAATTCAAATTTCTACGGAATTGAAGTAGGAACACCTAATGCCAGAGGTTTACATAAATTGGATGAGTGTATAGCTGAAGAAAAAAATTATACATTTTTTTACACCTACAGCTATTAAGCAAACTACTAGGCCTATAAGGAGATCAACAAGTATTAAAAAATTAGATCATAAAACAATTGAAATAATCGTTAAATCAGGAAGTCAGTAAGTTGAATAGATTCAAGACAAGGTGTGTATAGGCCTATATGGCAATTTCCATTACATTTCATTTAAAATCTAGCTCATCTTACAACGTATGTGCTGCGTTTTCCTACTACAAATATGGGTACACTGCGGTCACCTAAAATGTTTTTCCGAGAACGGAGATTATCATTGAAAAGAGTATGCATTTTTAACCGTTCATATTTCATAGACTGTATAATTATGCTGAATCCGTAGTTATAGTGCATTGACTTCTTGGCGCCGGCTTCAGTGTGTATAGGCCTATAATGTCAAGACTCAAGACACCTTCGAGATCGAACACTTCATGTAACCGCAAATGTAGGCCTACATATATTATATCACTTAATATTTTCAAGAATAATAATACAATATGAGTGGTAGAATTATTTATAAAAATTATAATAAATAGAAAATTTAAAAAGTATTAATAATTATAAATAGACCTAATAGGACCTAATAGGCCTAAATACTTATTATATGAATGCCTTTTTTTTTAAATATATATGGTATAGGATTTTTTTTTCTAATATAAATTAGATTCATGCCAATACTGTTGAGAATATAATAATACAAGGCACAAGGATGATTATCTGAAGTCCGATTTTAGTTATCAACTAATTCTCAGTTGAATAAGCGATAGTTAGCGGATTAACTTGTTATCATCGTTGGTCACACATGTTATTCCGTACCTTAACTAATAATTATCTAAATATTAACACTCAACTAAACTTCGTAAAACCAGCTCTTACTTAGATTTAGATCGCACATCCAAATCTGGATATAAATACGACGCCAATTGCCCTGACCTGAACCAAGTCTCAAAGACAGTATCCACTCAATGCCAACGCAATTCTTTATTGCACACAGAAACATCTTCGGAGTCATCATCGTGCTAATTCCCATTTCCCACGCTACGACAGCACACGATACAATTCACGGTCTCTTGGCCTTCAGCCACCTTGATCGTAACAAGATCAGCTCATTGACCGACCTTGGTTGCGCAACCCGAGATGTGCATGAACTGTGCAACAATAGTGCATCGCGAATGTGCAATAATAACGAGACAGATTGACTGTGACAACCGCAAATAAAGATGGTATATTATGGGGAATTTTTATTGTTTTTTTTTTAAATTTGTTTTTTGTTTTTTCATGGTTCACTTGGTAAACAGTTCGATTGCCTCGTTTTAATCGTTTTTTATTTGGGTTTAACAACGTGATGTAATGATGATTTGGATTTATCATTATTATTATTTCATTTTATTTCAAAAGACACCTACAGTGGGTCTACATTCCAATAATTTTTAATGTAACGAAAATTCATCGATAAGTGAAATACAATCACAAAGGTAAAAATCAATTACACACTCATTCAAATTCTCATAAACAATCATTCATTCTGTTTCATGTATCACACATTTATACTTACATTATCATATAGCCAGTTTAAAATAAAAAAAGTATATAAAATACGGCATAAATGCCGAAATATTTAGCTATAATAATAATATAAATAAATAAATAATAAATAATAGCTGAAATATTTGTGTCATTGAATGATGAACGAGTGATGGGAAGATAAAATGAAAATTTATTTTATTGTGTATTTTGGACAGTGGTAAGGTAGCACTCGTGGTCTGCTTTTAAAGAACCATTTTAACGACAGAGGGAAACCACGAAAATGTTCGGTCAGGATGGTGGACCATGACGAGAATCGAACCCCGGTCTTTTTCTCATGACATGGTTCAGTGCGCTAGCGACTGTTCCACCCGCTTCATTTATTAACCTGGTTTCTATAAGCATATTCATAGTACATTTTTTCCCATTCAGTCGTCATTTTGGAATAAAATGTATTTGGTGGAAGTCACATCAAAGTCTAAGCTATAGGACTATACTCATTAAATTCATCACACTACAAACATCCTGAATAAATTACAGAATTCTTTTCTTCAGCCCCTTTTTTAAAACATTCATAATATTTGGCGCATGTCACGTTGAAAATGCCTGTAGAATTATTAACCTAGTACAATTACAATTAATACAAGTACGCTCTTGATCTTGCTAACGTGCAGAGTGACTTTAAAATAGTATGTAATTTGGAAAAATCATAAACCTACTCATTCGATAGAATAAGTTGCAGGTACGCTATCAGTATTATACGGGGGAACTTGTGAAAAATTACGCAATAAAGCACGCGCACATTTGAAAAAATTACATTGAGTAAAATATTATACATTGTTGACATTTTATTTGTGACCTTTCGTCGGTCATTTTGCATATAGAAGCTCCTTCTGTTGTTACTTTTCGTATTTTGCCAACAATTCATAATATATAACAGCGTACCAATTTGAAACTATCAAAAAGAGATATATTTCTACAAAACTTAATTTAATTTCAATTCTGATATCTCATACTAATTAAATTTTAATATTGAAAAATAATAGTCTATTACGCTCTTAAGAAATATTATCCTTTAAGACACTTTATATTCTACATTTCCGCACTTTGCTATCCCAACATTACGTGCATGACTCTACGTGCAATATATCATACGTGTGCACATCTGCGTCACATTGCACTACAGGTCTGTGATTGCACTAATAGAATGAGATGACGTTGCAATGAATGACAACTGCAACGCACTGCATGAAAAAGATTTTTTTTCGTAGTTTTTATCCACACAATACGTACATCTAACAACTTGACAATCGTAAAATTACCAGCATTCACGGTTATCCCTGTTAATCTGCAGGTCAATCCAATATTTATCCTTCATCTACAGAATTTTTATATTATTAAATCTGAATGAAAATTATTTAAAAATAGAAAATTAGAAGAATACAAAATATTTATAATCAACCCCAATGTAAAGAATAAAAAAAAATGTTTTAAATAACTCTTTAAGGGGGTATAAGAATGCGCGAGTGATAACGAAACTATGAAATAATGTGGCATTACACACCAGGTCGTGAACGTAAGCCCATGCCGTATACAGTACTCGAACCCGCGCCCGATCTAACTACCGGTATATCTCTAACGCAGTTATAGTTGACTTGGCCATGACGATAACTGAGAAGTATTTTCCTATACGTAAATACTTCGGGATTCATTTTTAAATGGTTCGAATCTTTAAAAAATAACTATACTATAAAATGAACAATATCAACAATAAAAAGATACACACAGTACGTTGAAGATAGAACAATAGCCGACTGAGAAAAAATCGTTCTCATGGTGAGGTCAAACCGTTTGACCTGCGAACAACTATCCATAACAAAACCAAACAATTAACATCACCCAAAAAAAAAGAACCAAGAAGTGTCAACTTTCTAGCATTCTTCTCCCTAATTAGATAATATATACAAACGTCGTATCCTATCTATATCAACAATGGTTTGAGAACATTAACAACTCGAAACTCTCGCCAACAATGTTAACACATAGACTGAACCACCGATCGGAACCATCACGACAAAATGATATAAGCAGACGTCATCTCCATAGTGTGAGAAATATCTCTTGTAGATATACTTGTATTCATGAAAGAAGAAGGTCGTCTACCAACATAACAAATAATTACACAAATATTACCGTTATATTTTTACAGCTGTGTATCTTGACTTTTCAGGACGAGATTCACGATAACTACATCTTTCAAAACTCTACTGCACACAAATCTTCACATTTCTGGCTTATAGATTAAGTTGATACAGATTAATTTAGATTGCGCTTTAGTTTTGGGTCAAATTAGGTAAGTTGGGTTAGACTAGGTTAGTTTGGTTAGTTCAGATTGAGTTGATCAATTTGTTAGATTCTAAGTTGATTTATTCGTTTAGATTGCGTGCAACAACAACAACAACAACAACAACAATCTCATGGATTACAATATACTCAGGTCATATGGGTATGCAGATAGATATTCCATGCCAATTTCTCTTGCTTGAATACTGCAGATATAATTTTCGGAATTATTTATTAATTGTACTATTACCAGTTCCATATATTTTCTATTGTCTTAATGTTATATTCTTATATTCTAATTAAATAATTATTTACATTCAATTATTCTGTGTCCTCATAGCAACTGTATTGACGACAGAAGTTTTTCATTTCAATAGTTTTTTCTTCTTCTCTCTATTTATACCACAACAACAAAACGTCACTTTTTATTACAAATGTGTTCCCCTATATATCTATATTTACTTTTAACGGTAATGACATTTTCCCGCCAACAATCGTGAACCAGAGTGCGCACAGAGACACCTAATTACATAACGGAGTTTATTCAGTTGACCTGTATAATCTAGTTGGCTGATCTTTAAAAAGTTCACCATCTCCACCCGCACGATTCGCTATCATTCATTAGATGAGGTCACAATCGTCGGTTTCCCCTATCCTTCACCATCAACAATTGTGAGTGTCGATACTCTATTTCGTAATAGGTCTTTGAATGTCCCGATCGACCGTTTCCCCTATATCAATAACTATATCGGGTTGTAGTTTCGACCCGGCAGGACAATTAGCGACTATATCATTGAAATGATGTTAGTACTTGTTTATCTGTTTATTTGTACTTGTTTATTATGCAGGGTGTGTTTTTTTTATGTTTATGACCTTAGCGGATCTGCTTTACGAGTTACTTCCTTATCTGAAAAACTAGGTAAACGCTCTTTTATTCTGTCAAGTTGATGGATGAACAAGTCACACGACGTATAGGCCTATATAAGTCTTTCCTTCCATTCATTCATTACACAAGAACCAATATATATATATATATATATATATATATATATATATATATATATATATATATATATATATATATATATATATATATATATATATATATATATATATATGTGTATATATATATATATATATATATCATGTGATTTTCATGTTAGTTTTATAAGTTCCAATTACGAGCAAGTGATAAATCCCAAATTGTGAGAAGTAGCAACGAATCAGTGAATCAATCTTGAGAGCTTTGTTCTTCCCAATCTCCTGTAATATTCCTGAAGTATAATAATATTATAAGCATGCATGCATGAAGTTATTTATTTATCATTTTTATTCATGCATTTTTCGAACAATCATTTATATTGATTTCATGTCGTGGTTATTCTCAACCGGGGTTTTCCCGATTAAAATATTTTATTATTGATTTCATGTCGTGGTTATTCTCAACCGGGTTTTTCCCGATTAAAATATTTTAAAATAACATTATGTAACTAGATGTCTAGAAGAGATAAAAAATAAAAGGTCTTCCTTTCTCTCTCTCTCTCTCTCCAAAGCCGTTTAACACTTGGAGCGTGAAGGAAATTAAACTCATTTTGAAGAAATTACAGAAAACTCAGCACCAATCTACGAAATAACCTTTTTTTGCTCATAAAAACTCATCACTTATCCGCCTACCCTAGTAATAAAAAATGAATATTTGTTTGAATCAGATATAAAACCTTGAAAACAAATTACATTAAATTCAACACGAAGCTAAAACACACATCCATTTAATGTGAAAAAACATGCCTCTGAAAAAAGCCATGCCTATAATTTATGGCCCCGTATTCCCATTTTTGTTCAGTAGTCAAGGCAATAATGTAAATTTTGTATTCCCATTAGGGGGATATTTTATTTCGTGGAAAAATATGCAAATTTAATTTGAAAGATTCTGTTCTTCTAATATCAGATCACTAGACAATCTTGTGTACCACGAACGCACAGACGTACACATTACAACTTATTGAAAATTTTAACATAAATCATAAAATATGTGATTTATTTTTAAACCACGTATCACAACTATTTAAATCGGCGTCTTGTTACCTCCAGTCATGCAGTCGTAGGTTCTCGTCCCTTATCATCCGCTCATTCCTACCCCCAAATAACCAAGCTGTTGGTGGGGCCGATAAGCGAACAATAATCATATTCCAGTCCCGCCATAACTTTTTGTGACTCACTGTGCCTAATTCATCAAATTCAATCATACATATCGTACCCCCTTCTAACCTAGTTATTAGTGGGATATCAAATTAATCACCACGGTAACCAAGTTGGCTACACATGTGTAATACAGTAGCTGTCTTGTTTGAGCGTACACAAATCGTGTTGCACAATTGCAGTGTACTTATATAGATGCAATTAGTTGTTTTTATTAGATCGCCATCACAGCGGAACCAAATCCACACATTGGTATAGAAGTAAGTAGAGTTGTGGTGACTGCCACAAGTCAATCACCATTCACCACACGGTGTGCAAGTAACTAGAGTCATGTGGTGATGTAAAGTAGAAAAAAAATGAATAAATAAATGAATGAATGAATAAATAAATGTATAGCATTATGATTGCAATGATAATATGAAAACAACGTATGTTTTGTTGGACAGTTAAGAATTTTCAATTTCCCATGTACAAGGTGTATTTAAATGTTTCTATACGTATAAGCTAGATTGGAAAATACGCATATTAGACTTCATTTCAAAAGAGTCGGGCTTGGAATCGCATGACTCTAGAATGTGTTTAATTTGGAAAACCATTTGAAGGATCTATTTTAAAAGAGAGAGCTTGGAATGAATCGATATTTGAAATTATGGCGTCTAGAATAAGTCGACCTTAGAATCGTATGAAATTGGAGAAGGTCGATTTTGGAATCGCATCCTTTTGGAATCGTATAAGTTTGGAAGTCACCACTGTAGCTACAATTGCCCCCTCTTTCATCCCCTATTTAGTACCAAGACGGTCATGTTTATACGTGATTTAGGACCCCTAACCATGGCTGTCACCTACATAAAGTTCTGGGCCTAGGTATAGCTCCAACGGACTAAATACTTTGATTCATTACTATTTATTAGTAGAGCTAAATTCTATGGCAACATGTCCTGCCCTTGTGTATTTTCATTGATGTAAGCACAGAATCCTAGCCCTGCTCGTGAGATGGGCTACAAAATATGTCACATTACTACATTGTAGGGGACTGTAACTGTTATTATCTTGTATTGCCATGGTATTTAGGCCGCTAATAAACAATAATCAATCAAAGTCCTTAGGCCTTTATAGAGCTAGCTGGGCCTAGGACAGTAAGGGCTCAGCAGATTTGTGATCATCAACCGATTCCAATGATCTGGAGGCTTATTCGTGATTTTATTCGTTATCCATAAATCTTAATTGCATTGCATGCAACAATAATTATCATAACTATCATCACTCATTTGTTTCTTAACATCGTCAACAGAACAGTGGAATGCCCACCCATGTGTATATTATCAAGTTGTATTTGACGAGTATGTCGTATGTGCTCTACTTGGCAGCTGGAAAAAAAGATCATTATAAATGCCATTGTTGGGCTAGTTAAAATTTAAACCATTAGGGATATCTACACAACAAAAATTCGTAGGAAAATGAAGCATATGGACAATTAATTACGATAGAAATATAAAAAAAATCAATCACACCCAAACGAAGTTTGTACCGTTTATTAATATTGTTAATTTTTTTCGTACATCGTTGCCTAATAAAACAGCAATTCAGGCTTATTCTAAGTAACAAATTACAAACAGATTAATTGCATAATAGAAAATCAGTGGACTGGGAAGCCGAAAGAGATTGTGAGTGGTCAATATCATTCAGTGTACATTGTTGTCTTGTTCAACAATCACTAGAGTAAAGCCTATAAGGACCTTGTTTGGAAAATATAAAAACATGTCTGCCCTTTTCTGTATCTACTTGAACAATACGTTATTCAGATCATTATCAAAATCACCGCCTTCCATCAACATTTTCAACAACAATGGAGCTGGAGAAAAAAATTATAAAAACAAATGAACAAAAACAAACCAACATTCAGCATCTCTGATGAGTGGACCGTGACATAGAATATCAACTGCATTATGGGAAATGAAGAAGATTGCAATGAAAGATAGAACTTGAACGGATAATCTAGGTCTGAATAAAAACTCTGTATAATACGTAACATGTTAGTTGTATGCACGTAAAGGGGTCAATGCGTCTGCGACTTACTTCGTACTATAGACTTGAAAACCTGTCTAGCATCATCAAAATAATGCAATCGAACTGGGATACTGTTAACGGTTTCACACTTCCGATCGTTTATAATAAATAATGTAAGAGACATTCGATCGAAACCGGCAAAATATGGATTATTCGGGATCCGGAATATACCTATATACGGTGTATAACAAATCAAAACGATTGCAGTTCCGAGTTGAAGAGATCAACTAGAAATTGTCTGGAAAAAAACATTTTAGAAGTATTATATATATATGTTGAGAAGATAAAAAGTTTAATTTGTTGCTACGTAACCTCGTTTTATATGTAACGTAATCGTAACTGACCTAGGCCAATATGTATCAGAAGGTTTATGTTGGTGGTGTAATTAGGATTATGTTGTATAAATTAAACAGGTGTAAAAGAAGATCTCTCATTGCAAGGTTTTGATGAGAAAATATGTCAAACGTGGTTTCATTGTACACTTTTCAGAGTATATAATGTTTACGATTTGGACAATGAATAATATACATAATAATAGTAATAATATGAAAAAAGAGAAATCTTATTAGTCATAGTAAAATCTCTATATTAAATTATGTGTTTTATGTAATATAGTTAATGTGTGCTATTTATAAGTATAAAAAAACATTGAAATAATCATTATTTACCGATTACTGGAAATTCTTTTATATATATATATGGAATAATGGGACAAGGACGGATACAAGTACAAAAGATTGGATGTATAGAATCATTTACAGAAGATTATTGAAAAACAATCTCCGATGTATCTGATGTATCTCGGTGAATACGTGTCTGATTTGATCAAACTTATTTTACTATTTGATATTTTTGATAGAAACTGTAAAATGGATTTATATTAAAAACCAATACACGATGTATACCATACAGAATAGTTTGAATTACAATTATGACGTTGAAAAAAATCTCTTATAATTATGCTTTCTTTAGAGAACACAATGTCTAAAAACCGTTGACATAGCAAAACAATGAACTGATGAAGCAGAAAATATGTTGATTCTTGCGAGCATTGTTGTCTTTCTCTTTCAACAATGAGTTAACAACACTTGAAGTGGCTTAAGAGAGTGATTATGTATGTCAGGTTACCTTAGAAACTAGAAGGGTTGAGGACAATTGAACTAATACTGAAGTAGTGAGTGGAGAAAACAATTCGGGGGACATTGTTGTGCACTTATTACAACAATGTGTGACATCACTTGAAAGGAGCATCCATTAGATAAATAGCAAAAAAACAGTTGGCGTGCGTCCCGGATATTGTAGACCGTGGTCCCAGAAAGTATATATATAAAACAATATCATTTCCCCCCAAAAAAAAAAAAACACCCGATTGCGATATAAAAAGAATTGTATATCGTATTACCATTGTATCATAAAATGTTCACTACAATGCAATTGAATTGATGTAAATGTATTTTTATTTTCACGATATACAAAAAAATTCATGTTTTTCAAAAGTCATTACCAAGTTTATAATTCAATACTACAAAATTGATGTCAACACAAAACTAAAATGTATTACAAATCAACAAAAGGGCCGAGAAGAATAACGTTTAGAATTAACCGGTATACCAAAACTAAAGGAGGGTCGAAACTCCCAATCACTAATGCTAATGAAGAGTAGAAACCATCGATCGGAACCACCAACAATAATGACAGTAGATAGATGATAATTGAAATGATGTAGTGTAAAGATTTGAAAGTATACATAATAGCAGTTAACAATCGGTCAGATTAATATAATGGCTATCACAAATTCTTTTAAATGACTCAACCTAGATTGTGGTTATTGTTTTAAATAATGCATCATCTTCTTATAATGAAGGTCGAAGCCTCACTGATTGGGAAATTGACCGTGAAATAGAAGGTAAACGGATCGCTTAAAACATGTCCTATTTGTAATGAAACTACAAGTAGAAATTGCAATACTTAAAAACAATAGAAAGTAAATATACTTTCAATATTGATGATATATTTTTTTTTTTTATATTTCATATTTTTTTTTAAGGAACCAAAATGTAAATTTCTTATAAATATTAAATCTATATTTATGTATGAAATTACCACATGCATTTCACGCCCAACATAAAAAGCTAATAAATAGCCTGTCCACATATGAACTATAATATATAGGTAGGCCTATAAGTCTATCTAAAGTGCAATATAACTTTATTAAGAGAAAAATAGTATATTCCACATTCAAATTGCAGTTTTTATACATCGTGGCAGAATTAAAGATCAAATTCAACAATTCAGTAATAAAATTTGAAAAGTTAATATTAAAAAAATAATCATTTTTTAACCACCAAAGTAAGAAAATAGGAGAAATACTGAAAAACGAAAATACTCTATATATACAAGAATCGTCAAGGCTGCGCCTACATATCGGAACATATGCATGAAGAAGGTCTCTACCGTATGAATGAATGTTAAAAAACGTCGATATTCACATAATCTCGCTGCAGATTCAAACATTCAACGCTCTTGAAAGATGTAGTTGTATTTCTCATCGAAAATCTAGTCCTGAAAAACCATATCCTGACAAAATCACAGCTATAAAAATACATCATTGTAATTTGTCTTTGTTATACTGGTAGACACTCTTCGTTCTCTCGTAGATATAAATTATATTAGAATAATTATTTTTATGGTTATTATGGACTAATAATGAAAAACAATACCCTGACAAAATCACAGATAAACAAATATATAGTTGTAATTTGTTTTTGTTATACTGGTAGACACTCTTAGTTCTTTTGTTGATATAAATTATATCAGCAAGTATTTTTATGGTTATTATGGTATAATAATTATGGTTATTATGATTATTATAGTGTATTTTTATACTCAACACTCTGTACTATACATACATTTTTCAATACTGTTCTATTATATTATTGAAATTTTACATTCTTCTTCTCTAATTGGATTGAAATTTTATTTATATCTATTCTATTACTCTGTGTCTTCGTGGCAGCTTTATCGGCAGAATAATTTCAATTTCTCCAAATAAAAACTTTATTCTTCATATATACAATCACAATCACAAACAAAAACAAAAACACGTCTAAAAAGCAACCAATTATAACTATTATATTCATGTTTACTGAGAATTCTCAGCCGTTCACTCTATAACATCTACTTAACACCTACTATTATTCTAACAATCGTTTTAACGCGTATTGCCATTGGGAGTCGGTCACAATTAATCTCACATGCCCAGCCACCCGCCTCGATAATGAGTCAACCCAATTTCCACACGGACCGTGTGAAATCCACACAACACCCACTCGCATTTTGACACTTAAAAATGGTCATTAAACTTAAACGTTTGTTCACACAACGCTTGTTAAAATGTGGATAACATATATCCTATGTAGAATAATACAAAGTAGAACGTTTGGGTGTTTTAGTTTCTGAGACCCGATGGCAAAACAATCACCAAACTCGCGAGGGAACTGGCAAACAATTTGAACTTTGATATCTGGCTCGGTCTAAATAATTTTATTGCGCGGTGGGCGGTAGAAGAAAGAATTGGAAAGAAAAAATACAAAGAGGATGAGATGAGATTTTATTTATTTATATTTGTAATGGGTTTAACGACGCACTGTACTGATGAGTACGATATATTGGCGTCGGTGAGTGATATATCAGGTAAAGGGTTGATGAGATGGAAGATTTTTTTATTATATGCGATTTTGGAAAGTGGAGGAACCATTCCAGTATTGACCTGAACGACATAGGGAATACCACGAAAACCATCTTCAGGATGGTCGACCATGGCGGGTATCGAACCCCTGTCTTCTGAATAACGCTTCACTCGTCTCTGTATGAGATGCGATGAATAAGAAGATCGAAGTTATTTTTTACCTTAACACAAATGAATAAATTGTTCATCATCATTGACACTATTGGTTCAACATTTTAAAAGTCGTTAAGAATTACAATTAATTACAATGAATCACACTAATTACCTTTGTTGAGGTAGTACTTAGTAAGGTCATTCTTTGATGCTCCGTCTGACCTTGTTATACCAAGTCCTGATTGTTAGAAACCAACGTGTCAAGTTTACGACGATAATAAAAAAATAAATACTGCTCAAAACCTGTAACTACTTTTAAACTACTTCCTTCATATATACAAAGACTCAATAACTGGATATATCACTGTAGTATTTTAATAGGAATGATGTTCATATCACATAAACTATGAAAGGTCAAGTGATATATTTTCAACGAAAGGTGAGAGTACGATTTCAAGGTGATAAACAGCAATGTCAAGATTAATTTCAAAGGTGCACCTCGACCTCAATCTGATATCCCGGCTTTGACATCTTCGTTTTCTTCTATAGGCCTACAACGGATAGGTTAAAGATCAGTTGGTTAAAAGATGCTGTGATATTATTTTTGGTGACAATAGTAACACGTTTTAAGTTTTGGTGACACACAAAATGGTCATTGTTATGACTCGTGACTTGAGACCAGAGATTCTATAAAAGATATTCTATTACATACACAGAAATATAATAATTTACCTCGATTATCTATCTTGACACAGAGCGAAATATTCGTACTTCACTTTGAAAATTATGGCATTTTTACTAATTTATAAAAAAAAATGATATTTGGAAATGTTTGATTGAATTTTTAGATTTCAATCAAATCTTCAATTATTTCAAGAGCATTTTTTTCTCTATAAAACAGTACTTGATTTTTTGTAACAACGATAGCAACTTTATTTTACCAGACAAGTAATTTGAAACCAGTTGCAACTCACAAACAAAATGCGTATCGACCCATTTTTCAACTACATTTGTAATTATTATCTTGAGAGTAAAACTTATAATCGTTGAAGTTTTCTTTCACAAAAACGAGTTCCAAAATACCTTAATCTTTTTAGTCCACCGTATTTCCTGCTCCTTTTTCAACTACTTTTCAGCGGAATACGTGCATCTCTCTTTCCATTATCGAAAATATCAATCAACCTAAAAGTGAACTAGAATCATGCCTAAAAGGTCGACATCTCTTTCTTCACCCCGAGCTTTGGCCCATTTGAGAACGAGATATGAAATCACTTAGTGGAGATGCAAAATCTGATTAAAAACGTGAATTACAATTTTCATGTAATACATTACCTACCTGAAAGTATTTTAGTTTTACAAGATATGGCTTTGAGATGGTTGGTTCAACCGGATCAGTATCTCCCGTTTTTAAAAGGCAGCAGTGTGCATGCATTTTAGATTTAATTTCTATCTAAATGTAAAACGAATTAAATTTTCAGAAGACTCGATAATAGAGCGGACAAGAAGTTCAAGAAAATCAACAATGGACTTGAAAATGCTCGAATCATTCAAAATCTGTTGATCAGCGTTCATTGTTAAGATCATTATTCTGAAAAGAAGAGACTGACTTATACAATCAAGGAGGCTATGATTTATTTAGAACGTTTTTTGTCACGGTCAATACGATTAGGCAGGAAGACGCTCCTACCATGGAGTTGTACAATACAACTCCATGCTCCTACCTATAATGACGTTTGCGATTTTGCTCAGCATGTGATTTTATGCAAAAACCGAGCCATGGTCATGTTGAAATAGGAGGTGATAATTTCCCAAAAAATCAGTTTTCATTATAAATTAAAAAAGAAACTGATCGATGGATTTTTAGTTGCTAGTTCACATAGAAAATAAAAAACATATTTCCCGCATATGTTTTGTATTCAAATTGTAAAACACTTTATTTAAATGTCAAAACCTTAGATTTAATATTGGATCTTGAGAACTTATTAAAAACTAGAAATGTAACAAATGTCTATAAAAGGATGACAAAATAATCAGGATTCAATTTCCCCAAAAAAAATGGGAGGAGAAAGGAAAGACTAAAAATTGAGATTTTAATTTTATATCTCCAATGCTTCACATCACATTTGTAAATATATGGATTCCTCTATACATTTGACAAACCGTACTGAAATTGCTAAAGTTAAAATTACCTCTTTAATGGTCTATAAATTCTAGAAATGACTTAATGGAATATTGTCATGCCTTGTATAACAAGCTCTAATCCGAACCACAACTACTCAATTCCATTACTACGACGACGTTTCGGTTACTTGAACGTTTCGGTACGCAAGAACAAATAATGATTCATTTTAGAATAATAAAACGACTAATAATAATAACAACTATTCGTATCTGTTCATGGGAATGCCCGGAAAACTAATGAAACTATCCATAAACATCAATTATTGAAATAATGACCACGGAACTGTTTTGGAAATAAAATCACGGTTCAGAAACTGTTCTAATTCAAATATTTGTTACATACTAAGCGTGCTGGATTCAGTAAATCGTGAACTAAATCGTTAACAACAATAGATTTATCACGACATTGTTATGTAATTGATATAAAAAACAGATGAAATTACGTTTCATGCTATTCGTGTTGGCCGCTCGAAACTGTCGAGGGTTAGTGGTAATAGATGGAATGAGACGGTCGATCGAGACTTGATAAAAATGCAGTTTATTTTCATGAACAGTTATTTGTTTTTGAAAATTGCTTGACTGTTATGCCCAAGTGACCCGTATTTTGTTTTTCCAGTCCATTTGCGGAGACAACTATTCGAATGAGCGTATAGCGATTTACCTATGTTTTTAACTTGCATCTGTTATAGCGTGTACATGCATAATTTCTTCGTGTAGGCCTACTCATCTCTAAGTAAATATATGTATGTTTGTGTGAATACACATATATATATATATATATATATATATATATATATATATATATATATATATATATATATATATTCAAATATAAATACATATATATTTTTGTGAACATCTCTTTATGGATACGACCCATTACATATATGTATGAACGTTTTGTAAAGTCTTTGCCTACTATGATTTGCCTACTATGGGTCTTGAACCCAGGACCTTTCAGTTCGATCCCGAATCGAATAACCGCCACATATATATGACAAATTTGAGAAACGATTCTCATGGCCTGTGTCCAGATCAACAGATTCCAAGGTGTAACGATGACACATTACTATACTATATTGGTCCTTCTGATTCTCTTTCAACATTGTATGAACATTTCTATAAAATCATAAAAATGTAACGATTGCACATTACTAGGTTTGTGGTTCTCTTTCAATCACTGTAGCCTATATGATCATTTTTATAAAATCATAAAATGTGCGCACTGTAGTAGAATTACATGTCGGTAAAGGATAGCATCCATAAGGAAATATATATATATATATATATATATATATATATATATATATATATATATATATATATATATATATATATATATATATACATATTGTCCAATAAAAATCCCAAGTGGTAAAGTATTACACCAATTGTACTGTTTGTACACTTTTGCAGTTTGCACTTCACGACACATAACAGAGTATAGAGCGTTCTACACAAATAAATAACATCGTCTCAGCAGCAAGCACCCGCATCCACCGATGTAAATTATGTCGGCTAAAAATGTAGCTAATTACCCATTAAGAAATAAAAACGACGATAATAAAACAATCAGCGTCAGCATTCTATGAAAGTAGAAATGTGATTATTTGCTCCAAATAGTTACTTAGACGAATCATAAAATTGAGATCATAAAATAATTCATAAATCACAAAATGGTATACAAGGTCATAAAAATGTGAATCAATAGGAAATATAGATAATGAGGAAAAAGAGTATTATTGTAAATTACATAATTATATATAAAGATATGCAGGTACTGTAATTTAAAAACATACCCATCACTTTCGGTATTTATATACTATATTTGGTTGATTAGTGTCAAAAATATATATAATTTCTGTTCAAAAGCATTGATGATTAGAATCGGAACTTTCATCAATTATAAAAAATAACTACATTCCTATTTTATAAGAGTATTATTATAGATTGGTCCAGGACCGAAATGAAGATTCTACACAGAGCTACCGGATAAACGGGCACACAAAACTCCACGTTTCAATGTTGACGCAAGATTTCTATAAACTTCAATAGGGCGTGGGTTCAAAACTCGAGAGTCACATATGGCTAATCCGTCGGCATACCCCCAATAATCTAGCCGTTAGTAGCAACTAACAAAAAAAAATATCTATTCTTATTTATTTATATTGGGTTTAACGGACGAACTGTAATAATAACTAAGATCTATTGGCGTCGGAAGAATGATTTATGAGATGATGAGATGAAGGTTTCTTATAGGTAATAGGACGAAAAACAGTGGTATAGAAGTGTATGGTAGGAACCATCTCAGAATTAGCCCAGACTAGAGGGAAACCACATAAAAACCACTGCAAAGATTGAGGTGAATCGAATCAAGTCCGATATTCCCCTCATCTACCGGATCACATAAAGCGGGCACATTAACCACTGTGCTTACATGTGCCGGTATCATCTATTCGAATCGATTCACATTCTACATCAGTGGAATGAAACATAAATTGCACTATTAGTATAAGAAACCAATTAAACGCATGATGCACGTGAAGGTCTAATGACCTTCTCTGTATTAATGACATCATACATGGCTTCCCTCGTGTGCAATATTCTCCCGGATGACCTCCACAGTTCGACAAACTGACCCGCAGACCTAGATCTTCCAACTAGTTAAAATATCATCTAAATATCAACGACAAAAGCCTCGATCGTACGTTCTTCTTATCCTACATCCCAACCAGTCAGAAGTTTCGCTCTGGCAATACAAACTTGTTATTTTATATGAGGTTCGAACGTCTGTTTTTTTCTATCTTACAACATTACCGGTCAGGCGTCTTCATCCGGCTTTCCTATACCCATTCCCATCTAGTCAAAACATCATCCATGTATACCGGCGCCTGAAGCTACGATCGTGCATCTCTTTATATCTTATAGCGTGACCGGTTGGTTGTGTCGACCCTGAAAACAAGTCGGCTACCTTCACCTTGTCTTGCCTTGGGTGTTCGTTATTAATAACATCAACTTCGTGATGTATTGGATAATAGCATACTTTACTGGTCAGTTAGGAGGTAATGGATGGGCTGAATAAACAATGGAAATATGTGGGTGAAATGGGTTTTGTTAATTTAAAGGAAGTGATTGGTGAAAGGAGTAGCGAAAGATTTTATTAAAGAGATTATATTATAGAGGTGAGCGAAATTCTTGTAATTGGTGTGTGCTTTTAATGTGAGATACTTTTAAGTTGTTGTTTTTTTTCTTGCTACGTGTTTCAATGAGATTTAGTTTGAGAATAGAACGGAAGTATGTACTATTTTTTTTTAATCTTGTGTGCTCGATCAAACGTGATGGTAGAATCCTGTTTAGTTTTGATGAGTTCATATTTGTGTCCTACGTTATTAATACTAATTAGAAGGAACAATGGTCAGTTTACTGTTAATTTAGCTTTCTGTACCCGATTTTCTTTTCATACGCCAAGATAACGAAGATATTTCAAAGCTGATTATGGATAAACGAGATCAAAATAATCGGTATCTTTTTGTAGTGAAAATATACTTTCAAAACACATTATAGGCCTACTCTGCGTGTAAATTAGTTTAATAATTTTGTGATGGAGATTGTAGAGGAAGTGTGAGTTAGGTTAGGTCCTAAGATTCGTATATTGAGGTCTACATTAGCTCCACAAAGTTTGCCAAGGTGCCAATTTTATAAATAATATATCGTTACTTCGTTACTTCGCAAGTTGAATTTCACTTTGCTGCGTACATTTCAGAAGTATCAGCACATGATTGTATGTGGTGTGCCAGCAACCCAAGTTAAGAAATAAATTAGTATTGAAAAATGTATCAATCGAAAGATTCAAAAATTTCATTCTGCACAATAAATTTGATTTGATTCAATGTATTAGTAATCTGAAGTAGCTCCGTACCATAAAGCACGTAAGTGTTCTTTCTTCAATTTCGAACACTTTTATGACAATATAATTTATATCTCTAAAACAATACACTTACGTTTCATCACTCACATTGTAGATATTTTTCTACTCTCCTTCCACAGACAATATCATTTCCAAACAATTCAATTCCATTATATAAATTAAAACACTTATTTTTGTTCTTACAGCAGAATTTTTCTATCTAGTTCAAAAAACATTTTATTGCAATAACATCGATGACGGTCAGTTACCTAAGTATCGGACAGGTCGTGCAAGAATTGATTTCTTTTCAATTGTTGTAGGTTAACAACAGGCGCCAATGACAAGGAATTGGCTACCTCATTGTTGTCCATTGCCAAGAAAGTGCATCCAATAAAATAATTATGTTTTACGTTTTTATCGAAAGCTGATAGCCGGAATGAATAATAATATAAATGTTAGACGACATACTCCTGGTGATGCAGTTGAGTTTCGCTGAGAATTATCCTCATTGAAGGGAATTATTTCAAAACAGGTAAATAAAACAATTATTGAAATGTCAAAGTAGGCCTAAATGTACTATAGATACGTATTTGACGCGTTATTCGCTATTAAACGTTGCATCTTACATCTTAAATATTGCAACTATACCGTGAGTTATGATTGCTATATTCTAAATCTGAAAAAACTTTGAACAACTTCTTACATTTGATATGAAACATGAAAATGTTCCAAATTATAATCACTTATTTAATTTGTAATGTCAATATATGCCGTCCGTCGATCCTTCTATACGCCAACCTTAGCCATATTATGGAACAATGAATTATTTTTTCAATGTTTTTTCAAATCTAATTTAATATTGAATTGATTGAATGAAAAAATGTGACTTCTACGGTGTCACCCAAACAAATATACTCATTCTGATATCCATAACTATTGTTTTCAAACAACATTCGAGTAAATTAGCTAGATGCTGGACCAAGACCACAAAAAGCTCCATTATCTGTGGTTAGACCTCCCTTGTATTATGCCTCATCCAAACGGTCCTCTATGATCAATACAGCGTATGAAGATCTAGATGGTCTACCAAGTCGAAATTAATTTTAAAACTTCGATATAATTCAACTCCATTCCTAAACAGATTCTATACAATGTATTCACAAGATCGAATTTAAAAAAAATCAATAATTGATTTATCATTTTGAAAATAATAGTGTACGCATTTATTTATTTTTAAACCCGTCTACGCCCACTTACCTATTTCTTTCACTTTATTATTACATTGTTCTTGCGTAAGAATAACGCCTTTTATAAACCTACTTATCATGCAATGCTTTCATTATATTTTTCGTCTTGTAGAAACCAACTATATCGCTCGCATAATCGTCTATCCTCCTCTAAGGAAACGTTACGAATATTCGGAAACGTTATTTAGAGTATAATCCACACGTGTGAAACGATTCCCATGGACGTTGTTTCGAAAGCCGAGGTCAGAAACGTTTATCTGTATTAACATAACAACTATAAAAGGGTGTATCCACTTTTGAAGAGGTGTCACTTATACTTTCCTAAAATATATATATATGTCGAAATAATTTTCACAAACGATTTATCCGTAGTCACCAATGATGATGTATACCGATACAGTCGTTTTGACTGTATTAATGAAATTTGAATTTACAAAAAAATCTGGAATGAACTTAAAAATGTGTCAAATTTTTTGTCATCTACATCGAAAACTTGGCGTAAGCCCAAGGATGAAAATTTATGATCGTTTGAAAATAAGGGCGATTTTACCACCCCGAAGAAAATGATATCAATGGGGAATGAAGTACTGATGTGGATTTCCTGAATATGAGCATTAAATAAATGTATTATTTCAAATAATATGATTGATTAAATGTTTGGGCCTAAATAAAATTTTGTCTTAAATAAGGACTAAGCCTTTATTGAAAATAGGTAGCCCAAGACATGCAGAATAACGTGGACTTTTTTTCAATACTGAAACTTGACATGAAACCATTTTTCACCACAAAAATTCCAAAAAAGGAAGGTAGGATCGTTCGGACGGGGCACCGCAAGGGCGTTCTTACCATTTCAAAATGATGAATAATCATGCTGTAACTCATTCAACAAATTACAAATCTTAGACATCCGTTAAGTTACAAGTAATAACTTGGGGATAGTGAACATAACATAGCAACATATAACATGGATATATAACACAACGTGATTTAGGTAGAAAAAGTATGAAAATTATGAAAAATGAAAAATATCTTATATGTTATAAAACAAAATAATGGAGTGCTGATTAATGTGGGAGACCATAAATTGTAAATATAAAAAAGAGAACATAAAAGTAAGAAAGAAGAGAAAAAAGTGAGTTATTCATCATACATACAGATATAGGCCCACTAATCAATTTTGTATTGAGGCGTGAAATTTTCTTTTTATATGCATCACTTTTTTTTTAAATTATACCTCTACTACGTTTTATATAGATACGCGTAAGCAGTTATATAGAATTAGTTATTTAATTTTCACAATCAATCAATGAAAGGAAAGTGGCCATAGCCGGCCATAGTGCTTCTATATAGTATCCCCTCGAGAACCACGATTCAGATAAAGATCTATATATTAATAAAGAATTCAAAACATAACTATACCAACACATACAATAATTAAATAAAAAAAACAATAATATTCCACAGTATGGCCATTCAGTTCAATGATATCTCTTTTATAGTTACCCCACCTCTGAGCTAAATTCCCCTTGGCTTCACCTAGCGCGTCAACGACTCCGTGACTTACGCGTGTCACGCGTAACGCGTGATACACGACGTCACGTATACAGTCGTGACGTCACTGTAGTGCACAGAGAGACAGCCCTTCAACAAGGAAGGTAGAATCTCTGTGACAATCAATTAAGTGACGGATGACGAGATCTAGGTTGCGCTGTGAAGATTGTGATTTAATATAACATGGAAATAACTCACAACAGATATGAAATGGATAGATACGTAGAAAAAGTATGAGGAATATGAACGGTTTAAAAAATTTATATGATACAAAAAATAATGGAGTGCTAATTAATGTGGGAAAGAAAACAATTCGAGTTGGTTATACAAAAATAGAATATAAAAGTAAGTACCGGTACAGAAAAAAAGTTGATTAATCACCAAACCTGGATACCAACCAATTTTGCAGTTGGAATTACAATTTTTGATTTACGTATACGTATTATACAAGCGTACGTGATTCATATGGATTGTATTTATAATTTCTGATTCAAAATTTACGTAAAATCGGACCTTTATACGTAATTAGAAAGAAGTGAACAAAAATGTCTTGATTTTAATAGATTTTGGGTTGTGGGCAGTTTATTATGTATAGGACTAGTTTTTGTATGTTTTAATTGAACAGAATTTGTCATTCAAGGTTACCATCGATGATAACTCTTTACAACTAACATTCATGGTTGAAGAGAGCTAAAATTATGAGTAAATAGAGAATAAGCGTAAACACAAAGAACGTTTGGGGTCTAGGACAAAATGATTTTACAGAGTAGAGCGATAACGCGTCAATTAGAGTCAAGATGAATAAGCTTAGAAAGTGTAAAAAAAATATAATGAATACAAATTCCCACTAAAAATATGGATAGTTAAATAAATAATATAAATCCAATTTTATTGAATAATAAATTATTATTATTGTTCAACGGCGCGTCAACTATTGGTCATTTTGCGCCTATATGCAATTATGACCCTGAAAAAGCATAAATTAGGTATTAAAGATGACAGCATAATGTAAGCTGACATTTATGATGAACAATACGGAAGAACAGTCAAGTGCATCCTTTATTACTATAAAAAAAACTTACGAAGTGCTTATATATTCGCCCCTCCTCTTACTGTGCCCTCTTCCTACCCCCCTCCCCCCCCCCCTCCTTCCTCCCAAATGTCCGTTAATAAAGACGAACGAACAAAATTATATGACTGATGATTATATTATTTGACAACGGATATAGGATACTTGGGCGTTAGAATGAGCGGAATGGCTGAAAAAAGAACCCATACTTTTTGCAAGCAAACCCCTGGACTCGAACCCACGTCCGAATTGACTTCGGATTCTGAATCAGTGCATTTAGATCACTGAGCCAGACGGGAAGTGCAATTATCTTAATATCTATATGCCCCTAATTGACACGTATAAATTATAATTAGCTTATATTTAAATTTAACATATTATATTTTCATAAAACATTATATTCACATCGGACTATTAAAATTTACTACGGTTTAACACAATTGCATTACAGTTATTGCTCCTAATCAACGTGGTAACGGTTAATTTTATGAATTAAATAATGTATCGATTTTTGAACGGTTTAATTAGTCTACAACAATCATTTGCATAAAATTACAAACTGTACTAAAACTTCAACTATAGTACATTCCGATGTGAAACATTACGAAAAGCGGTAAATATATGATCGAATCCTTCAATTCAGTGGCGTAATTATAATATAGGCCTACTTTTTTCTAAAACAAGTAGGTCGTCTATATTATTATTTATTCGTATATTTCAACATCTTGTCACCAATTGAATAATAATTGAAAATATATTAAAATCAAATTTTTTTAAAATTCTATTTTTTTTCCAAATAATTGTTTATACTTTTATTGGTTAGTTGGCTGGGTGGGTCCCTGTGACTGTGAGATCAATCATATAATTATAATATTATATGAACATGAAAGTTGTTAAAAAGTTGATACATAGTCATCATAAAGTTGTTATGAAGACAATTAAGCTGTATTTCTCTTTTATAGTCGTTTCACTCTTGAGTATTATTCTATGAAGATATATGACACAAGTTTTTACTTTCACACCCTCATTATGGTATTCTCATGGATATATTAAATTTAAAATAACCATGGATATTGGCACGGTCCTACTACAAGTATCAAAACTATCATTTACTAATATTCAAATCGTATTCATGTAGGCCTATATATTTATTCTGAGATTTATACTTTAATGATAAATAAGATGTATAAAAGCGTCTGTAAATATAAGATGAAGTATTTTGTAGGTATTTCTGAACAGTGGCAAGAAACGGTAATGGCTCACCTTTTTGCTCATAAGGCACCATTCCATGCATACTTTAACGACAGACGAAAACCATGATAAATCTCTGTCAGGATGGTCGATCACGACATGATTCCTGGACGACTTTTTGGTGAGCATATCGACTAATCAATTCCCTTCTCAGTCCTAAACCTTCCGCAAAATTCAATGGGCTTCTGTCAAGTGACGTCACCCATTGTTTTAGAGACATACAACAATGTCCATCAGTTGGAATTGGCCAATCAGAATGTTTGTTAGTTTACCAGTTCACTTTGTTGCTATGGTAACGATTGTTTGTCATTTGTTACTTGAGAGAAGTATACTTAAATAATTTGTAAAGCCAATTCATTTACTCCTATAATTAATCCCCCCTCATCCCTTAATTGTGTGTGACCATCCACTACGCCACTACACTTACATACATTTCCTTGCATAAATAACTAGTTCCGCCAAACAGTTTACATTCTTTCCATTATTCTTCTATATATCATACCGTTATCACAAGCCATTGAGTGTGTTTTCTCATTTATTTCACACAGAAAATATAAAGCTCTATTCGCACTGAAAGTAAATTACAATCCGTGTACCGTTCGATTATTTGAAAAGAACTCGATTGTTGTGGTGGTAATACAGTCATGTGTGATGCGAGCACAGCCTTCTGGATTGGATAAGACAGTCTCTTATAGAACTGAATGATCTGAATAGAGAAGGCTGTGAATGTGAGAGAGCCGAAGGAACAACCGAACCACCCCCCGTAGTGTTCGTTAATCTTAACTCTCTTTTGATCGGACTACGGAAGTCATAATAGATCGATCGATTTTAGTTTTATATTCTATTACAATAGACATCTTTTAGAATATTAATTATTTCGAAAATGTTTCTCGCGGGGTTAAAATGGATAATACCTCATTCAAACAATATAGGCCTAATAAACGTTTAAAGAAAACAGCTTGGCAGATTTCCATAACATATTCAATAGATTCGTTCAACTTGTAAATACGTTAATAAAAAAAGCGAATTCAATATAATATTTTTTGAATGAATTGATTGATATTTTAATTTGAATACATGAGATATAAATTAGCGATTCGACAAGGTGTATAGAATCATCCAAAGCATCATTCAACCTATGCTCATTCAGGCTTTGTATGCTGGAATGTAATCTACATGATAATTGAAATATTAAAATCATAATGGTATTTTTTATCGGACACCCACATTATACAGACACCACGAACGTTCATGAACTAAAAATAAAATGCATGGATATTGCCGATTATGCGTTTGCTTTTCAGGATCAGATAATTTCAGTCTGCCTTGGGGTATACTACTTTCTTTGCATGTACACCACTGATATAGATTTTTTCATTTTATATTGCTTAACGACCCCACCAACAGCTAGATTATACGGGGATACGAATGAGCGAGTACAATGGAACGATGAAGTGATGATAAGTGAAAGGACGTTCACAAAAACATGCCTTATGCGGGACTCGAACCCACGCCCAACCTAACTTCAGTTTCTACAGCTAGCGATACTTGACTGAGCCATTCTACATTTATACCCTGTTCACACTATGTTCACTAACTGCTGTTAGCACTAACCGACATCAAGCGCTAACTGCGTTTACAGAACCAAGTTACAGCGTTTGATGTCAGTTAGTACTAACTGCGTTCCGTTCACATTACGTTGCTACCATCAGTTAGTAGCTTAACAGCAGTTAGTGATCATAGTGTGAACGGGGTATTACGCATCTATGTCGTTTTCCTGTTCGTAAATCCACGTCACGGTTAAGATGCAACAAGCTCAGTAAATCACGTCAACCGTAGATAAAAGAAGCTGGCGTGCACAGGAAAACAAGAGACCTGATAGCCATACATTTCATTCATTTCCCACGTAAATGCTCTTTTTTTCTTGCTCATTCCGTTAGTTTCGTTGCAGAGTTGCGAATGAATTAGAAACACATTGAATCGAGTGCGATTTGATAATATGGACGCTTCCGGCGGCGACGCATTCTTTGGATGAGAGTACACGCAAGAATAAAAGAACAATTCATTATTGTTTTTGTATAAAGTTTGAGGTTATAAGTTTTATTTCAGTAGAGAATAATGATGGAAACAGTGTTTTATGTTTCAAATTGGAATTTTAACCAAATGACACACGAAAGTATAATTTTATTTTTATTTGTATTTCTTTCTATTTGTATTTCTTTCTATTTGTATTTCTTTCTAGTTTTTCATATTTTTTTTCCCGTTTGTATTCATTTTATTTTGTGTTATTACTATTTATCATTATTGAGAGTTGACGTTCATACTTTTACTATTATCACTTAATCTCTTCACGGTCAGAACTTCTAACAATCAGAGTAACTATATGTTTAATTCGCTTCTTCTAAAAAATGATATTAATAACATATAATATGATCTAGTATTTCAGATTGTCATATTTTAATAGTTTCAAAAAATCAATTTTGAATCAATTTCCCGAAAATAAAATAAATTAAGACTAGATAAGTTTAGTATTTATATAAATAAAGATTAAATCTATATTCAACATTAATTGGGATGATGGTAGACTATTTCTAGAAATCGCATCGTTCTTGGAAACTGTAATTTCAGTTATCAGGCATTCTACAGAGCCGTGGTTTCTTTCAATTCGAGTGATGATTGTTCCAAAACGTTCAATTGTAGGATTGAAATCAACAGAATGACATAATAACACGTTGAGGGAACCAACGAACCATTCATTTTACGCAAAAACCAGAAAATGTAGTTCAAAGAAGACAATAACTATGACAAAAGAGTTTGAACAAATTACATTTTAAAGCATATTATCTTTATCTTCTGTGCAAGTATTTAATTTAATAGATCCACTATAATTTAATTCTACAGTTTGTCATTACTATTGCATGAAAAATAATTTTGAAGTAAAAAATAATAACAAAAAATGTCTGATGATATTATGACTATTCAATTTGACACATTCAATTGTTATTTTTTCCTTTGTGACGCTCATTTTATTATGACATCAAATTGTAAAAAGTTTACAGTATTACACAATATTAAATTGTCAAATATTATATTTCATATACTGAACTAAATACTTTATAATTAAGAATTTAGATAGAATAGTATAGTTTTATTTCTCCCAAAATTTTTTCATTTTTGTTTGTTTTTTTTTTTGTTAAAAATTTCCCTTGGGTTTCCCCAAACATAAATTTTTTTTTCAGCAAATTCCAACGGGGGTTTTATTTTTATTTTTCAAAAAAAACCTTTAGAAAAAAAATGAAAAAAAATAATTTAAAAAAAAAAAATTTTAAAAATTTTTTTTTTAAACTGTTATTTTATAATTTTTACTTTTAAAATAAAAAGTTTGAAAAACCAAAAAAATTTTTAAAAAAAAAAAATTTTTTAAAAAATCAAAAATTTAAATTTTAAATTTTTTTTTCCTAGGTTCAAAAAAAATGTAATTAACCCTTTAACCAAATTTTTTTAGAAAAAAACCTTTTCCCAAAAAATTTTTATAAAATTTTTTTAAAAATAAAAAAAATTAGGGACTTAAAATTGTAATTTTAATTTCCCTTAAAATTTCCAAGGGGGGGGCCCCCCCAAAAAAGGGGTTTTTAAATAAAAACAAAATGAAATATTTTTTTAAATCCAAAAATTTTAAAATTCCTTGGTTCAATTACCCCCAAATTTGTAAGCCCCCAAATTTAAAAAAAAATTTAAAAAATTCTTCGGGTTTTGGGGGGGGGGGGAAAATGAATGGTAAAAAAATTGGATTAATTTTTAAAAAATTAAAACCCCTTTTATTTTTTTTTTTTTTTAAAAAAAAGTTTTAAATAACAAATCATTAAAAAATTACAAAAAAATTTTTGGGGGCCGAATTTTACCCGTTTCCCCCAATCCCCCCTACAAAAAAAAGGTCCTTTTGTTCAACTCTTTTAATTTTTTTTTAAAACCCAAATTTTTCCCAACAAGAAAAAATCTTAAAAAGGATTTTTTTTTTACCTTTAAAAAAATTTAAAAAAAAAAAAATTTTTAAGGAAACTCCCCTTAAAGTTTCAAAACCAATTTTATGGGGGAAAAAAACCCAAATTTCAAACTAGTTTTTCCCCCCGGGGGGACTTTTTTAAAAGAAATTTTAATTGAAAACCAAAAAAAAAAAAAAACAAAAAACATTATAAAATTACGGGGGAACTTTTAAAATAATTTTTTGTAGGAAATTTTAAGGGTTTTTTTTCCCCCCCTTTCAAACCCAATGATAAAAGAAATTTTTTGGGGACCCCCAAAAGGAAATTTCCCTTACCCCTTTTCGAAAACCAAAAAAAAAAAAAAAATTTAAAAAAATTTATTATAGGGGGGAGAGGGAAAAAAAAAAAAAAAAATGAAATCTAACAAAAAAATTAAGGGGTTTTAAAACTGTTTGCGGAGGAAATCCTAAATTTTAATTATTCAAAAAAAAATGATGGGCCTTAAAAAAAAAAAAAAAAAAAAAAATTAATAAAAAAAACAAAAATCGGGGGGGTTTACCCTAAAAATAAAAAATCATTTTTAAAAAATTTTAATAACCCCCCGGGGAAAATTTTTTGTTTTTTTTAAAATTTTTAACGAAAATTTTTTCCTTTTTTTACTTTTTTTCAAACTCAAACAAACCCAATTAAAATAAAAATCATGAGCAGAAAATAAGAGAAACACTAAAACCATTCAAATTTTAAAATAAAACCGAAAAAAATAAGTTCCCCAAAATTTTTGGGGAATTGAAAATAAAAAAATTTAAAATTTTTTTTCCAATTTAAAAAGCGAACAAAAATTCGGAAAGGAATATAAAGTTGGGGACAATTTTTCCCCGGCAAAAAAAACCAAAAAATTTGGAAAACCCTTTTTTTAAAAAACAAAAATTTGATTGGCCCCAAATCACTATAATTTTGGGTTTATTTTTTAAGAAATAATTTATTCATTTTTTAATTTTTTAAATTTTGTTTTTTACAACATTGACAAATAAGCATTTTTTACAAAAAATTAAGGTAGGGGAAACAAGTATGGGGAAAAAAAAAGGGGAAAGATAAAAAAGGGGGGAAAAAAAAGGGGGAAAAACCAAAAAAAAAGGGCCTTCTAAATTTTAGTAAAATAAATTTGAAAAAAAAAACCCCCCGGGGGGGTTTACTAATTTTTAAATTAATCATGCAAATCGGTTCCCCTTTCCCAATAAATTCCCTTTAACTTTTTTAAAAATATTTATTCCAAAAATAAATTAAAAAAGGGTTTTTTTTTTGGGGCACATTCCCAAATAAAAGGCAAATTTTTTAAAAGGGTTTGGGGTTTTTGCAGACGAATTTAAAAATAAAAAATTAAGGGAAGGAAAAAAAAAAAATTAGGGAAAAAAACGTTTTTTTTAAAAAAGAAAAAAAAATCAAAAAATAATTTTAAAATTTAAAAAATTTTTTTTCGGACCTATATAGTGGGAAAAAAAATTTTTTTGGGCAAAAAAAAATCTTTCGCATTCAAAAAAAAAGGGATAGAGGAAAAATACAATTTTTCTAAAAAATAAAAAATTTTTTAAAAATTTTTTTAAATTTCCCCCCGGGGAAAATTTTAAATTGTCAGGGTTTTTTTTGTAAAACAAAAATTTTTAAAGGTTTTTTCCCTTTCCCGGGCCCCACCAGTTTTGGGGTTTTAAAAAAACGATTTTTTTCCAAAAATTTAAAGTTTTAAAATTTAGATTAAGGTAATTTTTAAAAAAAAAATTTTTTTCAAAGCCCTCAAAATTAAAAGTAAACGAAAAATTTTAAAAAAAAGGAAAAAAAAAAAATAAAATTTTAAAAAAACCCCCAAAAAAAGTTAAAATAAAAAAGTTTTCTCCCCAAAATTTAAAAAAATTTTAAAAAAGTTTTGGGTTTTTTCCCCTTTACAGAAAAATTTTAAAAAACAAAAGAAAATAGTTTAAAAACAAAAGAAAAAAAATTAAAAATTTTAAAGAAAGAAAAAAGGTTTAAAAAATATTTGGTTTTTTTTTTAAAAAAATAAAAAAACTTTTTAAAAATTTTTTAAAAAAAAATTTTTTATAAAATTTTAAAACAAAAAAAAAACAAAAAAATGGGTGGACTTTTTTAAATAAAAAACCCCCAAAGAAATTAAAAAAGGGTTTTTTAAAAAAATAAAATTTGGTTATTTTTGGTTTTTACCCAAAAAAATGGTTTTTTTTTAAGGGTTTTATTATTTCATAATAAAAAAAAAAACCAAGTAAAAATTAAAAAAAAAAAAACCATTAAAAATTGGGTTTAAATTTTAAAAAAAATTTAAAATTTTTAAAAACCCTCTATAGGGTTTTCCAAAAAAATTTTAAGGGTATAATTTTTTTAAATGTTTTTAAAAGGGTTATGTGGAAATTTTGGGAAAGGGGGAGGGGGTAAAAAACACAAAAAAAGAAAACCCTTTAAAAAGGGGGTTGGGGACGCCCCGGGGATCCCAAGCCCCAAAATCCGGGAAGGGGTTGTAGAAAAGGTAGAATTTTTTTAAAAAAAATTGTTTTTTCAGACGAAAAAACCCACGAAACAAAACCCCCGGGGGGGGGCCCCCCCTCAACCCCATGCCGAAAGTCTGTCAGTTTTCTTTTATTACCCCTTATAAAAAATTCGGTCACCCCGGGACCCCCGGGTGAACACCCCCCCGTCAAACCGCTCTCCTCCAAGCGTACGACCCCCCTTGGTTTTAAAGCCCTTTAAAACCACGTAAGAAAAGGAATGGCTCGCTCCTCTTCCACTAAACCGGTTTAAACCCCCGGGGGGTTCTCCCACCCTTTTTCCAACTCCAACGAAGTATATAAAAACCCCCGGCCTTTTAAAAACTGTGAAACTTAAAAACCCCCCGCAAAATTTTTAAAAGATTTTTTCCAAAGACTCCCCTTTTTAACTTTTAAATCTTTGTGATTTAAAACCCAAACAAAAACGAAAAAAATTTCATTTAAACCCCCATACCCCCAAAAATTTTTAAAACCCCGTTTTCACATTTTTCCCAAATTGTAAGAAACATACGGTTTCACAATTTTTACTTCTTCCGTTAAAACCCAAAAAAAAAAACCGGTATTGGCAAAAAACCCCCCAACCCTTTTCCACCCCCACCCCCCCCCCCGGGAAATTAAACTTTCCCCCCCCTCAGCCCCTTTTAAGATAGGACCCACCAAAAAATTGGGTTTCGAGCCCCGGTGGGCGCGATCTCCTGGTATCTAGTGGAGCACCCTGGCTACGTAGAAAAACAAGCCCTTTCCCGATATACCGACCAACCCCCCGGGCCAAAAAATTTTTTTAAAAATTTTTCCCTTTGATTATTTGGATTGAAAAAAGGGGTAAAAGGAATTTTGTAACCCCCAAGGGGGTCACCCGGGGCGTCCTGGGCCGTGACGCGGGCCCTTTCACGGGGGGAGAGTTAAAACTTACAGACAAAGCGCAAACTTGAAAAAAAACCCCCATGCTTTTTTCGTTTTAATACGCTTCTCTTGAAGCTAATATTTTCCGGTTTTATTTATCAAAGACATGCTTGAAAAAAATTTTTTTTTTTCACATTTGGGAGGGGGGTTTTTTCCGTTTTCCCCCTCAAATTTCGTCAATTTTTCCCTTTTAAATTTTTCCCCCTTTTTTTCCTTCCCCTACTCAAATTTAAAATTTTCAAATTTTAAAAAAATTTTTTTAATTTTTAAAAGAACTTTTTATTTTTTAAACCTTAACCCCAGCAAAACCAATTAAATATTTTTTCCCTGCACTATTTTGTTAATTGGGTTTCCCTTCCCCAAACAGCTGCGTTTTTCCCTTGGTTTAAAAAAATTAAAAAATAGGTCTAGAATTCTTTCAAAAAGGTTAAAAATAGGGAGGTTCTTAAAAAAAACCCCAAAAAAATTTCCTTACCCCCTTTAAACCTTTTTAAAAAGGGGTAAATGGGGGAAAAAAAAACAATTTCCATTTTCCGGCCGAAATGGGGTTTAAAAATTTATTTTTTTTCCCAAATTTTAAAAAGTTCCAAAAGTGAAAATAAAATTTTTAATTTTTTTCCCCGGGGGCATTTTTAAAAGGGTTTGTTTTTAAAATTTTTTTTATAAAATTTTTTTCGATTACCAAAAATCTTTAAAGTTGGTTAAAAGATTGTAAAACATATGTGCGCCCGGTTTTTGAAAATTTTTTTTTGACCGGGAAAGCAAACCAAAAAAAAAAATTTTTTTTCCCCCAAAAATTGGGGTTTCGGGCCAGGAGGGTGGGTTTGAGGGGGGGGACGGGGGATAATAAAGGGGGGGGAATGGGGATGGAACCATCAATGCGTTTTTGGGGAGGAGGTCGTTTTTGGGGTTTTGGAAAAACGGGGGTTAGAAAACCCAAATTTTAAATGTGGAAAATTTTAAAGGGAAATAAATTGAAGGTTGGGTTTTGTTTTCAATTTTTTTTTTTTTAATTTTTGGGAATCTCAATTTCACTAAAGGGAAAGGGGGAATTGCAAAAAAAAAATTTGGAATGTTTTTTAAAAAACCCCTTAGGTTTTTCCGGGGGAAAAAGGGAAAAAAAATTTAAATTTTTGAAAATTTTTGAAGAAAAATAAAAAAAAAAATTTTAAAAAAAAAATTTGGCCCCTATCAAAAAAACCCCCCTTTTTATTTTTAATCATTTAATAAAAAAAAAAAAGATTTTTTATTTAAAATTTTCCCGGGGCCCGGGGGTTTTTACAATTTTCGTATAAAAATTACAATTTTTTTAAAATCCAAACCCCAAATTTCCAGGCAATTTTAAATTTTTTTTTTTTAAAAAAAACCCTTCCTTTTGAACGGGTTTTTAAAAAAACACTTTATCAAGCCCTATAGGTTGTACCCCCCACCAAATTATGTTTTAAAAAAAAAATTACCCTTTCCATAGCTTAAATCCAAAGGGGTTTTTTTTTAAATTTTTTATAAAAAAAATTTTTTTCAAATTCTTAAACAAGGGACACCAAAAACAAATTGGGGGATTGACTTTTACCAAACCCTTGCACTATGGGTTTAAAAAAAATTTTTAAGGGGAAACCCAAAAATTAAAATTTTTAAAATTTCTTAAACTTACTTAAAAATTATTTTACGTTTTCAATTTCGACTTAACCCCTTGACCAAAAAAAATGATTGTAAAGCTCCCCTAAAAAAAAAGGAAAATTTTTAAATTATTAATCCTTGGGAAAAACTTTTGCAATACCAAATCAAAAAAACCCTTTAAAAATGGGTTTTAAAAAAAAATTATCGGTTCAATTTTTTTTTTAATCCCCCTTTAAAAAAATTCGTTTAAAAACAATTCAAAAAGGGGAATATTTAAAAGGGGGTCAGCGAAAAAAAAAAAAATTGTTTAATTAAAACCCAAAAAATTTCCTTTTAAAAAAAATAAAAAATAAAAAAATTTTTTTAAAAAATTTTTTCCAAAAACCAAAAAAAAAATTATTCAAATTTTAATTTTTTTATTTTTTTTAAAATGTAAAGGGAAAAAAACCCTTTTTAAAAAAAACCCGGGGGGAAATTTTTTTCATTACATTAAAAAAAAAAAAAAAACAAAATCCTTTTTAACTTAGTTTTTTTTGGAAAAAGTTTAAATTTAGGGAAAAAAATGTTAAAATTTTTAGGGCCCCTAAAACCCCCAAAACCCTTTATTACGGGGTTTTTAAAAAAAAAAATATAGCCAAACGGGCCTTTTTTTAAATTTTAAGGGGGGGTGGGGAAAAAAAAATTTTTTAAAAAACCGAAAACCAAAAAAAAAATTAAATACACAATAAAAAAAAATAAAAAACCAAAATTTTTTTTTGGGTTTTTCCCTTTTTTAAACAAAATTTTTTTTTTAAAAAAATTTAAACATCCCAAAAAAAAATCAATTACACTTTGGCAAAAATATCTTCCCACGGTTTTTTTTTTAAAAAACCTTTTCTTTTAAAAAAAAATTGTTTTGTCGAATCACAACATTTAAAAATTTGAAGAAAATCAGGGGCCAAATTAAAATAAACAGTTAAAAAAATTCAACCAAAAACAAACTTGAATTCTTGTAAAAAAAAAGGGGAAAAAACCCCCAGGCACCCAAAAAAACCCCCCAACCCAAAAAAATTTTGAAAAATATAAAAAATTTCCCTTTTTTAAAAATTTTAAATTTTAAATTTTAAAATTCAAAACAAAATTTTAAAAACAACAACCCCCCCGAAAATTTTAAAAAGGAAAAAGGCCCCCCAACCCCCAAAAAAAAGTTTGGGCCCATTGTGTAAATTAAATGACGTTCCCACATTTGGTTTTAAAAATTTTATACTGGAAAACTAAAAACCAAAAAAAAAAACAACCCAAAAAATAAATTAATTACCAAAATTTTAAAAAATTTTTTTGCAAAATCTTTTTACCCTTTTTTCAAAAACCCTCATAAAAAAAAAAACCCCCAAAAAAAATTCCATCAGAATTCCCCCCCCCTTTGCTGGGTAGGTCCCCAAAAATTTTGGGTTTGGGGAGGAAAAAAAATTTTTTGGATTATAAGTTTTTTGGGAAAAGAAAATCCGAAATTAATTGTTAGGCAAACAATGTGGGCCCAAAATAATTTTGATTAAATAGCAAAATATTTTAAACAAAAATTTTTGTTTTCAAAATTTAAATTTACCCCGGTTTTTTATAAAAGTGTAGTCCCCCCCAAACAAAAAATTTGATTTTTTGCCGAAATTTTTAAAAAAAACGATTGAATTGGGTAAAGGCCGTAAGCATGGTTTTAAGAAAATTTTACGTCAAATTTTTGGGGGAAAGTGGGAAGGGGGGGGAACCCCCAGGAAATCGGGGTAGGAAAAAAAAATAAAAATTTTTAAAAAAATTAAATTTATTTTGGGGAAATTTAACAGTAAAAAGAAAGCGAGGGTAATTGATTTTTAATTTTTTAAAAGATGGTAAAATTTTTGGAAAAAAATTTTTAAGGGGGCAATTTTCAAAAACAAATTTATAATTTAAGAGGGAAAAGTATTTGTAAGGGAAAAGGAAATTTTAAACCCTTAAAATTTATTTTCAAACTTCCCTAGAAAAAATCTGGGGTTAAATTTTTGGGAAAAACCCCAAAGGTTTTGGGGGGGGGGGGGTTTTGAAAACCCAAAGGGAAAAAATTAAAAATTTTAAAAGCCTCCCCCCGGTACCGTTAGCCCCTGGATTGTACGAAAGTAATTACCTAGAAAAAAATTTTTTTAAAGCCCCCAAAAAGGGGGGGTTTTTAAAAAGGGGAAAGGAAAAAAGGGGAATAAATATACAAAATAAAAAAATTTAAAACCCCCTTTTACAATATTTAAAAATTTTTTTTTTTTTATTAAAAAATTTTTTAAAAAAAATTTTTCTTTATCTTCAAAATTTAAGAAATATTATTCTTGTGGAACAAATGATCGGGAAAATTAACCACTTCTAACTTATCGAGATCTGAACATTTTTGGACAGATTTGATGAGTTTGTTCAGTGAAATGTATCATTTGAATTTTTTTAAACAATTTTGTGAAGTTTCTCGTCAATCCAGTCATCGTTCATTGCTCTGTTCACGACACTTTTACTTTAAAACGGGATATGATACGAATTATAGTAAAAGACCATGACAAGATATCAACGTTTATTAATGGTGCTCGACCCCACCAACGTCTCGATTTAAAGGGTGTACGAATAATGAGAAGATGAAAATAAAACGATGAAGTGATGATAGATGAAAGGAAGTTCACAAAAACCTACTCGAACCCGCGCCCGTCTGTCTACAGAATTCGAACCAGTTTATCTCAAGTGTTCTGTGTGTTATAGCCAAACTGACGGCAAAATTCTTATTCGACGACTTCTTTGTCTACATAATAACATTTCTTCATAGCTTCCTACTAGGAGAATAATCTAGAATGACAATTTTGTAAATATTAGATTAGGGAGCGCACAAGCATGTTATAAGTATATACAAAAAAAGTAACGACTTAAGAAAGTGGGTTTAGCCATTTTGTCAACAATAAACTGTGCATGTACTTAAATAGAACTTACTGGTAACATACTTGATTATAGTTTAAACAGAAAGTAGCACAAAATAAGAAAGGGTCATAAGATAAAAAAAAAAATCTCAATTGATGCAATCTCATCTTGTTCATCATTCCGTCTAAATTGTGTTCAACTGAAATTTGAAATATGTTAAAAATAGTTTTCAAAATTGAAAATTGGGATAAACCCAAAATATTTTGTTTATAGATCGAACACAATAATTTTGTTGAATGTTCCATTACTCCCCACCCGTGAATATATAATAGCATTAACCACAATTCTATTTTCAGACACATTTCGAACGAGAATTGTTCGAAAATGGCCTTCTTGATTATAATAGGCCTATGTCATTAGAATTTACATTATACATTTTTGAAAAAAAATCGATGTGGCTCTGGTACGTGACGTCACTAAGTAGCTACGTGATTAACGCTATCAACCATTGTCACGAATCAGAGATATGGAAGATAATTATACGGAGTGTGCTCGATAACTACACATCTTGATTTTGAAACTATGGAGCCTATAGAGTTAGTCAGTGCCTTCTTAACGAAACCAACTTTCTGATCATCCATAACAAACTTACTCTTTAGAGGGCAGCACAATTCAGCTCAAAATGAGCTCAAAACGCCTGATCAATGTTTTTAGAAATTCGAATTGGGCGGAACCAACTCGACGGAGCCCTTTTCGTTCATCATTTTTACAACATAATACATTCGTTTTCTAAAAACATCAAACCGAATTTCTTTCAGCATGTATTGAAATGATATTAACATTCTGTGTTAACTCAGTTTTGATATTCGAATTGAATTTAAAAATTTGAAAATCAGTATTACTCCCACCTATATAACATTTAAGAATTCATAGGAGTTGATTTAGCGGAATCTCAGTTGCATGGTGATAAGTAACTTTCGAACGGTAGGATAAGATATCGAAATTCTGAAAACGAGGAAACACAGATATTCTAAATACCTTCAAGAAAGTGTATATAACAACTCTATATCTTATATAGCATGATTGTCAAGCGTATACGGTTAAAAAAATATGTATTTTTACAATCATGCGATTTGAGATAAATAGTTATTACTCACATTATCTTGAAGGTATTGAAAATATCTGTGTTTCCTCGTTTTCAGAATTTCAATATCTAATACCGTTAAACAGTCATCACCATAAAACTGATATCGACTCCCATGGACTACTGTACCGATTATTTATTTGTTCTTGTTTTTTCCTCCCCAGACCGTTCAACAGCGAGGGTGCGTTACAGCGAGCTAAGCGCGCCGTCGAGCAGCAGTACGCCGTCGTCGGCGTCCTCGAGGACCTCAACTCTACCCTAACCGTCATGGAACACTACGTGCCAAAGTTCTTCCAGGGAGCGTCGCAAGTATACAGGGGTGAGTATACGTTCCTAATTTATGTCGTTTATTCCAGTAGTACGTTTATTGTCTTCAGTTATTTTATTTATTCATTACAGAGGCGGTAATGATTACTCTCATGAAATGACAATCAAACATACTTGATAAAATTATACATTGCTATTCTTTCTTGGCTCTCCTCTTAAATCACTGATCTTCGTTATATTCTTTATATCTTCTTCCAATTCATTCCATTCCCGCGTCGTTCTTTGAATGAATCGATATTTACCCACTTCTCTATCCACTTTTTCCAATTCCATACTTACCCCTCCCCTTGCATTCAATAATACAGGTGATAGAATTCATTTAAAATATCAACTAAACTATGAGGATAGAGAAATAACAGAGAAAGAAAAAGAACACTCAGATTGGATCATCGATAGCATATTATTTCTTTATTTTCCTCTGAGCGTTTCGAAATATTTCATTTTCAATTGTTTATATTTTTAAATTAAGAGAGAATGTCATTTATTGACGGCTGTCCGCAAAGCGGGATACCAAGATGGTACAGCGTAATAAGATCAATACATATAAGTACAATGGTTTTACAAAAGTGATACAGAATTGATTACAAAAAAAAATCATGAAATATTATATAACTAATTTTAATTAAGGGTATATAAAAAAGTATGAAAATGGAAGAAGGTTACCGTACTCATCCTTTTCATTTTATTGCATTTCCTTCTATCCTAAAGAGACATTTTGCCAATAGGGAGTCAGGCCCTTGCTACTTCAACACTTTGGCATATAAAAGTAGTGATATAAAAAGTGGTGGACAAGTTAATTTCTACCGAAGTTAATACTTGGATTTATCATTAATTCGATAATCGATATTTTTCCAGACGAAGTGAATCGATACCGAATCAACAAGAACCTGTACAAGCCTCCAGTCAGCGAAGAAGTCAAAGACATCGTCAGAAAAAACTTCACCAGAGAAATCGAGTTCTACGAGTTCTGCAGGCAACGACTTCATCGACAACTACTAGCTCTGCGATTACCGACGACGGGCATGTCGTTAAAATGATCAGTTCAACGACATTACTGACGGATACTGTGTTAATCATCGACTAACAACCTGTGTACAGAGATTATAGTGTAACTTTCGAGGACTATAAATGGTGGGTGAATTTTAGACTTCCAGACAAAGTCGAATGTCACCGTTCTCGAAAGTACAGTCACCCCGTAATCAATAGTTGTGAGTGTTGAACCACCAACAATCGTGGGAGAAAGTTCAACTTCTTCATTTCTAGACTATTCTATCGTTCGATTATTCCCGAAAGTATTTATACGCAACTCATCTCATATTACGCCAATCCCGAGTGCACTATAGTGTAGATTACGAATTTGTACTTCTGTCAGGCAAATCTCGATATTATTGTGGTACTATGATTGATTGTGTGATTGATTGAGTGCAATGATTAAGAGTGATTGACAGCCTGATTGAGAGAGTTAAGTTATCAGATGGATCCGATATACTCAATTGAAAACGATAATTGATAGACTTCATAACTGTCACCTGACATTAAATCGTTGGAATAACTGGAAAAAATGTGTGAACAAGAAATGAACTACGTAGTCGTTATTCGTTCGTACATTGTCGTAATTTGGGCGGGCATCACGGTCGATATCAAAAACAATGAAGTAATGTCAATTGTACGATTAAACCTTATTCATTAATAACACGGTTGCACGGAAATTTCCGTCCCTGTAAGTCATGTCAACCAGTCAGAAACTTTCCATAAAGATTCTGATTGATTCACGTAATTTACCGGGACATGTAGGCCTATTTCGATTGGGACGGAAAAAAACGTGCAACCATGTTACTGTGAATCAAGCTCAGATTTAGAATTCGTTTCGGAAGTGAAGACCTGATAGACAAAAGAAAGAGAGTTTGGGTTTTCGACATCTAGATCATTTTGCGCTGATGTTTGTGGCCAATCAGAAACAAGTATACAGTCCTCCGCGTTTCGTTTTAAAATGTGAAATGTTTATAACTGTGTAAATATAGGACAACATTTCGTGATAACATTGAAAAATCTATAGACCTTCAATCAAAGAGTCCTTATTGATGTCGATACCGTCATTTTGAAAGCCGAACTATGTTTACATTTTCATAATAATTTTAAATTCGTCTGTGACGATTTAAAAAAAACTACGACATACTTAACGGTTGTGCCTATACATGATTATTTAAAATACAAATAAATACTAATTAGGTTAGTTGGTATAAATGAAGTATTTCCATGTACATATAATTATTTTTGATAATCCTAATTTAAATAATGAGTTAATTGTTTGGATACGAAAATGTGTATTACTATTAAGTGACAATGTTCATAAAGCTTGAAGAAGTAAGTCGGCTTAGCCTGAAATAATTAAGATATAAACTATCTATAAGTATTTCATTGATTAACAATAGAAAGAACTGTGAGCATATTTAATTATAAAACCCAAGCAAAATAATTCCGATAGCCAATTGCATCTGTAATTTGGAGAGATGCACGCTCAATAGAAGTGCAACAATGAAAACAAATTAAAATTGTGGCATGTAAGAATGTACTCAAATTAGATTCATATTAATTTAGATACTACAGAAAAGCTTAAATATGTTGAAAACCAAATTTATTTTTTAATATTATGTTACATGACTAGAAAAACAAAGATATGCATTCAATATTACTGCAACAATTAACATCTTTTATATGCTGCAATCATCGAGTATTGGCACTGAGAGTTTAGGTCTACCAACTGAAAGAAACTAAAATAGGTACGTAATCCATGTTTGAAAACTGAAACGACAATGATTTTACAGGCCATATTTATACTCTCAAGTTGGTATATTTGCACCCGCCAAAACTTGTTAATTATAAGCTAATGTAATAGAAATATGATATAGGCAATCCCTCCTATATTTATGTAAAATGTATTGAATGATTTTTTTAGTTATTGCCATCAGAAAAATGAATGCATGCAGTTTAGTTAGATGAAATGTTAATATTAATGAATGTATTGAATAAATGTGTAATATATTTTAGTAGATTTTATACAGAATCATCTTTGAGTTGATTGTGCTGATCATGATTGATAGTTGATTAATTTAAAATGATTGTAAAAACTTGTTATACATGAAAAAAATGTTATATATAAAATAAAATTTGTTTATTTACAAGAGAATGTTTGTTTATATTGCTCAAGATATAAGTATAGTATATTTTTCATTTCAATTTCGAAATAGGGTTACATTTCCTATTCGGTCCATGCAAATATAAAACTCCAAAATACGTATATTTTACTAATCAAAATCCTTCACATTGCCATGGATTCATCAGTGTCCAAACGCGTAATTATTTTGAAAATTGTAGAGAAATACTTCAAGCAGCACAAATGTACCAAAATGTTATAAATTATCTCAAAAACAATTTTAAACGCGATCAAAACACCAACAAAATATCGAGAATAATAAAATGATGAAATATTACTTCAACTGGTGTTGCCATCTATGTTCTGAACAAGTAACTATAACTTTCTGTCACGGTAGCTCAGTACATAAAATATTCTGAATCGATCAAACGGGGTCCGACATTCTTTTAAAAATAGTATACGATAATAATTAACCATTAGCATCTTCAAACTTCAATCAAATTCATCCAGTAAAATAATATTCCAGATGGGAAACTGCAAATAGTATAACCTCTTCGACGTAGGCAATCTGCACTGAGACCGAATAAATACTATTCATGCCAAATAAAATCTATTTCTAATTTCGTTTAACCAACATCATCCCACTGAATTATTATCATTGCCTCAAATCTATTCTGAAACCAACTAATTACCTTAATGCTAAAATAAGCTCGCACGAGAATTTGTCTCCGTCTTGGAAAACATGGATTCGAAACTCATATTGCGCACTTTCGCTTGCTTCAGCCCAAATGCACCCAATTATCTTTAATTACCTGAATCAAATAATTTAACCTTTACTCTGTCTTTCAGCCTAATCAGAGTAATCTATTTATAGTATTTATTTATAATTTAACTATGCATTATTGTTTATTAAATCACGTATATGCAAAGAAACAAACTTATACGATGAAATATAACTACAGAATATAGATGAAAACTGACAACAAATTTTAAAAACCTCGAAATTCCCTTTATTGGAGTGCTGTAACAAAATTCATTCAACTCACGGCTTTCTAAAATAGACCTACACTAATTGGATGAGCGAAGCGAAGACTCAGTTTCACTTGACTCTAAAAAAAAGTACATTTTTTGTTGTTGTTTGCGCTCTACAAGTCAAATTGAAATACAAATTCAATTGAAACTTGGCATGCCCAAGTGAATCCCATCGTTTTTCATGCGCAATCGGTTGCACCACTTCTGAGAAAACTAATTTTCCATTTTCCAAATTACCCATAAGAATGAGCCAGAGAAGAAGTTTTGTGAAAAAAATGTCCTACTAAAAAATTCAAATTTTCACCGAATTTCAATATAATAATGATACACATTATTCCGAACTTCCAATGGAATCCAACCAGTCGTTTTGATATAAAAAATTATATAATGACATTTTTATACATCTTTCAAACCCATTTAAGAAAACCAATTAAATCCAAGCAACAGGTGTCACCAATTAACGAAGAACTATTAAAACAAGGCCTTCTTTATTATCAGAGAAATTATTAAGAGTGACTAATGAATATAAAAGGAGGGTAATGACATAATTGTTTGGATCTCAAGGTGTATATATGAATACAGCTGTCATTATGTTTCATATAGTAGTCTAATATTACATATAATATTAAACTGCATCAGATATTTCCTTCATTAGAATAGTCTACGAAATGAACCAACCGAATGGAAAGATAGATTTTAACTTGAATGCCGTCAAAATATCAACTTGATGTAACTTTTTGAAAAAATTCAATTTCATTCTCATTAGCTCATCCATCAACGCGGAAACACATAACGCGTTTTCCTAGTTATTACTATTTGGTAGTAAATAATAATGATATCTAGATCCAAAATTGTTCATAGAAATCGTATTATAATTATTATTATGTAGTCTCTCCAAACGGATATCGATCACCTTTCTTAGTAGTAAAGAATATTGTAACAGAAGCGTATTGTTGTCTACAAACCAACAATGAAAGAGACACTAGTGCCATCTAGCGACAAGGTCGACCTTACAACCAATAGACTATACCATTAAGATATACCAATACAATTAAGGGGGACCTACCCGCAGCGCAACATTTTCAGTGTCAACATAATACATAAACGATCGCAGTGACTTTCCGAATAAACATATTGTATTGAAAATGTATCACACCTTTCAGATATAAGTATCTCCTAACATACTGTCGACCCGTGAACCACAGTCCAAGTATAATATGTACACCAGTAATATAGGCTACTTAGACTATGGTAATCCACATTCACTTTAGGTTATTTCTATGTAACGGTAGACTGTGGAGTAACAATCGATGGTAAAAATATCGAGTGCTATTGTTTTACATACAAGTGATCTTTCCACTTTTGTTATTAAAAATTTGACTTATCAGAATTTTAACAAATACTCTCTGCATCAGATGACGTATGTATTCATTTTGTATCCTGCACGGTTCAAGTTTTATGATCATTCACATCTGTGAAATCACCCTGGTGGGAACTTTCTGCCCTATAGTAACTGGGGACACTTTAAAAATAAGTTCTAGGACATTGCATGTCTATTACAAACCAAATTACATTGTTTTAGCCCAAATAATTGACCGATAGTAAAAAGAAATAATTCTTATACAAGTTATATAAAGTTGATAATAACGACCGTGAGCGACAAACATATGATATGCTATTTCCATCTGCCATATTGGAATAGTTCCAATCACACACATTAGTTATATATACACGTATTCGCATGCGAAAGTCCCATGACTTAGATTTTAAGCAAACATCGAAAATCGGACTAGAAATCTGGAAAATATGCCAGAATCAAATTCATACTGGCCATATGTAACGTCTCTAATAATTCGCGTTTAACGAAACGGATGTTTGAAATTATAAACTGTCGTTAAAAATGATCATGTGTAGTTTGCTGTACATAGCCTGCAGTGTAGTAGTATTAATGGGAGAAATTGGGGGCCCCTCGAAATAGCCAAGGTATGGTTATCTCATGCATGAGGCCTTTTGCCAAGCATATGGGCAAGTCGTGTTCAATGTTATTGTTTGTTGGCGGGAGGGGGGGGGGATGCATTTATTCATTCTAGACCGATGCCAAAAATATTATTCGCAATGTGGTGAATTACGTTCGAAATAATTTCATGTGGTCTGGATTCTAGTATAAGATTTGAGTTAAAAAAAAAACGTTAAGTCTGATATAGAATCAGATGTTCAAGTGAACTTGGCCTAAAAAATCTTCTGGTTAATTTTAATTAAAAATTGTGAGATACAGATTATTAAGTTTATATTCTATGTACTAATTGAGGATTAGAGTGATCGAGTTGGAAAATTTCGTTCAGTTGTCTAGTTATGAATACCTAGTTGGAAATAAAAATCAAGATCATGGAAACTCATATGGAAAATGGTGAAATAATTTCAAAACTGTGTGTCTAATAGGGGTATACGTTTTCTTATGGGCATGGGATTGTGAAAAGCGTCAATGATTGGCATCCTCCGCATCCTTTCTCCCCTCTTCACTCTCAGACAACTATTCAACCACCTGGAGCCTTGACATTCCTCAGTCATTAGGTACCGGTACTTGAAATCTGTGAGGAAATTATATATAGGCCAAGACATGAGTTCCTAACCTATAGTCATAGTGAGTCGCCTAATTGTCTCTCAAAGCAAAGTGTTTGGTTTGAAGATTTCAGTAATCTATCATAACTAAGTCGCATTGCACAGTAAAATTTTGTCAACACACAATCAACATTTAGATATGCGGTAACTAGCTTAAAATATTAGTCAGTTAGTCTGGAAATATCTCTACTTACTCAGATACAGCATTTTGAAGATGACGCAGAAGACCCTAAAAACCACAAGAAATAATAATTATAGAACAAAAACTTTCAAAAGTTCTAGCTAGGTTTGGCGTAGTTTTCGTAGACTAGGAAACAGCAACAGTTAAAACTTTTCACATTTTTAATAGGCTGTTTGTTGATTTTTGATGTCAAAACCAGCACACAAGACTATAATTGTCCTTTATCTCCATCGCTACAATACAGAACGAAAATATATGTCGGGTCGGAAACGAAGGTCATAATATTATATAAACACACCTTTTTCCGAATACGAGCCGAACAGTTTCTGTCAGTTTCTAGCCACCCCTTCTTATTTCTATCATTTTCCCATTTCATAAAGTAATTATTTCAGGCATTTAAATCACTATACCCTCTCGAAACAATGTACTTACATTACATGACTTACATTGCATTACATGATTATATCCCAAGCTGTTGGCTAATCACTAATGAGATCTTGATTATTTATTCATGAATAATTATGTTACATGGTACATCATGGTATCATGTAATTTGTGAGGTTATGTCACGTTATACGATAACCAAGCAAGTCGAATTTCTCTCATTTAGCAATAGGGCGAATTTATGGGTTCTAAATTTAGTTGAGTGTGGAAGTAGTTATAACAATAATTTAGTCATATAACTTGCCTTATTCCTCGTATTATTCTTTAAACACAACTGCTACAAGTTTTCGGCGAATTTCCTCACTTTTCTATCAATTTCTGACGAATTAACTGAACTGCAAACCAAAGCCACCTAGAACAATATCAACGAAACTGAATCGTGTAGGCCTAGGGTGGTATCCAGTGATGGCATCGGATCGGGTAATTTAGGTGTGAAAGTTCGATTACTCTATTGGCTTACATTATTTTTCTTCCAAAGTACAGCGAAAACATTTTAAATTAACATGTTCGAATGGTTTTTTGGCTAGTGAGATTTTTAGGTTACATAATATTGGAATGATTCTAAAATACTTGTAAGGGATTAACGAAAAAAGGTCGTCTACCAACTAAGTATTTGTTTAATCTTCGTTAATTACATCTCGCCGCAATTTTAAGGATCTAATGCTTTTGAAAGATGCAGTTGCGTTTCCTCGACACAAAAGAAAAATACAACCCTGAAAATACCACCGTTTCACAAATATAAAATGATAATTTGTTTTTGTTATATTGGTAGACGACTGTTTCATTTCATGGATATAGAAAATCTAACTGAACAACAGCGCAAAGAAAAAACTACATCCATTAAAATCTTGATTGTACAATAAAATGACCCGTAAAGTGCTGATAAATCATGTCACGATAACATGTTTTCGTTACACTTTCTGTTTCACTGATAAATAATTACCAGTGGCAATTAGATAAAGAAGGCGAGTTTATTGGTGTACTACAGGCTACAGGTTCTCAGCACATCCATAAATTACACTTGTTTTCGTGAATTTCCATACAGGTTGACAGTGACATCACCCAAAGTAAAATCAGACAATTCAATTCCAGCTCTGCCGAATTGCCGGATACAAAAAAAATCAAAAAGTGAACATTCGTGTATCTACGAAAGAAGGTCGCCTATATACGTGAATAATTGTAAAACCTTCGGTAGGCCTAATTATGGAGAAAGTCAATGCATTTTCATATAAATCAAACGCTTTTTAAAGAAGCAGTTGTATTTCTAATCATAAATCTCGTCGTGAAAAAAATTATCCTTGTAATACGACTACTATAGGACAAGAAATGCTGCCGACTTTGCTGTACTTGCACATAAGACTGAATTCTTCTGAAAAAAAGTGTTCATTACATTGGAGTGTAATCTTCAGTCATTTACCTCACACACAGTGTCATCTAGAATTTTTAGACATTATGTTGACAACAATAAGAACGAATGAAGTTATTTATTATGCTAGACTATTTCAAAATCAATTTTGTTTCAACTTTTCTTTTAGTTCTTCTTTATATTCACTTCATTCAATTTGTCCTTTGTTTAAATTATTCAAGTTTTAATTATTATGTAGTCAAGACAATCTATATCAATCCACCCCACTATAACCTAGCTGTTGGTGGGGTCGTTAAGCAGTATTAAATAGCATTCCAATTTTTTTGTTAAAAATTTAACTTTAAATAAAAACACATTTTTTCATATTATTACTGATGTGGGTTTGAATTATCAACTTCTATTAAATACAGGGTATGGCTATATTGGTATGTAATGTAATGGTATGCAATTCTATTCCATTCTATAGTAATAAATACAATGAGATATTTGTGTTTCCGCTTATTGACGATCCTCTTCTTATGAGGATTTGGAACACAAGTATTTGCCCTAAATCTTAAATTAAGTGTTATGTGGTGTTATAGCCTCAATCTTACCTATCTGATGCAACCAATGCTGATGCAACTATCCCCCTCGCTCCACTCGCCACAAATGCACACTCGCGGTAACAACCCTCCATCGCCAGAAAGAGCGAACAAGACTGATGGAATTCTTAGCAATCTGTACGATGCAGCAATAAACTTCATGCACTATTTATTAGTTTTATCCCTCGAAATCACTGTGTAGGATAATCTAGATACGATCTATTGGGAGAAGACGATAATATTGTTTTCTGTAGACGATATTGATTTGAAATAGTACTGAAGTAATTGCCGTTATGTAGACTATAGATATTGGTAGTGTTTACGTAAATACAGATTTCGTATAGCTTCGTTGCTTGCATTACATTTAAAATACGTCAACAAACTAAAATCTTCGAAATTACTTCATTTATTCGTAATAAATACAGCAAGGCTCAGTGGTTTTGTGGCTTATTGGAAATGAAAACAATTTTCATTCTATATTATTTTATTATTATTTGTCGCCTAGGAATCAATCAACTACTACGAGTCGCACTCACAATGCAATCTAGTGATTTAGTATTAATCCAATTGTTCTTTTTTTTTCTTTCTATGAACATAGTTGTAATTATAATTTATAAGTAAAGTTCAATTAAAAATAAAAACAGGTACACAATCATTAAAATATTCATCATTTTATTAATAAATTCGCACTCATTTTGGATGGAGCACTAGTTGCCACAACAATGTTCAAATACATACCGTAAAGTATTATTGTACATTAAAACACTTACACAGATCTAAATAACATACGAATTAAATATAACATGACAAAGAAAATTATTAATAAAACAAGATAAAGTCTAAATTATTATAATTATACCTATTTATATATATACACCTATTTTAAAAATATTTTGGCACATTAATTTGCACTTTTGACGTTCATTTTACATGACGGTAGTTATAAGTCTATAAAATATTATTGAGATATGGACAATTTTTATTTAGTCCTTAATTTTCATTAGGACATTCAGTCTACCAATCTGCGTTTGCTTAACTCTTAAAGCTCTTTCTTATACTAAAAATAGAATACATTGACTTTTTTTAAAATATTGCTCACTCGTAACTGACTGACTGTATGTATTGACCAATATTTTATTACTTTATTGTATATAGTTTTTATAACAAATTGACATTTAACAATCTGTTCATTATTTGAATAAGATAACATAGTTTAAAATTCAGATTAGCTTTAACAACTAGTGCATTTTTTAAATATACGTAGCTTTTCGTTAAAGATAATTATATATACTATACATAGGCCTACACAACTCCAAAATTAAAAATTAAAATCTTTAGATGTTTTGAGATACTTTGCAGACTTACTCGAAACTAAAACACTTCAGCTGTACAAGCATTATATTAAAACATTTTTTAAATGAATTAATCATAACGACAAATGGACACCAAGTTTCTAACTGTGCCTTAACGATTGTACAAAAATCACGAACATTTTACAATACAACTTGTTTTGATTACGATATTACGTCAAAAACTTCTCCATAAAGGTTTTTCGAGTTCTTCGTCTCATATCCTTACATAAATCTATGTTTTAGTTGCATTACATGGATTTAAGTAAATTCACGTGCTGGTTGGACTGACATTCAAAATAATTCAAATTCTAAAAAAAAGTTTTCATTACAACTACATGAATACGAGGAGGCATTCATTTTTTTCACACTGTATACACTGTAAAAAAATGTAACATCAACTGATGATTCGTCAGAAAAGCAGACGATTGCGTTTTTACTGTTCAGTGAATTGATTTTAAATTGAATATAAAATTTAAAATACCCAATTTATCTACAGTTTTAAAATGGAAAAAGATATTTCGCTTGTCAGTCCAGGACACTTTGTTAATGGGAAATGGATATTGTGGGGGGAGGGGGAGTATTGACAACGTATAAGGCCCGACTAGCTGCTATAGCACAGATTATCTGTGCTGCTAGTTATGTACTGCCAGTCTGCCACATGTATAGTGTGGAACATCACTTGACAGAAGATAAAGAGGATGAGGAACTATTTAATAAAAATAAGGCCCCTCAGTCGCATATAACCACAACAGAAAAAAATTGTAATAATATTGGGGGTGGGGGAAATGTAAATATTCAATTGATAAAATAAGATCCTTCGATCGAAAATAACCACCATAGATAAAACGTGGGCAGGGAGAGGAGGGAGGAATAAAACAATTCAATAGAAGTAAGGCCCCTCCGTTCCAGCTAAGTACGGGACTTGAGATGGGCGAATGTGACATAGGGGGAAGGATATAGTAGCAATTCAATAAAACGACGCCCATCGGTCGCAACCAGGTTCCGCCAACGACAAAGAAGGCGTGGGCCCGGCGGGGGGCAAACACTGAAACACGTAATTCATACCCCCATTGCTGTCCCAGTACTGAACACCGTGACACTGAAACCTGACTGCAAACTCCAATCTCTGCCCGACTTGCACCGTATGTGCGTACAAAGTGAAACTGAATGTGTCCGAAAAGCCATCACATGAATTCATTACATAAGTCGCCTGTAAGTCTGCAAAGGTCTTCCAGTCATCGAGAGTATAACGAATATGTACACTTTTATTGAAGTCCAAGTTCAATACCCGAACAGTACCGGTTATCATACAGGTGATCATATCTTTAACCATAGCATTCTCCAGACAGACCTTCTGTCGACGGACTTTGTCGAGGAAGTCGACACATCCTCCCGGCTGTTGGAAGAGCGGCATTAAAATCTTCTCCGCTTTCGGTAAGGAAGACAAAGCCATGAGGGAGTTGGAGCAGTTCGACGTCGAGTTACCCAATGAGAGGTCGGCGTTGATAAGGTCCTCGTATGCGGACGTGGGTACTTTGGGGATCTCGTCGAGGAACGTGCGAACGTCGGCAAGATCTAGTCCCAGACAATCGGCGAACCTGACTATTTTCTTCCTCCCCGGCGTACCAGGCGGTGTTTTACCTGTTTTCAATGAGGAACACCGTTGGACTCGTCGCGGGGGTGAGTCGTCGTCGTCATCGTCAGATTCTTTTGTCACTTCCATGATTGGGGTTACCTTCACCAGCGGATACTTTGTCTTCGGACATTCTATTGTGCATTCATTCTTCAAAGTAAACATACTAGTGAATGAGTTTTTAGTCTCATCTTTAACTACATTACCGCTATCTGCGATGATCAATTCCTTCGTTGATAGACAAGGACTGGTGACGGGGTCACAGTCCACGAGTTTGGCCGCTGATATCTTTGAATCGAGCTTCGCAAGTGCAGCACACATTTCTTCCGTTTCCGTTTCCAATTCATTGCCATTGAATTTCAAATACGCATTTCCGTTTACACTAATACCTACGTGATCGGTTTCGTCCACACAGTTCGTAAGAGCGGCCGTAGATTCCACTACAACAGTCTCATCATTTGAAACTTCACTACCGTTGCACAGTTTAGCACCATTCAGTTCTTTATTGTCCTCTATTTTATTATCAGTTCCATGCTTTTCCCTTAGATCACCATTCAATTCCGTTATATCACCATTCATTTCCGTTACATCACCATTCATTTTTGCTACAACAACATTCAGTTCCGTTACATCACCATTAATTTCCTGAAGAGCACCATTCATTTCCTGAAGAGCACCTTTCATTTCCTGGAGAGCACCATTTCCGTTACATTTCCGATAGACCATATTCGTCTCCTCCACCAGAGGGCTCAACGGCTGAACCGAAGGATATTCAAAACTCTCCGGATCGTAGTAATTTCCATCCGAACTATCACTTCCCGGGGATGTGGCCGTCAAGGCAGACACCACTCCCGACTCATTCTCCTGGATAACGCAGTCCACCTTCACCGATCTCCCCCTTCGTTTATTGAGAACTATCTCTTTCAACTCTGCTTCCGTCGCTTCTTCTTGTGGACTGCCCGGACTCTCTAGTTCCATGTCGAAGTCGTAGAAGATGTCAGACTCGGAGGACGTGCTGTTGAGACGTGGTTGATGGTTGGTTGGGAAGTGTGGTTGATTAGTGAGCCAGGTCTCTTCAGTGTCGCCGGGCTCCTCGGACGAGGAGGAACCGCCGAGATGTTGGAGACGGCTCTGGAGGCGTCGAGCGAACGCCTCCGCACGACCGCGGCAGCTCATCGGAAGAAATGCACCTAGACCGCACGCCTGTTGTTCCGTTGTCATGAGGTGGGTCACGGCGAGGGGCTGGAATAGAAGAAAACACAATTATTGATATGATGATGATCTTCTAATCGTCACAATGAGTGATGGCCAACCCGAGGCCTGCACTGCAAACGCAGCCCGAATATCCTTGCTGTTTACTGAAACATTATTCAAAACAATGTAATGCTGGTACTTCTTCATAACAAAATATCTTTTCTCACTAAGAAAAATATGTTTTTCAGATTTTTATGTTTTTCAGATTTTTAAGTGATTACCAAATCCAATATTTTTCTCGAGAAAGCAACTATTCATTTGTACAATTAACCGTCACAATTGACCGTCACCTAAACGAAAGCGAAATTTCGCAATACAAGGAATTAACACATGCAAAACAACTGAACTTGCATAATGACATTATAATGTTTGTCAATGCACACAGTTTCACAGCGAGTTATAATGATAGTATTGGCTTGCTAGCTCTAGTGCAGAGCAAGTGTCTGATCTGACACTTTTCTGTTCGGCACATTCCGTAAGTAAGACCGAGGGTTACCGAGTCTGCGTGACGTCAGCTAGTATCGGAGTTGTCTGATACTGGTTGGTTGACTGGGCTGTTTAAATGCTGGTTAGCGATTTGTTGTTATTTGATTGGGTAGTCATAGTAATTTCAAAATCACGCCGTTTATGGACTCCTTCTGACATGACGCGACTCGCTCATGAATAAAAGTCCACTACCCTGATCGAGATAACCTAGTAAAAAGTGTTCTAATAACCTCGGCTCTCGAGCATATTCCACTTGACAGTAGAATCGACTGTTGTAGTAACATAACCTAACAGCAATGGTAACAGCTTTGTTCAAGAACGTCGAAACCTTGATCTACAATCATTGTTTCACTATTAAGGCTGAGAATGAATTAGTAAGAGCCAGTTTTACGGATCTTAGTTGAGCACTATTAGTTAAGGTATACGAAAATAACATATGAGACGAGGGGTGATGAGCTAATCCGCTAAACTATCGCTTAATTCTCTATGAATCAATTCGTAAAACTGAGACTAAGACGGTTTAATTGCAATTCTAAATGAATCTATCAGATCATAGACCATTGTCACATGATGGCGATACCCCGTCAATTGAATATAGCTTTTTACCAACCTTGACTGAGAACTATCTCCAGACAGAACAATAAACATCAACTAGAATAACTTGAAACTTTCCCCGAGAATGATTAGTGCCAATAAACAAACCTTCATCAACTAAACACACTAACATTACAGAGACAACCTTCTGTACGAACACTAGCGGTTTATTTGTACTAAGATCTTTGACTCCACACGAAAGGTGAATAAAATCCCCGACAATATTTTGTAACATTTGACAAAGTTCATTGTGTTGCCTATAAAGCTGTTGATGTTGTAGAGGTCACGAGATAAATCAAACTATCTATTTATAATTCATTCTCACCGAGTGTCTGAATTACCAACTTAGGAGTACCTCTAACTGGCAGTTTGAAGTTGTTATTACCATGGTTACCCATGCTATTTGATTTCAAAACTCTCAGATTAAGACTAACTGGACATGGTACCGGGCTGTACAAAATATCACGCTGACATTTGCAGGGGCGGACTGGGCTTCTGGCAACCGGGCATTTTCCCGGTGGGCCGCCTCACTTAGGGCCGGCCGGAGGCCAGCATTTATAGTTTATGCAAATATGAACTCATTGAAATAAACAAATAATTTCATATTTGCAACACAACACTACAGTTCTTCAGAAAGTATGCGATGATGCGAGTGGTATTCGTACGATGCAGCATTCACAATTAAGAGTAAAACGCAGAAAACATATTTAATATGAATTATTATTTTTTTCACAAGTCTTCCGATAAGGACTGTGAGGCAGTGGGTTGATGAATACATTAATTATGATTTTAAAAATACAATGCGCTACTTGTATCCATAATTTCAACAAAGAAGATTCCGACCTCCGATCGACCGTCTCCCCATTCCTTAATGATAAGTCAAACGCATACCGCCAATCCCCGTTTACTTGATGCTCTACAACAGTACTAGGACTGTTAGAAAAGATTTGCCAGGGCCGGAATATATCCCCAGTCCGCCCCTGGACATTTGTGATTGTCATTTTGGTAGGCGACCATCTTCGTTCTTAGATAAAAGTACATTCACTAAATTGTTTCCCGAAGTCTTGCGCTGTTATTGTGCTATCATCTACATGTCACAACCGACTACGTGCGTTCATGCGTGTTGCTTGGTGTTTACCTGATATACACCGAGATTAACTCTTATTACATTCACTTATGACTGGAAAGTTCTGGAAATTTACTGGAAAGTACCAGAAATATACCCTTCAGAGATGCAGAACCACGCAAACAATATTACGGAAACCCGGACCCCTGAAAATATGTCTTTTGTGTCAGTAAGAAAGCGTCGTAGTCTAAACCTATAATCTAAATAACATCATAATTGCTGCAACTTAAGCATGTGTGAAACACGAACAAAATACGGATTCTATCTATTGAATACCCTTCAGGGGCCCCATTCTTGTATGCATAGGCTACACCTTGTCACTGTAGTAAGAGATCACTATCTGAACTAGCGTACGGTACCTTTAATTTACTACCGGTATTTATAAATCTTATAAATATAGTAAAATAGTATAATGAATGTTCTAGTACTTCATACTTGATGAAATTACTCTATACAAAATACTAATGAGCTGGTAAGATCGCCCTTGTGGTGCCCCGTCTGAACGATCCTACCTTTCATCATAAGACTCAATTGGGAAACAAAGATCTTGCATTACGGTTCATGTTATAAAAATAAAAAAATCTACATTTTACTAGTGGATATATTGGGACACAAGTCAGTGACAATTCTATAGGAATAAAAGATGATGCCCCTGGTCAACATCTGAAGATTGATGTTTATAGTTTGCTCATACGAACCCACTAACACCTCGCTTATTTGGGGGTACAAATGAGCGAGTGATATCTATGAATATCTATATAAAACCAATGCTTATTCGGAACTCGAACCCGCGCCCGACTTGCCTTCAGTTACTATACAGCAGCAGAACTTTAGTTACCGAGATGGGTGGACCAGTAGCTAACACACTCAACCTTCATTCAGGAGACCGGGGTGCGATTCCCACAATGGTCAACCATCTTGAGAGGTTTTTCGTGGTTTCTCTCTGTCGTTTATAGGTTGATATTGGGATGGTTCCTGCTTCGACCAACTATACTTCCCACTACCCTAAACACCCAATAAAATAAACTTCCATCTCATTCATCATTCGACGCCAATAGATCTTAGTCACCAGTACAGTGCGCCATTAATTAATAAATAAAACTTCAATTAACCGAGCCAGGAGTGGCTTATCATTATCTACACAATTTAAAATTGAACAATCACAACTATAGGGCGTTAATCAAAATGACTCACCCATCACTGGAAACATTGTTACTAATCCCACTCAATCACAAACAAGTTCATTAAATTTACTATTATTATAGTAAATTTAATGAATGTATCGAACAGAAACACCTTCGAGACGCTATCTCAACACCACCTATACATTCCATCGCTCTTAACCCAACACGGACATATGGCAATGAATATTCAATGACAACTCTGAGCCGAAGGGAAAGTAAAAAAACAAACAATATATATTTTTAGATCAACCGAGTCAATAATAAGAACGACGTAGTGCCTTGACGAGAAAAAAAAACACATTGAATATGAATAAAATGTAGAACCATAACATGTCGTTTCTGTGTTTACACCTAAAAAAAAACACCAAAATAAATGCGAATAACCTTTGACCCGAGTGGCCACGTGAATGTCCTGTGGTCGGGAGATGAATGTCATGTGCTGGGACGGTGATTGGATGTATACCACAAGCCATAGTCAAGAGGTCAGTTATTGGAAGGCGATAATAGTTATTTCACACTAATATCGGATATACTTGCATCGACTTTGGTTCATCAACAGAATAATAATATATGCATAATATATGCAATAATACAGACAGGATGTACTCATTTTAGATTAGTTTTAATATTAAAAATAAATTATATTTTCAAAATATACAATAATATGATCGACTACGAATCGAATGGCATTGAAAATATGTACTATTCAAGCCCTATATGTAATATGTACATATTCATATTGAAAATATGTACTATTCAAGCCTTTATACAAAATATATTATATATAGTTCAAGTTCAAATCTGTTGATTCGATTAAAACACGTGCTTTTGAGATACTCTCTTTTGACGACTATTACGACTATTACGGTCCGCGAGTTGAAACAGGAAGACGCTCCTGTATGACGTAGGTTCCGATTTTATGGAAAACCGAGCTATGAGAATGCTTTTCAATACCGTATATCTTGAAAAAAATATATTGAAATCCAGTGTACACTTGCGAAGAAATCTCATTAAAATCCCTAAAATCCCAAGAAGTCACTTGGAATCTCTTGGTATCCCTGAAATTACCTGAAATTTCTTAAATTAAGCGAAATCTTGAAATTAACAGTATAGCTCAAATGTTGGCATTGGCAACTCCTCGCGTATAGGCATCCTGTGAAAATTACACGCACTGGGCTCAAGTTGAATTTTAAATAGTTAACTGAGACAAATTATCGAGTGGCTAGCACACTGAACCGTCATTCAGGACACCGGGCTTCGATTCCCGCCATGGTCGACCATCCTGACAGGGGTTTATCATGGTTTCGCTCTGTCGTTCAGGTCAATACTAGGACAACAGGCCACGACCGTCTCCTTTCCACTATCCAATAAAAATCTCATCATCCAGTCATCGCAGATATATATATATATATATATATATATATATATATATATATATATATATATATATATATATATATATATATATATATATATATGTGTGTGTGTGTGTGTGTATATATACATCATTAACCGTCTCCAATAAATCTTGATCATCACAGTCATTATTCCCAATATAAATGAGAAAATAAAGAATTTAAATAGTTCTGGCGTACACCCAATTGCAGAAATTCAAGAGAAAAGTATTTCTGTCGAATTATATTTCTCATATCTTGCAACGTTTGGAAATTACCGTCAAAAAACTGATATTTCGCTCAAAGACTTCAACATTGATACTTCATGTTTATCGCATCGGAAGAACGATCGGAGGTTTCTCCAAGACATAATGCAAAAGGTCAAACATGAGATGTACATTTCGCAGTAAATCAACCAAATATAGAATATACTTAATTTTGTAAACAATTCACAAAAATAGCATGATCTAATTAATAGAATCTAGAACTGTTATAACATGCACTACTGTGATGCGTATCCATGCAATTAGTGACTGATTATTATTTAAAAGATTATAGAGTGGGGCAATGCTAATAGATGAAAAGTTGATTATTTATATATATATATATATATATATATATATATATATATATATATATATATATATATATATATATATATATATATATATATATATATAATTGAATTAAAATATGACATTTGATTGATGATTACATGATTTATTAGCTATATAATTGCTATAATGATGATGCAGCCTGCGGATATTGGCTAATTGTTCGATATTTTTCACCATTTTTATAACCATCTCGCATTACTGTTATAAACACGATAAGGCATATATTTTCTCGTTGATTTATTTCTGATGAACTTATGATGAGATTATAATAGAATAAGTTTGCGACTAAATATTAATTTGCCAATTTCAATCATTTGGGACCATTTTAGATCAAATATGGACATATATTTGTAGACATATTGACATATATATTATGGACATATATTATAGACATATATATTCCATCTACATCTAAATTCATAAAACTTCAACAACAGCTCTAAGTAGCCTAAAGTAGGCCCCTGAATAATCCCTTAAAAACATACCATCAAGCACGTTTTTCTGAATGTGACATAGAGGTTATCTAAAAAGAAGTGCCTAATAATAATACATAGGCACGTATTATGCTAATGTGCATACTATTATATCCAATCGTGGTATCATTTCCTCGGGAAGTTGTCGAAATGCAGATAAAAAAAGTCCAAACGATATGCTGTAGACACTGATTACTGACCAGCCACACGATGAAAACTAACTAGATCCTCTATGTAATCATGAAAGCACACTGACGAAAACTAGCTAGACCCTCTATGTAATCATGAAAGCATACTGACGAAAACTAGATGGACACTATATGTAGTCATCAAAGCACACTGACGAAAGCTAGCTAAACCCTCCAAAGTCATGAAAGCACACTGAGAAAACTAGCTAGACCCTCTATGTAATCATCAAAGCACACTGACGAAAACTAGATGGACACTATTTACAGTCATCAAAGCACACACTGACGAAAACGAGACACACTATGTCGTCACCCAACCACTCTTGGCTTGAACGAACTAATTGTATTATCAAATAAATTAGAAATTTGATTGGAAATAATGAGTGTTCACGAAAAATATAAGACTTCTTTGAGACATGTTTATATTTCATATTAATATTATCAATTTGTTACCCAAAGTCCTGTCCCATTATTTATCTATAACTAGGCCTACCTACTTCCGTTTGCGAGAAACAAATTCATTGTAACACTAGAATTTGTGCTGCACGATGTGAAATTATTATAAAAAATATTAATTCTACTTCTCGCACTCGTCGAGGACGGACGTGTTCTCTGGTCGCTCCGTACTGTCGTTAAACAGGTATTTTGGCTATGTTGTGCAGCAAGTGCTCTATAGACTTGCCTGCGGACGGTGAATATATACATTGTATGGGGTGCAATAGTGATTACCACCATGGAACTAAGTGTGCTGGAATATCTAATAAGACATGGAATTCAAAATCAAGAGATCTTAAGAAGCAATGGAGATGTCAAGAATGTCGTGAAGGAAAGAAAGAACAAGAACAAGACACAAATATTCTTCGCCAACAGAGTGTTTCCAGCCTGTCCAGTATGGGTGAGGAAGATCAAAATATCAATTACGTTCTAACTAGGCAAGAAATGGACAGCTCAACTAGCTTCGGCAGACTCACAGGTGATGAAAAACTAGCCATGATTTTCAACAAATTGCAAGAATTAGTCAAAAGTCAAGTATTTCTCGCAGAACAATATGAAGATAGTCGTAAGAAAGCTGATGAACAAGACAAGAAGATGCTGGACATGGAACAAACCGTAAGTGAACTGTCTAAAACAATCGCTGTTAAAGATGTCATTATCAAAGATCTAAGTGTTCGGGTGGAAAATATGGAGCAATATTCACGTAATAAAAACATTGAAATTAACGGGGTTTATGAGATGGAGAATGAAAACATTACTGAAATTGTATCAAAGGTCATTGCCACGGTTGGGGTTAAGTTAGGGGTAGACGATATAGAGGTCGTCCACCGAGTCCCGACTAGAAACAAAGATCGACATGCACCAATCATTGTACAGTTTCTGTCACGCAAGAAGAGGAATGAAATAATAAACTCTAAGAAGAATGTAATAAGTAATGATAAAATATTCAATGACAATCGTATCACGGGACGTATTTACATAAATGAAAGTCTTTCGCCTTTCAACAAAAATTTGCTGTGGAAAACAAAAACGTATGCAAAGGAAAATAACTATTTGTATGTGTGGTATAAAAATAATAAAATACTGGTTAGGAAGTCTGAAGGCTCGAAAGCTATTATTATAACTAATGAAGATGATATTAGTAAGTTGCACTAAATCATCACGATATAAACATGAAATAAGTTAACATTAATACTTGTTTTGTATCGTTTATATTATGTAAACATCAAACCACTATGGATAGTGACAACATAGGAATGGAGCATGTTTTCTTTTCAATAAACAGCTGGCGTGACTGGAATGATATTAATATAGGTGTACCTCAAAAAAATAGCATAGAAATTATTCATGTTAATATTCGATCATTACGTAAATATTGGAATCAATTTCAAGTCTTTATCGCGGAAAGCGTACAACATCTAGATATAATTGTTTTATCTGAAGTTAACATAGTTGACGATGAATTAACCCTTTATAATCTGGTTGGTTTTAGTAAGTGTAGTAGATTAAGAAATACAAAGTCTGGAGGTGGTATCATTATTTTCACAAAGAATACAATAAGTTTCGATGAAAAAACCATGGAAGACAAATCTATTATTTTAAATTTTGAATATATAGCAGGTACTATCAAATCATTATTTGGCACTTCTATCAATATCATCGCAGTTTATAGGCCACCAAATTTGAGCAAATCTATGTTTATTTCGGAATTAGATAGTATAATAACACTGTTTGACAAAAATGCAGAGTTAGTTATGATAGGGGACACAAATATTAATTTAATGGAGAATACTAGCAAGGTTGTGAATGATTACGAAGACATGCTGGCTGCAAATGGTATGGAAAGCTGTATTAATGCGTTTACGAGGGAAGAAGAACTATTAGGTAAGAAAGTGCAATCATGTATCGACCACATATTTGCTAGGAGCTCAAAATTAACCGAAGTCATCTCTGCTGTGATAACATCTAAGTTAGCTGATCATTATACAGTAGGAATTAAACTTCTTTATAACAATACTCAATATAAAGGGAATGAAACTGCGATTAGTAAAATTAACATCTTTAATGAAAAGCTTATTGAGGACAAACTTAAATCGATAGATTGGACAGCACTTTCGGAGCATATTAATAACCCAAACTGTATATATAACTCAGTTGTACAAAATTTTATGTCTATATATAACACGTCATGTCGTGAAGTGGTGTATAAAAAACGTGTTTCTAAGGGGTGGGTAACAAAAGAGTTGAAACAATGTTTCGAAGCAAGGGATGAACTCTATAGAAAATGGAATAAGTGTTCAGCTAATAATATGGAAAAGAAGGCAAATTTGAGGGCAAAATATAATAAGTATAGAAACGAGGTGAATAAAAAAATTGATAAGGTCAAAACAACTTTTTTTAGAAATAAATTTAATAAAATTAAAGACGATATGAAAGCGACATGGAATCAGATCAATTTAGTTGTTGGGAAGAAAGGCAACGCTACTGTAGATGAAATAATAATGAAACACATGGGAAAGACCAAAACTACCATAGAAATTGTCAATGGATTTGCTCACTCATTCATTAATGATATTGAAATTTTAAGGCATAATTGTGACAAGTCATTGAGTACTTGTTCAAACGATGTAGCAACACAGTCGTTCTACTTACCTCCAATAACAGCCAATATTGTTGAACTAATAATTACGTCGATGAACATTAACAAATCACCTGGCATTGATGGTATAAGGGTTAAAGATTTGCATACAATTAAACATAAAATAAGTCCGTGCATTGCTAAATTAATAAATACTTCATTAAAAGTCGGAGAAATACCTGATATGCTTAAAACATCAATAATAAGGCCAATTTATAAAAGTGGTGACCACTCGCAATATAATAATTACCGACCTATTGCCTTGCTTCCATCCATTGAAAAAATATTAGAGAGATACGTAGCAACTTGTCTAGTCGATTATTTGAATAAATTCAATATTCTAAGTGCCCAGCAGTACGGTTTTAGGAAGAAACTTAGTACGACCTCATTGCTGGAAAAATTTTCTGAGTGGTCTAATAATAAACTAAATGATAATAAGCACATAATTTCAATTTTTATAGATTTTAGTAAAGCGTTTGATACTCTGAAACACGATATATTAATGCAGGCTTTAGCCGATATTGGTGTTCGTGGTCCAGTTTATAGTTGGTTTCTAAATTATTTAGCAGACAGAAAATTAGTTGTTAGTGTTAATAAGACTCAAAGTACTGTATTAAAATTCAAATCTGGAGTACCACAAGGTTCAATTCTCGGTCCTACACTCTACTTGATATATGTTAATAATATTTTAAAGGAATTAAGTGAATGCAAAGCTTTCCTATATGCCGATGATACAGCTATGATGGTGGCACACGTAAATTTGAACATGGCTGAATCTATTTTACAAAATGAATTCAATAAGTTAATAAGTTGGACACATGATAGAGGCTTAATCATAAATTCCAAGAAAACGAAATTATTGCATATAAGAACACCCAAGCAAACAACGAGGGAAATATTAATAAAATTTCACACATGCGATTGTCTTGAAAAGCAACACAATTTTAATCACGTATGTGTATGCAACACTTTTATTGAGAATGTTCAAAGTGTTAAATATTTAGGTATGCATATTGATTGTCATTTAAAGTGGAACGTACATATTGAACAACTACGGAAAAAATTAAGATCATGTTCATTTAAAATGTATCAGTTGAGACCTTATCTTCCTCTAAATACATTAAAAATTGTTTATTCGGCCATAGCAGAAAGCATAATTCGATACGGAATTCAGATCTGGGGAACTGCTGCTGACACTTACATTCAAACAATAATTAGCGTACAATTATCTATCTTGAAAAACATGATTCCATTTTATATACAAATTCCCCGGGAAAATTTATTTATTCATTGTAATATCTTATCGGCTAGAAATTTATTCAACTATACAATAATGATTCAAAATTACTTTTCGGAACAATATAAACAACACCCAAATCATGTATATAGCACAAGGAATAGAGTAAACGAGTATTGCATTGTACCTACATATATAAACAATTATGGTAAACGACTTTTGAAAATATCTGTACCAACTTTATTAAATGCTATGCCAGCATATCTTCGTAATATAAAAACTATGTCTCAGCTGAAAACGGGTTATAAATTGTGGCTTATGTCCTTAAATTAGAAGTTTTCATCAATTTAATTTGTTTTTCACTGTAATAAAGTAAACTATAAAACGTGTAATTTCTGTTTTAAATTTTTTGTCTCATTTCTAGGAATTAAAATTCCAATTCGATTCTGTTTGTTGTTGTTTTTCTTCTCCAACTTTTCTGCAAATGATTCATTATAATATGTATATATAATTATATTTCTTTTGTTTTTGTGTTCTTCTATTATTCAATGATATATCTGTGCTCAATGAGTTACGAGAAAAATGTATATGTTAATTTTATTGGTTGTTCTGCTGACAAGCTGCTATTGTAGCTTAGCGGAAATTATATTAAATACAATAACTGTTTTTTTTTGTGTGAAAAAAAAAAAAAAAAAAAAAAAAAAAAAATTATTATGACTGGATAGGTTGGATTGGGTTTATTTAGGTTATGTTGGGCTGGGTATTGTTTTAGGTTCACTCAAGTTTCAGCATCGTGCAACACGGACTTTTCCACTCGAACCCATTTGAGATCTTTTTGAAAAATCTACTCGCATTACCACATGTACACAGAAAAAGTATTGTAATATTTTATTATTTTCATGTATAGCATCGCGACCAATTTTATTTGTAGTGTTTTTTTTTCATTTTTTAAAATTTTATATCAAGACTTTCAGTCAAGGGCTATGGGTGAGGTTCATTTTTTTAGCAACACATCGAAAGTGTTTTGATGAACTATTTATAGCCAAAAATGGCAGATCTTCTTAAATACCTTCAGCATTACGATCTATTGAGTTCAAGGGATTTTAAACCTATTGTATGATAACAATAATAAAAATGCTTGAAGTGCCTTGGCTTCATTCAATAGATCCAATCAAGATCTCCTACAAAACACCAATTTCAGGATAAAAAAAATGGTCGCGATGCGCTACACGACAATTTTACCAAATGAACAATACCCTTATTGGCCATCTTCTTGATTAACTTCACAAGACAAGTATAATAATGAAGTGATAAGTCATAAATTAAAAACTGCTCACACGTAATCACAATTCTTTTAATATCTAGAAAAATCAATATAATATAAATTAATCGTACTATTACACCTTTCACCAACACTGAACGTTCACACTATTCGATTTCAAATTAAATCCTATTTCAGTAGTTCTCAACGACCCCACCAACAATCAAATTATATGGGGAAATATCTTATTTCGATTTATATTCTCCAATCGCCACAGCACCCATCAAAAAAACACACTTATTTACGACTGAAGTAGGAAACACGAATTATCATAAAATGCGTAGTTTTCTTTCACGTCACGCGGGCTAGTATCTACCTAGGAGATTGCCGATTTAATATGAAGGCTCGAGACTACAGCGCGTTACGGTTAGGTGTACAGTAGGAACGGACGACCGACCATGAATCACTGACCTGCGCAACATGGTTGGAATAGTGTGTGTTTGAGGTTCAGGCCCACTAGAATGTGTTTTGTAATCGTAAGGATTATGGAAGCCATATTATTACTGGAAATTGTGATAAAATATTACTGTGTAGATTAGTAGTGTAAATATTATTTATACATATATATGTAATACGCATTAAATACTTTTTTTAACGCCTAGAAAAAAAACATGTTTTAATTTTATTAACACGGAGAAACTCGTACACAACAGCTATTTGTAATGAATAGTGAAATAGTCCAAATATTAGTTAGTTCGTTGAACATGGTGTTTTTGTATAGTGAAAAGGAGTCGGTCGTTGCCTGCTGTTAAGGAACCATCCCAGTATTGACTTAACGACGGAAGTGACATGACGAGAGCAACGAAGAAGGAAAACCACGAAAAACCCCCATCAGGATAGTCGACCATGGCGGAAATCGAACCCCGGTCTCCTGAATGACAGTTCAGGGGGCTAGCCACTCGACCACATGTCTCAGTATATATATTGGGAATGTTGTTCTTTTGCCGAAACCGGGACAAATACGTGTCCTTGAATAACTTTTCGGTACACCAGGACAAAAGATGGAAATCCGGGACACTCCCAGTTTCTCAGGACGGATGGTCACCCTATTTTATCTCAATGTTAGTTCAATGGATATACGAATTATTATCAGGTTATTATATCATTGAAAATAATTATTTATATCATTATATATCACTACTTAAACTGCACACTGTATGCACTTAAACTGCACACTTATCACTGCATTGAAATATAATTACTCATTAGTGAATAATGAAATTATTTTTACTGTTTTAGTCGAGGGGTTTACAACTCGCAAATTTGGTGTACACCTGATTTCGGGTGATTTCATAGTTTTCAAGGGATTTCAAGTGATTTCTATGGGATATTTCATGGCAAGTGTACACCGGATTCCAGGAGTTGTTAACCGCTCGGTTTTAGTTCTAGTTTTTACAGATAGATTGCATACCTCAAGTGAAGTGAAAAAACCGGTACGGAAACACCCACCAACGATGCCGTCCGATATTTTGACAGACGCGTCATGTGACAAAAACGTCATTAGAACCTTTTGCTTCATGCACTTCTATTCAGTACGATGGTTTTATGAGGGGAGTTTTATCTTATCAAGGCTCTGAAATACTATTACACCTGTTATTTATCCTCGGCTCTCATTGGCCGGCCGGCAAGAGTGATGAGCCACTTCAAGTATTTATAAAACGTTGTACGCAAGTCGAGGGAAGACAGTGAACAGTTTTCATACAGAGCCACACGAGTTATATTTAAAATTATATAATATCATATTTTTGCCAGGAAAAGTGACCTTCTCTGAAATACAGCCCCGTCGATTCTCGATGTTTCATGGACGTTTGAATAATCTGGGACATCTCCCGAATCACATGACGCTAGCGCGCTACCACTGAGCTACATGTGCCAGTTTTTACGAACTGATAGTTGGCGGATTAACTTGATATCACCTTCGGATTCATATATTTTCTTTTCGTAAATAAAGAGTCAGAATATCAGTGTTTTGGTGTTGGCTTTTGAACGGTATAAGATATCGAAATTCTGAAAACAAGGAAACATAGATATTTTCAATACCTTCAAGATGGTGTGAGTAATAACTATTGTTCTCAAATCGCCTGATTGTCAGGCGTATACGGTTAAAAATACACATTTTTCAACCGTATACGCCTGACGATTATGCGATGTGAGATGAATAGTCATTACTTACACCATCTTGAAGGTATTAAAAATATCTCTGTTTCCTTGTTTTCAGAATTTCGATATCGTACACCGTTCAAAATTTCTCACCAAAACACTGATATTCCGCTAAATCGACTCCCATGGACGATAATTGGCGGATCAACTTGCTATCACCTTCGGATTCATACATTTTCTTTTCGTAACTTGACTAATAGTTAGCTTACTTAACAAATTAAGAGTTCGACTCTTAACGAATATCAAAATCCATGCGCAACCACCCACGTGGAGTAAGTATACTATACCAAATCCCGGGCAGATTTCATTGATCAACCCAAGTAGGGCACTGCTGGGGAGGTGGGGGGGTAAGGCTGGTGGTGCCGACACGCGCGGTGAGGGGGGGGGCTCAATAAATTGTAATAGGTCAATGACCCGATGTAATACTCGTGACCCAGTAACGACTAGTCGGGCGAACACGAAGACACAATGATTGTCTGGTGGTTGCTGTTATTAAAAATAACTTGTAACAAAAATAGATCTTCGAATGAGCCAAGGAAATGGGTTCGAAAATATAACAATAACCGAGTACTTTACTGTGTCATTGTGGCAATTGTATAAAAAATAATGTATGCCAGTAGAATAGTAAACAAGTATGGTAGAAACTCAAAAGGAGCTGTTGTTATTTATTGTTTTTTTCACGACCTCACCAACAGGTTGATAATAATATTAGGGGATGGGAAAGGATTACCGGATGATATTATGAACGATGTTCAAAAAAAAACTCATGTCTTACGCGGGATTCGAACCCACGCCGTATGGACTTCTGTTTCCAAGATAAAGCTTTGGCTGAATAAACCACACGGGCAACAGGAGTGGTTTTTATAATTAACTGAACTCATTGAATTTTTTTGTATTATTATTATAATTACTTTATTATTCATATTATGTTTTACAAATTATCAACCTCTTCGACCAATTCATTATCAGAGATGTGGAAAGATGCACGTTTTAAATCAGAAATGAATTTCGAATGTGCAAATATAAAACAATTGGCTTCGAATTTTTTTTCGAAATTTTTGGGAATAGGTTGTGATTCCGAAGGAAGGCATAAAAAAATTGAAGTTGATTTTCAATGTCGAAAACTTGACTTCAAACATTCTAATAAAGAGCAAACACAGATATTTTCAACATCTTCAAGACGGTGTTAGTATAATAAGTATTTATCTCATATAGCATGATTGTCACGCGTATACGATTCAAGAATTTTGTTTTAGCCATAAACGCCTGACAATTATGCAATGAGATAATTAGTCATTAAATATAGCATCTATAAGGTATTGAAAATATATACAGTGTTTCCTCTTTAATAGAATTTTGATATCTCATACCTTTCAAATGTGATCACCAAAAAACTGATATTCCGCGAAATCGACTACCATGGACTCGTAATGAGTTTCAATTTTACAGTTAATTTAAGTTCGCAAATATCTGCGTTTAGCTTGAAATAGCGCGTATCCACGACGCTAGCTATGTCAATAGGCCTAAACGTTTATCTGCTCATAAATTAATGTCCTTGCAGCCATAAAATTGCTCTGCATAGTTCTCGAAATACATTTTACATCGTAAAAAAAATCACGTCGAGTAAAATTGAAACTGCTTTATAAATAGTGATTATAATCTTATTCTTATAATAAAACAATTGCAATAACCATGTCATTTATTTGTAGGACGATACAGATTAACACACCTAGTAAATAGCTATTCTCATTATTGTTATTATTGCATTATTGAGCATTATTATAGAGTTCAAATACTATATCGTCAAAATACACAGTCGAATGGCTGTATGATTGAAAAAGTTACACATTAGGTGACACAGAATGTTGGCTATTGGTTGTTTTCACCATGGTCACCGAGCTTATATGATCACCCAAACTTTATGAGTCACTGTAATCTAGATATTTGTTGCGCCTCGCAATACTTCATGCACCTAAAAATATTCATAAAATTGTGTAGGGGCCTATTATTAAAATAGGTTCTTCAGAGCTAGCATTATATTTGAAACAAAATATGTAGGCCTACTTCATTATGTTTAATATATAATCAATCACATTTTAGATCTTCGAATTGAATACTGTTCAACTGGTGCAAACACACTGAAAATAACACTTATTTTGCAAAAATGGATCAGAAATTGTAGGCCTAATGTCCTCAAGAAATGAAGGAACTACATTTTCATCCATGAGCGTGGACAGACTATAGACCTATCATTTAATTTCAGAGTAATTTTATGTTATTTGTGTTATCGATTACAGATGTTAACGATTACAGAGAGAAACCACGAAAAAATCCTGTAAAGATGATCGGCGGCGGGGATCGAACCGGGTTCGAAATTCCCCTCGCCTTCCGGATGAAGCGAGCGCGTGCGCTACATGTGCCGGTTATACACTAATTAAGCAATGCACAATTACAGAATATAGTGACTGCTATAAATGCTGATGAAATATCTCGGGAAGTTATGTAGGTTACTGCAAGTCGATGTCGCACGTTATCGACAAGGTGATTATAAAACTGTGATGAGAGACTATTGATTGGTTGAAGCAGAAGTCGAACGAGCTCAAAGTTTCGAGAGTGTCTTCGCCAAGAACATCTACCCACGACGCTAAAACTTTAATAATAGACACTTAAAGATCTCGAGCACGGATTTCGATACAGGTCGCTAGGGAAAAGAAGTGTTGTAGAAGCAAAAATATCAAGATTATTCATAAACCGAGTTGAAGTTGATACTACATACATGCAAGTACACCTGTGTTTTAATTGATTAAAAATCAAAACTCGGAAATGAGAAGTAACTTCATTATAATATACATATATGTATATATTCGAATTCGATTCAAGGACCTCCACGAGACATGAAGAAGATGGCGAACAGTTTTTCGCCGAAACGTCGAGTAGCAGGGTTCTTTTCAGAACCAACAACACTCCCCAAAGACGGGCAAATTTCCGCAAAGATATACTTATACCATCAACCATCGGCCCTCAAAACTTAAGACATCGCAAATATATATATATATATATATATATATATATATATATATATATATATATATATATATATATATATATATAAATGATGTTTTCCAAAAGCACTTAGGGCCTACCTTTTGCGGGACTCGAACCCATGCACCTACAGACTTGACTGCAGTTTCCATATCAATGCCATGATTAACTGAGCCAGAAGGGAGACTTCGACTATAGCAAAATAACAATTCACAATAGTAGCCCCTACAGCTGGATTACAATACTTCGGGAAAATAAAATCGAGTGTAGAAAATTTGCATTCAATAGAAAGGTCAATTAGTCACTGAGCAAAGTATGAACCACACAGCTCTTGTACTCATGATTATTCTAAATCAACAATTGCGAATTAATTAAAGTGCGAGCTTGAATAGCAAATATAACTATCAATTGAAGCCACCAATCACGACACTTAGAGCAGATACGTATACGCTAGACTTGCAACAAGTAGCCAAGTGATTAAAGTCATTCTATTGGCCGTTGGTCAAATATTCCAAATAAATAACTACATTAGACGTAGCAGTATATATAAGACATAGCATATAGTGTGATTTGGGCAGTACGCGAGGTTGTAAAAACGAAGTATTTGCATTGACTTAACGAAGGTAGTAGACCTATTGGAATAGTTGAACAATTTCCTGAATGGACAATATATGATTGCATTTTATACTAATGAAGTAGCATACGGTTTTTGTAGAGAAGAGAGTACCGATATTTTTTTAATTATTAACAGACAGAAGTAACTTTTCCTCCCAAATTAAAAATATAAACAGTTATTCTTGAATATTCCAATCCTGTTGATAATCACATTATAATCATAATTATAATTATATATAATTTAAAAAATCACTAAAGCTAACCTTTAACGTATATACCTTTTACCTTTCAACACCTTTCATGTAAGCCTTTCAATCTGAAGTTTGATTACATTAGATTGCAAGTCGGTAATAAACAATAATAAAGGGTACACGTTGATTTTGGAGCGCCCCCCGTAACTCTGTGGGTTCTGACTGTAGGCCATTATATTGAGACTTTTGAGACATATTGAGACCGCGTGCCGTTACTCAGAAATAAGATGTACCCTAATGTGATTGATTACTATGGATCGACAATATTTAATTTATAAGATACTTCTCCGGATGGTGTGAAGCAGTTTCATTAAAATGGGTTCAAATGTAGAGTCGCTACGATCGTTTATATGTTAAGGTGACACTGAAAATGTTACGCAGTGTGTCGAGTTCATGGGAGTCGATTTAGCGGAATATAAGTGTTTGGAGATAACTTTTGAACGGTATGAGATATCAAAATTCTGAAAACAAGGAAACACAGATATTTTTAATACGTTCAAGACAGTGTAAGTGATAAATATTCATCTCACATCGCATAATCGTCAGGCGTGTACGGTTAAAAAATGTGTATTTTCAAGCGTATACGAGCCACAATCAGGCGATTTGAGATAAATAGTTATTAATTACATCACTTCGGGGGTAATGAAAATATCTGTGTGTCCTCGTTTTCGGAATTTCGATATCTTATACCATTAAAAAGCTATCTCCAAAAAAACTGAAATTCCGCTCGATCGACTCCCCTGGACTCTTTAAGAAGCATTTTAAATTTAAAATAATTCCTCCTTGCAACCCACCAAATACCCTTCCTTCCTGCCGTATACCGGATGAGAATTCTATTAAAGTACCGTCACGTTGTAATCAACCCCTCCGCTTGTCCATCCCCTTGATAGACTTGATCCTACCAACACTGGAGGTCAAAGAGGTCACACTAAGACGACGCAATAACGAACATCTCGAGAGGGGGTACAACATGCCGACATAGCTGAGAAAACGCTTCACTTGTCAATGTGTGAGTTTTCGTATATTCACGTTCATATTTTCATCCATAGGCTTAATTGGGGAACAATGATGGTGTATCAAGTTTTGATGTTATTAAAAAAAAAAAAAAAGGGGGGATGATTTGAAAATTAATTTGTACTCGACATAACTTATAGAACTTGAATCATATTTATATTTCTGACTTCTCATCTTTTTCAGAATATAATAAAGAAGTCACCTATAATTTAGTAATAAAATCATTAAAATAAATTTTAAAATATGTACAAATATTGGGGTCAGCACGTCACTTCTAAAAAAAGTAGTTTACAAGTATGTATTTCCAATTATTGTAGGCTTTTGTTCGCACATTTAGGATATTTTAAAAATTTGTCAATAACTAAATCACATATTAATTTTGTCATAATTAATTTCAAGTACGAAAGTTTTATTAAAAATCAACTTTTATCACAAAAGTTCAAAATCTCAATAAAGACCTCAATTAATGCATCGATTAATGTTATGGTAATTAATGAAGTCATTGACATTTTGCTTGATGATTAAACAAGAATCATAGAAGATAAAAAAAACACAAGTTTTAGCGTTTTACAAAAATTAAGATTGCGAATAAGAAATTATCAGCCAACAGTTCAATAAACTCAGAAAATATGCTTAAAAAAGAATGTTTATTTTTTTATCGATAAGTAGAATATGAATCAATTTTTAAATGAGATATAATTATGAATAGTAGGTCTATGATTAAATTGAAAGAAATTAACACTTTGTTTACTACCCCTATCATTATCAATGTATTCGATTTTAATCGTCAGGTTTCTCAAAATAATATAAATACTTTGATATATTTTAAGAATAGGCCTTTTATACTACCTTTTCAACGTCAGTAAGACATCGTATACACAAACTATCTTACTGTTTACCATAAAAATAGTCAAAACCCACAGTTTTACTACCCTGAATGTTTATTGTGTAATTAACGAACCCACAAAACGAGAACTTATCTGGAGGTAAGACAGAGTGAAGATAAGACAGAGACATCAATGAAGTTTACAAAAACGGGCATGTGGGACCCACGCCCGACTTGAATTCAGTTTCTAAAGCACGGCCTTTACTAACTGAGCCAGAGGGGCAGTAATAATGTATCAGATTCACTCAAAAGACTATCTTACACGTAATTCAATTCATAATGGAAATTCATTTTACCATTAAAAACAAGATAAAATTAAGATTTTTTACATTCATTCCATAGACCATCTTACACTTAATTCAATTCTTAATATAAATTTGATTATTGTTCCACCAACAGCTAGCTTATACGGGGGTACGAATGAGCAGGTAATAATGAAGCTATGAAGTGATGATAAGTGAAAGGACATTTACAAAGATCCATGCCTTATGCGGGACTCGAACCCACGCCCAACGGTGACTTCAATTTCTGAAGCGGAGCCTCAGCAGACTGAGCTACCGAGGGCGGCTAAAATAAAAATTCATTTTTACTCCAACAAGAATAAATTACAATTTTAATTGATTTCATTTATATACCTATAGACACTATCGCCTATCAGTTTAAATTTGTTTATCAAGCTGTCCTGACTGTACTTAACGTGTGATGGTGTACAAATCCCACCTGCAGATTAAATGATTATTTATTATATTCGATTTACCATAAAGTGCTCACTTCCTGTGATATGACTTAAGCGTTGGCTTGGCGAGGCCATGTTAACTGGATCACAACATCACTAGAACTAGAGCTGGTTAAGGTCTACATGTATTCAGCATCAACAAACTGATAACGATAATAACAAAAACAATAATAATAATTAATAAGTGTCTAGTATTTGGCAGTGAAAGTTGCAACGCTGCTAGCGGAAAACGGTAGAACTTTTGAAAAGTAGGCGCTCAAATTACAACATTGACATTTATTAGAAATTTGCCATTGTTAACAGTTGTCTTTGGTTATATTTATATGCATCAACAAACTGCTAACGATAATAACAAAAACAATAATATTAATTAATAAGTGTCTAGTATTTGGCAGTGAAAGTTGCAACGCTGCTAGCGGAAAACGGTAGAACTTTTGAAAAGTAGGCCTAGTCGACAAAAAGCGCGCGCAAATTACAACAATGACATTTATTAGAAATTTGTCATTGTTAACAGTTGTCTTTGATTATATTTATATGCATCAACAAACTGCTAACGATAATAACAAAAACAATAATAATAATTAATAAGTGTCTAGTATTTGGCAGTGAAAGTTGCAACGCTGCTAGCGGAAAATGGTAGAACTTTTGAAAAGTAGGACTAGTCGACAAAAAGCGCGCGCAAATTACAACAATGAGTTGACAGTTATTAGAAATTTGTCATTGTTAACAGTTGTCTTTGGTTATATTTATATGCATCAACAAACTGCTAACGATAGTAACAAAAACAATAATACTAATTAATAAGTGTCTAGTATTCGGCAGTGAAAGTTGCAACGCTGCTAGCGGAAAATGGTAGAACTTTTGAAAAGTAGGCCTAGTCGACAAGAATCGCGCGCAAATTACAACAATGACAGTTATTAGAAATTTGCCATTGTTAACAGTTTTCTTTTACTGTATTTCGCAGATTACATTGCATGAAGAGCATTCTGTTATTTTAACTCGAAAATATTCAATTGATTTATTCAATCATTTTATATAATAGATCAATTTATTCTATTACGGTATTCAATTTTCAAGTTATTAGATGAGCGTAGCGAAGATTTTCATTCCATATACCGAAAAATTTTGGGCTTGGTTTTTATGTTTTTTTTTTTTTTTTTTTTTTTTTTTTTTTTTTTTTTTTTGTGTGTAATTTTGTACGCGGCATACAGGTCAGGAAAAAGTTTCAATCAACTCGAAACTTTTTTTACAAATTGGTGTTATACCAGAATAGGTTGGGATTGTTTTTCAGAAAAATCGGTCAAACGGATTTTCCGGAAAAAAATCGGAAAGTATGGAAATTCCCCATAAGAATAGGCCAGGGGAGAAATACTTGGAATTTTATTTTTTTCAAAAGCTCTCAAATTTATACTGAGTGTGGGAAGAACTATCATACACATTTTAAGCGACTTATGGAACAATCGGATGTGAAACAACGAAGAAAACTCATTTTTAATGTACTTTTTTACACATCAATAAAAGCAATTAAGAAAAGCAATTAAGAAACTATTAAATGTGAGCAACAAGTGTCACCAATGAATTAAAACGTTTAAAATCTGTGATGGATATGAAGAAGGCACTGGTTTAATTGTTTGGAAACCAAGGTCCATATACCAACAGACAGCCGCGGTTTTTAAACCTTTGAAGTGATCCATGGCCTGTATATGTACATTGAGCCGACCAAATATTCTTAATTCTACATTTCCATACTTCTAAGCTCATCTCACAACGCATATAAGGCGTTTTCCTAGTATTTAATTAAATTTGGGTGGTAAAATCGCCTCTGAGATGCCCTGTCCAAACAAGGCCTTCTATATTATTACCGGTACGTCGTAATAATATAGAAGGCCTTGGTCCAAATGATCCTGCTTTCATCCATAGCCTTCCTCAATGATTTTGTATCAAGTTTCGATGTTAATAAAAAAATAAAAAATAGCGAGAGACGAAGAATGAATGTGTGTCTCAAGGTATAGCCTACATCACAACCTCCTCTATTGTATGGCTATAGCCTGTCCAATCTACATCTATAGTGTAAATAGAGGAGGTTGTGGCCTACATAATAGGCTCAATGTATTTTTTTTTTAGAAATGTCAGAAATAAAATCTGTGCACATTTTAGCGCTAATATTTTCGTAGATTATTAGGCCTATATGTGATAGATGCTTGTGTATATATCATCTACGATGTCAGTAATTTTTTGCAAGATGCATTTTATTTTGTTTATAATTTTTTGTGTGTATTGTTTTGTTTGTGTTTTATTGTGTTACTATGTCCACAAGTTTCAGTGCAATGGATTGATTATGGTTTTCTAAGTTTAGTAGGCCTATATAACCTATCAGTTTATTCTATAATTTATAGTTTATCTATAGACCCTGTACTAACAGCACACGTTATTATAGTTGGTATAATGAAACTAAATTTTCTTCATACCACTTTATGTGACTGCAAGTGTAGTCCTGCTGAGAAAAGAATTATGAATAATTTCAGATATAAAAAAAAATCCCATCTCATATTATTTTAGATATTTTTTTATCGTGTTTTCATCATTAGGGCCTACTTATCAGGAATGATTTCTTTTTATTGTTATTTACTGCGATCCTGGAAACAATATGTACGCCTACACAAGATTATAATAATAAATATCGACCGCCGGGTTCTAACGTGTCAGATCGGGGGGGTGTTGGCCGATACATAAGAGAACATAGAGGATACAAATTATTAATAAAATACGTAAAATTATTAACTGAACTCAAAAACGCAACAGTTCTTAATAAAAGATCAATTTATAGTTGGAGCCGGGGTTCCCTATGTATTCTAAATGTTTTTTAAAAGTAGTTGAAAAGGGTTACGAAATTATCATGCTGTCAAGATCACGAATTAAAATATATATTCTATTATTCATGCTAATACGGTAATACCATAGACCAAAGAATACCTTTCGCAAGCCTACATGATAACACCACGACGGTATACGTGTTTAAAATTTGCACGTAGCTAAAAATTAAAACTAGTAATCGACCTATAAATCAGTACTGATATGGAAAAACTAACCTATATCAATATATTCAGAAACGCTTATAAATTCTCAATCTACAATCAACATTTATTCTCATTCGCATTAGCATACTGAACGGTCTGTATGTAGTGTTGACAACATATTTTAACCCCTCTCTCAAACAATCTTATAAATAGAAGATGTTACTTAATTCATCTTGCCAAATCGACCGGGTAATTTGACATTATTATTTTAATTCCCTTCAACATAGGGGGGGGGGGGGGGGGCGTACATGTAAATATGTTCAAGGGTCCGATCCAACATTGTGGTCACATTGAAACCAATTAGATGTAAAAATAAATGCACCTTAAAACAATCATGAGGTGACGGTATATAAGAATAACTGTCCTATTCGTAAGGCAAAATACTACCTCAAAACTAATAGGCCTAAAATCAGAACTAATATCAAAACTTATCCTTCAAATCTGTAATGTAATAAAAAATGATTTAATTTTAGAATAATGTAGGCCTATATTCTTGAATGTTGATACAAACAACAACATTAGACATAAGAAGTGTACATGGATATTATACGAAATTATAAAACCATAAATATTCTGAATAAAATTAACTGCATACTTTTATAGACGCATGTATTATATAATATTGAAGAAAAGAATGCAAGAAAAGGATTGCATACGTCATTGAATAAGGATGTATAGCTACCAGCACCCTTTGCTATCCATTTGAATAATCAGGTTCTATTTTGTTTAAAGGTCGTCTGCCTCACAGACTTATGTAAGCAATTAAAAAGTCAATGACCTACCTACGATACTTTCACTAAATTTTATAATAATATTTATAAAGCCTCACGCTACCCTCCAAAAGAAAATGTTAGCAAGTCGACTAGAACTATATTTATGTTGCACAATTGCAGAATGGGACCTGGTATACGTGACCATTAATTAATTAACTAAAATAGGCCCGCGTAATGTTTACTCTAATTCAATATAATATGTATTCACATACGAGCTCGCACATCAGTTATTGCATAAGGGTTGTTTTCACAACAACAAGAAATAATAAATTATATTTGTTTTATGCACCATTATAATACAATTAATTAAGTCAATTTACTAACCTTATTCTTCGTACGCTTCGTGAATGTTAGTTGACACTTGACCTCTTCAGTGACCCGTAATACTTATTCGTAGCACAGCACTGAATGTACAGAGAAAAAAACTGAACGATATCCTCGAAAAAAGCCGGGACTGAATATCCGTAGATGTTCACGTCCCGCCCCTACCGTACGTAGTAAACGAGCAAGGGCGAACCAAGGTCGTCTTTGCCAGAAGAGCTGCGCCACTGGCGGTAAAAATGTTGTATCGAAGGGTTGCTTCTGAATAATCATTTGATCGATGGAACAACATGACACCAAATGAATGAGAATAAACTCGTGCTAAGATTAGTAACTTGAAAAATACTGATGTGATAATCGGTCAAGTTCAATGCCTAATCACGTTTCTTCTCACTGCGCTGTCGTTATCTTTTCAGTAGCACGTAGCAGACGACATTAGAGGTGTCGCTCTAGCGGATTTCGTTTGTACCAATCGTAACCGGTTTCAGGTGAAATGTCAAAATGACAGCTGATAATGAGAGTTGTCATTTAAACTTTAAATAGCGGTTTTCTGTGATAAATATGGATACGCCTAGATTTCATGCATTTGTATTTCGATACTATTAGATAGGTTTTATTAAAAACCATGTTCAACGCTCGTAGACTGCCAGGAGTTCTTTACAACCACCGATACATCACGCTTACCTCAACAATAATATTATTAACGATTGTTTACTATCTTCTCCATTGGGGTTTCATGTGTACAAATCTAGAAACCTGGCACCATGTTAGAAAATTGGTAAGATTTACCCACTCATTATTATTAATGGAAATAGATGTTATTCTTGAAGCCTTAGTGAGGCCTCTAACTCAGTATCTTGTTTATAGTGTAAGCTGCATCAACGTGGTGAAGCTATTGGGAATCTCTGTAAACCGCTCTGCGATGAAAAGACAGTTCATACATTTACTTGTCACTCTTTTCACGCTGGTAAAGAAGCAGTCTTTTCAGCAGAATTTGAAGGGACACGTCTTGTTTTCAAAGCAGCGAGGCGAGCAGATGAAGACGATCCAGATCCCGTTTATTGGATTGATAAACTTGGCGAGCAAAGATATCCTACCGAAACCGAGTTTGACTCTATGATCCGCGATATTGTATCATCAAAATTCAATTTATCTATATCACGCGACCAAGTTGAAAAGCTCTCACGACTTGGGTTTTCAAAGGCAAAAGCAAAGTCAATGTTACGAGGTGTAGAAATGCAAAACCTATGGCTGCTTCTTCAAGACAATGAATATTTGTGTTCTTCATTGTATTCAGATCGAGATGTATTTCCACAACTTCTTGGGACATGCGGTTCATTTTTTGCAGTTGAGTTTGTTGATCCTGTTCGTCCAATCACAGACGTCCTATCATCTGACAGTCACGATGAATGGGTATCTCGAGTAAAACTCGGAGTCATGATTATGGATCTTTTAGACGAACTTGAAACAAATTTACCCGAACCATTTCATCTGTGCGACATTAAAATGAGCCATTTCGGTATAGCCAAAACTAAACAACGTATTAAATTCTTGGATGTCGATACAGTTCTGCCTAGGACCATCGCGGGACGTTTGACTGCCGATGGACGATCATGTTCGAAACACGAAGAATGTGATTTCTTTGACTGCCGATCACGTTGTAATTCAGAAACATCTCGTTGCGACAATCCAGTAACTAACAACAACTTTCAAATTGTTTGCGAGAAGATTTTCTTAGGCTGGACATTATCTGGCAAGATTATTCTCCCAGGACTTCTCATGTCTCAACATACTCCATCCGCATTAGCTGCTTTACTCCGGCAATGTGCAAATCCAGATTCCGACGGCAATACTCCGAGAACAAAACCTTCTGATGATGTGAAACGTCGATTGTACACGATACTGTCAGAAATGGAACTCCACTTAACGAACCAGCTATTTATATAAAGGAATAATAAAAGTTTGTGTGCCTAATTTGCAACAGGTATTTCTACAAGAATTCACCGTAGCTATTGACGTGATTGCTTATTATAAGCTTCAACTAATTGAAATCAATGATTATTGTTGCTTGAATGTTAGAACCAACCAAACATCCAATATTTAGAATAGATTTTAATCAATCACAGCATCATATTTGAAGTTGATTGTTTGCCCACAACACAGCTTCAGTCGCTATGGCAATAAACTCGCATCGTATGCTAGATGGAAGAAAGCGTTCCATATAATAAACTACGCCGTAGATGTGAACCAGCAATCATAATTTTACAATTCGTTTTTCATTGTAAGGCATTGTACTAAACGTAGAACAAGTGATATACTACAGGTAAGTTGGTAATAAATGCCCGACCACCGTACCACATAGGCCTATTGTGTGGTTTGTAACGACTGTCCGTGTGTAGCTCAATTTCAATTTATTTAATTTTAATCTTGGATCTAAGATTCACGAGACATTAATTCACAGACATTGTTCAATTTTTGAACCTGTTTTCAGTGATAACTTACGGTATTACTGGTATACACAACTTGCAATTGAAAGTCACAATTTTGATGTAGGGGCTACAGTACGTATGTGTACTTATAAACAATAGAAGAAACATGGCAGGCAACTCTTTCTGTAACCTCAACTAGTCAAGGAATCCTGTTAAGAGTGCTCAACAAAACGAACATCGAAGTTAAATCCGTGATTGCTAAAACAAAGACTTAACGATAGAAAATATGAATCTATATAATCTATGAATCTATAGAATCTATAGAATCTATGGAATCTCTCGAAGTTTAGTTGTTTTTTTTAGTTGGTTTAGTTTTAATTTATTTAAAGAGTCTGATTGAAATATATGGACCAGTTCATGAAAGTGAAATTAAAATTATTATTTCGTATTTAAATGCCAAAGAAGCCAATTAATTACCTGAATAGTGAATACAATTGAACCTAACATAGCGCCTGTATTGTAGCAACAAAATGTGAATTTGTGTTGAATCCACGAAAGGCGAGTATGGTCTCTTGACGGAATAATATTACTACTATATAGAGTATCTTAATGCAGCTTCAAACATTTTTAACGCTTTTGAAAGACGAGATTTCCGTAGAAACACAGTTATATATATAATTGCGTTTCTATGGAAATCTCGTCCTGAAAACCCTAAAATACCAAAGCTATACAAATATAACATTGACAGTATTATTGGTTATGTCAGTAGACAACCTCAAAATTGCTGGATAAAAGAAAAACAATGCAGATCAAAGAGCAGTATTAGTATACCAAAGTAAAAGATACAATTTACGTTATGGTGTATGTTCTAATCGTTTTTTGTTTTTCCCTTACAAATTGGATGTCCTAATTATTCCAACAATGTTGCTAAGTGCAAATATTTAAACTTGTTAAGTACCAGTATTTACCCAACACCTTGCTGTACAAGTTAAATAAAAAAGAAGTATTGTATATGTAATCAATAATCATATTATATGCCTTTGTTCCTATTTCAAAAATTAAAATATTTTCTACACTTGATCTGCCTAAGCATAGGGTATCGCTTTGATTCCCTCTCTGTTCTTTTTTAATTGCTGCACACTCCAGACTTTTCTTGCTTCCAAGCCCATTGTTGATTTTTGACGTTTCATCGTCGGAATACTACCCATCACGTTGCACAGGTCTAAGCAATGGAAAATACATTCATGAAAAGTAAATCCCACTGGACCAGATGTTTTCCATTGAGCAAGCTTTGGACACTAATTAATTTGTCATCCATAAGACAGAGACGTAGCCTACCGGTACCGTTTTTACCGACAAATCATCAAGTGTACAGCGAACCTTCAATGCATCGTTTTCCTGCTTGTACTATTCGTTTTTTCCCACCCTACTCCCTCCTATATTAAATCTTCCTGGATGGATCGTATTCCTAGTCCCATGAAAAACGAGGAATAAAGGTCCCACCGTGCTATCAACATGCGTGTACCGTCCATCCTTGATGGGTTTCTATCAGCCTTGGTGAGCTGCTGTTTCACCTTTTCAACATCTATGCACGGTTGCGGTCACATAAAATGGTCGATCAAGCTATAATAAAATGCATCCTGAAGAAATACTACTGAAATTAAATGCACTAAACCTAGAAGACAGAATCCTTATCACTCCACCTATAGTCGATAAAAAAATGGCTGTTGAATGTGCGTATATTTTATTTAAATTTCAATTTCGGACCAAACCATTTCATGTGACCGCAAGTGTACATTGCTTTTATACTGCTGTTAGGCTGTTTTTACACAAAATGTTGGATCTCATATTGTCGTCTTATTTTACGTTCAAATATAAGATTGTGCGCAAAGTGTTTTTAAATAATCATACTTGACTGATGTATTTTGCTAATAACTTACATGTAGTTTTTTTATTGTTGTGATAATACAATGGTTGACAACCACGTGCCATATTGTTGACATTGATTCGTTATGCTTCACAACTATTGTAATTTGCAACTAGCACAAAATCTAGTTATGTGTAGTTTTAAAAACTAAAAAGCCAAACATGTTGTATTTAATTTACTTGTATTGAATTTGCTGTTGTTGATTGTGATTTTAATGTGTCATTAAAGAGTATTTCAAATTACCTTTGTTTACCGTGTTATTTATTTCTAGTTCATAGATGAACACTAATGATAACCATAGGTACGTTTACTCTTCTACTCTGTGCTAGCAACAGGCAACAAGTGCTCAGCACACGAATCCGTGTACTGTGGAGCTGTGATATAAAACGCCGAACTTTGACTTCAAATCGTGGTTCTGTGAACACGAACAATTCTTTCAACGTCTCCAACCAAGCTGTATGTTCTTTATTTTCTTGGACCATTAATTACCAAAATAACAGTGCTAAACGCTGATCAAGGTTTGTGAATAGCAGTCGATAACTTGAGCCTAACAGTTCTGACAGGTAGACAAAACTTCACGTTGCATTATGGGCCACAACGCACGTTGCAAGTAGAAAAGATGAAACGTGTCCAACTCTCAGCGCACCTAGCAAGTGTTTGAGCAACATGGAGTAGCTCGTTCTCCGAGCTCTGATCTCATACATGTTGCAAGTTGCTCTAAGCATGTTGCGGATACCACAAGCCAGAAGTGTAAACACGGCTCAAGATCTATTGACATTTCAAACGTATTTTCAATGTTTTTTCATCATTTTTCAAGGAACCATTTTTATATTGGGTTTTAACAACGCACTGTTATGATAGCGCAGATCTAATGTCGTCGGATGGATGATTAATGAGATGATGGGATGATGAGATGAAGGTTTTGGGTAATGGGAAGGATAGTGGGAACTAAGCAGTCATGGCCAACTTACTGTAGGAACCATCCCGGCATCAGCCTAGACTACAGAGGGAAATCATGAAAAACCCCTGTAAAGATGGTCGGCGGCAGGGATCGAACTGGGTTCGAAATTCCCCTCGCCTGGAGCGAGCGTGTTAACCACTGGGCTGCATGTGCCAGTTTCAAGGAACCAACCAGTATACATTTACAATAGTGACTATTGAGTTACCTGTTGATTGAGTTGGGCAGGTCATAGAATGTGACATTCTTTAAGGAAGGAATCATCAGTTCTGGTTGGTAACCACATCATTGTATCACCACTCGAGGATCTGGTCCAAGGTAAAAGGATAAAGGAATCAAGAAGTAGGCATCCAGAACCAAACTAAAAACAAAACATGTTGCAATTTAAATAATCTTGTTTGGTGTAATTCAAATATCAAACACAGAATACAGTGTATTTTCAGAAAATCACAAAAAAAGACTTGCAAGTCTTTGATTGAAACCTACAAAATGTTTTCTGAAATAATATAGGCCTGCCTACCATGAACACATTAATTAACAGGTCAGTTTGCAAGCATGCATGCTTTCTTGCTATATATATAAAAATAGATAGGCAAACCTGAATAGGATATAGGAATTACAGTATAGATTTTGTACCTCTTGTCATGAAGGGCATTTCTTTAAAATATGATACAAATGTGCAGCACATCCTACGATAGTAGGTACTGGTATATAAATAAGTAGATACGTCTCAATCTAGAATAAACAAAATCAACGATTTTAGAATGTTCAATATTATTTATGATTCGGTGTATTTTCAATTGTTAATGCCTCAAACAAGAAAGTTATAATATGCTCACATTGTAAACATTATTCCAACAAACTGTGAACTTAGACAAGAACAAACTTAGTCAAAAGTATCATAGTGCATATAATGTAGGCCTAATTGGCACACGATTACCGGTATTCTGTAAATATGACTTTCACGCACAATTCAATAACACATACACTATTTTTATGTTTAATAAATTAAAGAGTTGAGATATGCAAGTTTCAAACATTCAAGTCGAGTTGCTAGGTAATACGAAGACGATAAGAAACAATTTACAAACACTATTGAACGGCTATAAAAGGGCTATGTGAATCAGAGAATGTGTGTCGAATCTCGAGTCAAATATAAAAAAATTATTCACTAATTCACAATCCTATTTTTGAGTGAAATGAGTCAGAACAGTTTGGCTCGAAATAATTTTAAAAATTTAAACAATACGAGTATTTGGTAAATTCGACATGTCGTGTGAGAGGGAGTAGTTAACGACTTTTCAGTCTCTATGTTGAGACCGTTTTCAAGAGTCAGTCCGGTCCAGAAGAAAAAGAATGACCACGTGACGTGAAGATGACAAATGATGTAGTTTATAATTACAGTATATACAGTGAAACCTCCATGCATCGTTCCCGGATCCATTGTTTTCCTAATTGTATCATTCATTTTTTCTCACCCCACTCCCATATAATCAATGTTAAATTTTCCAGTATGGATCGTTTTCCTTCATGGATGGTTTTATTTTCCTGGTTCCTTGAAAAACGATGGATAGAGGTTTCACTATAGTAAGGAATTGATCAACTCAGTATATTGGCCGTTATAAAGTTGATAAATTCCTTGCCACATAAACTCGTACATCATTTCTGATCTTCACAACACTCGTTCATTCTCTTTCTTCTGAACCAGACTGACTCTTGGAAAAGATCTAAGCAACGAGACCGAAACATCAGGAACTACTTCACCTCACACGAAGCGACGAATCGACTCAAAACCAAATACCTCATAATTATTCAGGTCGCGAAAGCCCTAAACATCTTACAAAACAGAATATATTTATGGTTCCTATTCTATTTTTTGTCTATGCCCTATGTCGAATGATTATATAGGCACACTATGAAATCTAATTTAGCCTATCATCAGTGGTGGAAACATCCCCTGGCCCAATCTAATTGGTTATCTGGGTTTTGAGAAATATATATATACCGGTATAGTGTACAACTGTACATCATTACTTACCAATCAGTTTTGAATGACCAATTTAAAAATTATACTGTGACGAAACGACTTGTCCAAAATTAATTCGGCCTACAAAATTATTAGAAAGCAAAATTAAAATGACAAAGATTCGAAAGAGATTCAATATGCAGAAACCATGTCAAGGTTATATTTGGTCAAATCAAATTCGAATCCTGTTCATAAGATTCGGACTCGAGCTTATTAAATCTCTACAACCCACTCTTCCAGTTCGACGTAACGCTAATTACAGTTCATTGTCGTAAGAACTAGTATGATACAAGGTTCTTCTCTGCCGATAATGCTTCGAGTGTTTTCATGACTTTCATCATGTCGGCATTTTTCGACAGTTTGAGAAACTTACACCTACGTACAACGTGGATTTCCAGCCAGCCGGGCACAGACTTGATGATCAACTGGAGATGCTCTTCGAATTCAGCTGAAATAAACGAAAACTGAGTTAGGTTTTGCTACATAATAAGACCAATTGCAGTCACATAAACTCGACAACCAAGCTTCATCAAAATATCAACTCAAAAAACGAACTCAAAATGTATGCACCACAGTACATAAAAGTATGTAAATATCTTGCATAGGGCCTATAAGATAAGATAAGATGAGTCTTTATTGTCATTCATCCACATTATACAGTAAAGTACAGGATTTACAAACATGTATATACTCATTGTGTATATACGGCAATAACAATGTTGAATTTTGTCAATACTATATTCTAGTAAAATATTAACCAAGGTAAAAAGCTATGTACAATATTGATTTCAGTAATCATGATAAAAGATCAAGAGTAGAGAGAATAAGAAATGGTTATATAAAATGTAAGGATTACAGTGAAACCTCTATGCAACGTTCCCAGATCCATCGTTTTCCTGCATGTATCATTCATTTTTTCTTACCCCATTCCCGTATGATCAATGCTAAATCTTCCTGGATGGATCGTTTTCCTGCATGGATGGTTCCCTTGAAAAACGATGGATAGAGGTTTCACTGCACTCGACCCTTACTCGAAAATTGAGGATGTAGGCCTACTTGGATGGAATTTCACATAAGCATTTACTTATGCAAGCAACAAAAACCACTAAATCAACCACTGTATGTGACCTCAAGTTATTTTCCATTCATTCATATGAAGCTCTATGAAGCACTGTAGGGCCTACTGATGATGACCAAGATCTATTGGTGTCGGTGAGTGATGAACGAAATGATAGTAAGATGAGATGAGATTTTTTAAATAGGGTGGAATACTTGAATACTTTGAATAGTAGGATAGCGGTTTTTAAATAGGGTGGAATACTTGAATACTTTGAATAGTAGGATAGCGGTCGTGGTCTGTTAAGCAACATCCCAGTATCAACCAAAAATACAAGGGAAACTATGTCAAACCTCTCGTCAAGATAGTCAACCTTGGCGGGAATTGAACCCTGGTCTCATGAATAATGGTTCACCAGGCTAGCCACTGGTTCACCAATCTCAGTAAGTGTATTTCAAAGTACTGGTATCAGATAAGCAGTAAATTCAATGAAATATCTAACCAACTCACAGAACTAGAAATACAATCAAGGCCTATGTCCCGTCCGAGTTTTATACAACAAGTTTTGTTTTGACGTTATGTCGGTCACTCCGCTAGAAGTACAAACAAACAACAACAGTATGTAAGCTTGGCCTAATAACTACGTACTTGACGAGAGTTTCTCCCGGAAGCTGTTTCCCATCTTCTCGACGGCAATGTCCAGCGGCAAGATGCCTCTCTTCTCCGCGACGTACAGGTTGCGGATAATACGTGCTAACTCGGGCAGTCTTGAGTGTTGTATCCCTTGTTTGTCCTGCGCCGCTGACCTTGACATTACTACAAGCGCTCTGGCCGCTTGATTCGCTCGAACCTGGGGATGTTAGTGATGTTATACAATAAACCCTTATTAATTCGAAACTCAGGTGGGTATTAAAAAGACATTGGAAATTCAGCAAATGAATTATCGAGGTTTTACTGAAGCAGTTTCCATTGTTACTCGTCTATTGTACTCTCCAATATATGTTTTGAACGGTTTTAGTTTGAATTTTAAATGAGTTACATAACCAGTACTTCAACAAAATTGAGCTAATAAATATTCTTTCAGGATTCAGATCTATCATCAATTACAGTATTACACAATTAATTCCAAAGCAAAATTAGTAAAAATACAATATGTATAAATTGCTGAAAAATAATTGCACAATTACCATGGGTCTGATGTAAATAGGGTCTAGGAAGCAATATTTACAGCTTGAAAGTTTTCTTTAGCTAATTGTATATCAATAAATATTGAATGTAGATGTCGGCTTATTCAACCCGACAGTAAAATCATAATTGTACATGTATCATATTTCTGAATCACCACAAGTAAGTAATGGAAGTAAAATTATAATGTTCCTATCATACCTTCTCTAGCAGCGCCTTCGGTATTCCCTTCAATGCAGCTGATACACTAGCTTTGACGGGTGTCGTCACCTTTGGTTTATTTCCAGAACTAGTAGCAGCGTTCGCTGCATTCTCCATCGACAATTCGCTAACTTTCTGTAACGCTTTCTCCATTCTTTCATTGCAGCTGAAGAGATTCTTAGCTTTAGCTGCACAAAATAAACAGGACAATTATTGCTAACTCCCGTGAAACAGAAGAAGTTGGTATTATTAATAGCCTCGGTCAATATTGTAACATTTTGTGGAATTAGTAGGCTAGTAACTATCAGTCTATCACGCTATTGAAACAGTTTTCTCTTGACAATTCCAACTCTTGGGGATCCACTGAACAATGCAACAAATTGTCAAGTCATAACTAACAACATACATAATTAAAAATTAAGTAGACAAGAGCAGCCCAGTATATTTTATATACCGGTACATAAAAAAAAACGGAAATATTCTTGCACTAAACCACGAACTACAAGAGGTCTACAACATTATCACTTGTATGGATGGATCTAGATAGCTGATTAATATGTCATAAATCACTAAGTAGTTGAATTCTTTGTTTGATTAGTCTAACATATTTTATATGTTGTAAATATATGTAAGAACTGTGGAAGCATACCTAGAACATCACTGGCAGTCGAGCAGTGATCACCATTGGGCAAAAGCGGCATAGACTCAGGTTCGACTTCCGGTACTTCATCAATATCAAACTCTGGATGCCAGCGGGTCAATCTGTCACGTTGAATCGTCAAGGGAGGATCTAGGTTTTGAAGGAACTCTGAAACAAGAATTTAACAACTCGTCGTGATCAAGGAGGGACAGATGGAGGAATGAAATTGATATATTTTACGAGAAGTTGGCCTACAAGCTTGTGACCACTGCTAGAGCAAAGTCCATATGAAAAAATCTCAAAGCATACAAATGCTCATTCAATATAGGCCTACCAATCAGTCTAGAGTAAAACTAATGATTCATGTTCTTTTTTCAAGACACATTTTCCCGGTAAAGAATCACCTGGGATATTGCTAAACTTTTAAATAAATAAAGTGAATGCAATTTCCTATTAAAAACAAGGAAAGGAAGTAGGCCTAGGCCTAAATCGTTCCTCTTCTTTAAAAAACAAACTGGAGAATTTAAAATGAAAATATAACAGTCTAATGTGTCTATAGACTAATGGGCCTTACCGTCATGCAAGTCTTTCACTCTCTCCGTCAGGTTGTCGGTAAACGTTTTTCTCCTCTCGAGTAGAGTCGAAGGCATCATCGGCGGAGCTTCGGATGCTTTTGCTTCTTCTTCGGTCAAGAACGAATCGATTAAGGGCGTAATTCGCAACTCATACGTATCAGCTTTTGATGACGTGCCAAAACTGTGACACTTCTCCTGGTTGAAAGAGAATGCTGACGGGAAAACTCGTTTTATCTGACCGAGGTGACTTTCCATAAAGTTTCTGCAAATGTGGTAAACAAGAAAAATATGAAACACAGTAGGCTTAAAAATGAATATCAAACTATATATGGGCCTACCTAAAAAACATTTGGGCAGAGAATATTTCTTGAATTTTTCCTGATTTTTTTTTTGTAGGACCTACAACTCATACGCATTAAAATAATTATACTTTTCATTACCAGTAAGTCGGTAACATAGTTTTTGTATGTCCAGGTAGGCCTAAGGTTAATATATTTTTTTAAATGATTGAAAGAATAGTTAGGCCTACCAGTATAGAAACTTTGATAGAGTGTAGGCCTACAGTGATTAAATACCGTTCAATATAGGTCTAGGTGTTATTCATCCTCATACCTTCGTAACATTTGTTGTACTGCTGGTTTCAACTTCTTGAATGTGATTATTTCCTTGCGGTTATGGAACAATGCAACTACGGTATCAACACAACGGAATACTTCGGCCAAGCAGCGATGTTTAAAAGGAAGTATTAGTGTCGGCGTACCAGCAACAGCAAGTGAAGAGAAACGTTGATAGGCAGGTGCTTTTACTGGACTCGCCAATGGACTTGAACTTTTCTGTGGACTTCGAAATTCCTTCATTGGACTCTTCACTTCCATGTCTATCGTTTTAAACATTCCTAGTTTTGGAATCTCGGCTTCCAGTTTGGTTTTACGTTGTTCGATGTCTTTCAATTTTTCATTTCCTTTGTTGATTTTTGCAAGTGATTCTCGAAGCTCAGCCAATTTTGCGCTTCGTGTCAATCTCAATTTAATCTCTTTCAATGACAGCTCTTTATTGTTATCTACACATCTCTTGGGAGCCATCAAACCAAGTTCTTTCCGTGCATTCACAGTTTGAACCACTTGGGAATCACCAGTTGAACAATTAGGTCCAGCAAGAGCAGCAATATTTAGATCCATATTCAACTTTTCAGGCATCTCCATAGGTCTATCAATAGTTTTGGTTGGTGAAGATAATTCAACAGTTTCGGTTGGTGAAGATAATTCAACATTCTCCAAGCCCACAACTGCTTTGCACTTTGGCTCCGCCTGAAGTGTGGATGCTGCATGACTGACAATTTTATTTTTATTTGGAGAAAGACTGCCCTTCAACTCAAATTTAACAGACTGATTGAGAAATGTTTTACGAATATCTGGTAGGCTTTTATCTTTTTTAACAGGCAGTTTTTTTGGATTGGACTTGCTTTTAGCTCTGATGGATTCATTTTTTATTGCAGGTATTTTTTTAGAATTTGGTTTAATGGATGTGTCAGTCAAGGTGCAGTGCTTAATGACGTTATTAGTGAAATTAAGAGTTGAACTTGCGACTTCAAGGCTGGAGCTGAGTTTAGACCTAAAAACCACTTTTGAGCCCAGGGCATTTAACTCGCGCTCCCCATCGCCCAGGTGCTTAGCAATGTCATCGTTCTGAGGAGAATAAACTGCTTTTGTCTTGAATTCTTCTTGTTCCAACACTAAAACTTTTGTACTACTCTTCGAGTCGAATGTGTCTGTTCTCTTACGTTTACTAAAGAAGTTAGTAATCGTTGGTTGCGCCATTATTCTTCACTATTATAAAATTAAACTTCAACAGGTACAAAACATTTGTTGTTGGACGCACAGTGGATGTATTGCACGAATACACGATAATTCAAGATGGCGAGAATACTTGGGCAATTTGGCGCCAATTTTCCAGATGACTTGTTTGTGCTGCACTCTCTTAACAAAACCAAATACTTGACACATTTATTACTTAATTTATTTTGATTGTATGATTATACTGATTTGTCCCATCAAGGACGTTATGTCACTGGCCTGATAAACTTTTAATCAATTTTATCACACAAGCAAGAAAGGCAGATAATCTTCGGAATTCTTTTTATTTCCATTTAATTTGGAGACTTGTTACAGTACGTCAGCTGAGCATCCTGCAGTTAAATAACGAGAACGAAGAAGTAAAAGGTATTTTTAATAATTCACTTTGGTATTTGGAATGAACGTATACTCCCGATTAAATCGATAACTATTCTGTTTATTTTACTGGTTCTTTTACTTATCATCATCATTTTATGTTTATTCAGTCTGTGTTTATTCGGTAGGGCCAGAAGGCTGTGCTCGAGTAAGTAAACGCAATAGGTGGCGGTGTTTTGTTATGAATTGAATGGCTGCCGTTTGTCCATTGGTAACAGTTCCGTTTATCACTAGAAAATTGCATTATGTCTCAGGTATTTTGTAAGTAAGTTCAACTGTGAAATCTATCAGTTTTAAAATGAGCTTCAAACCTGACGTAAGTCGTGCTCTTCTAACAATTAAAGCGAAGAAGAAGCGTCAAAAGAAGAAAACCAATTCTAGGCCTGCCTTTGCTAATCGCGACTCTCGCCAATATAACAGCTCCGCTAAGGTAGAACCTCGGGTAGAACAATGCCATTCTTCATCGAATGATACGATCGAGGATGCAGATGACGATGATTATGCTAGCTCGGAGGAGGAGGAACAAGAAGATGCTGGAGATTATTGTAAAGGTGGATATCACCCTGTTAAAATTGGGGATGTATTTCAAGTTAACAGATATCGTGTAACCAGAAAGTTAGGTTGGGGTCACTTTTCAACTGTATGGCTTTGCTGGGACCTCATTGACAGACAATTCGTTGCTTTAAAAGTTGTGAAAAGCGCTTCTCATTTCACCGATACTGCTTTAGATGAAATCAAGTTACTCAGGGCTGTTCGTGAAAGTGATGCGAACGATCCGAAAAGAAACAAGACCGTTCAGCTATTGGATGACTTCAAGATCACTGGTGTCAATGGCGTACATGTTTGCATGGTTTTCGAAGTGCTTGGCCAAAACCTTTTAAAGTTAATAATTAAAAGTAATTATCGAGGTATCCCTCTTGCAAATGTGAAAGCCATCATCCGCCAAACACTTGAAGGGTTAGATTACCTCCATTCAAAATGCAAGATAATACACACAGACATTAAACCAGAAAATATACTAGTTTGCGTTGATGAGACATACATCAAGAATTTGGCCCGTGAAGCAACTGACCTACTGCGAATGGGCGTGAAATTATCAACCTCGCTAATAAGTACTGCGCCCAAACAGTTTCAAGAGCCCATCCTCACTGCCAGTATGTCTAGGAACAAGAAAAAGAAATTGAAAGCTAAACACAAGAAACAAATGGCCCAGATGAAGAAACAGATGGAGCAGATTGAAGAGAAAGAGGATGAAGAGTTGGTTAACATAGGAAAATTGAACTGCCAGGAAGAATCTCCTTCTACAGATGAGAGCAATGGTTCCAAACCTACGACAAAAATGGACACAGAAAGTGTTTCAAACGACTCTCAGTCTCAAATGATTATTGATAATAAGTACCAAAATGGATGTGACAAGACTGAACACAATGTCATTGGTGACAGTCAGGTAGATCCAGTTGAAATGAATACTCAGGTAGATGGAGGAGAGAATGGCGAAGGCGATGTTGAAGCCAAGACCGGTGAAGACACCAAAATTCCTGAAGAAACTGCTGATGGTGCTAAGAAATCTCCCATGCAGTCACCGATGCTAACTGAAAGCGATAATGCCGAGACTCCTAATGCCTTTTTCCCTCCTGAAATTCACATGGAAGAGAACAACACCAAACCTCCAGTTCCTGATACTATTTCTCATTTGCCTTTAAACAATTCAAATGCCGATTCCAAGTCCTCTCCCCCGAATGTTTTCACTCACCCGCCAATGTGGACTGGTAATAGTCGAGAGGAAGAAACGAAACTTGACCCAGCCCTGTCTGTAGTCGACCTTGAAATTAAAATTGCTGATCTGGGAAATGCGTGTTGGGTAGATAAGCACTTCACCGAAGATATACAGACTCGGCAATACCGCTCGATTGAAGTTCTGCTTGGTGCTAAGTACGGAACATCAGCTGATATTTGGAGCACCGCTTGCATGGCGTTCGAGCTAGCGACTGGAGATTACCTTTTTGAACCTCATTCGTCTGAAAGCTACACGAGAGACGAAGACCACTTGGCTCATATTTCCGAATTGCTTGGAAATATTCCGAAACGAATTGCTCTCTCCGGTTCACACTCTCACACTTACTTCAATAAACGTGGCGATTTACGTAACATTCAAACGTTGAAACCGTGGGGTCTATTTGGAGTCCTGACTGAGAAGTATCACTGGGATCCAGAAACAGCTAAAGATTTTGAAGATTTTTTGCGACCAATGTTGATATACGACCCTGATAAGCGAGCAACTGCGGCTAAATGCTTGGAACATCCATGGCTTAAACAATAACTTTTTAACCATAAAACCTTCAATCTAGAAGAGACTGTAAATTCCTAGTTTGATGAACATTTCAACATGCCGGTAATCACTTGAAATGCCAACTAATAATCAGTTTTTGTTATTTTTACAATTTATCTACATATTATTTGATTATAATTATAAACGACAGACGTGAGTTATGAAAGCGGTCTCTTTGAAAGTATTATGCATAATAATATAATCTTTGTGCTAACAGCTAAACTAAGTGAAATTTTGAATTTTTATGTACTGTACTATGCTGTACCTACCTACCTTGTTTTGAACATATCTGCAACTAGTGAGCGCTAAGAAAGTCCCGAACTCCGAAATGTTGGGGTAAAAACGAAATATCATATTTATGCACTGTAGCTTAATGTTATCATCAATAATCATAATACTAAATTTGATGCAAAAATAAAATCATTCGTAATATTGTGTGCAACATTTAGTTTCACTTCTCGATACGTTTTAAAACCGGAACACTACGTAGGTGATGTCTAGCTGTGCTAGGTTTTCCTATTTTATTACCGAGCGTTGTTCCTCTTCTTTTTTTGTACTTAGATAACGTACGTATTTATATTCTGTGCCAGTTTTGCAACATGTAATAAACATTGTACCAGTTGTATGCCTAGTTATAATAAATCACTTGTATCCTTTATGAGTGTATTTGTATTATTTTTGGATAATTGTGCATGAACAAGAAAAGTCGATTGATTGTCTTTTTTTTTTTTCAAGTCTGAACGTTTTGTAGTTGTACGTTCTATGTAATCTGTATAACCGCGCAGATTTGATCACGGTAGTCAAGAATCAAGATAGAAACGTAAAATGTGATGAGTGCTATAATGGATACTAGATGTCATTGTAAGATATTTCCCAAGGTAATACATGTGTGTACTCTACATCCATGACCTTTAAAAGGAGTTGGAGTTCTTATCTCAAAAGCAAATCTATATATTTCATCAATTGATTAGATTTGGGACACTTTTTATAAAAGAAAGTCTTGATTTTCATGAATGCCAGTTTGTTGCAATTTGCTGGAAAACCAACATCTGCTAGTTTTATGAAAAACAATATATTTGGGATGGGGGATAGTTAAATTTGATGAATAATTCTTATATCCTTCCAACTGAACTGATTAACGATACCGGTACTGCTAAAAAGATTTTTGAGAATTTGGACTTAGGCTATACCCAATGTTGTTCTAATTGTTTTTAGTGCTTAAATTATATCAATATTCCAATTATTTTTGTATTTATCGATGATTCAGCATTGATTGTCATCATGTACCGATTTGAGACTTGAGTAGGAATCAAGTCTCCTAAGAAGATACCAAAAATTTCCCAGGGCCGTAAAAGCCGATCGTGAAAATGTTGACATCTAAAAGTGTTACATCTTGATACATGAGTTTTGATAGTGAAAAGAAAGCTCTACCTTTTTCCAGAATCATTACTTATGGTATTCTTTTATGAAAACTTGTAATATAAGGTTACGTTTAGCTAGTTATAGAAAGGTATCCGACGGTTCCTGTCAACTCAAAAAAGTATCAGAGAACCAATCTGCCAAGGACCTGATACACTTCTCATCTTTCGAATCTGTAAAAAAAAAAATCAACTAAATTTCCATTCTACAAGTTCGTACAAGTAGATTTATATTCATCATTTATAATGGTGACACATCTTTATATCAAGGTTTGATAAAGAAATTCTAAATTTTAAATATTTCCATAGCAATACTATAATGATTACCGTGAACTAGAAGTGATTGATTTAAATAACTATGGTCTATGGTCTAATGAGTCTAAAATGTTAAACTTCCTTATTATTATTAATATCAAAATCTTGATATATTCAATCATTGTTTCCCGCTTTTGGGTCAAGAATAAATTCAATAGCTACTGTTTATTAACATTATGTAAATTGTGTAATTTTAGATTTTTGCAATCCTATATCTGTGCAGGATGGCAATCAAATGGAGAGTAATAAATATACTACCATACAACACAATAAAACTAGCTATTAATCACTTATTTAATGGGCTATAACTCTGACTTTATATTATGGTGTTCAGACACAGTAGTTGGTAAGCCTACATAGTTGATGTTATTGTTGTCAGTACACAATGGGAGTTTTAAACGTCGGAATCTTGGGTGCGGGTGTTGTCGGTCTTAACACGGCTCTGGAGCTTCAGAAAGAATATCCGAATGCGAATTACACAATCATCGCAGAGAAGTTCGATCACGACACAACAAGTGAAGTGGCCGCCGGAATCTTTCGTCCCAGTAATAGTTTTGCTGGACCAACGCCACAGATCACTCAGTACGTACGTGTAGGGTATTATATTAAATATTATGAACCAAATCATTTGAAAGGCTGCATTCATGAACAGAAAAGATCATTCAGTAATTTCCACCCAAGGTACCATACCAACAAAGGTTGACACTCCAGAGTCAGTCAATTTTATTCTTCTATGGAATCATATATCTACCTAAAGAGAAAATGGACTTCAACTTTAACCTTGATTTAGTAAACCCTCTTTAATTCAAAATTTAATGAATCCAGAAATCGCTATTTTGAATTTTAAAAGTTTGAATTATCAATATTAACCAATTTATTGATAATTGCAAACTAATTCAGCACTATTGTTTTAGGTGACAGCAAAATTAGAATTATCGGAGTTTGAATTAACGAGAGTTTGTTGTTCATTAAATGAAACCTAGGGAGTTTTAAATTTTCAAATGATTAAATATAGAATTTGTATAAAAAATGAAAAAAGATTGATCAACACGAGACAAACGACAAAAATAATCATACGAAATTTATTTGTTGCAAAGCCGACTGTAGAGAATGAATCAATAATTCTCGGTAAAAATCTCATTAGTTAATCAAAAATAACATAGCATCAAATAACTTCTTATAAGAGGACCATATTTTAAAACGTTGAATGGGTAACAACAAGAACGTGAAATTATCCGCTAGCCTCTATTACCCGGTATGTTACATTTACTGCAGTCAATTTCTAAAATATTCCACGTCTACTGATAAAGTGCAAGACATATTTTATAGATTTCTCAACTTTAGCCATCAGTTATGTGATTCTTCTATTGATTGCCCAAATTCACACCTAAAAATTATGTTTTTTCGGGAAATAGCTAGATGGCTGGTTCATTTGTTGCTTTTGGAATATATATTTTTTTTACTAAAACAGAATAGTGATTCAAAATAATTAAAATTGCTACTATATTTAAATTGTAAAATGACTCAAAATGAAACATCCATCTTCTGTTTCCCTTATTCAATAGCAAATTATTAACACAACTCATTGTCATAAAGTTTCACTTTCAATAATTAATTTAATTGTCAGTAACTGACTTACTAATTAAGAATTAGCACTTTAGTCATTATTGCCTTCTGTTTCAATGACATAATTAGCATAACATTTTTATTAATATACCAATATTCTAATTGTTTTGTTTTTTACAGACGGTGGTTGCAGGATGCATACTCTTACTACAGAGATTTGCAACAGTCATCTCATGGCTTCGACGCAGGTTTAACGGAAATTTCAGGCTTCTACTTTTCTACCAATGACAAAGAGATGGTTCGAGTATGTAGGCTTACCTTTATTACAAATCATCAATCAACCTAAAATATATGACAAAACTATCATTCGATATTATTATTATTATTATTATTATTAACTCTTACAGTTGCGCAAAAATGCACGGTGGTAAGTTCCCTACCCTTGATCACAACGGTTTGCCCGCCTCCCCAACCTTCTGCCGGAATTGTTTTACTCTTATTTCATCCCCCTCAAAAACCCTTCTACCAAGTTCATTCCAGTCCCTACCTGTCCTTTTCAATAATTCATATCATTTTTCACATATTATTGTTTCTACACAGTGGAAATATCCTGGATACAGGTGCGGTAGTAGACCCCATAAAAACATATGCTTCACTACCTGCATAATAATATAACTTTTATGTAGATTGTACTGAAACTCTAAATGAGAAAATCATTTGTAGTTATTGAAGAAAATGTTCTGTGTATTTTTGCTTATATTGAGCGTGTATTATAAGAATTATCATAAGAAGAGATGACAGGTGATAAAATGACAAATTATAATTAATCCATTTTAATACTGTATGTTACCATTGTATTTTTAATGCTTCAATTTCTACTTTCAATTGTTATGAATTAAGCCAATAAATTGAATATTTTCTGGATCAAACAAGATTAAATTTACATAACACAACAGGTGTTCGATATCTTATCTATTATATGCCTACATAACTAATATTATAGTCCCCAAAGTGCATTAAATGATAGCAAACCTTGGGTCAATCTCACTATCTAATGTGGTGTTCAAGCGTTTAATAGGCCAAAATGATAATTTACTTACAATTTTTTTCAGTTCAAACTTTTTTACCAATATAATACACAATACGAGTAACACTTTATTTCTATATTTGACCTTCTGTATATACATATTTTTTTTAATATATCTGTGCCAGCAGCACTAAAATTATTAATTACTTTGTACTCACAAAAAATTAAATAATTCATTTCAATTTTGCACAAAAACTAATATTGTGTTTTAGAGTCCGTTCCTTGAAGGTTTAGTACCGGTTTATCGTGCTGCTACTCGAGAAGAACTGAACAGTTATCCGGGAGGATGGAAGTACGGTTCTTACTTCACTACGCTCGTCACGGAATGCACCAAATTTCTGCCGTGGGCGATGAAAAAGTGAGCGAGCACCTTTTGTGAATACAATAGAAATGGGAAGAAGATTTTTCAGAAAGATTTCCTTTGACAAACACTGAAAAAATATGCTATGAGCAGGCATATTAGCATATTCGAATGAACTCCTTACAGTCTATTTGCTGTATGGTCAACCTTGGAACTAAGTCAACCCTCTTTAATTCTAAATTAGATAAACCTAAAATACCCATTTGGAATTATGAAAGTATGAATTACTAAAATATTCAACTTTGAGCTTACAATGTCAAAACTCTGCAGGGAGCACTTTTTCTAATACCCAGATATTTCCTTCAAGTTTTATTGAAATACTTTCAAATAATATGATTTTATATCATTTGATCATATCGTTAATTCAATGTCATATCATTTAATTTTTTATATATTTTTCTAATGCCCAGATATTTCCTTCAAATTTTATAAAAAAAACTTTCAAATCATATAACTATTTCTGCTGTTATCTATAAATGGACAACTTATTTCCGAGTACCTAATTGAATGTTTGATTTGTTTTGCTGAACAGATATGAGGCAAACGGTGGCAAAGTACGAAAGCAACATGTTGACACTTTCGGAGACGTCGCCAATGATTTCGATGTTGTCGTGAATTGTCTTGGACTTGGTGCTAAATATCTGTGTAATGACACTCGCCTGGTACCGATCCGAGGACAGATACTCAGGGTAAGCGACATGAACTGTACAGAAAAACTAAACATATTATAAGTAAACAATTTTTCCGTTGTCAATAAACAAATATAAAATATATTGACCTGCTCAGACTTGGGGTCAGACAATTTTGTTATCAATTTCTTCTTCTTAATAGTTTCTGAAAATAAAAAAAATGTTGAAATGTTTGCTTGAATTTTTTTAAATTTAAAGGATATTCCAAAGTTCATGTCTACATATTTTTTTTTCGTGACAGTATTAAAAGATTTATTCCTAAACTTTTGAAAATGTTATTTATATATTTTCTTCCTCTAATAATGAGAATCAATCAAACTGTTGCTAAATTGTCCTTAACTGTCTGCACATGAGTTAGTTACACTTTCCAACAAAATGCTCGTTACTAACTTTATCAGGTCTACCATGAGATTTGGGTGTTTTATCATTAATCATTGTCACAACAAACAGCGTAATGCTTCCCTTGTCTTTCAGGTAAAAGCTCCGTGGATGAAACCGTTCATCTTTGCTGATGACGATACGTATATAATACCACGATCAGACAGCGTGATTCTCGGCGGATGCCGTAACTACGACAGCTACAACTTGAGCGTTAACAAATACGATTCAGCATCTATTAAAGAACGATGTTACTCGATTGTTCCGAAACTTGCCGATGCTCCGATTATCAAAGAGTGGGTCGGTTTGAGACCGCATAGAACACCTGTTCGAGTTGAAGCAGAGATTGTGCGAGCTGGAACCAAACATCTCAAGGTATAATAGATGTATTTTTTACCTGAATGGGAATTGGATTGTTTCAATTTGTTTCGTCAGTCAAACGGAACATAGGCTCACCTAGTAGCTTGTTGATATTTTTTAAATGGTGATAGAATAGATTAAAACTCCTTGCATAACAAACTGTTTCATACTGAAACCTAATACAGACCGTACACATCAATTTTAGTACATCTGGCATGGGGAATCAGAATGTAATATAAAAGTTTTGCCGCTTCCCAAGTATTACGAAATATGGGTGCCAATATATTACAGTAGTGACTGATTGTCGTTTTGAATAAAATAAATTTTAATGCTATGTTACCTTGATTTCTTAGGTGGTTCATAACTACGGTCACGGAGGTTACGGAGTGACAACAGCTCCTGGTACTGCTAAATACGCTGTCAAACTATTCAAGGATATGCACTCGGCTAGTTCAGGACACTCCAAGTTGTAACATCACTTTTTTCACAATAGAAACCACGGAATGTGAGAGCCCCTCACGTCTACTCAGCTGCATGTTTACAAATAGAAGTGAAGTTAATTTAATTGTCAAGGCATAAAGGTAACCAAACAGTTCAAGTAGGAGTTTAATTTATCATATACAGTGATACCTCGATACATTGTTCCTGGATGGATCGATCGTTTACTTTCTTATGTCGTATATTTTTCCCCACCACAAGTCTTACATGACCAATGTTTAACCAATGTTAAATTTTCCTGCATAGATCGATTTCCTGCATGGATGGTCATTTTTCCTGGTTCCTTAAAAGACAATAGATAGAGGTTTCATTGTAAATGGTTTAACGAACTTAGATTCAATCTATTCTATTCAATTCAATAATCTATTCAATTCGAAAATATTTTCTAAATGTTTTATTACGGTAGACCTACTCAATATTTGTAAGGTAAAACGAATTTTTTAATGATTTCACTTCAGGCACCTCTGTTCAAAACCTTTCTAGTGTGTAGTCTATATAGTACGTAGTAGTTTTCTGTAGTCTATACCTATGGTTTCCTAGTTTTCTTTCATATTGACTATAATATATATATATATATTGACTATTTAATGGAGGCCTATATTATACATTTAATTCCATGTAACGGCTTCCAATTAAAACAGTAAGTGACCTCTTATAGAGTATATAGAACGGCAAAACTGTTCACGTTTTAGAAATGTTTTTCATAAATGGATGGATTTAAAATAGATTATTAGATTATTACTTAATAATTATTTTTATTATTATTACTGCTATGAGTGACCTGTGAATGTCTGCCATACTTTTCTCTTTGGTAAAGGATATTTTAATATAGATAATGAATTTTTTAATTGGCTTTTTGGTTTTTTATAGTCTATGAAATTCAGTTATTTGATGTTATTGCTCTATTGTTATTACGTAATTCATAGTGCCATATTGTTACCTACTGAATATTTATTTGTGCAATAAATGAAAATATATGCCAGAATTTTTAACAAATTATCTTTCATTTGGTTTGTCATGCTATAAAGTTTAAGATGCCTGTTACAGTGAAACATTGATGCATTGTTCCAAGGCCCATTATTCTCCTACTTCGATCATTCATTTTTTCCAACCCTACTCCTTTATAGCCAACGTTAAATTTTGTTAATTTCCCTACGTAGATTGTTTATTTTGATAGATTAGATACGTATATTTTTTTATATTTCTATATTTTATTATGTTTTTTCCTATACAATATTAAACAACATACAGTATTATGATTGACCATCCTATCAAATAATTCTATTCCACCCTGCGGTAACTGGAGAGATGAGTCGGAAAAATGTGAGTTGAAGGACTGAATGAGAAAAAATGTAATGCAATATTTTTCCAATTTGATTGTGTGATTTTCATGTCAGTATTGTTGTTCATAGTAATTGCTATAAATCCCTCCAAGACGAACAATAATTTCTAAATATATGTCACTGTATAGTAAAACTTGTTTAGCTAGATAGGGTCACGATTGTCATTCTATAGAAAAATTGAGAGAACAAATTTAATACCATATTTTGATCGAAATATGTCTAAATATTCACTTAATGTTGATATTGAAACTATAGAACTAAAAAACTACAACTATAGTTAGCAAACAATATGGCATCAGATAAATAAACAAAGCTAGCTGCATAGGGATGTCCACTCATGCTTTGTGTCTTTCACCTGACTGGAGGGGCTAAGGCTAAGAGTCTCTCGCATGCAATTCAATTCCTGGCAGCAGCATACTATTTTATTTATTCACCCTTTTTTTAATCGATATTGAATCTTACGATTTAATTATTGAAATCGATAGGCATCCCCATAGCAGTCTGAATCCTAAGTGAATCCCAAGTCTAAGTAGATTAATACTAGAAGGGCTGTTGAAAGATTGAGGTATAGAAGAATGTGGCAAGGAAACAAATGGTTCAATTCTGTATTCAATGCAAGAATGAAAGAGTTTGATAACTTGCCCCACACTATTAGGACCTTAAGAAGTGTTGGATGCTTTAACGCTAGGTGTGTCGAGTCGATAAGGATTACACACGAATACTTGTAAGTTGTATAATATACTTCCATGTACTTTTCATATAGGGCCTACTTTGTTATACCATATTGTAATCAGGTCAATTTTAATTGTAATATGTATTGTTCAAAATGAAATGTAAAGAAATTGGCTTCTGAGCTATTGATTTAAAAATATTATGATATATAACAGTTAGGTCGTCATTGAGCAAACTTAATTTTTAATTTAAATCTAATCAATCGCAACCCGACTCCACATTCCCAAGTGAATATTTAGTTACCTAAACAGCTGAATTAAACCTGTTTCAGTTGAAGGACTGCAATAAAAGTTTGTATAGATTATTTTAATCCTCTTGACACAAAGAACAGACTCTCGAGATAAGGTTATACAATTTACATGAATCAAAATGAGCGTAGAATATGCGTCTTGTTGAAGATAACAGAATGTGGTATTATAAGTGATACTTGAGACTGCTAGAGAGACCTATATTATCAAATATTAGGCTTACTTAAAACTTTGTTATTTTGATACATTATAAATATAAAGTACTTGAGATTCTGCATTGTATTCATCTACCAGGTATGCTGGTTTAATTAAAATAACTATGTGTGTCTTTATCATACTCACGACCTAGGTCAATATATCTGGAATGAAACAAATTTGTATCACTTATATGCTATGGCCAGAGATTGTCAATTTTTATTGATTATAAATAAAAACTAACTAATGGTATGGTAATTAATAAAAGTTGTTTGATTCATGGACAATATTATTATATATACTATATTATATAGTCCCACTGATATTATATTAAAATAATTTTACAGATCCAATCAACTTTTTTGCCATGATATTCCCTTCTTGTAATTTTTTTTCTCAGCTTGGAACTACAAATGAAAACTAAATGACCCTATGAAAGTGTATTATTGTTATCAGCACACACACACACACACACGATGCGAGTTTTAAACGTCGGAATCTTGGGTGCGGGAGTTGTTGGTCTGAACACGGCTCTGGAACTTCAGAAAGAATATCCTAGTATTAATATCACAGTCATCGCAGACAAGTTCGGTAGCGATACGACCAGCGAAGTAGCAGCTGGAATATTTCATCCGAGCAACAGCTTCACGGGAACGACACCTCAGATTACAAAGTACGATGCAGTTCATTACTGTTTACTTTATGCAGAATGTTAAGTGAAACTTGAAATAATATAAGTTACATCAACATTTTGTACATTTTTTCATTCCGCAGTCAATGGTTGCAAGATGCGTTCTCGTTCTATAGAGATTTACAACAATCAAGTGAAAGTTCAGACGCAGGATTAACGGAAATATCCGGATATTTCTTCTCTACGTATGATAAGGAGATGGTTCGAGTATGTAACATTATTATATTCGCATATAAAAATTTTGCTCCTTAGTGAAAAATATGTAACTTTTGTTACTTTGTAGGTCTAAATCATGCTTGTGACGAAAATATATTATTTCATTTGCTATATCTTGTATCTACATTGTGTCTTGTATTTATTGTATCTATGTCATAATTTGTGGCCTTTTATACCACTACTTATCACCATACTCACCTAAATAGTAAAATAAATTGTAAAAATAGTACCAGTGAACCAGCAGCTTACCTAGAATTTTTAGTATTTTATAATAGAACAAGTATGAAAATGTAGACCTATTGCAGAATCTTGCAAAAAAACAAAATAAAATTTCATTATGTTTTAGAGTCCGTTCCTTGAAGGTTTAGTTCCACTTTATCGTGCTGCTACTCGTGAAGAACTTAACAGTTATCCGGGAGGATGGAAGTACGGTTCTTACTTCACTACGCTCGTCACGGAATGCACCAAGTTCCTGCCATGGGCGATGAAAAAGTACGTAGAACTGTTATTAGTTTCAACAGTTTACTCAAGTATTTCTGAAAAATTGGATCTTAAAAAAGGATAAAGAGCTGTGTAATATACAAGTTGATATAGGCCTCTCAAAATCACTTTTACAAAATAATAATCATTAGTGGGGACTTGAAGTGAAATGTTTTTCAATTCAATTTCACTTTCCAACTATAATATATAATTTCCAACTTTAATTTACAAAAATTTCGATTCTAAATTCACTTTTCTAGTAAATCCACACTTCAATTTCAATATTGTATTTAATTGCTAAAATCAATAATTTCGATTTCAAATCTACTAGAATAAATTATTTCGACTGCAAATTTGATTTTGATTTCTGTACTCTTGTTTTCTACAAAATTCATTCAAACGCAAAACAACCAATGATGTTACCATGTATTGAATTTGTATCACACCCAGCATACAAGCTGTAAAAGTCAAAAGTTGAAACGGTATTTGTGTTCAAACCATTAGTACACATTTTACCTAGAAATTATTATCAAAAATCATACAACTGATTGAATAATCTTACATGATTACATTTTCTGTTCATGTAATGAAATGGTGAGAATATTAATTTTGACCTTGACTCCAGTTTTCATAAATTACTAAATTAGGAATGCAAATTTCGATTTCACTTAAGAGTCCCTGATAATTATAGTAGACCAACTTATCAAGTTATAATTAGAAGATTAAATGTTATTAGTTATTACCCTTGGTCACCAATGCTATTTCTGAACCCTAATCAGTAATCAATAATTACCGGTAGCTTGAAATTCATATTTTAATAGTTTTTTGATAGCGGCGTCAGATCTATTCTGATTCAGTGTTAAATCCACTCTTTTGATACCATGAACTTTTTCCCAATTTATTTTGTAAGTTTGTATTTCTACTATCCACCTTGAAGAAACTGAATGATCGATTCATTTCTCACCGCAGATTTGAGCTAAATGGTGGCCGCGTACTGAAGCAACATGTAGAAAGTTTTGAAGACGTTGCCAACGACTACGACGTTGTGATGAATTGTCTCGGCCTTGGAGCGAAGTATCTTTGTGATGATAATACATTGGTGCCAATACGAGGGCAAATACTCAGGGTAAGCATATGAGTCATATTAGAAGAAGTGATATCTTATCTTGTTTATTAAATACAGAGCGAATTATGGTAATATTGAGAATAATTATTAATTTTAAAAAAGCTCTATTTCAAAGCGCATTTAAAAAAAATTATCAACCTAGTAACCTAGTCAATATGATTCAGAGTAATTCCTCAAGTCAAAGGAAAGCATTCCTGTTTGGTTATTTTCTTACAGGAAATTATTATTCTCCATGGGTTATTTTATTAACTGCACAACCAAACCTCAGGGCAGGGGGTTTCATCGAGGTTTACTATTTAGATTCTCTATCTCTTTAAATTAGCTGTCAATGATCGTATATTCTTACGGTCTTTCAGGTGAAAGCTCCGTGGATGAAACCATTCTTCTTCGGAGATGACGACACGTATATTATACCACGATCAGACAGCGTGATTCTCGGCGGCTGTTTCAACTACGACAGCTACAACTTGAGCGTTAACAAATACGATACAGCGTCTATTAAAGAGCGATGTTACTCGATTGTACCGAAACTTGCCGAAGCTCCGATTATTAAAGAGTGGGTCGGTTTGAGACCGCATAGAACACCTGTTCGAGTTGAAGTGGAGATTGTGCGTACTGGATCAAAACAGTTAAAGGTGAAGTACTTGAAGGATGATTACTTTTGAATAGTTACGGCTTTTAAACCAAAGTGTCACATTATCAGAATCGACATAATACATAAATGATAGTACGTAGTGACTTTCTGTTTGAACATTTTGTAGTCAAATTGCTTCATAATATTCAGAGAAGTGTCTTCTACATACTGTCGCTACATAATAAATATATGCATTAGAAGTACACGCCGTAGTTGGATATGAATATGATTCATGTTAAGGTAAGAATAGTTGGCAAATATATCTGGTTTTCTTATAAATCAAATACATTTTGCTTAATGACCCCACCAATAGCTAGGTTGGAAGAATGAACTATTGAAAATATAAAATTATATAATATAATAATATAATAATATATAAAATTTAAATACTCTGATTGTAGGCTAGTTGATCAAATTTTATTATTTTCCCATGTGAATATTGGGGTTCAGAGGTGCATCAATGCCTATATATTTTTGCTTTCCACATGAGTTCTGATAGAATTTTACCAAAGTAGAAGTGATTTTTAGACAATTATAATCTGTAACTTACAATACTCTTTCATCAACCGTACAATCAGAGAGTGGAACCAACTGAAGAAAACAGTATTTGAAGGGGACAGAGTAACAAATAAATTGTTCAGAAAGAGAATACAGGAAGAAGAGTTATTGAAATAGTGCTGTTTATCGTTTTACGTTATAACTTAATAAAATATCTTGAGTGTATTCGTTTTTGTAGAAGTGTTTTTTATATGAATGTAGGTAGTTACTATAGGGCCATCACCACCGCATCATACTGTATGCATTTGTGATTAATATTAAGCAAATTAAATAAACAATGTATTTATTAAATTTGTATCTTGCACTTGCAATATTTTATGATTGTGGAAAGGTTTCTGTAAAACTAAAAACCCACTGTCGGTAAGTTTTCCCTTCGAGTACCGTAAAAACTGAATTCTGTTTTCTCTTCTCCAGGTGATTCATAACTACGGTCACGGAGGTTACGGAGTGACAACAGCTCCTGGTACTGCTAAATACGCTGTCAAACTATTCAAGGATATGCACTCGGCTAGCGTAGGAAACTCCAAGCTGTAACCTCACATACAAATCAATTGAATATGAAAATACAAAACATTATTAAAATATTTTTAAATTTTCCTGGATGGATTGTTTTCCTGCGTAGATGGTTTTATTATCATGGTCCCTTGAAAAACGATGGATAGAGGTTTCACTGTAATTGAAATTAGAGAACTGCTATTATCAACTTTATTCAAAAAATGAGGGAAAGAAAAAACCTAGAAAGGATAAAGAAGAGACAAAATGGTCAGTTGACATCAGAAACTGAGAGATTGTAGATCAATGGTGATCAACCCATACCCGAGGATAGTAATATATTACTGTTCAGCATATTGAAACCAAAAGACGCGGGGACGAAGGTGGGACGAGGGAGTGATATTTCATAATGTTTAAATAATTATAATGTTTTGTCAAGGCAATTAATTAAGTGTCAACATAATATAGATAACACATTAGGGTAAAGTTATGTATTACATTCTATATAATTGTAAAAACGTTTTCAAAAAAGGATACGGTAAAAAAATGAAATGGACTAGTAACTTTTCTATTAACAATATTAATTGTATTTACATAATATATTTACGATACAATAATTTTCAAGTGACAATTCATTTTACAATTCATTTTTGTGATAGATAAAAATATACTATTTTAAATTAATAAGTTAGATATCATATCTTATAATTTCTATGTTAGCTGTTATGTGATTTAAAACTTAAAATTGTGAACTTCAATGCGTTTAAAAGAAATTTAAAATACTGTAATAACTTTGAATGGGAAGAATTATACTAGAACAGAAGTGATTATTTACAATTTCTGTGTGAGTGGCGTGAATTTAGGGGTGTAGCTTAAAACTCTTCCATAAGTTAGACCCTCAGTTTTCTTCAGTCAAGGAAAAAGTCCTCAAATCTCAATTCAAAAACACAACCTTATTTCCATCAACATAATTACTGTATATAACATGACAAGCTTAAAACAAAAACAATTATTCTAGAAGTACAAATATACATTAAAACAATCAACAATGTGTATACGGAATATTGAAGCGAGTAATGGCAATTTGTAATAAATTCGCTGATATTGATTGGCTATTAACTGGAAATCGCCAGGAAAACGTAAACACATGACCGTTGATAAATTGTTTGATTATTCAATAGCATAACAATAGACTTATTTATGACAAACGGTAATTCAACATCATAACAGTAGTACAGAATATGAAAGGTAATTTTACAGCATAACGGTACTGGAGACAGACGGAAATTTAATGCATAAAGGTAACGAAGATGAACGCTAATTCTGTAACGTTATATAATAGTATAGAAGATCAACGGTTTTCTATGACATAATCACATGACATAATCATAATGATATAAAGGTAAAACAAATTCTACAGTCTAACAGTACGATGATAAAAGGTAACTTTACGGTATGACGGTATAAAAGATTAATGATAATTTTATGGAATGGAGGTGTACAAGATAAACGGCAATCCCAAGCATAATGGTATAGATGATTGAACGGTTTTCCGGTAAATGGTAATGTACTGTCGTTACTCCTATTAAATAATGGTACGCCTAGATTCAGCATGTAAATGCAGCAGAGACTCTTAACTAAGACAAACTATGAAGTGAAGTATCAGCTAATTAAAGAGAAACTTAGTTTCGATGAATTATGACCATCGATTATACTAATTTAACTCTGTCCGAACTCCTAAGTAGACCATAAAAACAACCTGGAAATGTGTCCTCTGTTCTTCTCACGTCATTATTGAACCAAGAGAAGAACCGCTGAGACAAAATGTGTCGTAAAACTTCCCGTCTATAGCTGTATGTATAGCTATCCGTGATACACACATCTACCTTGTTCGTCACCCTTGTTATTTGTATTCACTTGAGATTCTTGTGACACTACCACCGTCATCTAGACTTACATCTGATAACACAAACCAACACGACTATACACGCTGGGTAATAGGTAGTAGGCCTATAGGTATAATTTAAAAATTATGATCTACATAATTGGAATAATGGTAAACTATGTTGGCTGATCCTAGTTCATTTTCATTCACATCTGAGCTAATTTGAAGAAATTAAACTCATTCAATTTGGTAAACACATTTAATTCAAGTTGGATGAAAAAATCCAAAATCCCTCGATCAAACTCGGTAAAATAGCCTCATCAATGAATGAAAAAAATCTGCTAATGGATGAATATGTTGTAGAACTAGATCACAAGGAATTAATTCAGGCTGTACGACAAAACTAAAAGTGCTTTTTCTTCATAAATTATTTAAATTGTGCTACTTCTTCAGCTATTTAGGTCTATAATACTTTCCATTTTCTGCGGTAGAAAATGTTCTGATTACCGGTACCTACTTTCTCCATTTTTCACTGGTACGTGACAATAAATAGTCCACTTTACATGGCTTATTTTTATATCAATTGAGATATCGACTTTGACTTACGGACTACGGTGCATTCGCTCTTACGCCGTATTATCAGTCCTTCAGAACTGAATGAAAATCTATTGGTAATCCATGACTCTTGTCTCAACATAAATGTGGAATGCTAATACACATCCACATGTGATTATAATCTCGCTAGAACAATCACTGCTACAGTTACGAGGGAGCATTTAGAAGCATCATAGCGCCAGACGTTCACATTTTCGATAAAATCTTCGAAAGAAAAACTGAAAAACTTATCAAGTATGCATTGATAATTGTCTACAAATAAAAAATTCACATGTGTTAGGAGTTGCCATCCAACAAAACCAATTGCTTTTTTGATGATTCTTTTTCAAAGTTTGCTTTTCAAACTGCTTCTTGGGAGGGAAACATAAAGTCAACGCGGGAAGGCATTTGTTGTGCCCTGATATTTTGGAACAATCTAATTGTTCACTTTGACTGATGATGGTTAACATGAAAAACATCATGCAGGATGGTCAACCATAAATTTGATTTGATATGATTAAATTTGATTGTATTATTACTGTGAAGTAATTTGCATAAATTTGCATAAGTTGCACTCAATTTAAAATTGAGTAAAAATACGTTGATTTTCATATGTGAACTGAAAACTTGTGAAATTCTTCTTTTCACTTTTCCCTTTTGCCCCAATTAGGCCCTACAAATGTTAGATAAATATTACAACTTGATATTATATTTCACTTTTGTCGTAATTTTGTTCTGTTAGTAGACAATATCAACACTTGTGTACGTACAGAAGTCTTCTTTCAACTATCCACAAAAGATAGTCGTTTATCACCAAAAAAAAAAAATTACAACATATTTTAGGGAAATTAAAGGGAAACTCACTGTAAGCATTCAACGCTTTTGAAAGACATAGTTATGAATCTGCTGGTAAATCTTGATTTCCAATACACCACAGGCTTACAAATATAGGCTCAAGTTTAATGGTGAATATTTCATATTTGCATTTGTAATGTTGGTAGATGACCTTCTTCCTTCGTGATACCACTTATAAGTACATATCCACGTTGTGAGAATTTTTCTGCAAATCGGTTTTTGAATAAGACTAAAAACAATACCAAAAAATAACAACATTCGCGTAGATATTTTTGTTTCTGTGGTCAAATTGGAAAAAAAAAACATAATCCTGCGCTCGAGTCAACATTTGATATTATTTTGCTTAGAAAAAAAAGTAACAGCGTCGGGAGTCAAACCATGAACCCTCAAAACCTGAGGCAGCTATGCTAACAGTAGCGCCACACCGACATATGCTTGACGTTCCTTCATCATACGATAGCACGGATCTGTAACTGAGTCATTACGTCACAAATCTCAGCGTTCCCATTGGTCACTTTTAATCCCATTCAAGAACCAACTTGCAGAAAAATTCTCTCTCCCAGATTCTATTGTTTTTTCCTGAATATTCCCTGCAAGTTGGGTAGATTAGTTGGCTTGGTGATATTTGGCTTGGTGAATATGTTCGACACCCTCTTCTTCATGTCCTCCATCCCTTGACCGACGTTGGCAGTTGCCGCTGCCAGACTGATACTGCCCGAACGCTCCGTCGGTCGTACGGCGTCGATACGAGACTCGGCGCTCTGTATCATCGTCAGTACCGTGTCTCGGTGGTTGGTCAACGACTGCGCACTGATCGGCTCCAAGTATCTGTCAACGTAAATATAATATTACTTGACGAGAAACAGGTAAGTTGATTGATGTATTTTTGTAGTTACGCAATGAATAATAACCAAGAGTTTGAATTTTCTCTTTTCTCTTTTTTTATATTGGATTTAATGACGCACTGAAATGATAGTGAAGATCTATTGGCATTGGATGGATGATTAATCAGATGAAGGTTTCTTGGGTAATGGGAAGGACAGCGGGAAGGAAGCGGTCGGGGCCTATGCTGTGGGAACTATCCCGGCATTAGCCTAGACTACAGAGGAGAAACATGAAAAACCCTTGTAAAGGATTGTAAAGTCACTAAAAATCAATAATCAAGTATTTTACCTGAGACCAGGTAACAGAGCTGTACTGATTGTCTGCTTGGATAAAGTACAATACACTGCGCTTGCAAACGCTTCTATCAACACGTTGGCCAAATCCAGACGTTTCGTCAAGTTGGGAAGTTGTAACGCATACGCAGCCATTGCTGCCAACTGGGGCAATATCACTGAAACAAATTAGTTGTTGACAAGTTGCTTTGATCACCTGCTATTGCCAGATTACATATTTTAAAACTTGAAAAATGTAGCACATGCGTTGTAAGTTGAGCAACGTATCCACGTATTCAAAATGTAGCCTGAGACTTGAAAGCTATATACCGGTGCATACAAATCTTGACTTACACTGTCTTTGTTATACAGTCAACTTGTTAATCATCCCGAACAAACTTAAATCCAATTATTTATCATTTCTTATCAGCCTAATCGGCCTACATTAATTTTTTTGGAAATGACGGAACCAAATTTCTTTCAACTTGGTACTATGACGTATAACAATGAAAACAATCTTTGAAAATTCATTGCAATTGGATAAAATTGGGAAATTGAAAATCAAACACAATGCTATTCTCCGTTCACCAAACTTTCTGAATGTTTGCATAAAAACCGTCGATCCTATTTTTCTCAAAAACAATATAGATCTATTCTGGTATCGTATAACACCCCTGGCCAGAAAAAGTTTCAAGTTGATTGGCTACTTTGTGTCTGACCTAGGTATATGCCGCACAACCAGAAACAAATACAAAAACAAAACCCAATATTTGTCTGCATATGGTGAAATTAATGTAAGTCTTTGCTACACAAATCTAATTACATCTATTGAAATATTTTCCCATTGTACAAGATTCTACGCTACGTGTATCTCATCTGAGCAAGCAATTATCATCCCTACGTGCTCACCTTCTTCCCTGAACCACGGTTCACACGAGGTAACAATACGTCCCATGGTGATGACGAGCTGCATCAACATCACGTGATTATCCCGTGTGACGGGGTCTGACAGGAAACTCTGTAACTGCATGTACGTCTTGTCGTGGACTTCTTTCAACGTTGTCGACGTGATGAGAGAGCCGAACGCGGTTATCGTGGCCGTGCGGACGGATCTAAATAAGAAAAAAATATGACAGAATATAGAGAAGATTAAGAAATCGTTTCGACAAGTTAATTTTTTTTAGTTCGTGTAGGCTATTATTTGTTATGGGAGGAAATATCTATAGAGCAAACAATAATTGATACGTGTTCTGTTACTTTTTATCCTTATTCCCTTTTTTTCATTACCAACATTGAGAACTTGACACAAAGCGCTTGATCTCCAACTAAGGCCTAGAATGACGTCGCAGGACAATTTGGATGGCACATAAGGGTGATTGTGCAACCCTAAAGAAAACAACTCGACTATGCAATTATAAAGGCTTAACGTAACTTGTACAACCAACTGTTAATTTACCGTTCAATTTGTAAACAAAATCAGGCTTGGATTATAGACATCGTACCGATGAATAGTAAACAGTTTTACAGAGCTGTGCAATCAGATATATAGGGCCAAAAAAAATGTGTAGTTACCGCGGTACAAATTACGGATGATTTCTTCGATATTTCACTACGTGTCCAACATTTAATTCCAATTACATACTTTTCCATCTTTCAAGCATAAAAATAGATAGGATAAGTACGTGTTCACCTAATCTTTTCGCGCAGAATTTTGCTAGTCTACTTTGAAGTCATCTATGTAGAAGATATCTCGTACAAATCGGATAAAACAGAACACTGTTCAATTAGGTAAACGTCGAGGATCACAATTTAATCCGATTGACAATATAATTTGAGCTTTATTCACAATACTGAAATATCCAACAGTTTACCCTCATGTTGCCTATCTCTGGAGAGAATCTGAATTAGGAATAAGCACGTGTTGCGTAACACAGTGCCATTATCCGAGATAATAAACAAAGTTTCTTACATGTCTGAATCACTTGCCAGCGTCACCAAAGCCGGCACGACCTTCACCGCCATCACCGTGTCGGCCACGGAGCCCACGGTGACCGCGAGCAGTTCTGCCGCGGCGTGACGTACAACGGGCCGCGGATGTACGACCGCGTCCCAAAGAGCCGCTAGCACCGTGTCTTGGTAGCAAGGCAGTCGACAGAGCCCTTTGACCGTGGATTCTAGCGCCGTGAGGCGGCAGCCGCATAACGGCAGGCCGAAGAGGAAACGTTTCAGCATGTGGCCGATATCTTCGGAGTCACCCTGATCGGGAAGAAACCAAATGAAGAATGAAGATGTAAATTGTATGAAACACTAACAAATTGTTGAAAGTCTAGTTGAGACCCAACATTTAGTGAAATATCAGTTTTATAGCAGGTGAAAGCTTTCGAATGGTAAATTGAAGAAAAAAAATTCTAATACAGTATAGCAGCCTACAAGAAACACATACCTATTTTATACTTTCAAGACAGTATAAATGAAAACTATCCAAATTACATCGCATAATTTCTACATAATTTCTGGGTCTACAGCTGAAAAAACACTTTTTTTGTCAGATAACCTACCTATACAAAATCCAAGGTACAGACCTTTAAGTTTATTTCATGTCATTTTGAAGATATAGACTATAGAGATCTATGTTTCTTTTGTACAATAGGTTTTGATGTCTTATTCTGTTCAACATTTCGAAAAACCTTATTAACATAAGACACTTTATTGACATAGAACAGCAACCCTGATCTGACCGCGTCATAAATCCAAAATGTTCGACACAACGCCCTCGAATGTTGAATCATATTTAGACAATCGTTCACCGGTAGACAGAGTATCGTTGATGAGGGATTTTTTATAAATATATCTTACCTGTCCTGTGGCCAACACTCCCACAAGGTACACGGGTATTATCGCCAGCGAAGGTTGAGCTTCGTTACCGCCACGCCCGTTGGCTAGACTTTTCTCGAGATTCTGCAGACGAACGGTGAATTGCGGCTTGACTTTCGTCCGCGTGATTACGCTACCGAAACCGGCGCAGAAACCGCGGAACAATTGGACGAAAGAAGTTACGACAGATTCTTGGACGGTGTCAACTTCTTGGACTGCATCTAACAGAGCTGGCAAGCTAGGGAAAAAATTATTTGCACTGTCAGAGCAATCTATATATATAGACCACATTGTGACGATTACCAGTAAGATTACGTTTATATTAGTCGGTTTTACCACCAACTGATGATTAAGTATGAATTAGTTGATTATCACTTGGAGGTAACAAAATAACATACATAACCAAGGGTGATTTATAACAACTTAATTTTTTAATTACCACTTAACCAGTTGGTAAAACCTGTTCTTGGTAAAATATGAGTTAAGAGCGTGCATTGGAGTCAATTTAGCAAAATATCAGTTTTTTTGGTAACTGATACATTTCGAACAGTATGAGATATCAAAATTCTAATACCGGAGAAACACAGATCTCAATAATACCTTCAAAATGCCGTGAAATAAAATGATAAATCTTGGATTCTAATTCCCAGGTAGGCCTATACAGCTGAGAAAAGCGTTGTATCAATCTGAGAAAAATATGCGATGTAAGTCGAGTCGTTTTACTCATACCACCTTGAAGGTATTGAAAATCTTTGTTTCTCTTGTATTATTAGCATTTTGATGACTTATACCATTCAAAGTTATCAGACACAAAAAAACTGATATGTCGACTCCGATGTACGCTTTTAAGAAATAAAGATGTACGGGCCTATTACACGTTGAATAAAATACAACCCTATTTTTAAATCTAGAACTAGGCCTACTTAGCTAGATAAATATAGGTCTACTAGATAAGATCTTAATCCTGAGAGTCCTAGTCCAACTACTGAGCTGTCACAAGCTAACACATACTTTTCAGAAGTAGACAAACATAAAACATGAAATCACTTACAATGTACTGAAGACCCACTCCAGTTCCTCCCACTCTTCGTAATACTCTTGATCAACGTACGAGTCAAAAGCTCCCATAATCAGACCAATCGGAAACTCCCCTTCATAAAACACACTGGGATTGGTCAATCCATCGCCCAGCTGACAATCAAAAGTCGGCGTCTCACTACCAATTGTTTTAATCACATTTTCGGCACACACAACCGATATCACCACGTAAGGCAACAACTTCTCGATAGCCATAATGTTTTTATCTAAAATATGAGTTTTTAATTTATCTAACAGTCTCGTCAAAAGGCGCGTTTGTAGTTTATCAAGATCGAGCGCCCATTTGGCGAGCACGGGAAGGAATACGTGTGTCGTAATCGAAACGATGTTGGGTGCAGGATCGTCTAGTGCAGTCAGCGCCAGTTCCTCGCACTGGAAGTACTTGTCCGCGTCATCGATGAACGTGATGATGAGAGAGAGACTTTTTATGACGGCTTCGCGGACCAGTTCGCTCTTGTCTTCGAGAAGCATTTGCTGAAGCATCGAGAGCATCAGAGAGTTGCGAATAGGACTCTGAAAGGTGGGAAAAATTAATAGCGTTTTTCCAGTTTCTCAAAACTTTCAATTTTTCTAGGTTTTTTTAAAAAGTTTCCCACTAGATTGGTTGGGGAAATTGTATCCGCTAACTAATAAGCTCCTATATTCAATGGTAAATTCTTGTTTGAAAAATGATCTCAGATTAATATTAGAAGTGAATCACTGAACTACTTACGGAAACGTATGGCGCAAGAGCGCTACACGATTCGGCGACCAAGAGCCTCCTCTCGACGTGTCTATGTCCGATCTGTTCCCAGCACTGAGGCAATATTTCGTTCTCGACAAGATTCAAACCCGAGCAACGAGCGATGCCGACAATACCCGCTAATATCATCAAGCGTTCGTCTTCTTGCGGACGTTTCTTCAAGTTGAACAAGAGGTGGAGCAAACGGTCACGCTCGCTTGCTACTGGATGGAGGTGGATCGTGGCGACGATCAACGGTAAGACTTCCTCACGTTTGTTTAGGATTACGTTTGGAATGATTCGTGGAAGACTTTGACCTGGGAAGAATATTACGTCCTATTAGATCCTCCAATATAGTTTGTTCACATAATTAGATTTTACCAAAATTTTTGTCCAAAAAGTAGGGACATACCTAAAACACTAGCAAATATTACAAGGCTTCGCTGTTACGTAACGTTTTTATACACATCACTGGAGTGTAGTGGCTAACTTGTTGAATCGGAGATAATCTTACCTAGGATGTGCACCAGACGTTGTTCAGTGATTTCTTCTTGAAGAATCTCCTCTAAAAGATGTTTCTCTTGATGTTTTGAAGTGTTGACAAAACAACGGGCAAACACTTCGTGTTGGAACAAAGCGGGAAGAGTTCGACTGATCGGACTGTGGAGCATAGCTGTAGGCAAGATTACTTCCGGAGACGGAGATGACGGTGTCGTAATGTCTAGATCAAAAGTAATAACGAAATTATATTCCCCATTCAGAATTACAAAGCTTTAGCTTAGGTACTAAAAACAGAGCATGGTTCTAATTGACTGGGTAACTTGACTTATAAATACGATATATTGCATATCGGTTCTTTTGCTTATGATAACAAACCACACAAACACACGCGCTTAAAGGTTGTGACAAACCATTCTAGGCCCAAGTCTTTTAAATATTGAATACATACCAGTAGTTTCATGAGCCTTTTCCTGATGAGGGATTGTTACTCTGGTCCACTCTGTGTCAGTATCTGCTAAACTGATATTACCGTCTTCGTCTCTTTTGCTATCAACTTCATCAGTTGCCTTGTTTTCCGCTTCGATCAATTCAAAGCGTTCAGGAGTTCCGCTATGCGTCGACATAGTTTCGTTAATCATCATAACGCCGAGATCGGAACCAGGTGTGGTCAAGTTCGATATGTCATTCAGTCTTTCTGTAGTCCACAATCTCCTTAATTCCTCCTTTTCTTGTTCTAATGACGAGACTTGTTCTTTCAGTTGTTCTATTTGATCTAGTAATTGCATCTGCACTCCATCGTTGGAAGAGTCTTGTTTTGAAGTGTTATCGAGGATTATTTCCTCTGTTGGCAACTCTGTTTGGCACGACGAATCCGTGCATGGAAGTCGCGAATGACCGGATTGGCGCATGAAATCCCGGTAAAGATTTAAAAGTTCTGTTGGCTTTGGAATGTTTAATCCTACATCGTCCCAGTCTTCAAAATCCTGGAATGTAAAAATTAATATAATTATATAAATATAGGAAAATAGGCCTAATACAATTGACTGACTCTGAAAAGAACAAATTTATGTTAACTGGTTTAAAAGCATACAGTAAGCCTAATAATTAAGAATAAAACTGAGATGGTCAATATCGGCATTCCTTCTCTATGATATCGGCCTGCACTAGTTCTACCCTGGAATTACAAAATATGAAACTCACTTGATCCTCATTTTCATCAGCAAACGTTATGGAAGTAAGTTTGTAGTTATGTAATAAAAGATATTCATTCAACAAGAAATTCAATGCTCTTTGTTCGTGTGGTTTGATTAAATCGTTGTTCGGTAGTTTAGATGAACCCGCTTCGGGAGTGGTACTTTCCGAGTCTGCAGCTTCGGTCAAATTAGTTCGTAAAGAGCTGATCGTTTCTTTTGCTTTGCGTAACTCAAATTCGAGAACAGCAACTCGTTCGTCGATACCACGCTCCCCATCTTCAGAATATCGAGTAAGGTCCAAAGAATCTAACGTTACTTGACTGGAAGAGCGTCCTGAAATAGAAATTATCAATAACACTCATTTGTACATCCACTTGGGAAAATTATTCAACTCATTTTAGGTTCAATATACCTATAGGCCTAAATCTTTAGTAGTCTATTCTAGATGTAGAAACTAGGTTGAGGCATACCTAAAACATGGTAAAAGAGCATAAGTACTAATTGTCATTACAATTTTTCACTTCCTTGGGCCAATGCTTGAGTATAACGTACACTAGGTCTAGGCCTAGACCTAGCCTACTAGGCCTAACCTAATCCATTACAGTTCTTCAGCAGACTAGAACCACTGTCAAATTAAGGTAGCAACACGAGTAGGTTTATGCGGACTTCTACTTACGTATTGATGTAGTGTCTAATCGAGCTGCAGATGCTTGCTGCTCAAAATTACCAGGGTTTGAAAAGAATTCTTTCAGCTTTGTAACTTCACGACCCGCCTCGACTAGTTCAGTATGAAGTTCCAAGGCCGTCAGAAGTAAATTATCTTTAATAAGCTTAGATGCGATGTCTGTATAGCTTATATTATCATTTATCCCTTTTGTAAGCTGATGACCTGTCTTGTCATCTGAACCCCCTACCATGTCTTCTTCAAATGGATTTGACATGGCCAGACAAAATAAGTCAGTGAAAATACATAATTTATTTATCTACTCTCTTGCCTCACATCTCGAATGGAGTATAAATGTAAGACCCAAATACATGTTACTAATATGTAATGAGTTGAGAAAATTTGCTTTTGACAGTTCTAGGCCTACTAACAAATAAACAATTTTTACATTTTATACGTGACAGAATACTGTCAAGCAGGCTAGCCTAGCACGAAAATGCAACAGCTGATGACACCGACGATTACACAGTGCACAGTAGTGCCAACGTTAGGAACACGCAATTGTACGTGAAATTAGCAGAATGGTGTGCTGCAGTCAAAAGTTTTTTACCATCATGTTGATCAAATCCAACAAGTTGTCAAACACACAGGTATGAAAATATGTCCCATTTTATGAATGAGTTCATTTCGCCATTCAAAATAAATGTTTAGTCTCATTGCTTTTCGGTACCGGTATTCATTACATTTGCATTTCAATTTACTTTGTGCATGATTTTTGTCCTTCCTTTTTAATATCAGTTGACAGTTTCCTTGTTGTCAAATGTGTCCTAAGGTAATGGCACAGGAAACATTAAATTCTACAAAAATATGATTTTGTCCAGTTTAAATAAAATCAAAGACAGGCAATTATCATTTCCGCAGAGGGTGTGTACACACTTCAGAAACAAATGAAGAGCACAGTAATTACATGAAGTACATTGTATTGATGGTTGAATGTAGAGTGGAAAATAAATACACAATCACATTTACTTATAAATAATCATACTATATTTATTCAGCAACTTGATTTCAAATCTATAATAAATCACCAGAAATGTGTTTTTATAAAAACTTAGGTATTAATAACAATTCAAAATGCAAATTTACTTTGCACAGTTACCTTTTATATTGTACAATTTTTTTACACATTACATGGTAACCAAGGAGAATATATGCGAGTAGTGAGAGCATTAAAGTAATACTGGAGTCAATGAAAGAATGTGCATGAGTGACACTAGTCCTATAAGTCATTCTGTCATTAGAATGAAGAGTCGTTCAGTGATCATATTACATAGAATCATTAGGAGTGTCGCATAGAATTAAAAAATCAATTAATAAAAATAAAATCACGTAAAACAATTTGAACAGATTTCTCTGCACGTCTATATTTGACAACTCACTCGAAAAACTACTATCTAAAACACGTAGATGTGAGGAGCAAATGTTGACGCAGATGGATCGACAATAATTACCAAGGTTCCTGTTCCGTTGTTTTAAAAAAAAATCGAAATTGATTAGTGACCAATCTCGACCTGGCTATTGTGTGCATCCCTATTACTGTTATCAAGGTAACAGTAAATCCGAGTGACGACATCGTTGAAAATGTCGTTTTAGTCGCAAGAAAGAACTGCACATCAAGTTAATCACATACTTTACAAAGTCCTTACATTTTTCTGAGGTAAATGCAATGTCAATCATTTTAATCTACAACAGTCAAGTGGTCCACATTACCTCAGAATCTACCATTAGTTACGTTTGCTAAGATTATAAATAAATCAATAGTGAAAGTGTAACAATATTTAAACAAGAAACGATACGACATTCTCGTAAACGTACGCGTGTTAAAATACTTCTCTTCGACTGACACTTGAGTATTTCACACAAATGTTTTAAAATACCGTACTTACTTCGAATATAAGTTGAAAAGTTTCTTCACATTACCAATAGAGTATCTAGTATCATCATTTTTCACAATATCTACCTCAAAATATTGACCATATTATTATTCAAGAAGAAAAATTATAATATATTCTGGTGGTGGAAATCTAAGTTGTTACAAAAGGTAGAAATAAGAAGTAGTTTTCAGTAGTTACATTGTTACCAATAATGTTGCAAATTGTAACAAACTCGATACAACATCTCCAATAGGCCTATACACCTTGGTTCCACAATGATAATGAACAAATTTTATGCTTCTACCATTTTTATTTGCCACGAAAAGTAACAACAGAATGCGCTGCCAATTGCGTTACGGCAGGCAAATGGTTACAAGAAAAGTCTTGCTGAGATTGTTTGTTTCTTTCTTTAATTTGTAATTTTTTCAAGTTTCACTGTTTACAACGAACAGTGCATTCGCAACTTTTCCTGTTAAGTTTTCTGCAGAGTGAGAACAGTAAAATTACAATCAAGACTTTACAATGACCATCCAAGAGATATTCATGCAATAATCGATGTGATTCCCGAGGTAAAAACTTAATGTTTCGTTACGACTTCTTCTAGTACAGTCAAATTCAACCTCAGCTTATATTCAAGTAAATACGATAAATAACTAGTCGGGGCAGTCTCATAATTATGCAATGACCAATATTCGAAAAATATATATTACAATATTATACATGATTATTTACAATGTCAATTTAATATTCATATATACACAGGAAATTGCTATGACAAACTGGCAAGCTAGACAGAAATATATTATGAGTGACTAGTGACTTATGTAATATGTGCATAGCTTATTGAATTGGAATTCTTAATATAATCACTGAAAAATTGAAAAAAGGCCAATTACATGCCCTTCAACAACACTTTGTGCCGTAGTAACGCGTAGATTAGTTCTAAACTGCCTCATTTCAGTAGAAATGCTAAATTGTTTAGAAGATGACAAGACACAAGACACAAATCCAAGACTAAAAACCCAAGGCAAAATACTGCATTTTCTTACGTAAAAAAATACGGTAAATACAATGTGTATGAAAATAGCGCTCTTGCCCCCTTCCGATACAAAAAGGTTGACGACATTTGACTAATGATACGTTTAACCGAGCTAGAACATTTACACGAAGGCAACATCCCTTAACTACGTCTGCTCATTTATACCAGTAAAAGGTGTGTTTCAAGCCACAGTTGATTATGAACTATACCAAATTAATTTGATAAAATTAATCGAGTAATTGAAAAGGCGTGTAACCAATATCAATCTTCAAACTGCATACATTTTAGTACTTTCTTCGTAACTCTACATCACATGATCATTGTTTCTATTACAAGCAGCAATCATTCAATTGTTAATACTAAGTAAAGCTTCATATGTCCTCAATTTCGAACTCCATACAGACTAATCTCAAATTTACATATACAAATACGTACACACACACACACACACATATATATTATATATACACTTAGATATATATATACACGTATATGTGTGTGTGTATAATGTATATTTACATTTTCCATAACCTCGATCTTACAAACCTATACAAGGCTAATTTTATCAATGTTTTCAACTTTTTAGTCTTGGAAATGTGCTTAGTCTACACTCTACAGTATAAATCCTTCCTAAAGGCTAACCAAGACAGTTAGACGATAATTAATCGTAGTTATTATTCAATTTAATTTACACTTAGATTCTGATTCAACTAGTAACGTGAATTTAAACACTTGTAGATATTTAAGTACTTGTATGCACTACAACGATTATGCAGTATTTCTTAAGTATTACTGTGAATGGGTTATGGGTATGTGGTTAATTGCTGAGGACAAGTAACTGTATTGCTCAAGATGTACGTCACAAATAAGTAGTCTACCTCCTTATAACTGTTACTTTTTCTGAGATCAATAATTTTACTAACCAATCTTTTAAAAAGTACTCACCTCTTTTAGAGGTGATTATCCCAACATAACAAATAGTTGGGGCAGTAGCCACAACAGCATTTTTCAACTTAATGTATTCGATAAATTTTTCAAATATAGGTAGGTGTTTGGTACAGTGCCAACTCGTCACTCTAGAATAGCCCCTGACCCCTGAATTATCAAATCAAATGTTCTTTGTCAAGCTGTACACTGTTACATGCACATTCATAGTTAGTATTTAAGAAAGAAGAAAATATATCAGCAGGAGAATTGGAGTAATAAAGTATAATTGATCTCTGGTAACGTTCAATTATTACCATTTTATTCAGCCTATTTTGTGTTAACATAACAACTAACAAGCTGTTACTTCATTTTACAATACCTACAACTATACGTTAGGGTTGGATGGACGTAGCTCTACAAGCGTACTGAACGTTTCCACTTTGGACATTTTGCCTACAAAATAGGTCTACATTGCTTTGTTTAAAAAAACTTATATCTTTTTTGGTATTTACAAAAACTGAAATTCTAATGACAAGACCAAAGTAGAAAATGAAACGAAAATGAACTACAGTTTAGAGTTTGCCTAATCAACCCTACTGGCACGTTGTATAAGCTCAATGGTAATTCTTTCAACACTGACGACAAATCCTATTCGACTCAACGGTAAAAAGGACAATGTTTAAAATTTATACTCATTCGAGGTGACCTACATTTTTATAAGTAGGGCAATCTATCTGCTAACAATATAAAACTAAAGAAGGAACCGCCTTTCTTATCCTCACTAAAGTTGGTCCGTATAAGAAACTCTACCGTAGGCACGTCTACACACGAAGGTAGGCCTATATCTATAAACATAGTAACGAGTATGTGATCCGTAGATTGACGTGTAGGCTTAATATTAAGTGTCGAGTATGAAGAAGAAATATAAACTAGGGCCTAGGTGCAAAATAAATGTAAACAACTTATTTATCAAAAATCTTATTAGCTTAGGCCTTCATTTGGGTTTATGTAAGATGAAATCACTTAGGGATCTTTGAGGCTACAGTAGGCCCTACTTACTTTGTGACTACAGACTAGCATACAATTCAAATGTCGAATAAATATGAGAGAAACTATAAGAGAAAATGATGAATAATAATAATGTTCGATCGCTCGTTCGTTGACTGTTTTATGACGTGTTGCTAGAAATAGAATGGTTCTATGTTATAAGGTGGCAAGAATCCGGGTGAAGCCGATGCAAGCGGCAAGTAACGTATGACCAACGCCCCAGATAAGGGGATACCAGGCGGCCATTGGGAGGCTGGAAGCTCTGTAGACGAAGGCGATCGCAGCGCTGCTGACAGATCCGGATGTCACCGGGACAAATACTCCCATCACCAGGATGAAGATCGGAAAGAACCTGGTAAGATGATACATAATTTTGAAAACCCTGTAGGCCTACAGTTGAAATAATAAAAAAGTTTTGAAGATGAAATGTTCCAATTTAGGCCTATCTCTTAATTCTCATTATACGTGGAAACATTATAGGTCTACATATTGTTGAAAATATTCACATCATTCATACAGTTACAGACTTCCCGTTTAAAAGTTGGGCCAACAATAGGCGGAATATGTCTGCCATATAAAAACTTACTTCTTGTATTTTATGTCATACCAAGTTATTGGTGACGACTTATATAAATTGGATATAGTACCGGTATGCCTACCGAATTTCATTAAAGGTAAGCTGCTGGGTTTTTGGAATTTATCAAATTATCAATATTGCAAAACACCCCACCATTTAAAAAGCCTTCATTATAGCTTAGACGTTCTCCATAACTCAGTCAACCAAGGCACTGCTTTGAAACTAAAGCCATGTTGGACATGGGCACTGTCTTAATGGCTCAAGTCCAGCAAAATGCATAGGTTTTTGTAAATAGCGGTATCCATTTATTTATGCATTTCAATATCACCTGCTCATTCATACCCCATTATAGGCCTAGCCATTGAGTTATTATCATGTCAATGGCCTAGCCTAGCCCTAGCTGTGGTGGAGTCGTTAAGTACCATGATAAAAAATTATAGCCTTGTCACCATTTTTCTTATTAGGCCCTACTCATTGTTTTTCCACAGCTTACTTTCCGAACTTGTGTTTCCTGAGTGTTGCGAAGGCAATGATCGCAGCAATCACATGGACAAATATAGAAGAAAACAGGGCGCACAGGAATACTTGATACCACATCTCTGCAAATGTTTTCAATGCATCCGAAGATCGATGTGTTGTATGGTAATTCCCCGACTGGTATTTGACTTCGCTGCTGGGTTCGCTTGACATTCTGGAAAGGAATTAATTCCAGTCCAGGGGCAGAAGGTATATATATTTATTTCACATTTGCGTTACTTATGTGTTGTAGTTTCTTCATGGTGTTTCTGTCGGTAATTCAATTGATCTGTTGGTCAACACCTGAAACATAGCCAATATGATATTCACTTATTTATACAAGCTACTTAGCTCTATATTTGAGCAACGATTTGAGCCTCTAATTTTTTATTTCATAATGACAAGAGATAAAATGTTGTTCATTATAAACTGAGTCAGAGTTCAAAGTCCTTTTGCCTACTCAACAAGGGGCAAGTGCCAAATGGGAAGACAATCAAGGTGACACCAGGGTGTCACTATAATTAGGGATGATTACACGACAAATGAAAGAATTTTATTTACCCCTTAAAACTAAAAAACATTCTTCTCTTATTTACATATAAAGACACTCAAACATGATACAAAAATATAAGTAAATCTGTCACAAATACATTTTCTGACGCCATCTTTAAATCTATTTTTCAAAACACGCAGATTGGTAGCCTACTACGCATGTGCAAGTTTAACATAATAACTTTTCAGTATTGCCGACAGGTGGCTTTTTCGCCGACCAAGATGCTGTTCCTTCTCCTGATTGGTAGACTGAAACGTCAAATCCGACATCAACAAACAAAGCCATGCGCTCTCAAGAATGACGCAGTTTGCTACTCGACGTACGTTGCTCTGCATCCTGTGCTGCGTGTACGTAAATAATACAAGATAGTTTTTTCAATATATATCAACAATGCCATTTATATCGAAAGATTGGCGATCGCCGGGTGAAGAATGGGTGAAAACTGAGGAAGGATGGGAGAAGAAAAAAATATTAGAATGCGGACGTCAAGTCTTTGGAAATCAACAAGAGAATATGGACACAAGGTTTGTTTACTTTTGCACAGCTGATTTTCACGATCAATAGTTACACAATCCTTTGTGTAAGTAGACTTTCTTTCGCATAGCAACATCATGCTAGTGGTCAAGCACAGTAAAAAAAAACCCTCAAGAATATCGTCTCGAATTAGCTATTCACCTGATGCTGACATTTTGTGAAGTTGATATATTTTGATGCATATTAATAATACCTCGACCATTCTATTTAGAATTCTCAATCATTTATTTTTATGCAATAATCAATGTATTCTGTTTCGATTCGTAAAAAAACAAAAATTAATTTAATCACTTCGGAAAATGTATCGGTTCTTGCTAGGCCTACATTCTCAGTTACTCATTACTGATAGGTTTTAATATTTAAATTTCATTTTTTGGTAGAATACTATTCGACCAACTTTCAAACTAGCCCCTATACGTTCTAAATTTAAAATATGTTCTACTCCAATGATGCACATTTCACAACAATGCTTGTTTAAACCATGATAGATATTTTGTGAATCAGCTCTGGCTATTATATAAATTATAATCAAGATAGTGTGGCTGGCTGGGATCTTAGGAAGAGAAGAAGTGGAAAGGAAAATTAATCTAGACTGGTAACCTCGCTTGTGCAAGAAACGACCTTCGTTCGTGTCTTAGTATTTATAAATGTATAGATGTATGGATCAATTTTGCCAATAATCAATTTAAAAAAAACGCTCTACCCGCTCGAAAACAAATCTTTTTTCGTAATCGATAAAATGTTTTCCAATAAAATGTGTTCCGAGCATAAAATTATGTAATCATATGATATTTAAATTTCACATAGGTCTGTTATCACCGATAACGGAAGGGTTTCCTTTATCTGTGATATTATGTGAAGTTATGAAGTTCACAAACGTTCAAATTGTTAACACAGTTTGAGTTACATTTTAATTAGATTTTTTGTGGGGGGCTGCTAAGATTGCTCTTGCGGTGCCCGCCCCCCACTTCCGAACGGTCTTGCATTATTATCTTTAGTCTTAATAGGGGAACAATGACTTTGAAAAAAGTAATTTGTTTCGCAGTAGGCCTAATTTTGAGTTTCAGTCGATCATTCAACAATTCTTCTTCGGATTGTATTTACACTAATCCCCAAAATTGAGCAAGCAATTCAAAATTCCACATTGATTTTGACAAAATCTACTCTAGATCTCACAATTTCAACACATGTTATTCTAAGTGGCATTCAGTCCATCACTGAAGTGAAGTATTCGTCTATATTTCTATAAACAGCAAGCCATATCCGTATGTCGGCGTATATTTAGCCTCATAAAGGGCGCCGTTTTCATAGTCTAGAAATAGCACTCAAGAATCTCCATATTATCAAGATTCGAGCGTGTTTTGTGGGCTCGAAACATGTGGACGTTAGTGCTGTTGCATAGGTTGAGACGGTCGATCGGAACCACCAGATATTACCCATCCATATTGAACTCATCCCAACTCCGAGTCAGCTGTTGTGGAAAATGTGGTCTGGTTTTTTAGCAATGTAAAAAAACTTGCTTCCGGTTTCGCATATTGCATGTGATTGAGTATTTTCTTTTCGAATTATTTTGTATACCCGGTGCCTTATTTGTTTTTTTGAGCTGTGAATCACGATTTATGACACAAAGTACGGCCGCTGTAAAAGCATAATAGTCACGTTTTAATACAAGATTTTTTTTTGGAAAGATTGCTCCGGTACTTTTCTGTCACTTTTTTGTTTTTCTTTGTTATATATAATTGTTTGCGCAGTTTTCTAGAGTCTGTCTGTATAGTTTTTTTCCAGGACCAAAGTTCGAGTCCCCAAAGACCCAAAATAAAACAATAGCTGAAGTTATGGTGATAGTTTATATAAATGCTATTGCGCATATTACACATTACCAACAAACACAGATGAAAATGAAATTATGTAGAATATAATAAACAAAAATGCCTATCGAATGCAAGAGAAAATGTTTCAATTGATGAACAGCTGCAGCCATACTTGAATTACTACAATCTATAATATGTTCATTTATATAATAATTTAATAATCAATTACAAGTTCATTTGATGATTTTCACGAAATTATACAATAAACTAAGCTGCATGTGATCAATAGTAAAGGAAAAATACGTTGCTATTGAGTGATTCTGTAACGACAGCTTTCATAGTAGCCTACTTTAACACAATATTCAGATGCGATTGACTGAAGATTAATACCAGCTATTTCACGAATTCATGTTTCATTTGTACGTAACAACAATGGGAATATAATTTCAACTGTTTTTTTTTTACTTTCTCGTACGATTTGACGTTATCATTATTATTACTGTTTTTGAACTCTCTCTTTTTATAAGATCGCTAGGTATTATATTGCTGCTGATAAATTATGCATTTTTCTCATGGCATACTCCAGACATTATACCGGTACTCTGGTTAGACGAGTCGGTTACAATTGTTATTTAATACTAGTAACATTTATAGTCTAAATATATGAGTAATTAACATTGGAGAATGAATGCCATCAAGTGCGAAAGTGTAGACAAAATGTATTATTGTTTGCCGCCCCACGTATTTCAGTCAACTATAGCACAGCTTTAGAAACTGAAGACACGTTGGGCGTGGGTTCGCATTACCGAATGAATCATGGGTCTTTGTAAAACATTGAAAGATTTTAATTATCATCTGATCACATTCGTACCCCCGTATAAACTAGCTGTTGGTGGGATCGATAATCATTATAAATAACATAAATTATTTTTCAATATGCAATTGTAAAACTTGTAAAAAATTAATATCTATATATATAGGCCTATATATATATATATATTATATTATCAATATTTATATTAGGCCTACAATATATCAAAACAATATTAATCAATATTATATATGAAATACATGTGCTAACAAAATACATAGACACAAAGAGATATTTTTTTGTTTTTTAGCAGTGAATACAAAAATATGTCGATCTAAAATAATATTTGTTCAGCTTTAAAAAGTTGTGATAAAAATTTCAATTTCACGAAATAATGAATTAATCCGTTTTCGATACAACAAGTGAATTACGTTACGTTTAAATATTATCCAAACCGTTTATATAAAAGTTTCCCAATGGATAATCGTGTATTAAATTGAGTGTTCCATCATAAAGTGTATGTAACAGTTTTATAAGTGCACGTAATGAGTTTAATTAATTACTTCACTCGAGCGCAACCAATAAATACAATTGCGTTCATATTGCCTGTCATGTTCAATTACACACGGATTTCAGTCTGGCTTTAACAGCTCAATGGGAGTCGATTTAGCGGAAAATCTGGTTTTTGGTGATAACTTTAGAACGGCGTGATATATCAAAATTCTAAAAACAAGAAAACACAGATATTGTCAATACCTTCAAGATGGAATAAGTAATGACTATTTATTTTGAATCGGATGATTGTCACGCGTATACGCTTAAAATACACATAATACACAAATACACAAACACAAGATAAATGGATTTTAAGAAAAAAGAAGGAAAGAAAAAAGAGGGAAGATTATTTTATTTTACTAATTAGTTGGTAGAACTGTATGCAAATATTTCATCTTTCTATTTGTTCTAGTTGGTCTCTGTGTACAAATTATTCGGGGCGCCTGAAGAGCGTATCCCGGAATAAAGTACACTCGGTTGTGTGACATGGGCTTGGGTGTCAAGCCTCATGTGAACCCCTGACCACATTAACCATCCATTCATAGGGGCTGTCCATAAATGACGTCCACATTTCGAGGGGGGGGGGGGGGTTATCAACCATGTGACAATGTGTGGCAAGGGGGAGGGGGGTATATACCCTAATGTGACATCCACATTCACACTACATATTATTTGTTTCTTTCAATTTTCAGGAAAATAAGTTGGCGCCATATAATTTGTATGAAATTATATTTTAATGCAGACTTTAGGTGGTTAGGTGGTTGTTAGGGGATTTAGGGGATTAAAAAATATGTACCCCCAAGCCCAGGTCACACAGCCCGAGTATACTCTATTCCAGTATACGCTCTTCAGCGTCCCCATTTATTCGTAGACAATCACGAACTCTTCTAAGCAGACTTTTATAATTCTTCGGCTTTTACTATCACAAACGTAATGAATACGGACGGTAACGGTTGACTGGCTATATAGCGTACACCGCGTAACTCACCGTATGGTCTACCATTACAGCTGACTATAATAAACAGATACCAAACAAAACTGAAAGTTTTACATTTACTTTCTGTTGAAAACTGCCAAGAGCCATGACTTCCGTTATCAAGAAGCGTGTGGGTTGCCTATACCTGACTATATATACTATAACTGTGAAGGTTACAATGGACTGTCTCTCGTATTTATTAGCTATAGCGGTCAGGGGTTTCGATCTTCGTTTATGACAGACGATATGGTTGGCTTGAGATGGTAAAATAATACAAATCAAGATTACAATTAATAAAAAAAGGCTTAGTGTCGTATGTAGGCGTATACGTAGAAGAGAACAAACAAAACAGGTATATTAATTATTTAATATATTTAAATTGCGGTGTCTTTGATATGAATGAAGTTGTTTGATTGAAAGAGTGGATAACTTGTAGATTCGAATGGGATGAAAAGATGAAAAAAAATATCAACTTGAGTTGTATGGATTACGGCTTGAAGGAAGATTTTTAAAAAAATCGTAAGTTTTTATAGTAGTTGTTTTACAGAACTAATAGGCCTACTTATGAAGTTACTCAGACCCATTTTTAAATTTATTTTCACATCAAATTAAAATATTGGTAATTAGAATTGGAATATACTCAATACCGATTATTATAGAAAATATAATCGAATGAATGAATTGGTTTATTCGAGAATGTCTGTAACATTGATTAAGTAGATTTTATATAAATACATTGGCAGTTCGATTTATAGAATATGTGGACCACAACAATATGTGTGTAACATTTTGAACGTTCCAAATGTTTTAAAATGAAAAGCACGCATTTTCATTCAGATTTTAAAATTCACCCTCAGCCTTAATAGGGGAACAATGATTTTGTATCAAGTTTCGATGTTATTAAAAAAAAAGATTAAAAAAAGCGTTGTTAGGTTATAATTATGTATTAATTAATTCCGTATTATTTTTTTCAAAACGGTCCAAGTGAATCATCCTCATATAACCTTAATTGGGGAACAATAAGATTGTATATAATAATTTCGATGTTGATAGGAACAAAATCAATCGAGACATAAGAAGTTATCTCAGATTGTAATTATAATAAGGGAAAAGCGTTAAGGGTGTGGAAGCACGGTGCCTATAAAAATAGAGAAATTCATCTTTATAATTATTTTCTATGTTCACGAACCAGTGTCACTGAATAAAAGGTCGATCAGCTCCAAGATTACTTTATGCTCTTTAATTAATGACATTCTATTTTGAGAATTTAATCAGTTTTAAGACAGTATATGAATGAATTCCATCACATTCTTGGTATTCATTGCCGTATTATCTGATAAATGATTGAATTGACAAAAATAGAATGTCATAAATTAAAGAGCATACAATTATTTTGGGGTTGATATACTTTTTATTCAATTATACTGCTTCGCCAACACGGAAAAAAATAGTAAAGATTAATTTATCTAATTTTGTAAGCACACCCCCTTAAATTCTTCTGTTGATACTGTCATTATTGCCTGTACTCTTCAACAAAAACGAATAAATAACAAAATATTGAATATACTTTTTTCAAATGTTCATTATATAGCGTGAGTATTTACTCCCTATTGTAATAAGATTGTATTTAAATATAAGTACATTCAATGACTGTCTGGAACGTGTATATAAACGGGATATTTTTTTAATTCGTAATTTATAATAGGCCTACTCGAGCTGGTTTAGTAGCTATAATTCCATCATTAATCGTGCGTCGTATTACCGTAATAATAAGCACGAATACTAAAAATCTATACTGGTAGAAAATTGATTTTCTTCCTCAACTGTATACTCGCATTCACAAGAAAGTTGATCACTTTGAAGTTGACCACAAGAATGATGTTCATGCTGTGCAAAGAAGGCCAGTTAGACATGTGACCAATAAAATGTGAAGATGGAGATAGAATATGAATAAGAGTGAAGTTAATAATACATCTTTTTTATTTGCATTTAAATTTTAAAGTATAATACAAAATACACAAAAAGGGTATGTTCAGTGTATGACCCCAGCTTTCATTCTGGAGTCACATTGACTGGTCTACCACATAACCCTTTTTTTGAGTTTTTATAAAAATTGTCAAGAGGTAAATAGCACCAAAAGCTCAGGGGAGTATATCAAGACATATATATCAAGACACCTCTAGGCCCGAAAATTATTGGTGCTCCCTCCCCCCTACCAATTACTTTGAAAACAATTCACCATTGAATACCTATATTTTTGGATGTCTTTTGAGAATTGTTTTCAATACTCTCTTCATTTATGAGTCTCCATCTATAACAATTCGAATGTAAATAGTATTAAATACACTTCAAAGAAGTAAAAAAGTCTACTATTTATTGGATATATTTAAAAAAAATGTATACAAATATTTCATATACTTCATTATTTCTGAAATCGGAACGATAGTTTCTCATCTTTTAATACATCTTTTAGATTGTATTTTTTGTCATGTATTCAGTAACCTCTTATAAATATACCCTCATGTCGTTATGGTAATTTTTTATTCTGTACAACCCAGCATGAATATTCTAATAAAATAAACTCTTCAAGTGCCGGAATTACTAACATGTGAGTAGGTCTAACTGGCAGTTTAAAGTGGCTTTCACCATGGTTACCCATGTTATTTGTTTTCACCAGAAAAAGGCTAGCTGGACTTGATAATACCGGGCCTACAGTAAATGACAATCTTGTTGAACTTTTATCTGATGCCTTTTATCAAGATTATGCATACTTTCATTCAAATATTTCCGAAAACGAGTGTACAAACATCCTTGTGGCGTTTTGACAACATCACAATATATCATCAAGATTGTTCGTTTTTTACTTGCAATAATGAAGGACTCAATCGACCGTCTACCATATCTACTGACATTGCCGTTTGGGAGTCCCTAACCTCTGACACTCTTGTACCCCGTGGCATTGACTAGCTTGATTCGTCAAGGGGCATCTTTAGTAACAATAATTGTACATTTTGTCGAACCAGAGGTTTGTAATTTTCATAAAAATGTATAGCTTGTGTGAAATTGTAGAGAAATCTCTTTCGAAAACACGGAAATAATAGGTAATTGATTTTTAAAATAAACATGTTACACATATTACTATAATTGACATGAATCATATTTAGGCGATGAGGTCCAAGTATGACAAGGTATAGGATCTTCCAGATAAGACAGCACAAAGGCGATCGATCGTACTAGCCACATATTATTTGTACAAAATCGTATTGAATTAAAACTAAAAATGATTGATTGGTCAGTCCCGTGAATTATTTGACAATGTACAGCATAAAGTTTAGGGTAAGGAAAAGTAAATGTAGGAACTCAGAAAATATTCAGTGTAATTTTAAAATTATTTGAATAATTATTTGATTATTTTTACTGATGAAAAAAATGCTTGTAAAAACCGCGATAAATTGTGAAATAAGTTGATTTTTCAAATTATCTTTGGAACGTACTGTTAACATTCTTATAAAACTTTTTTATTCACATTATTACCGTCGGCAACATTTTGTTTGTCATACTGTTCTCACTCAACCGTGAAAACCTGTTAACAGAGGCGTTTTGCTTTCATTTTCTTTGCTGTATAGTAATTATACAAGCTCGTGATTCTGAATCTCATAATAACAAGGAATAAACAATGACAAAGATAAGGCATGGTGATACAAAATGTTAGATGAAGAAAGAGTTTGAACAAATTGATTATGAAAGTCGATATATATTAGATAGTGATGGTATACTAATAATGTAAATATAAACAAAACAAATAACAACAACTTTTTTATCTATATTATCTATAGTGTAATAATATAGTAGTAATTATAACGCAGTTTAAAATGATTACTTAAAATATATAATATAGCGTACGAATTGAAACAGTGAATTTCTTGATGAAAAATATATTTTTCCGAACTTTCAATATTTTATAATCAATATTCGACATTCAATATTTTATACTATAATTACTGTAAGATATTTTTGATATCTTCGTATAGTTTGAAGTGTGTTTTTTCATTAGTAAACATACGAACCTGAATTTTAAATTCAATGTGACATATCTGTTTGTTGTATAGAGTAGGTCAGTTTTAGCTATAATCCATGGTTTCAGAACTTCGAGATTTATCAGGTTGATTAGATTACCGGTATGTTGATTTAAGTTTCGTCTGACATCATTTTACCTGTAGATCGTAGCCTATATCTGTACAAAATAACCCCAGTTTTGACACCCAGAGGTCAAGCTGGCTGTGTATAGACTGTTGATCTAGGATAAGAACGATTTTCTTTTGTTTTTTGGTATTATCTTCACTAAAATCGGATGAAACCGTTCAGGAATTCACCCCCAGTATATAGAACCACATCCGTTCGAAGCGGAAGAGTGAGAGAGATCGCGCGAGTACCAGGAAGCTTATATTTTATAGCCACTCCCATCCCCCAAACCTCCCTTTAAATTATTCCCAAGTAGGCATACCACCCTTATCTCTCCCGAAAGTAGGTCACTGTGCCTGGATGCTGTATCATCAATAAAACGGTCCAGAGTCCACGTGACCCGCCGCGTAGTCATCTCCAGTAGACCTAGTTTCAAGGTTCGTCTAGCCATGCAGCCGGATAGACCCGGGATCGATGCTCGCCTGTTGTTCCACTCCGACTCGCTCGCACACCAGATGGTTGTTCTTGTTTCGTTGCTATGGTGACCGGAAAATAAGGTCACGCGGTGTACTGAACGTTCAACTTGATGGTGACCCTGCGTGGGGGTTGACCTTTCAACTGTTATTAACCCCTAACTGTGTATAGGATTTGAGTTGTAGACCGTGATCATGGGCAAGGGCGGGACGTAGTACGGTAGTAGAAAGGAAAACGCGATGGTTGAGTTCTTGGATGAGTGTTTAATTTGATGGTGACTCTGTGTGAGGGTTGACCTTTCCACTGGTATTAACCCCTAACTATGTATAGTAGTCGAGTTGTAGACCGTGATCATCGGCAAGGGCGGAACGGTAGTAGAAAGGAAAACGCGATGGTTGAGTTCTTGGATGAGTGATTGAAACTAATGAGATAGTTCTGGAAGTTCCCTTAAATTGAATAAGTATACGTAAATGCCAATTTGGATTGATAGCTAATCGATACTTTTTATCAAAATTGTGAATCTGAATAGTCTGAATATATTAATTGAAGCTGTACTGAAACGGGTGGGGCAGTCGCTAACTCGCTGAATTGTCATTCAAGGGACTGAGGTTCGATTCCCGTGATGGGTCGATCATCCTGACTACTCGTCTGGCAGTTGCACCCTAGATTATGAACTAAAAATTTATATAAATTATATAAATACTTATTAAATAAATGTAGTGAATTAATTAAATTGTTCAAAAATATACATTATCATTATTATTAATAATATTCTTATTATTATCGATATAATAATCAATATCGATCACCTCCATTCCCCCCCCCCCCCCCCCCCCCCCAAACCCGACATCGTTAAATGGGGAGTTCGAACAGATCTAGAGCCTATATAATTGATAAATTATTTAGTAGTGAACATAATAACAATCTATGAATAAATAGAATAAATCGATTCAATTGTTGGAATATATGGGGGTTTTCGATTCCTTGTGTGTAGACCTAAAGTTCCTCTGCTCTTCTTATAATTTGTATAGAATAGAAACCATATTAGTACATTTTCCTATTCATGTTTTCCAGAGAGGGTCGACAGACGTCGACAGCTACCTACAACATGCACGGTGTGTTGTGGTAGGTCGGGAATCGATACGCTCGTTCTCACTTGGTTTACTGCTGTGTTGGTTGTTTTACACATCCAGGTTCCAACCGTTTCATACTTTACTGGTACTGCTTTTATTGATCGCTACGCTTTCGACTTCTGTGGTAAACTCTCGATCTTACACGTTCAAAATGAAAGATCAGATGCACCGATATTCTGAGATATGATGTTAAATATATGCAGGGACATCGTTAGGGGGTCCAAGGTGGGGAGCGCGCCCCACCAATCGTCAGTTGCGCCCCACCAATAATTCATCCTTCTACAAAAAAATATATATGGGCCTATGTATGTTGACTCGTGTTGACCTACGAATGACACTTAATGAAATATTTTGCTGGGAGATATCACGAAAATAACTTCGAAAATGTCCAGAATGCAGAATGAATGCAGAGTGCAGAATGCAGAAACATATTGATTGAAAATAACTTCGGAAATGTCCATAATGGTTCAACTATTACCCTCCAAAACTGCTTGTATCGCCACAATCACTTGAAAAATACCATATTTCCAACAGTTCCCTGCGGGGCATTGGTGGGGAGGGGTAAATCGCAAAATGGCTCAAAAATCTGCATGATGTCGTCTGTGACTATCTATATCCACCACTGCTTACCCAGTGTCGATATGAAATTTCGTTCCCCGACAATCACGATTTGGAGTTCGCTTACGGGGAATACTATGTTAAAAAAAATGACAAATGACAATGTTTTTTTTTTCTCTAGCACAAAATCTAACCATACGATCCGAACGAAACTTGAACCGGAAGGTTTATTTAGGGAACCTCTATCTCTATATTATAGTTGGTAAATATACTTGTATCCACGAGAGAAGGTTGTCTACCAACATAACAAACACAAATATTACCGTTGTATTTGTGTAGCTGTGATATTTTCAGTGTATTCTGATCTTCCAGGTCAATATTTACGAAAGAAACGAAACTGCGTCTTTCTAAAGTGCTAAATAATGCTTGATGTTGCAACGCGTTTATGTAAATTACTTATTGGAGTATTTACAATTATTTTGTTGGTAGCTACTTCTTTCATGGATACAAGTATATTGTTCATATAGGCCTATATCTGCTGTATTTTCTAATGTAATTCTTATTTATTTATTTTGGGTTTAACGACACAGTGAACTGATGGCAGACCTATTTGCGTCGGTGAGTGATATATGAGATAATCAGATGAAAGGTTGTTTCATTAGATGTTTTTGGATAGTGGGAAGGAATCGGTTGTGGTCTGTGGTTAAGGAACCATCCCAGTGTTGACCTGTCCGGCAGGGAAACCACGAAAAACCCCTGTCATGATGGTCGACCGTGGCGAGAATCGATCCCCGATCTCCTGAATGACGGTTCAGTGTGATAGCTACTCGACCACTAGTCTCAGTAATTCTTTTTCAAGATCTTACAAACTGTTCCTTTCGAGAAACCCAAACATTGAAATTAGTTCTGTCGGTTGAACTTTGAAACTAAATTGACACAGTTGAACCGACGCCTGTTGAAAGGGTTACTCTGCGAACAAGATTGGCCCGTGCACGTGTCCGTCCCATATCGACGTCGTTTCCCTGCGTCTGCATGGCCCAGATTTACAAAGGTCAGATAAACTGCAGGCAAACTAAGAGGCCATACACGAGAAACTGCTAGTTGGATGAGCGTTAGCGAACACTCAATTTGATTGTACTTGAAAAAACTTTTTTTGCGCTCCAGAAGCCAAACGAAAATACAAATTGTATGCGATTAAGAAACGAGGACGAGAATCTCGGTCTCCTGAATGACAGTTCAGGACGCTACTGCTGTTCTACTTTTTCTTGTATCTGTTGTTTGGAAAGGGGGAGGGGGGAAGTAAATCATTTAATCAGGGCCCTCACCCCAACTACCCTGTTACTTGAAATAACGACCTACTCCTAGGCCTTGCTGACTTCGAGAGAATGTAGGACTTTGACTGGTTAATTCTTACTATAGTATAGAGCTAAATTCTATGGCAACATGTTCAGTATTTTATATTTCTATTATTGTTAGCACAAAATCCTAGCACTGCTCATGAGGTTGGCTACGAAATTCATTTCGTATTTTACAAAAATTATGCGTACTACGAAATTTTGCAGTCCAATAAGACTAAGATACCGTGACTTTGATATTATCTTGCGTTGTCACAGTATTTAGGTCGTCTAGTAAACAATAACCAAGCAGAGTCTTAGTCTCGATTGGAGCTAGCTAGGCCCAGGACGTCATTTTAAGTGACAGTCGCTGCAAGGGTCCAGTATATTAATTTATATTTATATTTGAGATTTGTTTTATGTCTTCTCGTGGTAGGCCTATATCTAATGATACCTGCTCTTTTGTATTGTATCTTTTGTTTGGGGGATGCGTATTACATTATTCAGTATATTTTATATATTTATATTTGAGAATTAATTTTATTTGTTTCTTCTCGTAGTATAGGCTTATCTAACGCTGCTTGCTCTCTTGTCTGTCCACAGGTGCCCCAGTCCGAGTCTTAGCGAATACACATCTGATCAGCTGAGCTTTGCCAATAGATGGTGAGTTGACATTTCATTGTTACAACTTATAATTTAAATTTCATTTTACGTGCCCAGACCAAGGTGTGTGGAAGGACTGAGAGGCTCTCTGTTACTTGTCTTTGCTCTCTGTTACTTGTCTGGGTCAACCCCTTCTGTACATCTAGCCTTAGACCCTGTTGCTTCGGAAAGCGCAACGGATATATATATATATGTGTGGCAATGAATCGTATGAGTTTAGGTGATCATAAGCTATAGGTAACTATGGTGCTCATCAAAAATCAACATGTATCCTATTCTATATAGGCCCCTATCAACTAAACTATTAACGCGCAGTGGTTAACGTGCTCGCTTCATGTGATCCGGGAGACGAGGGGAGTTTAGGACCCGGTTCGATCCCCGCTACCGTCCATTTTTACAGTTTTTTTCGTGGTTTCTCTCTGTAGTCTAGGCTAATGCTGGGATTGTTCCCACAGTAAATGCCACGAAGGCTTCCTTCCCATTACCCAAGAAACCTTCATCTTATCATACCATCTCATTAATTATCCATCCGACGTCATAGATCTTAGTTATCATTACAGTGGGTCGTTATACCCAATATATACATTAAAAACCAAACTAGAAGGTTTATTATTAGGTATCAGAATGCGAATTTTCTTGTAAACGGTGACGCTGGTTGGGCATGATCATTGAATCCTGTGTATAGCTACCGCTCGAATGGTTAACAGTACATTCGAAAACAAAAGTAATTTCACACGATCATGCCTCTTTTATTATTATTACTACATTTGAGGGTTATTTATAGAACTACCTACTTATGAAGTACTGTTGTATTTTCAATTATTCTTTATTATTGTTGACAAAAATATAAGTATCTTTTCTGCGAAACGAATGACGAATTATTATACAGTTATGTCTTGTGAAAAATAAGTGCAGTGTGAACTTTTTTTTAATGGATGTACGGTTGCGGTCACATAAAGTGGTCGATCAAGTTACATCACGAAAAAAATCACGAAATCACGAAATTCACGCATCACAAGAAAAAATGTATTGATATTATACGCACTAAAACTATAAGCCCATGTAAAGTGATGACTCTATCTGATTCTTATGGAACTTGCTGTATATTTGGGCTACGTCTCAACCGGTACGATTATCAACTCGCAATATCCATTTAAAAGCATATAGGCCTATAGCCTAAAACGATGCGCGTTGAGAATCGTGCCAGTTGAGAATCGTGCCAGTTGAGAATCGTGCCAGTTGAGAATCGTGCCAGTTGAGAATCGTGCCAGTTGAGAATCGTGTCAGTTGAGAATCTTGCCAGTTGAGAATCTTGCCAGTTGAGAATCGTATCAGTTGAGACGAATGCGAGCTGAGAATCGTACGATTTGAGAATGGTGCCACTTGAGAATGGTACCAGTTGAGACATTAACATCTTTGCTGTCTCTTAGTCTTTTAAAGTGAATGCTGGTACAGTTCCTTGAGACCACTTTCAGTTCTCACTATCCCAAACACAATTTATTGAAGTAATACAATTGTATTGTTATCTTCACCTCATTCCATTCATCATTCGACGCTAATACATCTTAATCATCTTCACAGTGAATCGTTAAACCAAAACAAATAAAATAACTTAATGAAAATTTACAAACACTTTGATGGTAAACAGTTGTCACCAGGTATCGATTCGCATCTTATCGCATGCTTATAGGTTCCCCTCGAAACACCATCCTATAGACTACATCATGCACCAATCAGCTGTTCTTAAATAGTGACGTCACCCTAACCAGTAACCATGTAGGTGTAGTTCAACGAACCTTTAGACACAACACAGCTGTACACGCGGGACACCCGGTTAACGTCTCAACACAACGTCACGATCATACGTCCCGTACAACTAATTAAACTAATCCAACTGTTGCTTTGTTGTTATCATTATGTTTAAGATAGTATTGTAGTTGAGGATCCCGATCGACCGTCTCCCTCATTTAACAGCACTAACGATAAGGAGTGTTGTCCCGTCACGGGGTATGTTTCATATTTATATCTGCATTGTTTTCATTGGAGACGGTTTCAAATGATTATAATTAAGAAACAGCATGTGTTTTTTTTTTGTAAAACGGTATACAGCTTTGTGTGTGTTTGGTCGGACGTTCCATATTATCTCGCTTTGCGAAGTTATGTTTTTTTTCATTTATTTAATAGGGTGTATTTTGAAAGTTTCAAGAAATTATCCGTAGAAATAAGTTCAGGCTTAAATGCATGTATTTTATTTTGAAATAGTGATCGATTCTTTAATAATATTAATTATATATAGTCTATATACATGGTTGAGCTGTGTATTAATTTGATGGGGCAGTATTTTTGTGACTTATAAAAATGCCAAATTATATATTACAATATATTCGCAATTGTATATATTAAAATAGTTTTGTAATTTATTCCTGTTTTGATGACTACAAATAATGGACGGAAATTATATGTATGATTCTATATTATTTTAGTAGACCCAAACCGAGTATGAATGCTTTTGATCGCATTTTTTTTATCCGTATTTGAATAATTTAAACAGTTTTTCTAAATAATGAAATTTCTCAACATATGAAGTAAGTTGTAATTTCTGTTAAAATTATAATTATATATAACTTATATATATATATATATATATATATATATATATATATATATATATATTTATATATATTATTTATATATATTTATATATATATTTATATATATATATATATATATATATATATATATATATATATATATATATATATATATATATATATATTAGTGATGCCTTCAGGTACCCGGGTCGGGTATTACCCGGGGTAATATTCTGTTACCCGGGTACCCGGGTACCCGTCTAGGTTCCGGGTAATTGTGCTAACCAGTAGGCCTACCTATAATATAGATAATAACTTTTATAAATCGCTCAAGCTACCGAGAGAAATTCAACTTCGCATTCTACATAAGTTTTTTCACCTACCTTCCCAGACCTCCCTCAACTTGTCATAATGCGCTCGTCAAATCTAGTCGCACCACCTACTGTTATCTGTGGTCACACGTGCAGTGTACTGAATCCCTCTCCTGTCAACCGCTCTCTAGTTGCCATGCCAAATACTATTCTTCACCGAGAACTGAGAAGATTATGAAACGTCAGAACCAAGGAACTAGACAGGGGATGACGTGAATCGGTTTTTTTTTAAATTACCCTGGTAATACCCGGGTAATTTTGGCGGGTACCCGGTTCCTAATTTGTTACCCGAAGGCATCACTAATATATATATATATATATATATATATATATATATATATAAAACTCACTCCGCCTTGGAAAATCATACCCTCATAATGGGATATATTTCGATATAAATATGATGATTAAATGAAATATGGAAGATAAAATATGATGCAGAGTAATTATACCTTATTTAATTATACATCAATATGCTATACTGAGACGGGTGGTCGAGTGGTTAGCACACTGAACTCTTATTCATGGGACCGGGGTTCGATTCACGCCATGGTCGACCAGTGGCGAAGCGTGACAATCCGACAGGGGAGACACGAAAGAGTGTATTAGTAAATCTAGATAAGCCTTAAGATTAGTTTAAGCTTCAGTGAAGCCAGCTATTGTAGCCTACATGGAGTCAAAATGTATATATCACCAATTTTTCAGACTCTTGATTTGGATATCGGCTCATTTTCCAGGATATTGATTGGTTATAGGATCAGTACAATGAAGAAAAAAGCGAAAAGTGCAGGAATAACTGTAAAGCTAATTTAAAAACACTTCAAAAATAATAACAGTCATAAAAAAATGACCGGAGGATTTGGGTAGTTTAGAAATTCAAGAGCTGGATGCAAACTTTATGTACCTTTTGACTTGAGTGATGGACATTTTTAAACTGACGAATTGTGTTTCCGATCTTCCAACCTTCTCGAAATGAAAATAAACTACCCAATATACATGTTAGGACAATAAATAAAATAACGATACATAGAGAAATAGATATACAATAGGCGAAGGGTTCATTTGGACCAATATTTCATCTGCGACTTGACGTAATAAATGAAAGCCCGCTCAGAAAACACGTGTGAGAGACGTGTCTCAAGCGCGCGGTTCAATTGTCATATGTGGCCTGAAATCCGAGCATGCTGACAACTCGATTACACGTATAACAGGGGCTCGGGAAGAGACGACTGTCCACAGCGTCTCACAAGCGTAACAGCGAAAGCATAGGAGTCAGCCAGGGCACGGAAACATGCACACGCACCGCACACAGCGTGGCAAAATATCGTCTCCTGGAGAAACTTGAAATCAATTTAGAAATGAAAATAGAGGTATACAATTTTTTCCTTTCCCTTTTATTCGTTGGGTAGACATTGTCTCAATGTTTACCCCGACGCTTCGCTACTGTGGTCGACTATCCTGACAGAGATTTTTCCTGTATCCCTCTGTCGTTCCGTTGATCCGGAAAATCCGACCCGGAAAAACCGGTCCGTAAACCTAGCTTGAAAACGAATCGAAAAAAACATTCAAGAAAACCGGTCCGGAAAATTCCCCTGAAAATCAGTTAGAACAACCAGTCTAGTGACTCAGCCCGGAAAAAATGGCTTCCAAAAAATCTGTATAACCGGTCCGGGAAAAACCGCTCGGTATTTAATCGGTAATTTGATCTCTGAATTACATTTTTCATTCACAGAAAATCATAGTTGTACTGTAAACCATGTCCAGCCGTTTCAATAATGAATGATCTATCATACAGGTAGAGGTGCCGGGTTTTCTCGAAAACTTAAAAAAACTTCGAATATTTCATTCACCGAAGTGATCATCATCACATACAGTCAATAAACTCCGTGCACCGGCGTTGGAATCGGGGGGGGGGGGGGGGGGGGGGGGTGAAGGAAGGAAGGGCATTGCCCCTGCTAACTTTGGGCCAAGGGGGGCAAGAAAAGGGTCTTGCAAGACTCAATTTGTCTCGCTGTTTCCTGTTGAAACCCACTTTGTTAGAATTAGCTGTATTTTTTTTTAAAGTGGCACCCCATACTTCTTTCCCCCATAGGTCGCAATTGTTGAGATTGCCCTCCCCCCCCCACAACTTTCAAAGTGTTCCTTCGCCCCTGTGTATATATATATATATGCCTGATATTTACCAGTATAATTAGTAATTAGCCGTATAATTATTTATCACAACATTATTGAATTGCATGTATAATCAATCAACAGGGTTCGACCAGTTTACATGTCAACTTCTGATTGTGAAGCTTCGAACGCACGTCTTTTCCTATCACTCACCGCAGTCGGGCACACGTTTCGATGTGTCACTCTTTCTATTGCACCTACGTAGAAGTAGACTGATGAAGAGAGAATCATAATATCCAGTGGCGTAGTTATCGGGGGCATAATTTTAATTGATCATTAACCATAGTAATTCAGTAGAATCCAGTAGATAGGCAGGTAATCCCGAGTAATCCTTATCCTATGCAGTGTTGATGATAGAATCCACATAATCAAACGCCTTACTGAACTTATATAAAATACCTGTTGCTGATGCATTATTTTCCTTGGTATCTAGTTCCAGTAATTGTTCCACAAAACTAGCTTCAGCCGTAGTTGTTGTAGGAACTTTTCTAAAGCTACGTTGGTTGCTGTTCTAAGTTGAGAATGAGCATCAAGAAAGTTCATCAATCTATTATATATTGCGATTTCCAAATCATTGAAAGAACATTTAATATAGATATGGGTTTGTAGTTTTTAACAAAAGTTACAACGAACTTTGTGATATGGTGTATATTACCTCATACCTTCACAATCCCATCCTGTAAAAAAGAGATTAAATACATATAAAGGCTTTTGCTAATTAAGTATCAACGTTGCAGCCCTCGTTAGCTCAGTCAGCTGAGGCACGCTTCAGAGATCGAAGTGACCGTTGGGCGTGGGTTCGAGTCCCGCATAAGGCATGGGATTTTGTAAACGTCCTTTCACCTATCATCACTGCATAGTTTCATAATCACCTGCTCATTCGTCCCCCGTAGAACCTAGCTGTTGGTGGGGTCGTTGAGCACCATAAAAAAAAAAAAAAAAAAAAAAAATATCAACCTTTTTAAAAATATGCCCTTTCATTTATTTTCCAGTACCTATAAGATACATGTACCTCTCACCATTTCATCTCTTAATCATCCATCCGACGCCATTAGATCTCAGTTATCATAACAGTGCGTCGTTAATTAAACCCAATATAAAAAAAAAAAATGAAGAAAGGGGTGCCAATATGTCTTCTGCCCCTACGCCACTGTCTGCCATGATGTGTTGGTGTTGATTTCTTTGACTTTGAAAAGATGCTAACGGGAATGTGGGCTGAATAGATCATCTTCTTTGGTACGTGGTTTTATTGTTTTATTATTTAATGATGTTGCAGGTATTAGCTCTTGTTTACGGGAGTAAATGTTTTCAAAATTGAGTTCATCGATACTTTATAGGCCTTCATACTTATACACTTATCGCCGTTTAAATTAGTGGTGGTACCGGCTATATATGTACAAATAAATCATGAACATTCGCATTGGTAGATGATGCATTTTCATACTTGTTCTGTAAAAAAATCCGTATAAAGGGACCATTTCAGACTATTTATAAATTATTTATGATCACTTGTAATATTTTCGCTGGCATTCGTCCATTTTCCTAAATGTACGTGTATAGGTGATAATTTCAATGTCTGAAGATTACAATTCAGTTTGAAGACTCTCAAAATATCACATTTTGTATAAAAAAATATATAAACATTCTTTGAAATGTTCAATTTATGTATGTGCAAATTAGTTTCACCTGGATCCTTTAAACAGAAATAGTGTGATGTTTTTCTTAGTTAATATACAAAATGTATGGCTTGTTAAATTCTACGATTGTACCACTTATATAGAAAAAATTGTCATCACTAATAATAGAATTTTGATGTTACACTTGGTGGAATAACTGTCAATTTAATTGCTCTTTTGCAAAACCGTTTGTATAACCATTTCCCCGAAACATTTTTTTCGCTTTTCTCAAGTTCGACTATACGAAAAACTGTTAGTTACCTGAATTTAGAATACATCTCTACGTTCCACCTAAGGAGATGAATTATATCGCATACGTAAAATTATTGTATGTTAGTTCGCGTTACAATTTAAATTTATGGCCACCCCTTTCTAACTTCCGTAATTCACTTCCTTCATATCTGCATATCCTCATTATTTTGACCATTTGTAAAGGAATACATAACACAATCAAACATAATCGTTGTACTCAATTACGCGGCGAGCTCCTTATATGTATTTGATCAAAATTTTGTATTGGCATACACTTTGTTCATTTCTGTAGAAAGATTTTGTTTTAAATAAATATTTGTATATTAAAAAGTATACCGTGGCTATGAGAGTGCAATGGCCACGCCAAGCATATATAGTTATTGCGGATTTATTTACGGCATCATTTTTGTGGATTATTTTTATTTTGGCAGATTTATTTTCTTACTTATAGGTAAATTTATAGTCAGAGTAGAGAAAGTCCGTTACACAAATACATAGATTTTGTTTCTAATTTGGTGGATTTTAACTTTAACCACTTTTATGAATGGACGAATTAAATAACCACTCTTTATAGTCACACATGTCATATTACATCAAATCACTTAATTTTTATAACTTGTGAAAATCAAATCAATATTGGAAAGCTTCACATCTATAGTTTGATTAACTTTTATCCGTTGATCGATCTAACTCTAGCGTAACGCATGCCTTTAGTTGCTATCAGTGCTGGCATTTCCTCGACCACACCCCAATAAAAGTTGATTTCTTATTGGATTCAGTCTACTTGACTTTCGAAGAGTGTTGGCGGTCCCGAGCGAACGTCTCGTCGATGTATTATCAGTAGCGAACAAGAGTGTAGACCCCGCCAACACCATTTTATATAACTGTGCGAATTCTTTTTTCCGATTCTTTAAGAGGTTAGTGGAAGATAAGGTTGTTCGTGTGATAGTGAGTGATGTGTTGTATTATATAATGAGAAAACGTTCGAAGTTTGCAGAGTTTTCTTTTTCGTGAAATGGAGAAGAAAGTGTGTATATTTTATATTCCATTACAAATCTAAAGAAACACTGATCTGCATGAAATAGAGTGATGGGTCCGAGTTTACGAATCATAAATATCACTCTAGATTAAACGATAATTAACGGATTAACTTGTTATTACCCTCGGATACCAAAATGCTATATTTTTTACCTAAATTAATGATTGTCCCAATTAACAAATCTTTATTTTTCGTAGAATGCGGTGTCAATAGAATTGAGTTAACAGAATTGAAAGGAACTAGATAAATGTCTTTTCTCATATAGGCACAGACAGTAATGCGTGCCCATTGATAAAAACATTATGTTAAGTTTTGTCTTTTATTGCCTATATGGACAACAATATTTGCGTTATCAATTATGTGTAACGTTGTTGTTACTAAAATAACAACTAACTAATGGTATACTTGTATCCACGAGTGAAGACGGCCGTGTACCAAAATAAGCAACACAAATATCACCGTTTTATTTATATATAGGCCTATAGCTGTGGGAATTTAGTAATAATCTGACTTTTCAGAACGAGATTTTCCATTCGAAACGTCAATGCATCTTTCAAAAGCATCAAATCTGTAAATTTGTAGCGAGGTCAAGTATTTACCAGTGTGTTTACACTTGTTTAGTTGGTAGACAACCTTCTTCTTCTGTGAATACATGTATATATTTCGCCAAAAAAACTTTTAGGTTACTCTGATTAGAAAATTGAGCTTATTTTTATTTCGTGCGTTTATTCAGAAAAGAGAATATCGAATATTGGCGTTGGGCTCGTCGGTTTTCATATTATTGTAAAAACATATAGATTGTTGAAAAAACATTGTTGATTGCTATTGATTTTGTATAGAGCTAATTGCAAACTTTTTTGATCTATTTAATAATATCTATAGAATAATTGATGTATGAATGAAATATGAATGACTTTTATGTTTAATGGGTAAAGTTTTATTATAGATATAGTTTTGCATGTCCATTCATTCGATCCATCTCGCTTATTAGATGCTGAACCAAACCACAGTTGTTCATAGAGAAAACATCTCTATTTTTATTTCATTACAAAAAAAAAGTGGCGGTAAATTTTCGCTACACTTGATTTAACCGTCTGAGAATCTTTTATCCTCAGTTCTACTCGAATTATTATCAGATTCAGATGAGATGACGTGAAACATATCCGTATTCGACAAAAAAATCTACGAGTTTATAAAAAGTTTCCTTGGTTCGAGTCTCGGACGTCACTCGAGGCGTGGTTTCTATTGCTGACCGAAGCTTTTCAAACTTATTTCATACCAAGCATTTTCATATAACTAGATATTGCTTTTGGATAAAAACGATCACGCTTTTACCAGTGTGTATAGTCATTTATTATGTTTGAACCAAGTGAATATATAAAAGTTTTCATTTCTCTTATTTTTAGAATCACTTTGAAAATATTTTCCCAGTTATAAAAATTGTCTTATGTTTTTTCTCATTATAGAGCAGACGAAAGTTGATATTTGGGAGAAATAATTTAATTTTAATAACCAGCACCAAAGGGTGAATACTGAATGAATGGCGGAACTTATTATCATACAGTATAAAAAATCAGCAAATCACCGAACAAAGAAATGAAAACTCGCCAAATTGTTCATAATGTAATGTTACAGTGAGATATTTTTTTTCTGCAATTTATCTTGTTATCATCATGGTTGAGGTAATTCGTGTAACGCCAACTCCTTTTTAAATCGCGTAAATTATAAATGTGACCCTAAAAACAAACTACAGAAACAAAAAAATAAAACCGTTCTTAGAAAACAACTCCCATTTCCCTATCTGTATATTAATACATAATTCATACTCAATTATTATCCAACCATCACATATCAAATAGAACTATTGTATGTGTGTACCGGTAGCTGAAATCAAGTACTCATGTACCCAAATCGAGTACTCATGCACCCAAATCAAGTACTCATGCACCCAAATCCGTTATCCGGCGGGCGTCAATTTCCACCTCAACTAGAGCATATAGTTTTCAACCACCTAGCAGAACCACCACAGCATTAATGCATTTATATTTTATGCTCCTTTGTTCATCTGTCAGTTGTGACAATCGAGACTATCGCTCGGTTATAGATCGTCGGTTCCGACTGATGCTGTATGTGACAGACTCGGGACTGCCGTGATGGAACGAGTGGCTGTTTCGATTTGAAGTGTATGTCAGTGTATAATGTCACCTGTGTGCTTTGATTGACATGGCATTATGATTGGCCACGACCGTATCATTCCCGTCACTCCAGCCGTCTAATGAGATCCATCCACTAAATAGATTAGCTCTAGCTGGCTTTTAAAATATACAAAAATGAATAAAAAAAGCAAGAGTCAAATGAAAATGAATAATTAATTGATATGTTTGGCAATTCGCAACTGTAAACCGTGATCGCGTTACTATAGTAATTCATTCAAGTAATGAATTACATGGTGATTTGATATTTAATTAGCACAATAACATTCAATTTATAGTGTTTATATAAACATCCATCATAAAAACCTAGAGGATTTTTTTTTTATTTTAGCGGGTTCAAGGGTATACGTCAAGGCATATAATTTTTGTTTCAGAAAACCTTCAACCTTTTTCGAGGAAAAAAATTACAATTTCAGATACCTCACTCCTCATCCACAGCAACGACACTAAATGCGTTTTCCCAGTTGTTTATTTTTCATAATCACTTTATGATTGACGAACTATGAAACGTAGCACAATACACTGTAATAATATACGAACAAAAGAAAAGATAATATTATTTTATGTTGGCACTCATGAACTGCAGCTGTGCAAGATAATTTAATTGTCAATTATTGCAAAAATAAATTACTTTGTTCGAATATTGTTGGAGGATCGACACTGCCAACCGTTAGAACTGATACATCGGAAAGACGGTCGATCGGAACTAGAACAAAGTTGACTGTGTACCTGCACCTTTATTTATATTCACGCATTTTATAATAATGTAAATATAATTGAGATAGTACTTTATGTAAGTGGGTTGTTATAGTTGGTAGCTAGCTATACGTACCTTGAAGGTGATTATTGTTGACGATAATTTTAATATGAATAAAAAATTTAATTTAACTGTTCTTTTCATACATATATATATATATCTTTTTCAAGGTGTGTTCATTCTAAAATATGTAACCAATGGACAAAGTGCATGCATTTTGATAGTTTCATACAATTCTCAACTATGATTATTGTTTGCTAAACGACCCCACCAACAGCGAGGTTATACGGGGGTACGAATGAGCAGGTGATAATGAAACTATGCAGTGATTATAATTGAAAGGTTGTATACTGAAACCCATGCCTTAAGCGGGATTCGAACCCACACCCAACGGTGACTTCAGTTTCTAAAGCGATGCCTTAGCTGAACGAAACACAGAGGAAGGCAATTCAGTCATCTCGAATTGATCTTTCATTTCATTTCATTTATTTATTCATCCAAATAGATCGTTACATAAGATTATGTATACAATATATGGCAAGTCAATACAAATATAAAATTATAATATAAATATAATTGTTCACGAGGAGTAGTTAGTTAATTAGCTTGTTATACCTTTCGTTACCAATGCTATATATTTAGTGGTGCTCAGTGATCCCACCAACAGTTAGGTTATGTGAGGGAACACATGATGATGAAAAGATGAAACGATAGTAAATGAAAGGAGTTGTTAAAAAAAACATGCTTATAGCTCAGTCCCATACCGGCGTGGCCTAATGCTGTTATTATTATTACTTATAGTACGTTATTATTAAAAATTAAAGCGTAATTATCATATTATCTCATCGTAAAACAATAACAATCGAAAAGTTCCTTAAATATCAACAATGTGTTGAAAATTACATTTGAAGAACGTAACAATTGTTGAAGATTACATTTGAAGTACGTATAAAAAACCATTAAAAACAAGATGATTTTATTGAAACAATTGTGTTGATATTACGTATATCTAGAATAATAATGAAGCATGATTATGAAGTGGAATAATTGTATAATTAAAGTCCAAAGTCATTCAAATGACAGAATAATTGCCGTATTAGTCGAGCCGCAATGAATCTATTAATAGACCCAGCAATGAAACAACATAAACTAAATTATTAATAATGAGTTTTCTCTTGTAATGAGTCGGCATTACTGTAATTGTTATTACGCTGTACTTGCTAAGCTGTGGTAGACAAAGTCTGGAAATGTGTTATTCTTATACTTCCTGCTATGAGTGTTGGCGGGTCGACACACGCGAGCGTTACAGTTAATTGTTGGAGAAGACGGTCGATCGGAGGGTCACTATTATAGAAATTATATGGGTTAAATACTTAAATGAACGAAGTAAGGATTCGATCTCCATTCACTCGATTTTTTTTATTATATACTAATTTACAACATTGCAGTTAATCAGTTGTAAAATCTACTATGTAGTTCTAATTATAATCAATAAATTGGTATATATACTAGGAAAACGCCATATATGCGTTGTTAGACGAGCGAATAGTAATAGTATGGGTTTAAATGGGTAAAAACTGCTTCGAGTGGTACCAATGTAGCACATTTTATGTTTTTTCTTCAAAATGGCTGACCCGATCAAGCTGAAAATGTTTAGAAATGTGTATCAAAATGTAATTCAACTTCACGCAAAATTTCGTTTTTTTGGAAAATGAAATTTTTTCTTCTCCCCTATGTTATTTTAATGGGTATTTATGAAATTTCTGAAATTCATAAAAAAAAAAGTTACCCCCCGATAATGCCTAAAACCATACAGATCTAAGTTAGATGAGGAACCATATTGAAAAAAGTTTGAAGTTGATAGCTGTAGCCGTTTGACCTGTGGAGAACCAACAAAAAAACATGAAAAAAAAAAAAAAAAAAAAAAATTCAGTACGTCAAATTGAATCCTTGCTAAAGGTCGTCTAATTATATGGAAAAATTTGAGTTTTAATTTATTCATAAGATATCATATATTTCTGGAAATAATTTTTTCATAGTATGAAAAAATTTCCAATTTTCCTTGTTTTACTCACTCGTATGCGAACCATCGCGATAAAAATGATCTTTGTTTCTTTTCAAATATAAAATAATATAATAATCTATCAAAACGGTGTTATGCTATATTGGAAAGTTTGCTAGAGCTATTAGCAGTATTTGTATACAGTCATCTTTTATCATAACCTTAATGACAATTTTACACTATTTTAAATACTTCAATATCAACTTGAGCATTCATCATTTTATATTTTCAATTATCTATCTTTTACTTATCTACCTCATTCCGTTATAATTGAGTTTTTCTTGGAATTTATCTCAAATGAGGTTTTTATAGTTCGTATTTTTGTGGAAATTAGTTATATTAATCTAATCGGAATGAATGGTAATAATTAAATTGCCATTAATCACAATAGTTTGGACTTGTTTGAACAGAAAGCCATTATAGCTAGGAAATCAACTAGATAAATTTCACAAACATAATTTCAAATGAGTTTTTACAGATAAAAAATGATCTATATATGTATCTATATCGCGAGTCATATAACTTGAATTATTTTTTTTCATTTACCATTGTGAAATATCAACCATCCATCATAAAATAAATATCAACAATTAACTAGGAACTTATTCAGGTTTTATTCAATCATTTATGAAGAGGTGTAAAAATCATTATAAATAGAATTACCCAGGTCTGTCCGTCCTTCTTTCTGTCTCTCCTGCGGTCACGCTTAAGGTTGCGGAAGTACACGCTAGATGGCAGACACTCCGCTGTCTGGTACCGTTGTGCTTCATACGCCATGTCGTGGCAATGACACGTCACACAGTCGAATCGTGTGAGGGGGAAGGGGGGGAGACAGAGAGGAAGTGTAATGCAGAGTGAAAAAAGAAGAGCAAGACAGAGAGAGAGAGAGAGAGAGAGAGAGAGGGAGAGATAGAGAGAGAAAGGGGAGAGGGGGAGGGAATCGATGACAGGAGGGCATGGAGAGGAGGAGGAGGAGGTGGGTGAGGAGAAGTCGAGTGAGGAGGGGTAGTGGGGAGGGAGGTAGCGTTAATAGGAGAAAAGGAGAGGCCCGTGTTTCTCAAACACGGGGTGACAGCTAGTTGTTTAATATTTATTAAATCACGGTGATTTATTTATATGTGTGTAGCAACGTAAAGTTATACCAAAATCGAATTATTTGAATTTTTATTTGAAGCTGCAAATTGAATAATAATAAAAACATATTATTATATCTATTTGGATTCGAATTGTTTGATAATATCCAAGGACAACTAATATAATATTACTCGATGCAAATATGTTAACATTCATTTTGCAAGCTTATTTTCTAACAAAAAATGATTGTTTTGTCACGAATAGGCCGATATGGTTTTCCCATTGTTACAAAGGCGTGAATTTTTAATTGTTTAATATAATTGTATTTTCATATAATATGGTTGTTGTGGCATGTATTACGAATGAGCGGACGATCAGCGAATGATTATTGAATATACCTATTTTCAGTATCAGTGTTTCACTGTTGGCAGTGTTTCATATATTATATTGTTAAACGACCCCAACTAACCTCTGGTTTATTTGGTGGGGGTGTGAATTGTGCTCGTACACTGAGCTCTATAGTTATCTGAGCTGACATTACACAAGTAACAACTTCAACCCCATCTAACACCTAGTGTACGTGGGGGTACGAATATAAGTGAAGTTATGGTTGTCTTTGGTGTGATTGGGGTGTAGGCTATGCTCGTACACTGAGCTCTAGTTATCTGAGCTGATATTGAACAAATTCAACCCCACCTGACACCTAGTGTACGTGGGGGTACGAATATAAGTGAGCTATGGTTGTCTTTGATGTGATGGGAGTGTAGGTTATACTCGTACACTGAGCTCTAGCTATCTGATTGAACAACCATAACCCCAACCAACAGCAAGTGTACTTGGGGGTACGAAAAAGAAGTGAGCTCTGGTCAGTGACTCGTGCAGTATGCTGTATTTTCCCCGAGCTCAACAACCCCAACCAAGAACTGGTTTATTTGGGGGTATGATTGATCGTCGCTGGCGTGCACTGTGCTTCAGTTACCTGAGCTAACCAGGTTGTTTGTTACAGGGATGACGACGACGATAAAGAGAATATGACTTGCGGCGTGGAGACGGTGGAGACGATTACCACATTAACCAATAAGAATATAGGTAAGTAATTCCCATATTAATACTCCTTGTGAGTCGATTTGGCGGAATATCAGTTTTTTGGAGATATCGAAATTCTGAAAACGAGGAAACACAGATATTGTCAATAACTTCAAGATGGTGTAAGAAATAACTATTTATCTCACATCGCATAATCTTCAGGCATGAACGCTTGAAAAGTGTATTTGTAAGCTTATACGACGGACAATCGGGAGATTTGAGATAAATAGTTTTTACTCATACCATCTTGAATATCTGTGGTTCCTGGTTATTAGAATTTCGATATCTCATGCCGTTCAAAAGTTAGCCTTGCCTATACCCACCCCAGTCACATCAGACTCATGTCCACCAGCGTAACAAGACTTGTTAAAATATGTCACCGGTACAGTCGGTAGGCCTACTTACAAAGTTTCGAAAAACATCATTGCATAAAAAAAACAATTTCAATTTTTCAAATCATTTTCTGCCTGGTCCCAGGGGCAAGTGCACCCCCTTGCCCCTTCCATGGTGACAACACTTGACAAAATTGCATGTAGTGTTTTGTACGGTACTTGGACGTCATTGCATGGTATGGAAGGTAGTCGACCCCTGTACACTGACTTCCACCCACGTAACAATTATTATACAATAACCAATAAACCGCAGCTCTGTTAACACTCGAGCGAAACCACGTGACAAACCCACGTGACATACGCAGCTCACACACGTGACACACGTGATGTACATGTGCTGTGACGTCATCAGTAGTGATTAGTTATTGTTTTGTCATTGTCGTTTTCGCACTTTTCGCCGTTCAATTTCAATACTTTTCTGTCAAGTAACAAAATGACGAAGAATCGTTACCATAGCAATAAAGTGAACTGGTGAACTACCAAACATTCTGATTGGTCAATTCCAACTGGTGGACATTGTTGTCTGTCTCTTTCAACAATGCGTGACGTCACTTGACAGAAGCCTATTGTTAGTAGGCCTATACGGTAGAAATAAGAGTAAAAGGAAAAATGACGTCTATCGCAAGAATAGATATATTTTAAATCATTTTTCTAATTCCACCACTAGCTTTTATATCAGTGGTTGGTTACTTGGAAGTACCGATCATGAAACGATGAGGTGATGTTGGGTGATGCATACAACTGGAAGTCGAACGCGCGCCCGTCCAAACTGTCTCAGTCAAACGGAAAATGATTGCAGATATATAAATCTATATATTTATAAAATTAAGAAAAATTATAATTAAATTTTATTGTCAATAAGATGCACAGCGAATCAAGGCACAAAAAAGACCCATGATTAATCGGAGTGGCTATATTCATCGGATCTAAAGAATACAAATATCCCAATCCCTATATCAACGCCGTGGTTGTGATATGTTAGTTTTGATTTAGTTTTAGGTTAATTTCTGGTTAGATATTGAATAAGTCAGGATATAGGTTTGTTAGGTTAGCAGGGACGTCGCTATAGGATGTGTATTGGGGAGGCGCTAATTGAAATAAACCGGGAAATGACAACAAAATGTTTGGGGTCTGGAGCCCCGCACTGAATTTTTGTAATATGGTAATTTTTTATGTTATTTCTGCGATTCACAAGTAATTTTGGAGTCTAATAATTGAACCATTATGAACATTTTCGAAGTGATCTTCGCGGTTTTTTCCAGCAAATCCCCACAGGGAATTTTTTGAACCATATACGGTAATTTTTCAAATGATTTTTGCGATTTTTGAACCTTATAATATATGGACATTTCCGACGTTATTTTTAATATTTTAAACAATATGGACATTTTCGAAGTTATTTCCATTTTAATTTCTGGCGCGCTTAAATATCAACAACAATGTCCGCATATCATGATAAAGTTCGTTAGTCCGATAACGGAGATCGAGTCTAACTGTACGAATATCAATCTAGGAAGTCGCATCTTGGTTTCAGTCAAGGTGTCAAATCCTATAAATAGACTCCCTGATGAGCGTATTGTTCTCTCTGCACACGCGCTTGCTAACGAACCGTCAACAATAGAGCTCGCACAGTCCCACTTCCAATGATACCCAACATGACTCATAAGGCTTGATGACAGTTATAATAAGATGAGTTGTGGATCGAAACTCTTCAAGGTAATGCTATCAGATAGGAGGGACGGTCGATCGGGACCTGTAACTCGTAGTGTCAAGGGTCGAAACTACAAACCGCGAATGCTAATGGATAGAGGAGACGGTCAATCGAGACCATATATTCTGAAATTGAAGTTTCTAGTCTTGATTTCATGAACGTTGATGGTTTCGATCGATGGTGTTCGCTATGAACCAGCTATAACGATAGGGCGTTTCGACTGGCTGAACGGAATATATTTATAGATGTAATTATTCCTCTTTTGGATTTCGTATTCCAGTCACGATTGGTGGAACAAGAAAGGTTTCCGTGATCCCGCAATGACCGTCTCTCTTCTCTCTCTCTCTCTCTCTCTCTCTCTCTCTCTCTCTTTCTCTTTCTCTCTCTCTCTCTCTCTCTCTCTCTCTCTCTCTCTCTTTCTCTCTCTCTCTCTCATCTCCTCTCTCTCTCTCATCTCTCTCTCTCTCTCTCCTCTATCTCTCTCTCTCTCTCTCTCTCGCTCTCCCTCTCTCTCTCTCCCTCTCCTCTCTCCTCTCCCTCTCTCTCTCTCTCTTTCTCTCCCTCTCTCTCTCTCTCTCTCTCTCCCTCTCTCTCTCTCTCTCTCTCTCTCTCTCTCTCTCTCTCTCTGTCTCGCTCTAATGATCATACTGATCACAATAGATGAGAGTGTAATGACAGTTTGTCGGTATGAATAATGTCATAGATTAATAAGTTAATTCCTACTTGAGTGAAGAAACTACCTTGGAACCACTGGCGAGAGATGCGAAACGTAAATCGCAATAAATTACGGTGATTATTTGAAGGATGGGTTTTAAAGATGGTGGATGACGAATGAAGATAAATACTATTGGCGCCCATCGTTAAGAAGTGGCTTTTAAATTGAGTGGAATGAAGGGGCTTGAGGTCATAAGAGTAAATCAGAACATATTTCTAAATATTAGATGTATATAATTAACTGAGACGGGTGGACCAGTGCACGCTGAATCGTCATCCAGAAGTCCGAGGTTTGATTCCCGACATGATCAACCCTACGACAGGTTGTCCGTAATAGTTCCCATCTGTCGTATAGGTGAATACGGATGGCTCTCTAACAACAGGCTACTCTTGCTACCTTCGCACTATCGAAATACCTAAATAATGACCTTTTATCTCATCATCCCTTCATCTCATTCATCATTCACCGACGCTAATAGATCTTCGCCATGAGTACAGCTGTGTCGTTCAATCCAATATGAATGAAAAATAATGTATTTTATTTCAATAATGGACGGATATATCAAAATAATAGAACAGTAGATTTTAGTAATAAATGCCATATAACTTGTCGAACTTCTAATATCAATTACCGTACATTATTCTTCCTGTTTGAATTTATCGTTTCATAAAAGTGTCAAAATATAAATCTGTTGAAGAGGGTCAAGTTATCTTAACAATTAAACATAATTTCCAAATTCGGCGCACTGGCGAAGACTATAATTTCATTGCTATCAAGTGACATTGACATCTCATAAACAGTGTGACACAAATGTCAATGATACGATATTTTGAAATAATTTTTCGGAATGTTTTCATCATTTGGTTGGGATAACGAATTATGATTTCACTTTTTACATTATCTTTCCATAGACAATTGAAATATCTAGCGACTTTCTGAACGACTTTGTATCAAGTTTTGTATATCTTATATAGTTTTATATATTTAAAATCCAAAAGAAAGAAACATTTTCCCTTGAATCTTATTTTATGATTAGTCTTTCATTTAAGGTTCAACTTTTATTATTCAAATCTCCGACTCGTATGGTTGAGATCGTATCACCATACAACCATGAGATTGTCTGACATTAAATCGGTTCTCAGACAACAAATTGATCACTAGAACAAATTTAAATAAAAACACTCTTAAATATGTTAAATATGTGGAATAATAAAAGTAACTGTTAGTTATGTGATGAATATTAATAATATAATACCATGGGTATCATAAATTGTCGATTCGACCGATACATTGTATGTAAAAATAATAGCGCCGGCGACAGGAAAACGTTGATGTGTCGACACTCCCGAGCGATATCAGTAAAGGGTAGGAGAGACGGTCAATCGGGACCTGAATTCTGTCTTGATTTTTATTGGCGCCACTTGGCTCGATCACGTATTTTCTTGATAGTCATTAATGTTAATTAATAGACGCCAACCGATAATTATAAACTAGTAACACGTAGTTGTCAGAATCAGCAGTGCGTTCGACATCGTGGATATTTTCTTGTTTGCGTGACGATCCCACCAACAGCTAGGTTATTTGGGGGATGTCTTGGAAACGAATAAATATGAGAAAACGTTGTAGTTATTTTCGTATAGTGAGATGTTTATTTGAAGATTATATTAATATAGAATAGACTATCTGATCACGTTATCAGGCTATTCATTAGTAGGTCAATTATTATTATTACATTACATTTTTTTTTTCAAATTGTTAGATACTACAAATGGGCATATATTTAAAAAGAAATAATACCTATACTGAAGATGTGCATTAGAAGATTTAAACCATTTAATTCAAATCTAATGAATGAATAATCTTGTGAATCAAATGTGAATGAATCAGAACGAATAGTTATAAAAGAAGGGTTTGAGAATATAATTTTTTTAAAGCTTAGTACTTTAAAGTCTGCTTATTCTTATTCTGAGAGTTATAAGGGAAAACAAATAACATGGATAAACTATTTGTTAGTTAACCAACTCCAATTTTAAACTATGTAATATATATGTCTTCAGAGTTAGTTAACTAGTTATCTGCTAGTTAGAGCTACTCCCATTTTGGTAATTTCAACCCCAACTTGACTGCAGTTAGGCCTAAACTATAATTATACACTCCAAGGCAAATGAACTTACAATTTTTTGCGTATAACTTTGAAATTATGGTTCAATTCAATCTGATTAACTTTGTTTTATAAGTCTCGTAGGTCTTGATGAATGTGTTATTATAACAATAATATATTTGTTTTTTGAAACTGAAAGTCTGCAAGGCTTTTGTCGTAAATACACACAAACAGTTCCATCCTTCCCATGAGGTATGCTGGTGCGCAGTTATACACTAGTAATTAACACTTGCCCGAAAAGGAAAATCAAGTTTAGCGCTGGATTAAAGCCAAAAAATATTGTTGCAATTTTTCATGTGTGATATACATGTATTTATTATATGAGATGGAAATTTAAGCGGAGATTCCACAGTTTCGTTCAACTCAAATGCGAAAGTTTCACCTATACGATTTTCTTTTGTACAGTAAATCATTGTTAATTCAAATTATGATCATTCAAATTTTTCTGTTATTGAAATAATAGTGTTGGCCCCTACAGATCTAGTTGTGACCCATAAGCTCTAGGATGAATATTTCGATAATTTAAAATACATGCAATATGCAAAGTGGGTATTTTTGAGCTCACTGTATTTCGAATTGAAGAGATTTTACTGGATAGGTTTTTCATTTTCTCTTTTAAATTTGTTTATGTGTCCATTCCGTTTCTTTTTATCAATATTAATTTTTTGAAAGAATTTCGTTGTCATCCGTACAGACTTATTTGACAGGCAATGATTTTTAAAAATGTCAATATATACAAAATGACAGCAAATTATGGATTGATCTATTGTACGTAAATGTAGTCTTATTTAATTTATGTGTAATAGGTATAAGCGGAATCATAAAAATGTATAGAAATGTAAAAAATTAAAAAATGTAGGATTATTATTCTAATTTATTCATAATTTATAAACTTACATTGTATAAATAAATCAACTAGTGCATTCATCTCTCTTGGATCATCTTTGGACTGGACACTTTTTAAACAACTAAGGCACTGCTTTAGAAACTGTATCGAGTCAAATCGGTCATGGGTTCGAGTCCCGCATATGGCATGGGATTCTGTAACATCATTCATCTATCATTCATGCACTCATTCCTACCCCCAAATAACCTAGCTGTTGGTGGGGTCGCTAAACATACAATAATTAAACGCTACAAAACTAGATATTGAGCACATACACAATAAAATGTGTTGGCTGTTAATATTGCATTTCCCTAGAAACGAACATTTACTCTACAAGGAGAAACAAGTTGACCTGAAAGTGGATTAAAGCCAAGAAATAATTATTGCTTTTTACTTGCATGCTGCAAACATATTAAAATTCTAATTCTATGTTTTGTTCGTTGAACTTGTCTTTTGTGAGGAATGTCGGTGTCAAGTTCACTTGCTTGTATAATAGTGAAGCTGTCATTCTTGACAAACGCCTCCATATAGAGATCCACTGTGAATCGGAGTATTTAGATGAGTGTAGGCCTACCAAAGATTCGGCGATAAGGAATGAATCCGCGATCGTAGGCCTATATTTGTGATCATTAGTTATATCATTAGTTTCTCTCTCTCTCTCTCTCTCTCTCTCTCTCCCTCTTTCTCTCTCCCTCTCTCTCTCCCTCTCTCCCTCTCTCCCTCTCTCCCTCTCTCCCTCTCTCCCTCTCCCTCTCTCCCTCTCCCTCTCTCTCTCTCTCCCTCTCTCTCTCTCTCTCTCTCTCTCTCTCTCTCTCTCTTTCTTTTTTTTATTTAATGCAAATCTTGAAGTAAGCAATTTAAAATGAATATTTCTGAATTTCAAGCAAATTTCAACCGACTAGTTGTCTTCCATAAGTACATGTTCATGTAGAACTAGCACTACAATAATTCTCTTAACGCCTGGGTGGAGATTCTGTGTCTGATTTTGTATTAATTTATCACTAGAGTACACTTACATGGTTCTGACTGATATAATCTGACAGATTGACTCGTCTGTTAAATTAAAGGGTGTGATTACGGATCTGAAGAATAGAGTGAGTGGAACTGAGACGAATGGAGTTGATCTGGAATGAGCAACAGTTAAATTGATTTTTTTTCACAGTCACGATGATTAAGCTTTGATATGTAACTTTAAAATATCTTTCATTAAATAATATACAAAATGAACCAATTTTTCGCAATCATCTTCGCCTTTACCAAATACAATTCATAATGATATCAAGATAGGTGTGTTGATCTAATACTCTATGAGTTATATAGGCTCACAATATTTTATACATACCTGGATTTTATTTATATTTAAACAAATATTATATGATATAAATTATAATGTAGGCCTATACCATGGTATTTTACAGTTTTCCCCAAATATTGAATGAAGGTTTGGCTTGACAAAATATGTGTACTATTTTTTAATTTGTAATATAATACCATCATTCTGTGTCTACTGTATGTAATATTGTTTTTAGACGAGCTTTAGCGAGGATTCAATTTGACTGAAAAAAATTGATGTTCGTTTTTATGTTTTTTTTTTTTTTTTTTTATGTTTTTGTGTCGGTTCTCCACAGGTCAAATGGCTACATCTATCAACCTCAAACTTTTTTTCAATATGGTTCCTCATCTAACGTAGATCTGTATAGTTTTGTGGCATTATTGGAGAGTAACGTTTTTTTTATGTATTTAAGAAATTTCAAAAATTTCCATGAGAATAACATGGCGGAAAAAAAAAGAAAACATTTTTATTTTCCAAAAAAATGAAATTTCGCGTGGAGTTGAATTACATTTCGGTACACATTTCTAAAGATGTTCAGCTTGATCGGGTCAGCCATTTTGAAGAAAAAACATAAAATGTACTAAATTGGTACCACTCGAAGCAGTTTTTACCCATTTGTTCCCATAATATTACTATCCGCTCGTCTTACAACGTATATATGGCGTTTTCCTAGTATATAAAAATTTGGATTCTAAAATTATTCTCCTGTCCCAAACAAGTTTGGGAAGATGGATGGCCAAGTGCCAAATATAGAATGAGAAAACATCAAGGTCTGGACCTTTGCCAACCTGTCATGTGTTAAGGGTGCAGGGGCTTTCTATAAATTGACGTAAAAAGATACTTAAGGATCGATAATAGTATTGTTTGCTCAACGACCCCAGCAACAGCTAGGTTAAATGAGAAATACGAATGAGCGTATGGTGAATGGATGATGTTAACAAAAACGCATCTTTTATGCGGGATTCGAACCCACGCCCGACTTGATTTCAGTTTTAAAGCAGTGCTTAATTAGTTGACTGAGTCAGGGGGGTGGCTTCACATATCAAATCAATGTTATACATTAAAAAAATAGTATACCTATAAAGTTATAATTAAACGTGTTACATGGAAAGTTATTTTCATGGATTTTGTTATTTCTCAAACCTGAAACGGAGCTTTCCGTTGGTTTCCATTTCATGTGGGTGAAATGGCTGAGACTTACCATAATGACTTTACCAATTTCAGTGGATTAAATCCAGAATTTGGAAGACTTTTTTTGTAATGTTGGTATTATTTGTTGCAGATGGCGGTGTCCAGCCCCATTGTCACATCACCATCAAATGCACGCGAGAGGTCAGTATTACAGCTTTCATCTTTCCATTGCATGACGTTTTCAGAGTTTTCAATAGGATTGCTGTTTGATGTCATAAAGTGACATCGATTAATTAAATTTTCTATGATTATCAACTGGGAGCAATTATTTTACGACTAAATATAATTGATCAATGACCAGTTATTTATTTAATCGAACAAATATTTGGCAAAAATTATATCGACAATATTAATAAATGAACACGATGCAAACAATTACGTGAAAATCGAAATAATAATATAGTAGGTGAGTACATGCGTAGCTTTGCTGTATTTTTACCAAACCCTCGACCATCCGTCTTGGAAGCAAATTGCAAACTTTCCAACAGAATTTCAGAACTGCGGTAAATAACCCAATGCAAATCATTCAATTTTAGACTAGTTGATGCACAGTGATTAGTAATCAAATGGCTGATAATCGGGATAATCGATCAACGATAACGGTAATTGGCGGCAGTCCTAGGTTTTGATTTTATAATCACAATTTTTGATGTCGGTTGATATCCTTCAAATATTAGAACTAGAGTATATAAATCTTACAGATTTTGTTTATTGTTCGTTGATTCCTCAACAGTAATTAAGTAGTTTCTTGATCACTGATCAGCAGTTGGCTAATTTTTTACATAATACGTGTATCCAAAATTACAGCAAAATGACCATTAAAAAGTGATAATTTCTGTAAATTTAAGAACAATAAAAAAATTTGAAATAAAATAATTAGAAAAATGTAGAAGAAAAAATGAAGACTTATCACATCAAATCTTCTGTGATGTCTTGGAACAAAAATGTGTTGTGACTATCTATCTGATACTTTTTCTGACCAACATATTGCTGTCTAGTTTTTTAACCAACGTATTACCGTCTCGTTCTTTAGATTGCTGGTTTCAACGGTCTCAGCGACGCACTCAAGCGTCTAGACTTCCGGAACGCTGTCCACGACGTTCGTAGATTCAACTACATCATGAAACTCCTCGATCTCCTAATCACTCACAAACTAAGCACCTTGTCGGGCTGCGCACAGAAACAGCTGTTCCACATGCTGGAGGAAGTAGCCTACCAAGGTACGTCTCGAGATGTATTGAGGGTTGCGTTGATTCGCCGGTCTCTTATGGTGTCGTAAACACCCTATCCCACCAATATTGAAAATATGTAACAATTTACTGGCCAAATCTATGGAAATACTGATCAAGAGTATCTAGTAGTGGTACAAGGAAGTAACTTGGTTTAACAAAATTACGTATACGTCGGCTCAGCTGTAGCAACAGTAATCTGAAATGCTAATATTTGAGGGTCGCAGAAGACATGACGCATAGTACCAAATTTCTCACTAGGGATCGCAGCGTTCGGTTTTTCCAAAGACATTACTCATGAAATAGAACAAGATTGAGAGCCGAGTTGAGACACCATAAGAGATCGGGAAGTACACGCAACACTCAGTGAAAATTGGTATGTCTCATCAGACATACTTTATATTTTCAACTAATTCACACATCATTCATATTTTCATTCTTTATGCCACTCTTGAACATTTTTTTTAGATGATTCAATGGCATTTAAAAATTAATATTTTTTTGATAATAAATAATTAAAACTGTTTTCGATTTCCCAATCAGAATGTACACTTATAATATTATTAATTCGCTTGAGATCATTCCCTTGAAAAAAAATTTCAGCATCACAGTTACAATGTTTTTCCAAGATACCAAAGGAAACTCAGTCTAGTGGCAAGCATAGAATGTAATTTGTATTTTGAAATACTTTGTAAACAGGTATTTGAAATACATTTAAAAATATATATTCAAGTAATGTGTTTGAAATACAAGATACAAATGTATCAATAATACATACCATATCTCAAATACATGTACTTTCGAACAGCCTAATTCTGCCTACGCGACACAGTTCGACTACCGTTTTTCCCGTCAACGTTTTTCAAGCCCGCACAAAGTTTCCCCAAATCCTAAAAATGTAATTGTTTTGTTTCCAGTATCTGCTAGTCAGCAGAACATCCACATGTTGAACCGTCTTCTAGAGCAGCTGCGCATGATGATAGACTGCGCTTGCTGGGGCAGACCGCTCGGTAGCACACAACTGTGGGAGCAACATCTGCGCACCATCAACCGAATACTGTACATTGCCAACCATATAGAAATAAGAGAGGTACGAATGGAGGCAATCAGCATTGGTAGAAGAATTTCTGTTAGTAGCTAAAACTATACTCTTGAGTTATGGGTTTTAGTTACGTAGTTGGAAATTTTTTTTTTTTTGAATGACATCAAAACTTGATACAAAACCGCAACCATCGTTTGCCCCTTCCGTAATTTATTTGGCACTCCCCACTTCCATAACAAATATAAAAAATTTCTGGATTTAAGGTTACCCTGCATGTATGGTTTTATTTTCCTGGTTCTTTGAAAAACAATATATAGAGGTTGTACTATAGTCTAAACATTTAATAAACTTGAATTTACCGGCACATGCAGCGCAGTAGTTAACGCGCTCGCTTCGTGTGATCCGGGAGGCAAGGGGAATTCCGAACCCAGTTCGATGCCCGCCGCCGACCATCTTTACAGGGGGTTTTCATGGTTTCCGTCTGTAGTCTAGGCTAATGCCGGGATGGTTCCTACAATAAGTCGGCCATGACCGCTTCCTTCCCACTATCCTTCCCATTACCCAAGAACCTTCATCTCATCATCCAATCATCTCATTAATAATCCATCCGTCGTCAATAGATCTGAGCTATCATAACATTGCGTCGTTGAACCCAATATGGAAAAAAAATGAATTTAATAATGTTGTATCTCCTAGTAATATATATTGAGAATAAAAACATTAATTAATGTTGGAACATCTTGCAGCCCGGTGATGAACAGTTCCCCAAGTTCGAGAACCTCCCCGAGGAATGTATCCGCGAAGTGTTGCTGCGCCTGGCCGACCACAAGGACCTTGAGAACAGCGCCAGCGCCTGCTCTGTCATGAAGCAGGTGGTGCACGAGCAGCGGATCTGGCGCGAACTCGTGCAGTTCCACTTCACTCAGCAGCAGATCGAGTTCCTACTCGGCCACGATCAGACGATGGACATGAGTCTCGACTGGCAGAATATCTATCACAAACTCAGAAAGTAAGTTTAGTATTGATCGTTGTATAATCTGATACATTTTAGCATGTTTTTATATTTTTGTGTGTCTGAAAGGGAAAGAAGGAACAATAGCTTACCAAGATTTATAAGTAGAGATACTCATAGTAGAGAGCCCGTTGATAGAGCACAGTAATGATTATATACAAACACTCGAGATTTTGACGCTTCGGCCATTGCCTTGGTCGTAAAAGGGTACATGATGATGTAGGCTGCTTGTCCAGGTAGGTATTGGATTGAGTGGGGGGGGGGGTGTCATTTTATATTCTCATATTGTCATGTGGCACATTCATACAAGTCAAGGCATTACTATGGAAATTAAAATCATACGTTGACTCGAGTCTCTCATATCATCCGCTCGCTCAAACTAAAATTGTGCTCTAACTTGCTCGAGTCTAGATAAAAAGTAAGTCAAACTCTCTTGAAACTCGCTCGAATTCAAAAAGCTCGCTCGCACAGCCACAATTTTGAATACTTCCCTTGTTACATATTCAATGTAAGTATATCAAGGAATTAATCTGTGTAATAAGAACCGAATGCTAATTCATGTACGTTTGTTTTTGTGAGCAGATCATTCGGCTTACGTGAAGACTACGCCGAGATGATCCAGCTCTGCCGGAACTGCCGCTGTCTGTTCTGGAAGTCCATCGGCCATCCGTGCATCGTCGACCAAGATCCGGAATTTCTGGAGAAACTCGAAAACGTCGACAAGAGTTCGCTTCACGTTCCGATCCCACCGCATGCCTTCTTGAAGTTCTTCTCTTTGTGATTCGTTCGTTGTCGATACACTCGCATCTCTCTCTCGTTGGCAACTCAATGTGTTCTTGGCAAGAGCTTAAAAAGCCTATCTATTAACGGTTTTGCTTCTTCGTCTATGTCAAGTTGAATGGTCATATCTCAGTCTTTTTAAAGTTGATATTTTGTTATCAAAACGTTGTTTAATCTCAGTCCGTTATAGGCGATCTGTATGAATTGATATTCTGACATGTAGAAGCTGTCAATGTGATAAGTTGAGAAATTCTGACAAACCCCATTTATTTCTTAAATTCTTATACTTCTTATACTTACACTTCTTTCTTATACTTTAAAACATCGTATCCGATTTCAATTTCAAATCACCATTAACTTCTTCGGAGTCAAATCTAATAACACCTTTTCTAAGCTGCTCTGTGGATGGTCGTTATACTTATCTGAGTGAAAATTCAATTCTGTAATAATTGTCTAAACTCGATTGAGGTTAAACAATGATTTAGTAAGCGAGGCTGAGATTTTGTTCAATGGTTTCTAGCAGATGTGATCTTTTATAATAATAAAATTAACGTAGTTTTATTGAATTTATTTTTTATTTTTATGTGGTAAAGTTTAAATTCCAAACTCTCAATTCAAAATAAACTTATGGTGTGACTTTTATTATTATATGAATTAAAAATTGTTTATTTCAAAACTGAGTACCATGTATATATTTGTTGTTTACTTGGACAGAAATTTTGTAAACTATTTTAAAATGTTTATTGGAAATTAAAGTGAATACTAGATACATCTGTCCAATCCTTTAAATAGTCAACACTTTATCTATAAGCCTAACAGAATTTCAATTGAGAAATACCATTACAAGTTATTACAATAGTCAAAACAGTGCAGCTAAATCTTAAGATAAAGACTAGATTTCAGAATGTATCAAGGTATTAACCATAAATGAAGTTATTATTATTAGCATTATCATTATATTATAAAATGTGCAGTATTGTATTATTCTTAGGTAATAGAAAGTGTATATAGAATATAGATCTAGATTGATTCTTTTCATTACTTAAAATTATAGAGTTTAGCATCTTTAGATGTGATCAAAGTATTTTTAGCTGCACACAAAATATGCATGCAATTAGTAATAAGGGTATAAATATTATTTTAAAAATAACAGTATCACATATAAAACAATAAGAATTATTAAAATATAGATGATTTTTGGTTACTTTTTTACAGTTTGATTTTACTATTTTTAAAGTTTGTTCGAAGTATTTTTAAAGTTTGTTGAAGTATTTGTAGATATCAAACAAAATGAGCTAAGGCATTGACTGTGAAAATATCGGAATTTGAGAAATGATAATCGTAGTCATATTATTTTATACAAATCAGTCCATTACTAATTTCCTTCCAGCAGTCATAGCTAGAGATCGCATTATATAGTCATAGCCATGAGTGTATCGTAATAGTGTTAAGAAATAAAATTATTTATTGAGATACAACAGTTTCTTTGTCAAAGTATATAGCTACCTCTTGTGCATATGTCCTCATAATGAACTAAATCCAATCCCAAATACTGTGTCCTGCATGCTATCCTGCATTGAAATATAATATGGTTGAGAATTATTGTAGCTAAGCAAAATTTCATCTATATAAGAAAGACCTGAGGTTGTATCAAATTTGGCCTACCAGATCAACAGAAAAATTATAACAAGTAATAATGCAAAAGCTATTGTTTAAATTATCAGTTTGGTGGAAATACTCAAAATATATACTTGAATGCAATCAGGGCTTGATTTGTGAATAAAAAGGAACCAGAAAGCACCTCTAAGTAAACAACCCTTCTACTGCCCCTCCCACCACTCGAAAAATATCACGAAAAAAATACAACAGATTAATTTGGCCCTAAAACGTACTTAAATAATGTATTCAAAAGTATTATCAACTTGATTGAATGATAATTATTTATAACAAATGATAATAAAAATCATTCTCAGAATAGGAAAATATTTATTGATCTGTACAAATTATGTTGCATGGAAAAGTATTAGCGAATGAATGAAAATCCACCCTATCGTTTATTTTCTATCATTTTGAAACTGGAACGTGCTTACTGGAACGTGCGTAAAACAGGAACCGGAACGCTGTTCCGGTGCATTCCCACATAAATGAACCACTGAATGGAACGTAATACCAACTCAATGGTAATACACTAAAAAGTATTCAGTATTTTAAGGTATATCAAGTACTTTGCCTGAAAATGAAGTAGGCATCTTTACATTGTAAATTTACAATGTAAAAATAAAAAAATATATATTTAAAAAAATAAAAATATTTATCTAAACCCAACATTAATGTTGGGTTTAGATAAATATTTTTAGTATTTCCACTGAGTTGACTATTGGCTATTTTGGAAATCATTTACAATCAATCACTATGAAGTGGTTCCAAATTCAAACCACCCCCACTGGTCATTGCAGTGCTTTGTAATAATTCACAATTGCATCAGAGTGAGCACATGACTGAGACCTGGCACATGTGCTAGTCATGTACTGTGTGTATAGTGTAAACTGTAAGAATATTTATCAACTGTCTATAGTATGATTTATTTCATTAAAAGTTTGATTTAAAGTCTACTCAAATCTACTAATGCTACTTTTATTAATATTAGTCTGAGTATTATTTTTTCTAGTGTCATGGGGATATTAGGCCTACAGTAGGCCTACCTATACTTATTTAAAAATGTACTTATAATTCCAGGTATGGATGGACCACATCAAGCAGGTTATGGATCCTTCAATGACGAGAAGTATAGTCGACACTACTTGATGGTAATGAGTACAGAAGTTCCTTGACGGTAAGAAAAAACTAATACCACTACATTAACCATACTTTTTTCAGTGAAGTCACAGCTATGCAGTCAAGGCGATTCAAAAGTGTATCTGTTTCTGCGCATTGGTGTGTCTTGTTTTGAAACCTTCGGTCACGGTCAAGTGTATACTCTCTTGTAGCCGTGAATGATTGTCAGTTGTCGTTATTTGTTTCCTGTATTAAAATTGACCTGAATGCACGCTCGTCACTACATTCAATAGTGCACATCGTGGACTTTCCAAGCAGCTCTAATGCTCAAGTATTTATTTGTTACCCAATTGAGGCAGCATCTCTACTCATGGGCCTTTCTTGTTTTTTTTACGCTTTATACTATATCAATATCATAGCAATCGAGGAGGATCTAACTGAAGTTTTCATCGTAAATAAAATGTCTAGAGTATATTGGCTGTGTAGGCATAATGTACCGTACTATATACTGATACATAACTAGGTCAGTAATAATTCTATTAGTTCTGGCTATTAATGAGTGATATAAAACACACACATTTTTCATTAAATGGTTTATTAAACACTTTGCCTTATCAGATATCATACTATTATCAATGTACCACAATTATTTAAAATATACGACCATTCATTCTGAAAAATAGAAATTATTTAGTAACTCATAATCTGATAATTAACACAAACAATATTACAATAATTACATACACAACAACTATAAATATTTATATAATAATTTACAACAAAATTTCTTCGATCCTTTCTCTATAACATCATTGTTTCAATCATGTTCCAAATATACGGATTTTAGCGTAATAGTAAATATTAAATTAAGTTGATAGGCTATATTTTCAATTATTCAATTAATAACTGCCCAATTTGGCATGAATGAATTATTATATATCATACATTTGATAAGTCCTTTCGTTACAAAGTCTACCACATTGTTAATGGTAGGCATTCAGCTATCATTATGTGTGCTCGGTTACTAATTACAAACAAACGATTAGCCAGCATTGTTTGCAAAGTTGTAAAGCTGATATGCTAGTTATAGGCTAATATTAAAAGCTGTACATTGGCCATATTTAAGGAACTTAAATCTGTGCACTGTACCCACATACAAGGTACGCTATACACTATTAAATATAAAGTTTGCTATGAACATACTGTCATTTTTTTTTTTTAAATTATGCATAGCAATTTCCTACGCCTGCGTTACTATTTGACTTTTTTTTTGAGCTACACACATCACAACCCAAGTTCAATAATTTCTAAACGGATTACGTTAATTTGTTTTTAAAGCTAATTGATATTTCAGAGCTTCTAATGACAAACATTGATACTTAGACTTAAGAGGTAGTAAACCTAGTTACGTTTAAACGTACAACTAAGACAATATGCACCATTAATAATATAGTAGAATCCCTAAATATTTTAAACTGGTGGTATATCCCAAATTATTATTCTGATTTATAACGATACTGTATACATTATAAGATGGTTGGAACGAGGACCTGAACAATTAAGTTTACCCATAAACTAAAAACTCAATGCCTTAACCAAGTGACGTGCTGAAATGATATTAAAGGTATTATTCTGATTGAGTTTATTTCAAACTAGTTCTCGATTTATGTTTCAAAATTGTGTAAATTACTATCGTCGAAGAAAGATTTATAATGAATATCATTCATAGCAAACCTATCTTTCAGACAAGTCTGTAGTTTGAATAAGTAAACAATTTGAGTTATTCTGATTGGACTAAACGGCTTCAATACAACGTCATGTAAAGTAGATTTTGAGAGGGAGATCTTTTTCTATAATTACGTTTAAAAATTAACACAATCCATACAAACTGTGGTATTTTCACGGATATATTAATACTAGAATAGTCTACCTAACAAAGTAACAATACAATATTTATAAAAGTCCTCGGAATAAAAAAAAACATTTGATTAAAAATCTCAGTTTTGGTGTATTGGTATCATATATAGGATAATGTTCCAATTACGTAACATTTTAGAGTTACTGTGTTTCAATTGTATGCCTGGATATAGTTTTCCACTAATATTAGTACACCGAGTATGCAATATAAGCTAAAAAAACTAATCTTTAAGCAGCTAATTAGTATTGATTAGAAAATTTTAAATATTCATTCACAAAAATCGTCACACTGGAAGTTCATCTAGGTTTGGTATTATGTTTTTTTCATACGTCCGACTTCTGTGTTAATATTATTTCATTTCTATTTATGGTCATTATTAAAAGTCTATGTAAGAATGTGTCATTACAATATTTCATTGTCAAAGTCGACAAAATGACCAAATAACACTTATTGATATAAACGTCATTCAAAAATGTAAAAAAGCTGCTTAATAATATGTTGAATTAAAAACAAATAAATCTATATTCCTACATTACATTTTAAACAGTTTCTTAGATACTTGTAGTTTATTATCGTAGATATTATGACAGGAACAAACTATTCTCATACAGAACACTCCGGGAAGCCAATAACCAAGCTCTAATAAACTGTCTCTGATCGAAAGAATGGCTTCTCTAATTGATTATAAACTTGGAAAGTATCTAAAACATTTTAGGTCCGATTTCCAACACGATGTTATGGTCTTTCCAACACCATAAGAGAAGAAGGTCGTTTACCAACATAGCAAACAGAAATATCAGCGTTATACTTGTGTTATTTCCAGAGTATTACGAATTTTCAGGACAAGGTTTACATTTACAATAATAAATGCAACTGCAATGCTGTAAAATCCTTGAATTGCAGCAAGATTAGGCCTATGCAATTATCGAAGTTTCATAATTATTTAGTTGGTAGTCGACCATCTTCTTTTGTGGATACAACTGGAACCAAGCTAAAATTCAGATGTTCTTCAACCAATTAATATTGTAAGTCATCATCTAAACCGTACATTTAAAACCGTCTTTGCTATCGGACCTAATTAAATCATGAATCAGGGTGTGCATATATGTTGAACTCATTACTATTTTCCAACAACCGTCGCATAGTTTGGTCTTCTATGTCTCTCGTGATCCTACTCGGCCTTCCACGATTGGCACGGTTGTTGCGCGGCTTGCACCATGCTGAGCTTTAGATCTCTCGCCAAGTGCGATACATCGACAACGGAATCAACCATTTCTTGTACCGCGGTCACGCTCGGGAATTGTATAGCAGCTTGCTTGGTTTTCGCTACGGTCGTGGCTAGGGCTTCGGACAGAGCGTTGGCACAGTTGAGAACTTTGGTTCGTATCTCCACGGCAACGACATTGCGATGAACGGTGTCGCCGATGTGAACGAGACGGTGTGCGCTTAGAACGACGAACTTGCTATGCGCTAGGAATACCTGTAGAGTATAAAGTGCATTTATTACTTGAAGAGAAATTAAAGTTTCGTATTAGTTCATATTATATCTATTCGTTATTATATTGGCAGTATTAGTTTTGAAGTAAGAGTCTTAGTACTTGTATTTAGTTGAACAAGAATACATTTCCTTATACACATCTATCTCCTCGCCTACCTCTGCAATTACTGTGACTTTCTAGCCGTTACTCGCTGCTCGACCGTTATTCTAGTGGGAGTCACACTAAATGCAGAGGTAGGTGAGGGGTCAGAGGTGTGTACAGGAAATGTATTTTCGTTCCAACACAGACGTAGTAAACACAGATGGTAGTAAATCTTCAGTCTATTATTTGTATTATAAAAAAGGGCTTGGGAATATTTGAATTTTTCATCATTTTTCTTTCAAGCTCCTATGTATCCTTTATGTGGAAAAATTGAATACATATTTGTATTTTGGATCAAACGTAAAATTCCGTAGCACAAACTTATTAGGCCCAAGCCTAAGATGTCAAAGTGATAATTATCAACAACAACTCAATAAGTCAATTAACAATTATTGGATTGATTGAAAATGATGATGATTTCTACTAGCACCATTACTAGGCATTCTTTTAATGTTGGCTTATTTAAAAGAATAGAAGAGCATATGTGTGAATCAAACACTGGGAATCAGTATAAATTCAAAAATGAATATTTTAATTTCAATTTCTGCCACACAGTGCATCTTTGAATAGACCTAGTATTTTAAATGTGATGTTGCAACAATGATATCAAGTCGATACTCATTCATGTGGTACCTACACGATGTAGAGCAACCTTGTTCAATGGAATTGGAAGATAATAGTTACCTTTGGCGGTTGATTATGTTCAACTGTTTGTAGGAAAGCATCAATTGCGTTCGTTAAGTGCGCTGTGTGCGTAACGATTTGGGACGCATAAAACGCTAAAAGTTTCCTATCTTTCGGGTCGAGCTCGTTCTCTTCGGCCGCCTTCTCTTTCTTTGATTCGTTATTTATAGCAGCCAGTTCAGCCTGAAACGAAAAACAGAATGTTATACGCTCAGACCTTTATGCATTCCTCATCTATCTAGTTGAAAGAATTATTATTCTGGATTTTACACAATGTTTGGACATGTTATGGGGATGGTAGATGAGATGTAAATTGTAAATAATTTTATATTTCCCTTGTCTCTAAACTCAATACGAATGAGTAATTTATTTCAAGCACAATTCGCAGTGCACGTAAGTTATTACTAATTCCTAGCTATGCAATTGTTTCCTAGTAAATGTGGTAAAATAACTTATTACACTTTTGTAAAAGTGAAGTCACATTGGTGACACATTGTAATTATTTATATTACAGTTTTACAGTGAAACCTCAATGCACTGTTCCCAGATCCATCGTTTTCCTGCTTCTATTGTTCATTTCGTACCATCAAAAGTCCCATATATACGATGTTAAATTTTCCTGCATGGGTATAGTCTTTCCCATTACCATCAGAAATCAGAGATAGAGGTTTCACTGTATTAATGTTGGGTTGTTAATAAATTATAATTGGTGTGGCATTAATTACCGTGCATGGAATAGCTGCAATTTCAAACAACAAAATGGTGTTTCCTTCTTTCAAACTTGTTATATATGAATGTATTGTATCTTACTATATTTGTAATATATTGTACTATAATATCTGCAATATTGTGAATATCCTGCAGAATATCATAATTACATAGAATTATACAAATATGTACAGACAGAATACTGTACTATTTCATCTACAATATTGTGAATATCCCACAGAATATCTTATTGACATGGAAACTATTTTAAAACTAAATTGGTAACCACCAGTATGGAATGCCACTACATATTTTCAGGACCACTCTGATGATTAGAATCGCACAACTCAAACGTAATTTTCAATAGAATTTTCACCTCTTTTACTAGTTGATCGTACGACTTCCTCAGCTCAGTCGGTAAAGCGTGTCGAATTTCCTCGTGCTGTTTCGCCACTGTTTCTTTCGACTCCAAGTTGACGTAGTCGTAGTCTTCTAGCCACTCGCTATTCGGTCCCGTCGAATTTATCGAACGTTTGAACAGTAACGTAGAGTTGCCTTGAATGAACGACGCCGTCTGTCGGATGTCTTCGGTTAGCGCGCGCGAACAAGCGACTAGTTGATCGAGAGCGTCAGGCGTTTTACGCTTGTTCTCAACTGGAAATGAAGTAATTATTAGTGAACTTCTTGATTTATCTTCATTTCCTCAAGTAGAAAATATAATTTGTATAAATTGTTTGGTAAGCTACCTGGTAGATGCTTTCGAAGATTTGACCCATTGTCTTCACTAGATTATTACATAATATACTAGATCAATGTGCTTCAAAACAATTGGGTTCCTATAGAGAATGACAGTGAAAAGAAAATCGAATTCAATAGGAATAACTAGTTTGGATAATGTGAAATACATGCATTACCACTCTAGTTCCTAATCATTTTACATCATCTTACGGCTTCCATCATTCATATTTTCCCACACTACTCCCATATAATCAGTGTCAAATTTTCCTGCATTCTTTTATCCTGGTCCCTTGAAGAATGATAGATAGAGGTTTCACTGTAAATGGAGAATAAATAAAAAACGTTGAACTTACGTATGTCATCATCTATTCTCGCGAGCGCCTCCACTGACCAGTCGAGCCCATCCAACGTCCACGCTGACTCCTGCACCAGTTTATCACCGTCTCTCAAGGCCTTCACCAACGGCCTCAACTTCACCGCTATCCCCTTATCCGGACACTTCGTCGCATTCCCGAGCGTTCCCTCGCCAAACTCCGCTAGATCGTGTAAGGATGTCTTTAGTCGTACCACGGCTAGTTTGATATCCATTAGTTTGGGTTCTAAGCGGTCGCGCCGCCGCCACTGCGGTCCCGCGTAACCTAGGAGACGAGAAATTGCGGAAGTTGCTTCGTTTTGGAGGCGGGCGAGCGAGTCGAGGGCGGAGTGTAGCTCGAGGGGAAGTTCGCGAGGTATCGGCGTCGATTGGGGTACGTCGTACAGCTGTTGAGGAGAGAAACAGATTTTGGTCAGTCGATTGTTCTGCATTCGTGGTATAACTCTTGATTGTATTGGTGCTAGAAATACCAATGTCGGAGTAGCTCTAACTGGCAAGTTTGAAGTTGTTATCACCATGGTTACACATTCCATTTGTTTTCACCAACTCGAAGATAAAGGTCAACTGGACTTGGCAATACCGGGCCTTATTGTATAATATTGTTAACATTTTTAAGAAAAAGGTATTTTCTATCAACTTGTAACAACCATTGTCAAACTAATAGATCTTCTAGAATAATGGTGGAATTTTCCATTTGATTCTACTATGTTCCATAAAAGATGAAAATTATTAAGTTCACATTGTACTTTTCAGCTTATATCAATATTCCATTTCACGGAATGATGAGAATCTTCAAGATGGTTTTATACGTCAGTTTGTTACCAGGAAATTTAAATAAACTTAAATCCCCCCCTAATATTATCAAGACAAAATATTATAATCTATATTATACTAAATTGATTAACATTCTCACCTGCTCCTCTGCTGGATGTAATTGTAACTGTGGCCCCCTACTCGCTCTCGGTACGTCGTAGTCCGTAGACTCGACTCGACTAGACCTATTAGAACTGCTCATCGAGTCCGCCGTAGTCAGCGAACTGGCCGAACTACTCGGAGTAAGCTGCTGGTTGTTGACGGTCGGCGGCAGCAACGTTCTCGGCACGTCGTAACACTCGGAACTGTCCCGCCTCGCCGGCGCGAATACGGGAGACGTCCGCCAACCCGACAGGGGGGTGGTTGATGACCGGGGGGTGTCGAAACTGTTTGGAGTCACGGTCGATCCTCTCGAACTGTCGAACGTAGCTCGAATCGTGTCAAAGGAATTGATGGGTGTTAGTGGCGTGGTAGAATTTGGCGTCGTACAGTTTCGGGGGGTGTCGTAGGTGCGGGGGCTGTCGTAGTTCATGAGGGGGAGGGGGGTGGCTCGCGGCGGAACGTCGTAGCAGTTGTTGTCGTCGCACAGAGGGGTGTCGCAGGATTTGAGACTGGAAGGAGTGTCGCACGAGCCGGACCGCTGGCTCTGAGGGGTGTCGCAGGAGCGGAGACTGAGGGGGGTGTCGCACAAGCGAGTGCCTAAAGGGGTGTCGCATAAGCGGGATGGTGGTACTGCGTATCGAGCTGCGGACAAAATAACGAATCTAGTTTAGTAATACACTCTTGTGTGGCAAATGTTGATTGACGTTCAAAAAATTCATCTATTCTTTCTCATCATCTCGTCTTTAATAATATTGAAATCCTTTCAACAAAAATTTTGGGAAAACTTCCAATGAAATATCGAAAAAACCTTGAAAAAATATTGAATAATACAAAATTTGAAAAATCAACAAAATTTTTTCAAAACACAATATGTCAGCAAATATTTTGATTATGATCTTGCAATGATGTAGAAAACAGAATTTACAAAAATATTGAAGGCATATTTTACAAATTTTGAAAAAAAATCTGATAAATAATTTGAAGAAGTTTTCAACAAAAAAATATGCGAAATAGTTCAACAAAAATGTCTCATTATTAGAAACACTATTAAAATTTAAAATGTATTTACAAAAATAATTAAAATGCTCGTTTGACTCTGAGGAAAGTTATAACAGTCCACCCTGTGCCTCAAATCTATATTTATATTCACCATATAATTATTTCATTATATATTTATATTCATTATGTTTGTTATTCACACCACGATGTCATAGTTAACATAACAAGAGTAAAAATCACGAACCTTGTGTTTCCATGATAGCAATATGGGCGGGTACATCATAACGGCCATGACTCGGTGATTTCCTACTCGGCGGACAATCGTATAAATACACATCGCCAAACTTCTGTGGTGTTAAAACCTGCAACAGCAAACAAGAACATCTTCGTTAGGCACTCATCACGTACTTCAATCAAAACAAAAACACACAAACATTTATATTTTTATTGACATTGAAATTAAGACACGAAGGCATTGTTCCCCGATTAAGACTGAGGTCAAATTATTTGGATGTGTTGTTTCGATTGTTGGATGGGTTTGGACATAGACTAAAGATATATATATCTTTAGTCTATGGTTTGGACAAAAGGCGATATTTATTAAGTCTGGAATGAAATAATTGGTTATAATCTAACAACAACAATTGATGAAGAATAAATAATAGATATAGAACAGGATAGAGAACAATAAATCGATTGTGTTGAGGAAGAGGACTTTTTTATATTAATCTGTACCGCGTCTTCTTCGATTTAAAAACAAACTGCCTTTCATTTATTAATTTTGTTTTCATTTTCTTTCTTTCTTTATAATGATGCATTAACGACCCCACCAACTGCTAGGTTATAGGGGGGTACGAATGAGCGGGTAATAATGAAATGATGAAGTGATGATAGGTGAAAGGAAGATTGTTTTAGTTTTCACATTGTTTTCGCGAGCTCGAATAATAATAGTTTTCGTTTTAACACTTTCAGCAACCAAGTTTGCACTATTAGTTTCCACAGCTAAGTTTCTGAAGCAGTGCCTTAGCTAACTGCGCCAAACGTGTGGCTAATTACTGTAGCACAGCCGAGCCTATATTCACTGCATCGGGTTAGAACACGACACCTTCTTTGGTCACGCGACGCACTATTTGTTGTTGTTGTTGTTGTTTTTGTATCGTGCACTCTTAACTATAACCTAAATCAAAAACAACTCATCAATCTAACCTATCCTGAACTAACTTAATTCAACTTTGAAATGAACTAAAACTAATCTAAAATCGCGTCATTGACATAATTATATATTGCTGCAAGTATACAGCTTAAAACAGAAGCAAAATTCCTTTTTCTGCCTGGATAAGCCAATCAACCGTGTGATATTTCTTACGATTCAACAGCTAGCACGTGAACAGAAAACGGACTTTTACTTTTGTTCCAAGTTCTATACATGTATAGTACTTCCGGTTCGATAAATGATCACTTCCTCACCAGAGAGTGTTGGATTATGTAATTATTTCAAAGTGTCAAAAGTAACATAGTTTCAGGAACATTATTTTATGTACCATATATTTGATGACCATTTCCATGGCTGATTGATTCCCCATGATTAGTTCATTTCAAGTATAAAATTTTAAAACTTTCATTAAAATTCGCATTGTATCCCTCAACTGTATGCCTATATCTTCCCTCTCCATCGCACGTAACTGTCATTTATCAAGTTAATTGCTTTCAGTCCTGTATACTTATCATACATCAACAATATCACATTTCCTTTATCGTATCGAATCTCATCTCCCCCACGATTTACCTACATCTGTCCTCCCCGCCCCTCTAGTCCCCCCCCCTCTTCACGTGGCACTTGATCCTTGATTACCACGTCTAATTGCATTCTTTGCCCACATGTCTACAGCTCATACGCTTCCACACACTTTCAGTAGACAATGACTTGTAGGTTGTTACATGTAAGATCCCATACTCCATTACTAATCACTGTATAACACCGAGCAATAGCTATAAATATAAATAATATATATATATATATATATATATATAAATAATATATATATATATATAAAATATAAATATAAATAATATATATTTTTTTAATAACATCGTGACTTGATACAAAATCATTGTTCAATATATATATATATATATATATATATATATATATATATATATATATATATTTATATTTAATATCGTAAAGTTGGGACGAAAATATAGTTCCCCTATTAAGGCTAGGGATGACAAAGTGGGATTTCAATAGTAGTTTATAGTCATACTTATACTGGTCGTTGAACTAAAATAGAAAAACTAGTAGGACCCATAGTTAAAAATTAATTAACTTTTTAAAACAATTTTATAAAATAAAATGGACTGTATATAATATATATTTGATATTGCTTTACTCTTCTAGTGGCACGTTAGGCATATATAAAAATTACTAAATTACTCCGTTGTAGATTATTCAATAAGTTTTTCAGTTTTTGAGAAAATTAAGACGGGAGTATTTCGGTGTAGAAAATTATGTAAAGAAAATTGGCTCTATTTTTTTCGGTGCTTGTGCATAGATTTGGTATGCTGGTAGCCGCACAGCCAAGTCACTACATATTACTACCGCGCTTGCGCACTATGCAGCAAATTTGCCCTTACGATTGACACGCATATTTTGGGCATTTGGCTCACTGAATCTTTGTAATATGATTGCGATTGGCGATGAAAATCACATTATTATACACCAACATTTTCACAGCTCGCTCATGCAACCACGCACATATGGCGTTACCCCAATCATACACATTCTTTACCCACATGTCTCCCAGTAGAAAAACATGCACATGTCGTTGTAACTATAAAAACATGCACACATGCATCTCAAGTGATGACTAGTAATAATAATAATTATTATACATCTTATTTACAATTCTTAACATGTATGACCAATCAATATTAATAATAATAAAATCACAATTGCATATTTGCCAACAATTGTTCATGGAACTCATCGCTTGCTCCTAGAATTAATGATCGATTTTATCGTTGCCAACATTACGAAGAATTGCTTATCTACATGGGATGGGTGGGCTTATAGGATTGGTTTAGGTTCAATACAATATTTACTAACGGGTCGAAGCCACCCATCGTTCATGATGGAGAATAGGGGAGACGGTCGATCGGATCTGTCTAATGAATTGACATGAAGTACGAAAACATGTATTGGCAATAGTCAATATTGAACATCTGTGTTAGTTAGGCAGCTGTTTACAGAAACATTTAGGGGGTCTGAATGTCTCAGAATCTAAATACGATGTTTACAAATGGAGCCGTGTTTCGCATATGGTGTAAGGGGGTGGATTAATTTATAGCTCTTGTTCGAAAACTTTTAAGGGGTAATTTTATAGTGAAATTAGTTCTTGTTGTTTGGTGAGGATAAAAGCGCGGTAAATGTGTATGGGTGATTTTAGAAATTTAATATACCCTAATATACCTTGACGTACCTCAATTTTTGTGTGTGAAATTGAATATTTTGGGGGATTTAACAAAATTTTACTTTATTCTGTGTATTCTAAATTCCACGTTTTATGCTGTCGGAAGAGAATATATAAACAATTTTCTGTCCTATACAAAACTCATCCATTTTATTCGCTCGTACAAATTATTATTTTTCTTTTTCATACGAGTATTCGTTATGTGTACATATTCCATGAATATTTTATTCAATTCCATTCCTTTTCAAAAAACAGAACAAACAAATATGGTGAAATTTAAACGCCATTAGAACACTTATTTCGAACGAAGGTAATCTCACGAAGAAGAAAAGATAATGTTTCTAAAACATCAGACATAATTACATTTTGTTCCGCGTTTTAATTATACTTGATACGGACTGACAAAATCACATTTTCGGTGAAATCTAAACAATTAATTATAAGACTTCAGAAAATTCACTTCAACGAAATTACAACTTTGATATGTAAATAAAGTATAAATAAACCTTACCCCAAACAGAAACCAACCCCTATCTGAAAACATCCACATAGCCAACAATCTGGAAACACATCCATCTCTCTCTCTCTCTCTCTCTCTCTCTCTTCTCTCTCTCTTTCTCTCACTCTCTCTCTCTCTTATCTCCTCTCCTCTCTGTCTCTCTCTCTCTCACTCACTCTCTTTCTCTTTCTCTGTCTCTCTCTCTCTCTCTCTCCTCTCTCCTCTCTATCTCTTCTCTATCTCTCTCTCTATGACCACAATCCATTAAATTCTATTGTTAACAACAATACCTCATTGAATCTCATACCTCTGCGCCACATTGTTATGGTAATAACAGATCGTGGATATTCGAAGAACCTCGCCCAGCTTCCCTAGGACCATGTAGTCATGGCAACGACGGCACGCGGCACTACCCTTATCGACCCATAGGGGATGGGTTGTGCTCTGCAAAACGCCTGGTCGTCCGACCGCCCGCTTGTCATTATAGACACTTTAGCATCGCGGTAAATATATAGTAATTAGGGGAGGGTATCATTTTTTATATTTTCATTTCATTGTTATATGGTACCGTTATTTTTATTGCTACAATCAAAATGTAAATATATATATATATATATATATATATATATATATATATATATATATGTGTGTTTTTTGTTATGCTTTAGGCGGATAATTACTGTATTAGTCGAATGTAACATGATAATTATTCTGGGTGGTCTATGTAGTTTCCCTCAAGGCTTGAACTTGGACCTCGGATTTACATTTTTCTAATCCAGAGAAAAAATACGTTTTTTTTCTTCATCTGAATCTACGTTGCTGACACGCTATTTATGTTTCTTTGGATTTCTTTTGTGAGATTTTTAATCCCCTAAATTGTGCCTCATTTCTACCTCGGCTTTACCTCCGTATACACACAAAGTAGGCCTACTTTCCAACGATACTTTCCAACGATATTCTATTGTTATATTAAAACAAAAATTATTGTTTGAGTTTATATTTTAAGATAACAATTGTAGAATTACACGAAGTAACGTTTCAATTTAAAATCAACACATATTGTATTCACGCTTCAGGCAATTGAAACACAATTAAATTGCCTGAAGATGATTTAAGTAGAGTTACATTGAGACGTGCTGTTTGACTTGAATAAATATTCAAGTATTGACACAAATGTTTTTTCAAGATATACTAATAGTTTGAAATAATTGGTATTCCTGTAAGTGTAATAACGTGTGTAGTTCCACTTTGTTAATTCGGCGTTATCGTATATAACTTGATATTGATTTATTGAACAACATAAAAACATAATTAGCATAATTGTAACTCGCTGGCATGAATATTTAGTAGGGATAAATCAATATTGAGACAATTCAGACACATTCTGCCTGTGAATGTCGTTAGTAGGCCTACACTTGCAATAACGAAATGGATCAATTCGAAGTTATATAACTGTAATTTAAATAATATAGTTGCGCATTTATCCGCTGATTTTTTTATGGTCTACATGCGTGGAGTGCGTATGCACAATACCGTATAGTTTTAGTGCGAATAGGCCTGTAATATTTGTATATTTTCTTGATGATTTTGATGGACTTTTCCTGATGCATACACGAAAATCTCAAATTTCACATCAGCCTTATAATCAGTATTATATTATTGGAAAGATACATTTTTAGAAGTTTACACCATAAAAGATTAGATTCGTGAATAATTAAAAGCCTGATTCAGAAATGAGTAAAAATTGTAAAGAAATACAATTTATTTTCATGTGAAAAAGTATAATTTATTCGTGTTTGATGTAATTTTGAATAAAAAAAGAAAACTTCGAAACATACGATTTTCATTGATTCCAATGTTGAGATGTTTAGTAAATTTGTATATGCCATTTCAGTATCTTAAAAACTAGACTATCAATATTTTTAAATAACTTTTTGTTCACTTCACTTCTGTGCATCTAGAGTATATACTCCACTTTAATTAAAGTACATTTTTACTATACTATAATATACATATACAATGAGGTATTCATTTGATACTTTTAGTTTTTAATGTATTTTATCACCCCTTTTAAAGCTTCAATTATTCCAGTATATCGTACTCCTTTGTATTCTCCCGTGAATGTGCATGTTATCATTACACACATATATTACAACACAGAATGATAAAATAAAAAGGTAGATGAGTTTCATACGCTCTAGTAGGCGTTTTCCACATTATAATATATCATATTTTCACATTTTTTAAAACTCAAAAGTACTTGTATTTGTTAATTAAATTATTTTTGAACCCCGACGAGTAAAGGCTGCTTGAACATACGGCTCCGCCACTTAAATTAGAAAATCTAATTAGAGAAGATGCCTATCATAATTATGATCTACCCCCGGGGGGTGGGGGGCACATTTCCACTCCCAAGGGAAATGAAGGTGTTTTTTTGTGTATATGTTTTACTGGTAGGAAAGCGGAAATTGAAAATTTACTCTTCGGTCGGAATTTGCGTTATTTTTCTGACGGTAATCTAATGAAAATGTCAGGCTGAGCGACGCAGGAAGTGGGTAAATAACTGAATATTTAAGAGGTTCGAAACGTTCGAGGTATAGTGGTTAAGGATAGGAGAGACGGTCGATCGGAAACTTCAGGAAATATTAGCGAATGAATGTCTGTCTTATTATTGGATTTCCGAAGTTTTTCAATAAGGTTATTGGAAAGGAAATTTCTTTTTGACGAGAGATGAAAATTATTTGAAATTCCGTCTTCCCATTTCCTTATATATGTTCTGGAAAACGTGATATTTGACATCATTTTACGTTTATACTTTGACATATTATTGTGAATCAATACGCTTTAAAATCTAATATTTAGTATTTACATGCTAGAAAAGAAAGAATTCCTACTATGTGGAATATTTGATTAGATAGATTTTAGTAATATGGTTTCTTTGATTCTAACGTCAAGTTGGTCGTGGGTTCGAGTCCCAAATACTTCTGAATGTCTTGATCCTTCATCGATTTCATTACCGGAATATCTTCCTAAAAATATTGTGTTGTGTTAATGACAAAAATAAGGTCAATTATTATCATTAAATATCTGTGAAAACCGTGAATACCTGGCACCTCCATATATTCAACATTTTTCCTGAACATTTGAAAATAAATAGAATAAAACTAATCCGGTAGGGCCTACTTCCACCAAATATTTTCTCCGTTCTGCAACAAATTATTTGTTGGTGCTCTACATTTTGAATACGAAAAATAATAATTCTGTACAAGTATGGTTCACTTATTCTTATATAAATTCGCCACCATTATAGGAAAACAATAATTATATCTGTATAGGCCTAAATTGAAAATCCGATATCCATTGGGCCTATACAAAGTAAAATCGCGTACCTCTACCAAAAGTTGAAATTATTGTCTCGAATATTTCCCACTTCAATTAATTTGATACAATGTTTTTGCACTAGACTGTATAATTGAATTAATTCCTTCTGAATTATCCACAGTGCAGTGAAACAAAACAGGGTGTGTTGGAAATAACACACCAAGATTATCAGATTATTTGCGTTTCGACACTACTGACCGTTACTACTAAACTATAGACAAGACGGTCGATCGGGACCGTCAACTCACATCAAACTCCCAAGACATTATATGCAATTTTCACGCGTCAATCCGGAATAACAATTCATATTTTCAAGGCTCGAAAACAATCGAATAAACGTCACTGAATCTAATTAATGATCCACAAAAAAAAAGTGCTCATGAATTGCGATCCCATTACCTTTAAAAGGCGGCAAATTCAATTAAAACTGATTATTCTTTATTTTTACACATTTCGCACAGTGTTTTTCTATTCAGCACCTGTTGCTATACCAATCAAATATACGACGAAAAAAAAGGGAGAGGGCAATTTATTAATTCAGATGTAACAATTACTGAGTGGGAAAACGAGAGTTTTAATTGCAAAATGGTGGCGTTTGGAAGGATAGAAGGGTGTGGGTACATGATGATTGGGGTTTTTATTTTATAAATATACGTTCGGAGAGGAATAGATGGGAATTGTCGAATTGAGCTATTTATAGGTTTTTGATTGGATTGTCCCGTTGGATAATTGAAGTAGTATTGAACGTATTTCCAACATTTTATGAATGGCAATTAAATTGTACTTCGATGGATGTTACGAACGAAACCAATTTAAAACGATATTTATAATCTCGATTTTTCTTTATATATTTTAGGTTGTGACTTTTTCATTACCCATAACACAGTCTCCTGTCAAGCACGAAAAATCGAAATGATAAAGGATATAATATTACGATATTTTTACTTTTCCAATGTTGGCGTACAACCGCAGATAAAAGAATGACATGAATTAGTTTATACTCTGAATAATAACAAATATTAGAAAAATCATATCCAAATCATTATAGATAACTAGTGTTTCAGATTTTTCCTTCGGAGATGATAAATTAAAAAAAAAATCCAATTATTTTCCATTATTCCACATTTCTATTGTTTTAACCGTGGTTCACTTGTTACGTTGAAGACTGATATATATATATATATATATATATATATATATATATATATATATATATATATATATATATATAATTGAGATCCAAGCAAGCATGAAAATCAACCCTTCTCAATTTTAATGAGAACTCATTTTCTGACGTGACTTTCCATCCCTAAATTAAGACATACACAAAACAACTAATTATAAAAAAAAACAAAATCCCCTATAAATTCACTTTTACTCCTCTATTTTTCATTCCATAGTTTTTTCTTCCAATTTTTTCCTATTAGTTTTAGACCAATTACGCTACACGAATCCTCCCATTCTGTTAATAAACCCCCGAGTCGTTACGTCATCGATTCTGGGTGGTAATATCATTTCCCGTCACCCTGTCAGGAAATACGAATATTAACAAAACAAATAATTATAGACTGACCCGTTTAAATTAAATATTCAACATGAGATTTTTCCATCCCAAATTTTAATCGATACTACACTTCAGACATTTAATTCTACATACACTTACTGTTCTTTTCATTTTTACTCGTTTAAAAATATTACGCACGACTCTCTAGAATGTATATACCTGCATACAAATATTTAAGTGCTAAAATAAATCAAAATAAGATTGTTTGTAAAGTACATTATCAATTTGTATTATGTTTACATATCAATTAATTATTCTAAATCATCATCCGAATAATCATTTCTAAATCATCATCATTACTCACGTAGAACTTCACATATAACAATGATTTCCAATATATTCACACATTTTTGAGTTATTCAGTAAAGCCAGTTGGACGATATTGTCAAAGTTTTTATTTTATACATCATTACAAATACCTACACGTTTTTTCCATGATCTCACCGTCTCAAATATTCACTTTAATGAACACTTTTCGCCCAGTCATTAAATAAAAATAGAGGTGTAATATTTAATCGATATTTTTTAATGAATAAAACACTTTACTGATTGTGAGATAAAAAAATGAAGAAAAATTAGTTATCAAGTTTTTTAATCGTTTTTGAATTTTTTCTTGTTGCAGAAGTTAAATTTCCATCAGTCATTTTGAAGATACATCATAATACTCTGTTTTACAAACATATACATATTATACAATACAACTATAAAACACAGATATCAATGTTCTTCGGCAAGAGCAATGTACCCGCCGAAACACACCTTATGAATAAACCATGACAAAATACCTACACACAACTACGACTACTACTATTATCAACAGATCGAAATACCTAACCGTCAATACTAATCAATACAAGACACCACCGATCGTAACCAGCTTGTGGAAGTTCGAACAATATTAGATTAACTGCTCACGTATAAGTTTTAAACAATATGATTATGTATGAACAATAACAAACAAACAAACAAACAAACAAACCAACAAACGTAGACGATAGTAATTTCGTCTGGAGTATATGTAATATAAATAAATTATAGTCTATTACTTAAAAGCTGGCCCAACGATTACCTTGATTTGGAACATGCTATAACTTCATCATTGATCAGAATAGTTATATGAATAAATATATATAAAAAAGTTTTATTTATTATAGTGAACCAATTATATATTTAGATTTAATTAATGTGGGTTTTTATGAATAATTTTTGGGTGCAGACAAAATAGACAAATTAATGGTTAAATTTAAACAAATTTGATGTGTGCCAAATTATTTGCATATGTATTAGATGTTAATATTTATCAAGTTTGCAGACGTGTGATGTCAATTTTGTATGTGCATTGTGATTTATTGTTGCGAGGAAAAAATGAATTAGTTTGAAGGTACAAGCATCTTGAAATGCATGCAAGAAAGAAAGATAAATTTGATCCGTAATTCATCCGAGTAGAAAAAAACTCAAACAATTCTTCTCATTATTAGATACATTTTAAACCTTTCTGTATACATTTTTTGTCGTTGAATATTTCCATATAATTTATTTCAATTTCAATTATTGTATAAATATGAAACAATTTTTTATTTTAAAAAATATCATATTGACTACTTATAAGACAATGTAATAATAGATACGTTGTTGCAAACAATTTCACTTTTTTTCCATGTAACTGTACATATAGCTATGCATTTACAATTTAACTTGTGTAAAACTTACACACACACAAAATATACACATATATATGTATATATATATATATATATATATATATATATATATATATATATATATATATATATATATATATATATATATATATATATATATATATATATATATATATATATATATATATATATATATATATATATATATATATATATATATATACATTTTAATTACTCATGTACGCTTCTCTTTAATCGAACAATGTTTTCTTTGCCCCGTCTTTGTTTTGCTTCACTTTACATTCACAGTGTACAGTAATCACATGCAATTACAAGCCAGTATTTATGAGTAGAAAAAGCTTCGTACCAGGAACTGTGTTTTGTAATTAGTAACCACTCGCTACGACTTTTCTACCATCCCGATCGACCGTCTCCTCAATCTATCACCTCTAACGATCAGGTGTTTCCACCCTCCAACATCTGTAAATTAGCCTTTAGGGTATACAAGTTGAATATAGCCAGTCAGTTCTGATAAAATGCACTGAGATGAGAAGTGCATAGTTTTTGTAATGTAGTTTTGACGGATTGAAACGTCTAACCGTTGATGATTTTTAAATAAAAGAAGGTCAATCGGACCCGTTAATTTTTGTGAATTGAATTATATAATTTATGTATACAAAAAAAGTTAAGATTCCTCGGTTATAGTATTTAATTGTATTAATCATATCTACCAATGTAACCTGTAGTTAAATATAGCTGGACAGTTACAATATATGGTAATTGTATGGGTAGTAAATGAATGCTGCCAGAAGTAGTTTTGCATAATTATATATATCCGAATGTTAACATTTAAAACGTCAGATTAGCTGACATTTCAAGGTTTTGTAGGAAACTTTAAATTGTGATTATATATGTTTACTAGGAGTTGAGTTGATTCGTTGTAGGGCTATCTTCTATAATGTTTGTGGTGTATTATTTTGCATTACATAACAAAATGGTCGAATATGCTACGAGGGATAGATTTTCGATAGAGCAATCAATTCGTTTGTTATTCGATTATTGAGTTTATATTTGTATGTTGACAAACATAATTTTACATTCTATTTGCAATTATTCATTCTGAGGGGGTAGCGGTGTGGTAATATAATAGTAAAACAAAATTGTATGTTCTCTCCATATATAGTCAACTCGCGCTAAAATCTACTCCAAGCTATTCGTTCTAAAATCAGCATTACCCGCTGTATAGTACTCATTACATTTAACGTTGACCCCACCCATTGTTGCAACAATGAAAATTAAACCACAGCCTTCTGGCTGAGAACCCCATTGGTTCTTAAACCACATCTAATAAAACATTTAAAAAATGGTAATTGTTAAACTTTACAACAATAACTGTCATATTTTAAGTTTTATCTCTACAGACTAACCGCAGGTAACCATAAAACGAAGCATATTGTACACTTTTGTTCTCTAAAATTGATGATCCCGATTGACCGTTTTTCCTATCTTTTAACAGTAAAACCCGGGTGTGTCGAACCACCAACCCTCAACGTTAGCCATTATATTTGGTTCCCATGTGAATTTGCGTTCGCCAAGATCCCGCCTTTTTCGCCAAGTGATCTTTCTCAGAATTAACTAGACATGTTTTTGCCACATTCGACGATCCCGAACGACCGTTTTTTCTATATATTAGCATTAACGGTTGGCTGTGTCGATCTGTCGCCTCTCCTGGTGATAACTTTTGACTTGGTTGTAGGTAATGGATGATCTTGTGTAGAAAGTCACCCACACAATTTAAAACCCACTCAGTTTTCGAGTACACAACTAGGGTGGTCTCGATCGACCGTCTTCTCTTACTACTATCACTATCGGTTGGTAGTTTCGACCCACACACTTCTTGTTTGGAATAATGATGGTCCGATTGACCGTCTACCCTATCTATTAGCGTTGGCGATCAGGTGTTTCGACTTGGTTACCTTCGTATATTTAGTTTTTAAATGTATAAGTCTTGAATATGGATCTTAAATTAGAAGCCTGCAAATAAAATATCTCTAAACAAAGGACTAAACAGTAAAAAATTATTTTGGAAAATATATTTTTCAATATGTTACAAATTCGAAAGAAAAGACCCCCGTGTAACCTAGTGTTGGTGGGGTCCTTAAGCATCATGAAGAAAAAATGAAGTCATATCGACTTTTTGAAACATGTTACGGATGTTTTTCATAATTCTAAAGAAAATATGTACACATCGAAGATTGAGATGATGAAATAAGTTAATATTTTCCAACAACTTTTAGCAAGTACCAACAAAAAGTTAATTTATTATATTGAATATTTTAAGCTGCCTCATCAAGTATCCATTACCTGATTGGCTCAACACTATAGGCCGGTAAAATAGTTGTGCAAAGTATGCATCAACAAATAATACGTGCGAACTTTTAATAATGTGATGACACAGGTATGCATCGATTCGATTCACCAGCAGTTTTTCAAGAACGATCGCATCTATACTTGTATCCACGAAAGATGACGGTGCTCTACCAAAACTAAATAATCATAAAATCGTTGGTAATTATACAATTTCAATACAACAATGAGAGTTGAATGCTTTTGAAAGATGCAGTTGCGTTTCCTCGTCGTGAAGCTCGTCCTGATAAATTATAATACCATGAAAATACAAAGCGTCACAAATATAACTTCAGTTTCTTTTCTCAAGTTGGTATAGACGACCAAGAGTAATGTTTCATTGACTCGATCTCTACCTCAAAATATGTATCGTATTCAACAAATCAATTCAATTAATCATTAATTCTTGCTGACATTTATAATCATATGTATGTATATATATATATATATATCCATACATCGAATTTAAAATACCTAAAAATACCTAAACATTTGTTGATATAATATACATAATATAATATACATATTCGACCTAGTATATGAAAAGTGAAAACCCTTATATTTCGTGAAAATAAATGTATATTTACGTTATTTTAATGGAAGTTTATTTCGTCATGCAGATCGAGTGCATATTGGGCCTACTTCGAGCTACCCAGTATACTGGATCGTTATTTTAATTTTCAATCAAAACCTAATTTCACCGTGAAAGCTATTAAAATCCTTTCAATTTTAACTATTTTTCTGTTGCCATTAAATGTATATGTACACTTGCGGTCTCATAACATGATTTGTTTCTGAAATACAATGTCAATTAAAATATAATCTACGCACATTTAACCGGTAATTTTTTCATATTATGCGTGGCGTGAATTGTCTTTCAGTTTCAGTGCGTACAATACCAGTATATATTTACTAAGGATGCATTTACTAAGGATACCGGCACATGCAGCGCAGTGGTTAACGCGTTCGCTTCATGTGATCTGGGAGGCGAGGGGAATTCCGAACCCAGTTCGATCCCCGCCGCCGACCATCTTTACGGAGGTTTTCATGGCTTTCCCTCTGTAGTCCAGGCTAATGCCGAGATGGTTCCTACAATAAGTCGGCCATGACCGCTTCCTTCCCACTATCCTTCCCATTACCCAAGAACCTTCATCTCATCATCCCATCATCTCATTAATCATCCATCTGCGCAAAATGACCAAGATGTTGACGCGCCGTTAAACACCAACAATTCAATCATCCATCTGACGCCATTACATCTCAGTTATCATAACAGTGCGTCGTTAAACCCAATATAAAAAAAGGGTTGCATTTCAATGTAGCTTGATCGACCACTTTATGTGACCGCAACCGTACTTGATTGATTTGTTAAACATAATTATGTTATATAACTAGGTTATGTATCCCTTGCTTTTCAATTCGTGGATTTTAATGTATTTCATCTGGTAATAAAAATTACCTATACTATGTTATTAATACATATTACTATTGCCTATCAAGCAGAAATAATCCTGATTAAAGTCGGAAAAATATCTTTTATACTTCCTTCTCCGCATTATTTACGCTTGAACGTAAATCGTAATTGATCGGTATACTCCACACAAATTATTGACGAGTCGAAACTCTTGAAAGTCCATGATAAATGATACGAGAGACATCCGAGAAAACACCCAACATTATTAATTATAAAAAAAAACGGATCGAAACGTATAAATGTTAACGATAAATAATAGGAAAAACGGTCGATCGGTATACTCAGTATATTTTCTTCAAGTGCAATGTACTTGTCGATCACGAATTTCTCATTTCTCTTATTGCTTTTCATCAATAAATGTTCACAGAGATAATTGCATCGATCGCACAAATGATAAAGGTCCCGAACGACCGTCTCCCCTTATCCCTATCATTAGCGCACGGGGGGTTCGCGCCCTCATCTCTCGTCGATACGACTGTATAATTGCATTGATTGCACGATATTCTGAATTAAAACATTATCAGGTCGTGATCACGAGAAGATCGAATGTTTTCATGTGATGATCACGATTCCTAGATAGATATAGGTATTTTGATGTGGACCCGATTGACCGTCCTTCATATGTATTAGTGTTAACGACCGGGAATTTTGATCCGTCAATAGCAATTTCAATTGAAATGATGCATATATATATATATATATATATATATATATATATATATATATATATATATATATATATATATATATATATATATATATATATATATATATATATGTATATATATACACATACAAGACGGATAACGTAATTGGAGGTTTTCTAATTAATTAAAGGAGGTGAATAGACGGAGAAATGTTAAACTATAGGAAGTGAATTTGTGATCAGAAAAGTATTAATTTATTAGTATGAATATATATATATATATATATATATATATATATATATATATAATATATGAGTTATATATAAAATGTGTGAAATTATAAATGTTTTGTTCACTTCCCGAACATTAGTTTTGCTTTTTATTAAAATATGTTTTCAGCTGTGTGAAACCTAAACAGCCGTGTTATATGACCCCAACCAACTGTTCATCACACTGTTTCGCAACAAGGAAACAAAAGCATCACACATATAGTCACGTGACCACGTACATGGTGATTACAAAACATGTTACAGAATAATAATAATAGTACTTGCACGAGCTGAAAATCAATTGTCATTCAAGGGTTTCAAAATCGCGTCATCTATTACTACGTCACGACTGAAATAATCGTGCATTGTTGAGCGTGTCGATCGATCGATTGTTACCTTTTAATTGATGTAGAGGAGACGGTCGATCGGGGTCGCGATGTTTTAGTTATTTATATTGGTATATAACGACGTTGTTTAATGTTGATCATGATCTATTTAGTTATTCTATTCTTTTTTTTTATATTGGGTTTAACGACGCACTGTTATGATAACTGAGATCTAATGGCGTCGGATGGATGATTAATAAGATGATGGGATGATGAGATGAAGGTTCTTGGGTCATGAGAAGGATAGTGGGAAGGAAGCGGTCATGGCCGATTTATTGTAGGAACCATCCCGGCATTAGCCTAGACTACAGAGGGAAACCATGAAAAACCTCTGTAAAGATGGTCGGCGGCGGGGATCGAACTGGGTTCGGAATTCGCCTCGCCTCCCGGCTGCGTGAAGCGAGCGCGTTAACCGCTGCGCTGCTTGTCCCGGTTATTCTATTCTATTTACTCATTATAGATTGTTCTTAAAACAGGTGGTTAATGAGTTAATCTATGGTTAATTAGGTGATGAGATGTAATTGTTATTTTAAAATATATGTATAGTTCTGTAGATCGATTTTTTTTTCCCCTACGAAAATGAATTTTCAAGTGGGATGCGTAAGAAAAATTCGGAAGAAAATAAGAAAATGAGGTGAAGAAATAAAAATGGGAGAAAGAGAGGACACATTCAGAAAGAAATGATAGGATTTTTTCCCCCAACACAACTTTTGAATTGATCTTCATTTCGTAACATTACATCTATAATGTTTACAATGTGCTGATTATATATCCAAATATATCTTCGGGATGGTAAGATCGCCCTTGTGGTGCCCCGTTCAAACGATCCTAAACTTTCATCCTTTGCTTTTAAAAGGAAACAATTTTTAGTGTCAAGTTTTCGATATTGATAAAAGAAATAATATATAAAACTTAAGCTGTTTTATTTTATTATAAATGATTCAACTTATTTTGAATGAGAGATTTTGAGTTTAAATTCAAGTCCAATTGTGATTTCGTACACTGTGCGAAGTGAGCTGTCGCTTTATAGTATTCGCTTTCAATGAGACGGAAACGACGAAAGAATCACTGTCAGAATGGTCGACCGTTGTCGGGAATCGAATACCGGTCTCCTGAATGACGGCTGTGATCGTGATTGTTTGGGGAGGGGGGGGGGGAGGGGGGGGGGGTGTCACACACGCTTGATAGTCGATCGTTGTCTTGTTTGTTACAAATTGCCTGTTGTGTCACAGTTAACGGTTTACGCACCATTTGTCTTGATTTATAGATTTTGGTTGTTGTACTTTGAAAGTTGTACACCAACATTACAAACGAAAAAATCACATTTATCACAGAAACGTTAGGTAATAGTTGAAGTGGTAATAATAAGTTGAATGGTAATAACTTTTCGGAATGCGAGAGGTTAAAATTGAGGAAAATTGAAATTTAATTTATTGAACGTAGAATACTCCTTAACTTTCATTAGCCATACATTTTTTTTCAATAATTGGAGTATACATTTAATTTAGAAGGGTAGCACTCCCCCCGTCTTCTTAGTGGGGGTTCGCCTATCCTACGCCACTGAGTACCACACATTTATTAACCATGAACAAGAATGCTGAGTACATTTTATTTCCAAGATATTTCGTATCAGATTCAAGCGACTGATGCAAAAACGATAATTGCTGATTCGATCGAATTTCCGGTTAAAAAACTGAAGTCTAGAAAATAGCAAAAAATGGCATAAAACGGAAAAAACAGAAATCTGAAACGTAAAAGCTGTTCTTATTGGATCATATCCATGACCAGATCGTTGCGTGATGGCAGTTTCCTTATTGAAGTACCGAAACTCCCTAGCGTCAGTACTTATGTATATGTTAAAGGACATCACAACCCTGAAACTAGATTTTAATTAATAATGACGATATTTATTTCGCTAATTTCAGAGGAAACTAGAAATCATCATCTTAACTGAGTCATGACGTAGGCATTACCGATTCTGTTAAGAAACATGAACAGAATCGAGTAATGTCTACGTAACGACTCAGAAAAAGAGCCGGGTCCTGGAGGAAAAATAAATTATTTATAATTTCTGAAATTGAGATGATATAATTTATAGTTCTCTCTGAAATGAGGTAAGTAAGTATCCTCATTATTCAATAAAAAGTAGTTTCAGGATTGTGATGCCCTTTAACCCTCTCGAAATAAAATATACCATTATTACCAGGTCGACACCCCCGAGCAGTAATGCTAACATATACGGGAGACGACCGATCGGGACCGTCCTATTCTCATCGCACGAACTCTCACTTGAGCATCCGCAATGTTGTGTTCCTTTATCCCTGTTCTTTTCACACGTTCACACGTCCCGCCTCCTAGCATGATGAAAACCCGACGCCTTATGACATTGATCCCTGGCGTCGCGACGTCGGCTATTCAACGCACGTCGACACGTGGACGTGGTCTGGGTGTGTGTGTAGGTGTGTTGTATGTGTGAGTGCGTGTGTGGACAGTGGCGTAGTCAGGTAGATTATATGTACTTGATTAACAGGTGGTCTAGTTAGCCCATTTGGGAGAAGATTTTTGGAAAAGAGTAAAGAGTCCGTATGGGACTTTAATTTGTCTATGTATACACGATGTTGACGAATTTCGAATTTATTATTATCAACAAAAATAAATTATTGCGAATTGAGTAGGGCTAGATTTTGTTCTATAGGGTCAATTAATTTTTAGCATCACCTTCCTTGGACTTTTCCCTATGCTTTACACAGACACACATTTAAAATCTTTTTGCTGGGAAAATACTCGTAGGTTTAACTAGTTCTTCGAACCCTACCTACTTGGTTTTATGTTCGAGGCTATTGGCTAGGGTTCAGTTATCAAGTATTGAACAATATATATCTCTTTTTAAAAGCTATCTGAAATCAAATAGAATTAAAATAGGCCCTATACATAATTACTCGAATAAATTCCAATCTGCATGAAACCCAGGGTGCCTATGGTAGCATCGTTATCATATTATTTTTGTATTCTTCCTCTGAATATTTTTACATTCAATTGTTCACATTTTTCTAAAATACTTCCTCATCAATCCTGAGCATATTCCTTGCCTATAGGACTATTTGTATAAGTATCCTCTTTTTGACTACGCCACTGTGTGCTCATGTGTATGTATGTATGTGTGCGTGAGAAGAAAGAGAGAGAGACAGACAGAGAGACGGACAGACGTTTACGTGGAAGGATTTCCCAGTTACACACTCGAGTAAGTTTCAAGGGGGGGGGGGGGGGGTGTTGGCACAGGTCGACTTGGCACAAGTCACATGTGATATACCTGTCTAGTTTCGTCCGAGACGTATACTCGTCCGAGGCCGACGCCGAGGAAAACAATACACCTGGTCTTGATTGAAGTTGAGAGGTGTGCAAAGACGAACGCGTCTATAGCAACAATAACAACAACTTTCGCATGTGATGACAAAGTCCGTTGTATCATATAGACCAAATACCATATTTTTGGTTTATGCCTGTTTCTAACCAAATCATAAAATATGTGATGGTTAATATTTGATTTATATCGTGATTCATTTATGATTATGTTTATGCTCCATAAGTTTTACTAATTTGACATAGTCTTACTATTCTGATAAATCTGCTTTTATTATGATCTCAGTATTTATTAATTCATTCAATTTCAATTTTTACATAACCTATTTTTAATTATTAGAACACTTATTTGCATATATTCACGTAATACGGTATGAATATCAAAATCGTATAGAACATAGGGCCTACTAGACCCTATATACATGAAGATACATATATACATATTCAAAGGTAGCCTACATGTATTAAATAATTAATTATACTTGTTATCATAATATCAACAAAATCAATAAAAAATACTTTCATATTATTATAATTTGATTTGATGATTACTGTGAAGTACATATATATTTATATTTTCATATTCGTAATTCATGGAAGTGTCGTGTAAGTAGAATGAAAGTGTCCACTCTCTCCTCACTACTACTACGATCGGTTGTTTTCGTGTGACCGCGCTTCCTATGTCATATGATTCACGTATAGTGAGGAAATAAAACAAGGTAGATCCGTAATAACGCGTGACGTCAGTCGAGGCGTCTAGAAGGCGCCTCTTTCGGATCGACACTCTCATTCGTTCATGTTGAAGCATAGGGGAGACGGTCGATCGGGACCGTCGTGAATAAGGCAACAGGTGTACTGGACGATGTACCGCGATTTTGATGTGATTAATTAGAAGAGGAAATGAGATCGATGATGGAGATGTGAGATGTGAATGTATTTATAATTTTACAAGAATAATTTCTGTGAAATAGTTCACTTATTTTTCGTGTAGTTTCACTCTCGGTATACTTTGGTTATTTGCAATGAAATGAGTATCATGTATACACGCTTCAGAAATTAGAAAATTAGAAACTGAAATACTTATCTGCGGTGAAGGAGTGTGGTCACAGACAGCGCAGTCCTGGTGTCAAAGTTCATTGTTTTTTATTTAAAATAATTAAAATGGGGTGGAAAGATCGCCCTAGTGGTGCCCCGTCCAAACGATCCTACTTTCATCCATACCATCAAGTTTCGATGATAATTTTAGAAAAAATGTTGCGAAGAATAAGAAAAAAGAAGAAATAAATTAATTCACTACATTTACAATTTATTTATTAATATCCAATTCGTCTCTTCGGTTATCGTTTTGTAAGATACATTACGATTATCAAAAGTTGGACATACAAAATGTTGTATGTACTCTCTTCCAATTAGGTTGGCAGATCGTAATGTCTGATTGATGAATCGGTCAATTGGGACCACAACCAACTCTCGCCACACAAAGTATATAGTTTGTCTTCTATCAACTTCTGAACTTTTCAAGCCAGTCAGTAGTCGTTGATTTCGTTTTGCACCAGTAGAAGAGTTACAACCTCCTTTCCAGACCGATAGAACAAGTAGCTACCTTTATCGGCAATAACAAGTCAAGTGAATAACGGACGATAACCGGTCGTCATGTGGGTATTGACGGGGCGACACCACCGACCGTTCCTGCTAGTAGATATGGTAGACGGTTGATCGGTACCAACAGACAGATCTCGTGTCACGATGCACAAGTGAAATAGTGTTTTTCAGTTTATGATAGTTGTTACAACTTTGATGATTTTTATTCACGGTTGTGCAAAGTAGGTTATCAAGTCTTCGAGATGTCAGATCTGTGCGGGAGGGAGGCTGTGCCATTGTTCTCTCTCTTTATTTCTCTCTCTCTCTCTCTCTCTCTCTCTCTCTCTTTCTCTCTCTCTCTCTCACTCTCTCTCTCTCTCTCTCTCTCCTCTCTCTCTCTCTCTCTCTCTCTCTTTCTCTCTCTCTCTCTCTCTCTCTCTCTCTCTCTCTCTCTTTCTCTCTCTCTCTCTCTCTTTCTCTTATCATCTCTCTCTACCTCTTATACTCTCTGTCTATTCACCTCTCTCTATCTCTTTCTCTGTCCTCTCCTATCCTCCATCTTTCAATTCATTTCTCTCCTCTCTCTCACTCTTTCGTGTCCTTTAAAGTGCTGTAAGTCTGTAACGGTGATTGTTTTGTGGGTGGGGTGTGGGAGGGGATCTGATTCATCTCATCATAATATACAAGGATCTGCACACGGCAAACCTGTGTGCATGGTATTGTGCTCGTATTTCAAATCACATTTAAATTTTAAACTACCAAAACAAGAAAAGTTTACGACAATTATTGGATCGACATTTTCTAATGACATAATTTGTTTCGATATTATAAGATGAATTTATTGATCACACTGGTCAAAGTAGGAACTTGAAAGTAGAACTGTTGAAGGAATTGTGTACAATTTTTTTATACGTTAAAAAGATAACATCTCGAGAATAATCATGTACAGTATTTCTCTTCTTTCATCTGTTTTGTTGTTGTTGTTTTTGTTGTAAAAACGTTCAACATTCTGTCTCCAACCTTTTTACAGCACTGCATGAATACGTCATAACTCTGACATGCAAGCGTTTTATGTTTCTTCCTTTATAATTCTCTACAAAAGTATTGCCGGCTATCTACCAACATCACAAGTTAAAGTATCACCATTTATAATGTGTATGTTGCATTTTCTGTAAAATTAAGTTTTGACAAGTTGTTATTGTCAAGTTGCAAGTAGTTGTAAGTATATCTATGTTGTTGTCAAGTTTTGTTAAGTGTATTGATCAAGTAAGTTAAGTAAGTTGATTATGAGAAACAATATAGAAATTTAAAAGAAGGAGAAACTAATAATTTAATATATATAAGTTTGGGTTTAAGATTGTCATGTTGGTAGAGCAGTACCAACATTCTTGAAATGAAGTATAGCCATAAGTTATTACACGTTAGATGGCCATGTTGAAAGATTTGTTCATTTAGCCTCGAGTACTTTCGTGTGCAAACTCACGCAAGTGCACGCCACTTAGTGACAAAGAACAAGTGTACATTTGACAAAACGTAGAAACACTTAAAAATACTGACAAAAACGTATGTCGTTAGTGTTGGCGGTCGCGATCGATCGTCTCTCCTATGCACTGACTATAACGCGCGTTGGTGTCGGACCGCCAAAATTCAATACTGTAAAGTACATGCAGTAAGTAGTGCATTTTTCTGCCACTCGACAGTTCTAGTACATCTTGAGACAAATTATGCGTCCCATGAGATATGTATATAATTTGAGTTGGAGGTACTTTTACTGTCAAGGACAAATTATGTTTCGAGAATTTGAATTTAGTTCTAGTGAAAGTAAGCTAAAACTAAGTTGGTTAACAAAGTTCGGAGTTATTTATTGTTTTATGATAACTTGAATTCAAGTGATCCTGAGTTTTATACACTAATATTATTCAGATTATAAATTTTGAAAAACAACATGCATGCAACAATCATTTTATTACTTTTGTTTAAACCGAAAATTATTCAAAATGATTATCATTCCACGGTTGAAATATATTTCAGTGTATATTGTACCTGAAAATATTTCTTGATTGACTAATAAAATATTATGCTATAGGCCTAGTCTTTCATTGCTTCAAATTTTAACATGCAGAAAATTGTTGATTCGTCAAATCCTTAGTATTTTCGTAAACATTTTATAGTTCTTTCGTACAAAAAAATTATAAATTAATCTATAATTTTTTTTGTACGAAAGCTTTCAGTGTAATGTACTTTTTGCGCGCATTTTTGTTCAACTTGTTATGTATAGGGTATTTGAAAAAAGTATGCAACGAAAATAATAATGATGAATAACTAGCAACATATTTGAGTTTTTTTTTCATACCCATAAATATAAATACAATTTAAGAGATCGATATGATATATCTGATTTTTAAAAACTTGTAATTTCATTGCATATTTGAAATTATGTTAATAACAATGATGGCAATGTCTAGACATAATATAATAAATAGTCGATAACGGAGTACTTACGTAGACTATTTTATCGACTCTAGCCATCTATCTTAACCACAAGATAAAATAGTTTTTGTACATACATTCCAGTTCACCGACATATTTCTCTAATCTCTCAACTCGTATAAATGCTCCTCTGTGAGACTGGCAAATGATTATTACTTTAATTGAGGTAAAATATAATTAAAGATAGGAGCGGTGTTTTAACTTTTAATGACTGTAAAATACTTATCTGCTTTACAAAATGTCTGCACAGACAAGCAACTTTTAAAAATAAAATAATAATACATTTTGAAAAAGAGAGATTAAGCATTTGATTTGAATTCGCGATAGCTGTCGGTTTTCTACCACTATAGGAAATTAAAATATCACCGTTGTATACGTATAGATCTGGTGATTTTTTTCTCCATTTTCCTGGCTCAGTCAACTAAGACACTGCTTTAGGAACTGAAGTCAGGCCGGGCGTGGGTTCGAGTCGCGCGTAGGGCATATCATCCGTTCAATTGTATACCTTTAAATAACCATGCTGTTGGTGAGGTCGTTAAGGAAACAATGAACAAACATGGAAATAGATTTGGGATGAGCAACCCAACTATTTAATATATTGAACATATTTGAAATCTTCAATTTCATAAAAATGCGTAGAGTTTCTGTAATAACTCAGTTTTACGTTCGTTACTTTGGTATATACCACTTTCATCTCTTTTGAACATAAGGATACAGCGATAATAATTCAATTGCTCTACTGTAAATATAATTGCGTATTCATTGTCATTAAAAATAATCAAATTTAAATACCATTTTTCTGTAAAACTGTCTATTATAATTCGCATTCATTGATATGTTGAATGTTTAGAACGAACTTAAAATCCCCCAATTTCACTATTGACACAAATACGGAAATTACTGCAATTTAACAATAAATCTTCTACGAAGGCTTATTGCTTCGAGCATTTTTTTTTAAATATAAAATAACTACAATATAATTATACAGCTATTTCATATCTATTCTTTATTTATGCATAATAATACTCCATAGTTTTATACTTGTTTTAAATATTTCAACATATTATTCTACATTCGAAGCTAATACCTATATTATTAAAACACCGGCAACACCTTGGGATTGCAGTTAATTGCATGGGTAAGGTGGAATGCATGTATAGCTATAATTGCATGCGGTGTTGATAAGGTTTGTCCATTCAATTAAATGCCCCTTGGCTCTCTTCACTTAATTCCATGGCAGTCGCTTTGTGCAACATTCTTCGCAGTCGTGTGATGTTGATTTGTATTTGTTGCTGAGTACAAGCGTGCTTCTCATTGGTGGAGAGTAAAAATAATTGAAATAAATGTGTAAATAAAGCTAGCTGTCGTGAAGGTGATTTGTGGTATAAGTACTGGATTAGTGTAATGGTTTTGTGTTTCAAGTTTTAAAAGTGATATGAAATTGTTTGTGCTGGTTTTGATTCATTTGTGGTGGTTGAAGAAACCAAAGTTGAGCTCAACTTGGAAATAAATGCATTTGCGTATAGGTGTTCGTAGTATTCTGAGTACAAAAGATTGGTTACCTAATTGTACTTACTGGTATTACTTCAAAAAATAATGTATATGTGTAATATGTAACACAATTATAGCAACTAAAATTCGATGTATCTATTTTTTCTTGAAAATTCTCAGCACAAACTAATTGCTCAAGAAAATATTAAGGATTAGTCCAATGGACATGACTCGGTTTTGCATAAAATCGCAAATAAGTCGTGAAACGTCATAAGGCAGGAGAGACACTATGCTTAATCTTATGGGCCGTGACAATAGTTATCGATAAAGATGAAGATGTTTTCAAAATTTTGTTCCAACATTTTTTATGAAGTCTCAAGTAGCTTTAATTTATACATTTTAATATTATGTGAATCAATGATAGGGAACAATAATCTTGTATCAAGTTCCGAGTTAATATTTAAAAATATAGTAAAACTTGCCAAATTGTAGGCCCACTTTAAAAACTATCTGTTAATAGTTGAAATATTTAAATTAACAATTAAATTATAAAAAAACACAGTTTTTTCGGAATACTAGAATATTGTTAATATGAACTCATTGTAGTCGAACTACATACAAGACTGGCAGTCAAGCAGTAAATAATAATATTCAAGAATCGAATTGTTATGAAATGTTACTTCTTATTACCCTATTCCCCGCCATTAACTTCGTCGTTATCCGGTCGTTAAACAAGAATACTAATCTCATCATTTTAAAACTCACCCTACCAACCAAACCAGTATATAATTTTATTATAGAATCATTTTTTCACTTTTTTTTTCACCAAACTGCATTGTCAGACAGATATTTTGATTGAGAAATAAAATGTTATAGTTGAACATATTTCGCTAATGGAAGAAGTTGTGAATTGTGTGTAGGTCCATGACGGTTTACTATACCCAGCGATAAAACTAAAAACGATAAAACTTGTTCGAAGTAGTAAAACTTGTTGTAGAATGTGTGGGGGGCCGGGACTCGTCGCCTCCGATATATGTTTCCACATTTTGTCCCTGTCGCATGGGGTGGACATTAATGTGATGTTTTTCGCATGAGTTAATAGTAGAATTATTCAAGGAAATGTGTTTTTAGAGTCGTTTTACGTTATGGGTTGAAGACGTAAATGGATGAAACGAATAAAATGTGAGAGTGACCTTATCGTAAATTTGTGAAATTCAGTAGTTTTTCGATCGACTGCCTCGAGTCGCCTTAAAACATAATTTTAACTCTCGAGCGTTCTTGTGACCACCAACACTTTTTGAATCGAGAATATTCAAAAGAAAGAGTTGCAGGTATACGCTGTCAGTGGTCAACAGTGGAACTTATGAAAAGTTAGAAAAATAACCGCGCGCATATCTCGACAATTACTGAGGCCTATAATAAAAATGTTACATTGTTGGCAGTGTTTTTGTAATCTTTCGCCGACTATATTGCATTTAGAAATGCATTCTCTTGTTACTTTTAGTGTCGAATTAGGTAAAAAGATTTATATTGGACATCGAAATATCGAATTGAACATATTCACATCATATTTCAAATATAAAAAAAAATTGAAATTTATAAAATTAAGAAAAAGCATTGAAATCGGTAGTATTTTGTAAGAGACTACCAAGAGAGCTTATCTACTTACTACCAGTACATAATTATAGTTGAGGACATTTTTAAATTTATCGAATGATCTTCAATATTCAATGAAACCCACATTCTCTCAAACTAATTCAGTTTTCTTGGATTTGGGGATTATAAAACCGGGTAACGTAACCGGAATAAAAGCTATGACGTCAGACTCGTCTCAAAATGAGAGCGACTTCAGTCCATCTCACAAGAATTACACTATAAGAAATAACTCGTGTTCCAGTCATTCGAGGAAATATCACGTGATATTTGAACAGTAAGGTGTGTGATGTGTATTTTAACAATATTCATTGCTATAAATACGACTAAATGCTATGCTAATTCGTCTACAGACTAGGGGTCTTAAAAGCAGTAATAAGACAGGTTCGACGAGAAGGTGTTAATCGTTCGCTCGCTGAGAGAAGAGGTGTAAGCCCATATACGAGTTACACACACTTACATGTTGTTGTAGATTATCATAAGCATCGGTCACGTTTCATGTTTCATTGGAGATATCGGATTGCACGCGATCAAATATCGAATGCACAAGAGCCATGAAAATTCGTATTTTCATGAAAAAAATTACATCAATGTCTCACAAACGACGTTCATATCTATTATGAATTCTTTTAATTGAATATAATGCCTTTTTTGGGATGGTAAGATCGCCCTTATGGTGCTCCATTCAAACGATCCCACTTCCACCCATAGCCTTAATTGAGGAACAATGATTTTGTATCAAGTTTCGATGTTAATTGAAAAAAAAAAGATAAACGACGATTTGTAATAATGACTAATACCTATTTGTGTGGTCAATGATTAAATAGGTGATGGAAAGATGATATGTATGAAATGTTATTTTATTAGATGTTTTGGATAGTGGGATGGAAACGGTCCTGGCTTATTCAAGGAGCCATCCCAATATTCACACATAGGGACACAACGAAAAACCTCTGTCACGATACTCGACCAAGGCGGGAATTGAACCCCGGTCTCGTGAATGATAGTTCAACGTGCTAGTCACTTGTCCACCCGTCTATTGTGTGTATATAAATGCTGATTAAAGACTATAGTTATGTTTGGTTTGAAAAAATAGTCCAATCACAAAACGCACGAACTATACAATTGGTCTACAATTGTTAATACCATTTAGTAAGTTTTTATAAACATAATCACATAGTCTTCCCAACAGCTCGATAATAAAAACAGGTTGCTGTTATAAACAGGGTGTGATTGGTGTGATTGTGTGAACTATAATTTCCCATCACATAATAACAGAGTTTAGGGCGAAGTCTCTTATGCGTTCTAACTAACAACCATGTCCATGTAGAAATCTTGCCACGACGGTTCATGCCCATAAAAATATAATAACACCAAAATCTTTTGAGATTAACGTTTATGGATGGTCCAGTTGTTTTTCTGCACATCTAATTCCCATAGACATATCTGAACTGTTCCCGCCCATCTGATTTAGTACAACTATGCTTTGTGGTAGAGTGAAGTCAAGTCGGGCTTGCTCCACGTTTTTTTTCTTTTTTTTTAGGTCCGGTAAGTCACAGATTTTTTGACTGGTTCACTTGATTAGCAGGACGGAAAAACCGTGTAACCATGCACGAATCACGCTCAAATCACGAGTTATGTAGGCCTATGTATCATCCACTCATACGTACCCAAATAACCTAACTTTTAGTGGAGTTGTTAATTGAACAAAACAAACAATAATTAATCAGTTTCAATTGCCATGTGATGGATGGATGGATCATTAGGTAAACCAATCAAATGGCCGATTTTGAATGGTTAACAGAAGAATATTGTAGTACAAAAACTAACTCTTCAGCGATGATACGTAAACCTTCTGGTTGACACCCACAGCGTGCTCATTTTAGCAACCTTTTCAATTTAGTTATACAAAATTTGAAAATTGACATGCCAATTAGCAAATAAATCCATTATATTGAGAAATTTAAAAACTTTAAAATATTTTTTTTACTCTTGATTTTCTTCGGTATATTTTCTTCGGTAAAATATGAAGACCCACTTGAAGGGTACCATTGTTAATTTTTTTCAGTTCTACTTTTATTGTCGAGTTGGTTCCATTTGGCCGTGTATTTCACGGTCTTCTTGACGATGTCAAACAACAATGAGTGACGTCAGTTATAAGAAGCCTCTCTAGCCGAATAGTTGATCCCGTATATTGTAAACCATGGTCCCATATAAGAACACCAAATCTCAGAAAATAAATGTTAGTAACGGACCGTCTAGTTTTTTCTGCACATCCAATTCCTGTACATATCTCCACATGTAGAACCATCGATCTCTTTCTCTCTCTCTACATAGCGAAGGCGTATAGTAAAACAATGCAATGCTGGTTCTTACCCAATAAGGGACGTTTAAAATCGAAACAGATATCTGACAACGGTATCGTGTTACAGTGTTAACTCTAGACAGCACTGTTCCAAATTTGGTATTACTGATTATTTATCTTTTATTCAGAACATTTTCAACTACAGGGTGTACACGTACACATACTTATAAGTTACTTGAACACGACCATTATAAACGAGATTTAAATTATAACTCATGAAGAGACATTTTATTTTTAAAAATATAATGATTGTTATTTTTTTCTTTAGCAGTAGCAGATTTGATAGCTATTTTCCTTATACAAACTGAGGATCATATACTATAAAATACGAACTTTACCCGTACACAGATGTGTGGGTATTCGAGTCCCGGGGGAGGTAATGTTGAAAACACATACTAAACTAGTACTATCTATACACAACATCGACTAAACATGTAGGCCTACTGTTGTAATCGTGAGTACAAAATACAGATAACAGTCTTAGACATAGTATGAACTAATTTCTTCGAATTATTATATATATATATATATATATATATATATATATATATATATATATATATATTCTATTAAACTTATCCAAGATATGCTATACTTGACACAGTGTCTCTATTCCCCAATTAAAAAGCAGATGGCGACAAGGTAGGATCGTATACAGACGGGACACCATGCGATTTTACCAACCCAGCTGGAAAATTATCCTATATAATATTAATTATTAGTTGAAATGAGTGCATTGGAGTTGGAATAACCTGGTGACGTTGTTATACGTTGATAGATAACCCAGCTTCTCTATCTGAGAATCTTTGTGACGAATCTGTGTGCAGCTATTGGGCGGAGTTGCTAGAATCCCGGTCGTGTAGGTGGTCGAAAGAGTCAAGTCGCCCATATATCTCGCTCTCTTGCTCTGTCTCATTCACTATCGTAGCGTCTATCACACATTAGGATTAGAGTTTGTATTTCGTAACAAACTTGCATGGCGAATATTAATCTGAAAATGGTTCCTAGTTTGATTCTAGGGGAGGGGGGAACCGGAGAGATGAATTGGCTGTAGTCATCTACTTGAGTCACAAACAAACATAAGTAAATTGTATAGGAATAAGTAAATTGTCAGGAAAATAGTGATTGCCAGGATTGTCAGTGTATATCACTACACTGGTTTTAAATATACACTGCAAATTACGCTGATTTAAACTTTTTGATTATTGTTTGCTTAACGACCCCACCAACAGCTAGGTTATACGGGGGTACGAATGAGCAGGTGATTATGAAACTATGCAGTGATGATAAGTGAAAGGACATTTACAAAAACCCATGCCTTATGCGGGACTCGAACCCACGCCCAACGGTGACTTCAGTGTCTGAAGCGTTCCCCAGCTGACTGAGCCAAAGAGGGCGGCTTTTAAACTTTTTTAAATCCAAAAGAAGTAGCCTACACAATTGACCTTAAAAGCATATTGAAATAAAGATCTTCATGGATCTAGAACCATCTCGAGTTCAACATTCTCGTTCAGAAATCATCCAAAACACCTAATTCGTTAGTTTGAATGTTTTTATTCAATAGTCCAATGCTACGTTTTAGAACTCGTCATCGATATCGGAGACAGAAGCAACTGTGAGTGATGGTTTTTATAAACTTGATGTTTTCTGTTGAATGCCTGACTGTTGATGGATAATTGACCACAGTTTCCAAGTCACTGCTTCAATATGTAATCTTGAATAATCATCTCCCAAAAATATTCAAAATCAATGTAACTATCTTTCGGGGTGGGAATATATTTTAGGAATATAATGAATTTATGGACCAACTTCGATTCTGAGAAGCACATGTAACAAAAGAATATACTTCAGTGTATCATTTTTTTCACTCTTGTATACTCTAAATTTATTTTGCACGCCTGTCAAAATATACATTGTCTACGTTCGTTGGTGGTTCCGATCGACCGTCTTCCCTATCCACAATCGATAACGATTGTAAGTTTCGTACCGCCTACACTCAAACGTCTTTTCGTGACTCCCGAACTATCCCTGACAACTACAACATATTATTCAATGTAAAACATGTGTTAAGTATTTATTTGAATTATCATACTTTCTATCCGACACGTACAACAATAGACTATTAATATCACTTCGTTGACAATGCCACGTGACAGTAGTGTGGATATGGGTGAAACGTTGTAGGTTGACAATATTTTAAATACAGTAATTGTCAATTAGTAAACCTCTGCAGAAGGAGCCAAGTGGGAGGATCAGGTAGGTTTAGGTGGAATAATTGGTTTTTTGACTTCGTAATTTTTTCCACGCGATTTTTTCATACTCATTTCTACTTACCATATTTGGAATTTAAAAAAAATTTCATTCTGGAATTATGTGAAAATATCTGAAATTTAAAAAATGAAAAATATAAATATATAAAAGGAATTCTCGTCTCTTTCCAATGAACAATTAATCTAAATTATAAATCAATGAAAAGTACGTTTAAATAAACGTAAAAAACGATCTACAAAAATAAGGTTCATTATTGTATTCTAACTGTGAAAACAAATCGAAAAACTTCGAAAGTATTTGATTTATGTGCATCCCTTTTTAAAGAATTCGTATAAAATTAAAATGCACTAATTTTATTGTCAAATAGTGAGTTAGGTAGCACGTTTTCTACAGCATCCGCGTATAACATTACACAATACGTATCAGGTAATAAAAACTAGATATACTTGTATTCATGAAAGAAGAAGGTCGTCTACCAACATAACAAACATAAACATCACCGTTATTTCCGTATACAGCTGTGGTATTTTTTTTGGACCAATGATTTTGTAAAACGAGATTCACAATTGTAAACACAATTACACCTCTAAAAACCTTTAGAGATTCAAATTTACAATGAGAAATTACAATTAGAAAAAGTGAGATTGTAAAATATTGGGACATACTGTAGAATAATTCAATAAGAAAAATATGAGTTTTTGTGCTAATGTTTATCTAGCATTCTTGATCTGAATATTGTTCAAATATGTTCTAAATAAAAGTTAATACTATATGTTACACAAATAAGTGTTATAAAGAAGATTTTTTGATATTGTGTTAAAATTGAAACTATAGTTTTACAATTATTATGTTGGTAGATAACCTTCTTCTATCTTGGATAGTAGAGAACAACTTTGAAGATAAAACTTCTCTTGTTTTTCAAAGCCCAGATTTGGTATTGTGTTTGACGCCTGGTTCTGTAGAGCGCATGCGCGCACACAGCAGGGGTTCGAAATATCACCCCACGCAGGGTTCGACAATAAGACGCGTTCATCTTGTGAATTATTTACAAACCTAGAGGGCGCAGTTTATATTGGGCGTGGAATTCGAGAAAAACAGCGAGAACTAATTTTGACCCCTGAATAGATGTTATCTTTCAGTGAAAATAAAAGGAGGTATGAAATTCACCTCTGTCAGAAAAACACAATCTTGATCTGGATATTTTTACTTTGTCGATCATTTATCAATTTTAGAAAATTTTCCATTTTAATTATCTCTCATTCCATCCCACTTCTAACTCCTTCATCATTAATACTATATTTATTATCTGTCATCCTTGTCATTTAGTCAGCATTTTCGTTTTTATAACCCTCAACAAGAGATAATGCATGATCTCAAGTATAAATAATTCTTATTCCAGAGCATTACTACCTTTTATAAAGTCTTGAACTTTTTAAATTCAATTAAAATACCAGTGTGGATAAAATTCTTCATTAATTCAATTTATTTGAATAACCAACTTTCAAGACATAGGTTATTAAAACAACTCAGTTATGTAACTATATTATGTTACTTACGTCGTATAACTTTAAAGTAATATCGTGGCCCTTGAATGTATAGGAAATTACGTTCAACTCTGTAACATAACAACCACTACAAATTCAAAAGAACTGCATTTAGTACTTGAATACATTAATAATCATCGTACTCTGTTTCCAAATAATGGGTCAGAGGGTGTTGTCCAACCATATCTGGGGCTGAAATTTGCAAAACCGGCTAGCCACGCCTGGCGTTTTATCAATACATTAATTGATACATTAATAAATGTATCATACATTTATATACATAATAAACGAATAGATTAATACTTCAAATTACAAATATCAATCCCCCTTCATGAGAATCTGACCCATTTACCTACATATCCAGAGTCAATCAATTGGAGACTCCCCACCTATCCGTTCCAGATAATATTATATAAACCCAGTTAAACAAAACTCATATATATATGTCACCTCATTTCGTTGTTTTTCCAATCATTTTTATTCAGAACACATACATTCATCTTTCCCATTATTTTCCGATACTATTTTCCATTTCAAAAGCAATTTCACTCAAACCCACTTTGATCTCTTCACAAATATTCCTCTCTAGATCCAACTGTTCAAGGAAACGATTCTTTTATTCCTCTCACATCCGCCTGTCCTATTCTTTAATCCTCGATTTCCAATCTCTTTAGAACCCCATCAACCCTCCCCCACCCTCCCGCCCACCAAATGGCATATTTTATCTTTCAATAGTAAACATCTTGACATCATGACGTCACTGACCAATCAGAGGTGAGCTTCTAAACAATCGATTGATGTGTGCTATCTCTATGGCGACCGCCCCGTATGCATTTATTGCTTTCAATCAAATGTTAGGGGAGGGTAGTTTTGGTGATGAAGGGATGAGGGAAGGGAGGAATTCACTCCCTTAGTCTTTGGGACTCATCTCCTGTGTAGTTTCCTTCCGTGTGGTGAATGCGTTTCTCCCCTTCCCCACCCCCCCCCCCCCCTCAACCGCCATGCTGGGGTGAATGTGTGTGACGTAGTGTATACTGCATAATCCATTTGGTTTACTTGTGATATTATGTGTTTGTATAAAAGCTTTGTAATTTTGCCAGTTGCATATTTAGATTATACATTTTGAAATATTTCTACTTTTTTTTTACCCATTTGGTTACAATTTATCTATGTAACCATAAACACAATCTCCATAGATTCTTATTATCTGTTTCTAACCTTATTTATTGTCTTGAAATTGTTCCAGCCCACATAGTTTGAATATATTTACTGTGGTTCCGATCGACCGTCTCCCGTATCTATTAGCACTATTTGTTGGCTGTTTCGATCTGGAATTGTAATTACAATACTTGTTTCGGCGAGGCTCGTAAAGCATTTTGAACAGAAATCATGGCTATCGATTAATCTAAAAACGATCCTATTGAATCAATAACTTATACTTCCAGACGCTTGACTTATTATTGGTGTCCCGATATTCACTCTGTCGAACCAGTTTGAAAGTTTGATCGAAAATAACTCAACTAATTATTATTTAATCGTTGAAACAGTTGAGCAAATAAATTGCATATTGTGTATATTATAATTATACCAGGTTTGCTGTGTTAATGTTGGCGGTTCCGATCGGGGGTCTTCTCTATTGATTAGCATGAACGGAAGAAGTGTCGAACCGTTGATATTGTGGTGAACAGAGGTTTAAGTCGTTTAGTCTAGGTCTGTACATACCCTGAACCTGATTCAGAAATAAACGTTTATTTTTGTATATTTTTTTATTTTTGTTTTTTGTTGTAGATTGCTACATAAATATTTCTTGTCAATTACTTATATAATATTATGTATGTGACTTTTATTAAATTAATAACACGCCAGAGTAAGTATATTATATTAATTATAATTTCATTTATAATGGCTATGACGTTTATGACGACCACTTAAACAAATGAACAAACTAGAATACTTGATTACTTTCAAGTTTGAATATTAAAAGATTTGACCGCCCCCCGTGGCTCAATCATTCAAGGCAATTCTTTAGAAACTGAAGTCAAATCGGGTGCGGCTGTTCAAGTCCTGGATAAGGATAAGGCATGGGTTTTATAAACATTAATCCAACATCCACTCATTCGTACCCCCAAATAACTTAGCTGTTGGTGTGGTCATTAAACAGTAATCAAATCCAAAAGAGTTTTAATTCGCTTGTACCATATCATAATTATCAGAAAATGTATTAAAACATTTCATTTTAATAAAACTGAAATACATTGATAACAAGAGGAAATTGTATTGATTGTATATTGACTGTATTGTACATTTAAATATAATAATACTAAAATTTCGTATACTAAAATGATCGTACATAAAACTTTTATCATTTCGAACAATGAACAGGATTAGATATTTTTTATAAAAATAATATAATGAAAAATGTTTGAATTTCATACAAAATGAGACTGTTTATGTGACCTAGATTTTAGCTCCGAGTATTTCCCTGTTTCGTTGTCATTTTGTTTTCGTTTTGAATAACAAGTAACGACGTAACTTTGTAATAGGATCGCTGTGAGTTATAATAACGTTATTATGCGAGGAAACAAGAAGATTGAAACACAGTCTACTATAATACCAGTCACGAGTAATGGATCTCTGCATGGATATACCGACATGATAATGAGATGGAAAAACAAGAAGATGGAAATGTTTGGTACATTTGCTGTCACATAAACTGGTCAATTATTCTATATTAAAATGGATACTGAATAATATATACTGATATTATACGCACTAAAACTGTATGAATGTGGCAATGCTTATGAAAAATTCAATTTTGAAATTCGGGAAAAAATATTTTTGTGACTGCAAGTGTACATGTTCTGTCTAGGTTCATATAGTAGGCCTATATTATATATGGAATGAATGGATGGAAAATATTTAATTTATTAAACATTGTAATGAAATCATATTCATTGATAATAGGAAATGTGTATGCATTTTAGATTTAATTTTTGTCTACAAAATGTAAAGAATACAAAACGCTTTTTAATGTTCATTTGCTGGTTAGCATGAAATAACAAACATATCGCATGTCAGTTTGCTTATTGTAACTTCTTTGCAGGATTATAAAAAAACAATAAAGCTTCCAATTACCTTTGAATCCTTCCGATTTTTATCGAATTCCTCCTATAGTAAAATCCATATAATCTAACCGCTGGTGGGGGTAAATCAAACAAAAATAATAATCATCATCATCACCAAGGTCATCCTACACATGCCATCTCCACGTGCACAAAGTAACATTCTTTAACAAAAAAAACTAACAAAACAAATCAATCCATACATGAAATAGTAACTGTATTCCAACCGATATAGCGTGTCATCATGAATCCGAGCCTCCAGGCTTTACCCCTGAGCTACTATGTGCGTGCAATCACGTGTTGCTCAACTCACTTGCGTGTGACAACATAAATACATAACGATATTTTTATGAGTATTATTTTATTTTTCAATGCGAATTTGATTAATTAATTTTTAATGCCTGTGTCCAAGGGAACATGCAACCACACGATTTTGCACAATATTGATTCTTTATGATACTCTTTTAATAAAATTGTTCTATTTTTAAACTTTCAAAAGGTCTGCCTATATGATTACACATGCATATAATATATATAATCACATTTTTATTGCAGTACAATATTTCCAATATACCCTCGAACTGTATTTGTACATTTTTAATATATTCAAAATTTCAACTGGATTTTGTAATGTTATGAAATTTTATAACCCGTATTTACAGTGTCATTGGGATGTTTCTGTCACTATATAGTGCGTTTTTTGTGCCTGAATTCTGATGGTATTTCAACAAATCACCACTTGATTAATTAATTAAATAATTAAATATATATATATATATTTGTTTTTATTCTTCTATTATTCTTACTATTAATTTGACCGGTTTTTGTTTTCATACCAATTCGACATACTTGATGTATATTCTCTACTAACGATTTCTTACATGAATTTCTTTATACTACTCACAAAAGATACTTCTTGTCCAATATACAAACGTTCAAGATTAATTGGCTTTCAGTTCTTCCCTAATTTGATTTCTATTTCTACGACAATCTCCTTTATGGTTCGCAATTATGTTCTATATTCGCAACTGAAACGCGCGACTTGTTAACTTACTTTTAATTGAAGACCCAGGCTCTGGAAGAGATTATTCTCTTTTTAATTCGTCAATTAACTCTCTAAATGGATTTAATTAAAGTTGGTTTAAGCTGTACTGTGTGAGGGCTGGGCGGAGTAAGCCCCTAAAGAGTCACAGAGTTAATCTAGAGGAAATAAAACTATGGCAGACTTTGGAGAGTAGAAACTAACTCGGTTAGAAGGGAGTAAAATGAAGAAAACTAGGACCTCAAGTTATAAAGTTATAAAGGTCCCGGGACGAATCACGATATCCCAAATGACCTGGTTGTTGGTGGGGATAGTTATCATTTTGAGCGAAGTGCCAAGTTTCTTACGTTTCCATAGCAACTTAGAAACTAGTAGTAGTAGTTATTTTATTCATATCTTGGGAATACAAAGTAGCCTATAATCGTATTACTAGAATGACAACGTTGTGGTGGTTGCAAGGATCTGCTTTTCTAAGTTAATATGACATATTTTTCGGTAAGTTTCAATTTATTTGTAATTTACTACAACCGAAGTTGTGATTGGAAAACATAATTTGGGGTTCGTTTTTGTTCACTTATTCTACACTAGTTTGTGATATTACTTGTGAGAAAATTATAGGCATATATAATTATTTTTATACGATGAAAATAAGTTCAGTTGATAGTAATGAAATGTAGATAGTGTAGTTTTTACTTGAAATTTAATTTTCAATTTGATGCATTGTTTGGTCGAATAACAGGTTTCACTAATGCCTGACTTTTGATATTTCATTTCTTCATTTTTATCATTATATGCACTGTGATTAGATTGGAATATATTAATATTTTTTATTATATTCTATATTGTCATTATCGTTATTTATATTAGTTATTGTATGCCCAATGATAAGAGAAAGCAAGCTATAGCTAACATCAAATATTCCATTCAACAAATATTAAATCTGCTAATTTTATTCAATTATATATTCCATATTTTTACGTAACTTTTGTAAAATTATGCATTCATCATAGTCCAAGACTCAAGATATATCTGTAAAAGTTTATTCACAAACATGTTCTCCAACGGTACATGTTGAAAATGATGAAAACTGGAGAATGTAGATTTTCGAGGCTAGATTGGTATAATATGGTTGAAAACCGAATCCATTAATCTTGATCTTCAGGGAACAACAGTTGAACCGTTTGTAACGGAATCCTGTTTTAGGGATTCAGGAATGATTTACAGGAATAATGAAGCTAATTAATCCCTTTGAGTCTGTTGTTTTACACGTTACAGAATCACCACCGAGACTGGATGTTGGTATATAGGGGCACGCAGCTGATTCTGATTGTATAAAACCCAAAGTTTGTGAGATTACTAGATTTGAAAATCACAGATTGGATTTAGTAAAGCCTGTGTAAAATAAGTATTCCAGAAAGGTTGTTGTGTATTTAAGGATGCAGTGAATATTTATGTAATTGCATTATTATTTTATACTGTTTGAATGAAGAAAATATAAAAATTGTTCAGTGCCACAATTCATAACTTTCTGAATCGCATCAGAGACATAGAGGCAACGATGAGCTCACGAGTGAATGACTGTATTGAGGTTTTAGTGCTTGTTATTTTACGCTGTAACAATTTCTTAGTTTTCGAATCGATATTTTTATTTAAAAAATACATCCTATCACGTATATGTATATCATTCTCTTTCTTGTTTTACCTCTCATACTAATTCCAGGGTATATACAATATTCCAATAACGTGGTTAATTTCAAGCTCTAAACTTTTAGTTGGAGCTTAGTTTGTTTATAATTTGTTGTTCTAGTTCTAGTATGTTTTTTATGATAGTTTTATATTCATTATCCGTGTATAGGTATACGGTGTGCTTCTATATAATTATTATTCCCAACTTCCTGAACTAATCTAATAATCAAAACTTGATGACATTTTCCGTGATATTAGTTTTATCGATCGAGCTGAGGGAATCGCATCTTTTAGGCATCACGTTATTATTCAGTACACACCGCACTCTGTTATTTCACTTCATAAACTTTCATCGCGGTCCTCTTAACAATGTGAAGACACGAGAGACAGTTACAGCAAAAACCACCCTTAAGCGTGCATTAAACTTAGGGGACGTTTTCAACTTCGTACAAGTGAGTCAGTATCTCTTTCTCTCCCGTCTCTTTCTCTCATTCTCTCTCCCTCTCTCTCTCTCTCTCTCTCTCTCTCTCTCTCTCTCTCTGCTCTCTCTCTCTCTCTCTCTCTCTCTCTCTCTCTTTCTCTCTCACTCTTTCTCTCTCTCTTTCTCTCTCTTTTTCAATATGTTTGTCTGTCCTTTCTCCATCCCTTCCTTTTTCTCTCTTAATTTTCAGTCTCTACAATACTCTCTCTCTGAACTCTCTCTCTCTCTCTCTCTCTCTCTCTCTCTCTCTCTCTCTCTCTCTCTCTCTCTTCCTTTCTCTCTCTGCTCCCTCTCTCTCTAACTTCTTCACTCTCTCCCTACATCACTCTCTCCACTCTCTCCACTACCGTCTCTCTCTATTTCTAAATTGCTCTCTTCTCCCCCTCTCTCCCTCCTCTCTCACCACTTCACCCTCTCACTCTATTTAACCGGGTAGTTCTTCACCAAATGACGCCGCATACAAAACAACGCTGTTGTGTGGATGTTCTTTTTATGAAGAATAAAAACACTTCACATTGTGTGATATTCTGTCAGGAAGGAGACATTTATTGTGTTACACACATCTGTTTAGAGTGTGTGTGTGAGAGAGAGGTAGATAGTGATACTGTATATGAGAGAGAGAGACGGGCAGATGTAGTGATAGTATGTGAGAGAGAGAAGTGATAGTGGACAGTGATGAGAGGGAGAGAGAAAGAGGGGTTGTGAGTAGGGTTGTATTGTGAGATACCCTCCAGGTAAAGGGATGATATATTAATGTAAACATTGGATTATTTCGTTTCGCTTGGTTTTGGTACGTGACATAAGTGTCATCCGTCAGTATAACTATAAGCTAGGCAAGTCAGTATTTATTTATATGAAATGTTGAAACCTTATTCACAAATTAAATTGTGGCTTTGAACTGTTTTGTAATGATACACACATACGTGCTGAACGTGTCAGTCATGTGATAAGAGTGGAGGTGCCAAGTCTGATGGAGGTGCCGGGTTTTATCAGTGTACCGTGCGAAATGTTCCTGAGGATGATTGTTTTGATATTTTCAGTTGGGTTACGTGATTCAATGAAGACGTAAGCGAAACCGTATGTCTTATGTACGACTTGAATATATGAACATCTGGTGCCAGACATCGATGTTTTTTATATTTTCTTTCGCGCTATTTTTATTTCCAAATCGTATTGTTTTTAAACGAATGTTCATGAAAATTGATAGAATTATTAAAATGTCCTCAATAATTAATAATGTTCTATTTTATTCTTTTTCAGAACCGATGAACAATCTTCAGTATGAGTTTGACTTCAATTGCCATCTGGGAAGGTAATTTTCTTTCAAATTATTAGTTGAACATTCATACAGGATTTTATTGAAGATTGCACAGATTCTAGAACTACAAAATAAAGGTCTACATCTTTTACGAAATTGTTCTTTCTCGATGGAGAATAATTTATGAAGTATCCTGCATAAGACATGCGGTTTTTAAACGTCGTTTTCCTTATCCTCACTTCATGGCTTTTCACCTATTCATTCGTACCTCCAAATACTCAAACGGCAGTGGACTCGTTAAAGGACATTACAACCCTGAAAGTAGATTTCAACGAATAATGACGATTCTTATTTCCCCAATTTCAGAGAAAATTAAAAAACATCATCATCTCAATTTCAGAAATTTTACTCAGTATTTTATCCTTCAGAGACCATGTGTCATTACTTGGGCATTGCCGATTCTGTATAGAAACATAAACAGAATCAAGAACCAAGATCAAAGAATCAAGATCCACGTCACGACTCAGAAAAAGGGCCGAGTTCTGGAGGACAAATAAATTGATTATAGTTTCTGAAATTGAGATAGTGATTTCTAGTTTTCTCCAAAATTGAGAAAATAAATTTGCCATTATTCGTTAAAATCTAGATTCAGAGGGTAAAAATAATCTCTAATTTTTTTTCAACTATAAATTTTCATTTACCTTATTTGGTTGTACATGCCAGCTTCTTCTCTTCCCCTGTCTCTGTAGTGTGCTAAAGTCTTGATGTATAATCAACTCGGGACTGACGGACGGCGTATGATAAACGCCTGGCATTATCCTCAACCTGTTTCCAGGACATATTCCTTGTCGGCCCCGCAACGAGCATAGCCACCACCCCTCGATACTGCATGTGTTTTGTTCAAGGACGGTCAGGGTATCCCCCTTCCTGAACGCCAACTCGTCGGGACTCTCGGCTATGTTGTCGTACAGGGCGCGGGCCACACAACTCTGGAACACGAAACAGGAATAATGGTGGTTAGACAACTGAGATAATAATCATTATTCCCAGATTCCAAATGATGGGTCAGGGGGTGGAATAAATCGCACCAAGATACTATAGGGGCCTCGGATCTTCTTGAAACAAGATGGCCTGGCCTGTTTCATCTAACAATTGAGATATTGGGATTTTTTATATATGCTAGTATTTTTCATTTCATATTGAAACAATTCTGTGGTCAATGTTTATGTATAGTTTTTATGAAAAATATTTCATTTTTTTCGAAAGTCTTTTGAGAACTATTGTGTAGGACATTTTTCAGGAAGTTTTAGAAAATATTCCTCGCTTTTCAATTTTGAGGAATTATTTCTGAGAATATTGATGAAAAAAATTTAAAAATTATTACGATAGGAAAATTTGTTTACTACATTCCAAAAAATATATAGGCCTACTGACTTTACATACTGAATAATTATGTAAATTATATATGTTTTGTAATTTTTTGTTTTCAATTCAAGTTGTATCCAAGAGAGACGTATAAGCGTACCATTTATTTATGTACTTTATTTTTTTGTCGAGGATAGACGTACCATTATCACACAAAATTACTATCAAGTCAACAAAAAGTAAAACGTTGCCATCTCCGATCATTTTCCTAGTATGTACACGTACTGAAACTATAGCTTGCATTAATAGCTTCTGTCTGACTGCAATGAATGAGAATTCCTCATTTAAAGAATACTAATGAAAGAATTAACTTTTAATTGCTCTAAGAAGTTTGGAGTAAACTTAGTTGGATGGAAACATACATTAGAGACCTTAAGTTTAACCAATTTCAGAGTAGAAACAAAATTCCTCTTGAAACTACTTGTGGTAATCGATGGTTCAGTTTAACCAAGTTTAAACTTTTAATTGATTGCAAAGTTTTGAAACAACATAGAAAACAAAAATGTTTGAGAATAATTCAAGTAATTTCATTTCATCTTTTATTTATATTCTTATAATAAGTGTCAATTTTCTACTCTGATTGTAGAGATACTTTATGGCTCTAGAATTACCAATATGTGAACATCTATCACTGGCAGTTACCATAGATCATTCACCCCTGCTATTTTGTTCACTAACTGTCAAAATAGAGCTAACTGGAGTTTGTAATAGGGATAATTATCAACGCGATAAAGCGAGGATTAGCTATACACATTAAGATTAGTTAAATAAAATGACGTCGAAGCTGCAACACATTAAATCTGAAATCAATTAATTCAAGATTAAGTCGACTTCGATCATTTTAGATTTTATTTGATTTAATTAATTCTTGCAGCACGTCATCTTCGGGAAAATGTATTGTTAAAATATTGTGTAGTATACTCCTCAATGTTTTTTAAAATGGTTTTAAAGTTGCTCTCTAGAAATGTCACCTCATCGAAATGCTTTCACAGTAAATAGAAATTGTTCTAAAACATTTTCATCGCAATAAACAAAAGGTTTTCTAAAAGTACGGTACTATCCAAAGTTGTGTTTTGAGAAAAAAAAAAACGTTTATTTTATCACTTCCCAAAGTGTTCGCAATATTATGTGTTTGGATTACTTATTGAAGCCTATTGATAAATCAAACGAGGGTGCAAATCCGTGAGAATCACTTTGAACGACGTCTTGCTAACTGCCAGGGGGCAGAGAAATTCATTACAGTCCCGATCGACAGTCTCCCCTATCTATTATCAGAAACGGACGTCAGTGTCGATCCTCCAACACTCGTGGAAGGAAATGTACCAGAGAAAAGCAAATAACTCAATCAAAAATAAAGTCCTCCAGAGCGACAAGAGTAGATGTAAAAGTAACTAGTTTTCCGAAATGAAGTTACACATTCTCGACTAGTTTCTCCTGGCTTTTTGTGCGAGTCTTCCAAATGGAATTCACTTATAGCGTGCAATTTGTTCGGTATCAAAGTTTCTAACTTCCTGCAGAACATTTTTTATAAATATATATATATATACGGGGAAAAGGTTTGAAGTTACGAAAAGAAAAGTGTTATATATAGGCCTATATATATATATATATATATATATATATATATATATATAGGCCTATATATAACACTTTTCTTTTCGTAACTTCAAACCTTTTCCGCTTGCTGATTTTCCTTGGCGAGTAACACTAGCCTTACAAAGACAATGGATACGTTTTAACTTTTATTACGAGCCAAATTCAGAGATTTTGTGTTGAATTAATTTGCAATTGTATTTTTTTCTGTCTCTTTCATGCTTCAAGTTTGCGGTGTATGAAAGAGTATAATTATTCAAAATATTCAAAGATTTTTTTAAAAACATTTTCAAGAAGAACTTCTCGAAATTAATTAGTTGTTGAAACATTTCTCAAGAACTTACTGATAGTAGAGATAAAAATGGAATAAGAAAAAAAAAATTAAAGTTGATGGAATTATTAATATCTGTTTTATTTCAAAAACGGAGATAACCTTATTAGGATAGTTATATCTTTTCATTTCCCTAGCTTCTATTTCTTTAGTTCTCATACTTAATAAATTCACGCCAACTTCTTTATTTTCTATCAAAACTAAAAGTCTGCATCTTCCACAGAGTATCCATTTTCTCGTTTTTCGACTAGACGTTCTAATTTCAGCGCAGCAAAATCCGCATCGTCTCCGTTTTCTCAGTCGATAGAGAAGTCTCTCTCTCTCTATCTAGTCTACTCAGCAGCCGTCGTCGTGTACCCCGTTCCACTCATTATTTAGCCTTTTCATCCGCAACGCTCCTTCCATTTTATCACAGTTAATAACTCATAAGTTGTGCTAGAGATGAGTTTTCCTCTTCTTTTCTTCGTTGTTGTCATTTTATTTCTCTCTCTCTCTCTCTCTCTCTCTCTCTCTCTCTCTCTCTCTCTCTCTCTTGTTTTTTCTTCCTGCCCGACGTCTTTAAGATAACTAGGAAGAGTTGGGAAAGTACGGATGAGCAGGTGATATTGAAGCGAGGTGATAATAAGTGAAAGGACGTTTACAGAAACGCATGTCTTATGCGGGACTCGAACCCACGTCAAACGTGACTTCAGTTTCTAAAGCAGTGCTTTAGCTGACTGAGCTATGGAGAGCAGCATGAAAACTATAAAATACTGAATAAACGATTGTTTTCAACTCCCTTCATGCCCTCTTAAAAGTAAGTTTCTATTGAAACTACAGTCTATCATATACTTTAATCTCCATTTTCTTCCCGTTGGTATTCCTCTATTCCCGTTTATTCCCTTCTATTCCCCTATTGATCTCGTTGTGAAGGTGCATTGTCTCATCTAAACCTCTTTGCTCTGTGTGCACAATGTCCTATAAATCATAGCAAAGCCACCTTCTTTTTCTGAACTCCTCAGTCTTCAACTAAGACTTGGGATGTCAGGGGAAGGGGGAGTGGGGAGCGGGGAGGATTTTCAGACTGATGACGTCACACAAGACTTGAGATACGAGAGGGAAATGGGGTTGATTTCTGACTGACGACAATCTTTATATGAGTTTTCCAACCACGAGACGTGGAAAGAAAATACGATTTTCCATTTTCGGTTTAATGATGTGGTTCTGTTTTTCCTGTTTTACACGTCGTGGGTGTTAGCTGGGATTGATTTATGAAATGAAGTCTTTTGGGGTCTGATCTAGATTCTTGGAACAATATGAGGTTGGCGGCGGGGGGGGGGGGGGGGGGGGGGGTTCTCGAGTAGCTTTCTATTTACGAGGTAAGACGGTGGAAATAGGAAAGAAGAGGAAAAACATCAAGACGGTGGAAATAGGAAACAAGAGGAAAAACATCAAGTCTGAAAATTAAATTGTATACTTTCTGGAACTTAATTGAAAAGTTGCGAATAGACTTTTCTGGTTCGGGTTGATATTATGTACATTCTTTTTAGAAGTAGTAGGCCTATATATCCCAGTCATTCATGACGCTTTTTTTTATCAAGTTCTGGAGATAATATTTGAATACGCCTATAATACTGAGAACGTATAGTCTTAGTTACCCATTTAAAAAAAAATGTTTGTTTGGGATACCAGTAGTTTTGTGGAGTGCTTAGATCATAAATAAATGAATGTATCTAGTTAACAATAATTATTAAACTAGAATTATCCTGCCGTAAACATAATGTATCTATTATCGTTTTTCTATTAACGTGTTCCCAAAAAATTAAGCCAATACCATGCAGACGAGTTTTGGAACATACGACACATTAAACACTATTGCTATTGTTACTGTAGGACATATTAGCTCTTAGTGTAGGCACGACACAAACATTCATTCACAAGATTATAATATGTCCGAATATGTAGTTTTACGGTTTTATTTCAATATTGGTAACAATGCTCACACGTATGATTCACAATCTCCCTCACCCTTCAGTGGTCGATTATATCACCCATTAAAATCATCCGTCATTTTCATAACCAAAGAAGGGTTGTTGCCAACAGCTGTTATCGCTAGCCCCTTAGCCCTTATACATCCCGCAACGCGGTTATCACGTGACACGTGTACGACGGGATAGGCTATCATGTAAAACTGTAAGGGGCACAAAAGACACGCTATTCTCGCGTGTTCTGGTAGTAATGTTGAACATTGGAGTATGGAAACGCAACAAGATTGTTGGGTGGTGACTGTAATTTCTAGATTAAAAAACATATTTTTTTATATTTTTTTGTGTGTACATTTGATGTTTGATTTATTTTTTCGTTTTGTTGCAATTAGGGGTTGCTTTATGATAGGTTTGTCGTGATAAATCCATATAAAACTCATTTAAAATTAGTTGAAGATTAAAGAGAAATGTGGTTAATATTTACATATTTTCTTCAAGATAACGACGCATATTACCTCGTCAAAGCATACGTCGTTAACTACCAGTATTGATCTTCTGGATATCATTATAATAGTTGAATTATGTGACACCTAAAACTTCTGGAGTAAATTTGATTGAGTTGATATCATTTCAATGATAAGAAAGATTTAATTAAAAGTCACTATCATAATTATATGTAAATGATTATAGTTGACGAAAACTTATTTTAGTGATGTGATATAAATTATTTTGACAGAATGATTATGAAGAATGTACCTCATTACTGCATCCCCAAATCTCATAAGGCATCCGAGATAATTTTGTTTTAGAAGCTTTTTTAAATTACCTAAATTATAAAATGAATATTTCTATTCTTTCAAATATCAAACTCTATGTCTATATTAAGATAATGCCTTGTCTACGAATCTTTTTTTTCACAAATTAATTTTAACTCACTTTAAATTATTTAATCAGAGGAATATTAATTATATTTCATCAAGTCTTATCCAGCTGGACTGAATTTAATTATATCTAATTCGATTGTTAATTTATACCTCTTTAATACAAATAAAATATAAACAACCATTTAAATAAAATAAATGAAAGTGTTGATCGTAGACATGTTGAAATCTTATTAAAACACAATCAGTTTAAATAAGTTTAACATTGTCATCTAGTTTAATCATCTAATTAAGTTTATCGAGGTTAGTCTTACAGTCACGATTTATTTATAAGCCGATTCCATTGTAGACTTCTATTCACGTATTGTCTGAAGGTTCCGATCGGTCGTCTCCCGTATACATCAACATTGACGATCGGGGGTGTCGACAGTCGACACACTATTATACACTTGTGTTCAGGTGTAAAAGATCTAAACCAGTATTGATATCAAGCATTATGTATAATATTCTATACCAGTAAGTTCGTGCTGTCTTTACTATAAATATACTTACATAGCGACTACCTGTAGGAATGTTTACCAAGCTATCGAGTTACATTATTACTACGTGAGCCTTCAATTAATTTTGTAACGAAATGATTAAATTAATAGTTTTACTACAGAACCGTTGTATCTATTGTAGTAGCCCTGGAAGATAACAGATTAGAGGAACTGTTGATGAAAAAAATTGAATCAAAGGTTAATATTTCTTGGGCTATTATTATTGAAAGATTTTGTCAACCTTATCTCATCAAAAGGACCGGAATTACCGAAATGTGAATAGATTATTTTACAGTCAAGTGTTATCATCACCTTTGTTGCTCATGTTGTTTGTTTTTATCATCTCTCAGAGTAAGGCTACCTGAGCTTTGTATTGATTCTATTTTTCTTATTGAATATAAACTTATCAATCTTTTCATCTCATATTTCATTTTAAACTCATTTAATCGTGAACAATTACAAGATCTTATTTGTCGAGCAATCATTCAAAAACAATGTCACCGTTCCTATAAATGTTTCTCCAATCCTTTCAATAATTTTAATTTTTTTTATTTTGAAAGTATAAAGTGGACTCAAAAAACACTTTTATCCTTATAACCCTCATCTTCAAAGGCTCTATTTCTATAATCCCAGAGAGTCTAGCTTATTTATTTGTACTTATATTCTATGAGAATTCATAGAATATTGTCCATTTCAAATGAGCAACAACTGGGAATTAATAGTATCCATTTTCCTCCCAATCTACTTGTTATTCCCGCAGACAGAGTGGTTAGAGAGCCTACACCACTGTCATTAGTGTCATTTGCTTGCCCTGTTCTTAACTAATTGTTCAACTACCATCCTCGTCTAACTAATTGTCAACTAATTGCGAGCCTCGTCTAACTAATGGGCGACTGGTTGCAGGTTGCGGTCAACTAATAAACTATACCACGCGGTTTTAAGGGATGTTTCAGTTAACCAAATGCAACTTCGGTCTTTGAGAGTGGTTTTCGTTTTGAGTCCTTTGTAGTCAGCTGAAGGATTAGTTTGAAGCCGTTTCTCGAAGATGATTATTCAATTACGTTTTCAATATTTTAGTGATGTGTTCTATTTAGTAATGTTGTGTTTATTTGAGTAAGAATGTGAAATACTAAAACATATAACATCAAATAAACGACATCGAAACATCGTAAGTCAGACACGTCACATTTTACAGCATTACAACAATATTTCACTTATTTATTCATTTATTTATTTATTTATTCATTCATTTATTTATTTATTCATCACGGTTTATTATGTTATAACATTTCAACATCATTGTGGATTGTTTGGACGAGGCTTTTCTTTATCACACTACACATACTCAGATTATTTACAGTAAAATACATTTGAGTATAGTAATATTAATACGAGTATTTCATATATAATTCATATTTTATCTTTTAAATATACTCCTATTCAATTAGTATAACTTCAATTCACTAAAAATTGCAGAACTGGATTAAAACTTGTACATTTATATTGAAAATAACGGAAATTTTCATCGATACGCAACCGCTGGATATAGGAACCGAACAATCACTGATTTTTTTATGAAATTTCGCAAGGACGTAAATATATAGGCCAATTTTTTTTGTAATGATAATAACAAATATTACGGTGTGTGCTTGCTCTAAAAGGGTATTTTGATAAATCAACGTGTTATTTATAACAATAAATAAGGTCAATTCAGTAACATTTTACACTTATCTTATACCAATATTCACCGATGAAAATAATACTTTCTAGTGTTCATCTGCCGTCAAAACCAATATAGTTGATAAAAATAAACTTGACATCCTGCTATCAGTGTTGGCGGTCTCGATCGACCGTCCCCCCTATATATCAACAATAACACTCAGGTGTTTCGACTCCGCCAATACTCCGTTATCAATGACAATATGTTTGATCAAGATAATGGTGTTATCAATTGATTCCATTTATGAATTGATCTCCAACCCCATCTGTGTTTACTTTATGATATGACCTCTCAATCATATATTCAATAACATTTGATGTTTTATTAATCTTTTGAAAGTAGTTGATCTAATATTATACCGTAAGGCTGTTGAACTATGAAAACTGTTCAGTTATAACAATATATTTACAATATATTTTTGAAAAACGAGTTTAATTCAAACAAATTAATTAAAATAAACCGGCATTGAATAATATTTGGATAAGAGAAATAAATATTTCATAATACCCTACTTTCATATAAGCATCTATGATATAGGCCTAAGCATGACTCAATAAACACAATTTTCTATTTCTTGAATGAATAGTTTTTTCTAAAATAATATTACTTTTATTTTAGTAAATTCTTTTCATATACGGTGCTAAGTGTTGATGTGATGAGCCTGAGGTGATAACAATAAATATGTCGATAGTAAAAACAACTACATGTTTGAAATGAAACTTGTATTCAATATATATATATATATATATATATATATATATATATATATATATATATATATATATATATATATATATATATATATATATATATATATATATATATATGTGTGTGTGTGTGTGTGCCTACAATCAATATCATTTTCAGTGTAAATAGTGTAACGCATGGATTCACTCAATCGGTCTATAGTTAATCTGACCACAAACTTACAATCAGTCGCTTATTAACAAATAGGTAGGTGGCTTACGCAGAAAATCCAGTCAAGTGGAGCAACGGGAAATGACAGAGAAATTAAAGTAATATATAAATACATATAAAAAAAATGTCCCAATAAAATTCTACGATATCTAGCAATCCCACGCGGAGAAACGACCCCGTTCTCCTATAATACATACATTTATTACTTATATTATACGTAATTCCTATAATACGTGCATTTCGTTATACGTTATTCCCGCTTAACGTCACGCTCCATGCAAAACGTTATCTATAAGTTAACGTTCCATATTATTTTATACGGTTATTGTTATGGTTATTCTCTCTTAGTCTTCCACACCAAGAGAAAATTGCCACTGTTGGAGTGTCGACGGTTCGAAGCTATCGACCGTTACTGCTAATGAATAGGGGGAGACGGTCGATCGGGACAACAGCCATCTCTCGGGATATTGCACCATTATCAAGTTTTGTGACAAATTCGCATATAGATGCAGTCAAGGGGCACGGGGGAGGGCGTTGGTGACAGCATATAGGATATTATTATTATTATGGTTATTAGTTGTGATAAAGTCAAGATTTATTGGGATTTAATGACGCCTTTTATTGACGTTTTGGCGCTTTCCTATATAATATAAGATTATGAGATCTGTTGCGGGGGGAGGGGATAAGAAAATGAGATTATTAGAATTATTAGAAAGGACAGTTTGTGGAGGTGTGTTTATGATCGTTTATACTGGGGAAGTTTATAATTGCATTTAAATAATGTAGCACATATTGCAGAGGTAACTCATAGTGAGTAGTTTTCTTTAACGACTTTTGGGAAGAAAAGGATCGGTCTTGGAAGATCAGGGATGGTAGGGAATAGTTCCAGTGCCGTTATTATTTTGAATTCTAGAACGAATTGAAAACGGTTCATTTTTGTCTTGTTTCAACGATGTAGGCCTATGTGCTATATTTTTTATTTTAGTCATTTAATTTACTCATTACAGATTGTTCTTAAAACAGGTGGTAATGATTACTACCATGAAATTACAATCAAACATACTCAATAAAATTTCTTATATTATTATATTATCTCAAATATATAGGCACTGACACTTTCGTCGGGCTTTCATTTCGTTTACAGTTATAGAATAAGTATTCACTTTATTGGCTCAAAACCCGAAAATCTTGATCAGAATGGGCGACCGGCGGGAAATCTAGGAGGTCGGGAATCGATGTCCAGTCTTTTTGAAATGATAGTTTAGAGAGTATTACAATTTCACTCCTATATCAGTAACATTAAATCAAGTCACTAACTTATATCCATCCCTTCTATCGTTTCCTACCCCCATATACCGCGACTGTATATGGAGTCGTCAAGGAACCAAGAAAACCGTATTTATTAATATGTCAATTCGACTGTAAAAGCAATTACGTAATATTCATTACCAGTAGTGGTTTTATAATATTACCTTTTTCGTAGCGAATTACATTGAACTTTTACTATCTACATAATTTCTAGATAAAAATAATTAAACCAACGTTTCTTCTCCAAGGTTATCATGAACATTTATAATATTCACAGTTGTTGAGTGGGTTGACAGACCCGATCGACCGTCTCCCCTATATATTATCCCTAACAATTGGGAGTGTCGATCCGACTATAATTCTAGTTTAATATGTAGCAATAAAGTTATAGATCACCGGATGGGTGTTATTATTAGATGAACTTTTGATTAAAATAATTGCCCTTCGATTCATTGAACTGGTTGCATGGTCTTTTGTTATTCATGTTGACGAAGCGAAAATGAATTATATTCTGTATTTATAGACTTACTATTATTTGGCGCTCCTTTTATGTGAGCTATAAATTAGGATAACCGATTGCAACAGAATTTCAGGTGTACTTTAAACATTTTCAAATTAAAATGGATAGCTTATGAATTTGACGAAATATGTTTAGTTATAGACCTATGCCGTGTTCAACTAGCTCAGCCACGAGGAGAAAATATTGACCCCAAAAAATACACAGAAAAATATTTTTCTGAAAAATAAGAGAGTATAATTAATGTTTTTCCAACCAATTAAGTGAGTTAATAATTAAGTGTTTGCGGATTTAACTACAGATTAACATATTATTTATTATCTAGATCATATACCGGGTGTATACGTCTCTATTTTCATGTGAAAGTCATCATTTTTTCTCACATCATTCTCTCATTTAACCACATGTACTTGTATCCACGAAAGAAGGTCTTCTATTCACTTAATAATTATATAAAAAAAATACGTTGTTCATTACACATAAAATCGCTGAAACAGCAAACAGTCAACACTTTTGAAAGATGCTATCACTTCTCTTATCGTAAATCTCTTCCTTGAGAATAATACCTAAAAATACGGTACAAAACAAACACTATGAGCGCTACTCCTCGGAAGAACCATCATGCAGGAAGTGGAAAGAGCAGCCGTCACAAAAATCCAAATTCAGCAGATTCTTGCAAAAAATTATCATTGTATCAATACTATTATACTTTGTATTCCCAAGCTGCAAGTAAAAATAACTACTACTAAAATATAGCACAGCTTTACAAATATAACGGTTATATCTGTGTTTGTTATGTTGGTAGTTGACCTTCTTTCGTGGATACAAGTATACAAGCTTCAACATCGTGATGATTATTCTTTGCTTAACGACCCTACCAACAGCTAGATCATACGGGGGTACGAATGAGCTGGTGATTATGAAATTATGAAGTGATTATAAGTGAGAGGACGTTTACAAAATCCCATGCCTTATGCGGGATTTGAACCCACGCTCAACGGTGACTTCAGTTTCTGTAGCGGTGCCTTAGCTGACTGAGCCAACGAGGGCGGCTCATCAACATCGTTTTCGTCTTCTTGTTAGAACGATTTAATGAATCGGGTGACGTGTCCATGCACGTGATTGAACCAATCAATTGTAGATTGTCTCGTTCACCCCCCCCCCCCCCCTGATATAACCAATCACCTCCCCCAACCCCCATCCCCCCGCCCCTCTATCTCACCCCTTCACTCGTCCAGTCATCCTCTTAAAGTCAAACTGCTGACAACAGCTTGTGAGGGTGGTATTGTATAAAAGATGAACTACCCTTATGCACGTACACGTGCTTCAGCGTATATTGTGATGAATTACGGCATCAACCCTCTTCGCAAAGTGGAAAATCTACCAAGTTGAGATCAAAAAGAAAATTACGAGTTTGAGAAATTAACGTTTCAGTCAATTTTTATTATAATTACAGAAATTATCATTACAGTGTGTCGTTAAATCCGATAGAAATAAATAATAGAAATACATAAATTGACACATGAAAATATTGAAATATACTTTCTATAATTAGTGTAGATTGAAGAAACTAATTTGTGAAACAATAATTTGATTATAATGACTGTCAAGGTATTCGGTTGATCGTCTTCTATATTCATTAGCACGGACACACGGATGTTTCAATCCGTCAATTCCAAGATTTAGGGACTTGAGGATGATGATATTTTGATTTTCTTTTTTAATCTAGAATGATTTCTCTGTGTCATCATATTCTAGTCATCAAATCGACCAGTCATCACCCATATGATACAATCATTCATTATTTTGAAAGAAAGTCAAACCACACCTTTATTCTTGTACCGTATCTAAAGTTTACCATTTTAATACTGTTTTATCATGCTATCTCACCCAGAGATAGATAGTAATACTATATCATTCTATACAACTGTTGGCGATCCCGATCGGCCGTCTTCGTTACATGTTAGCACTATCGCTCGGTAGAGTCGATCCGCCAACACTTATATAGAAGAGAGGCATAAAGAGAGAGAGAGAGAGAGAGAGAGAGAGAGAGACAGAGAGAGACAGAGAGAGAGAGAGAGAGAGAGAGAGAGAGAGAGAGAGAAAGAGAGAGAGAGAGAGAGAGAGAATCTCTGTACCATCATTCTAGTGTGAATATAATATAAAAATAGCTGACTCGACTTGCTTATCTAAGCTCGTTTTCTCTATCTTGAGATATTTTCCAAGTTTTTCTCGCAAACTACTAGATTTTTATATTCAAATCATGTTCCAAGTATTATAGCTAAACTCTTGCACTGTTTCACACCTACGCCTGCATATTAATATAATGTCCCGACCAACCGTCTCTACTATACGTTGGCATGAACTATCGATAGTTCCGAAACGCTAATAGTCGGGTAAATTAAGATATTATTCAAACTAGCAATAAACCATGATTGTTGGCGGGTCTACACATCCGATCGTGAGTACTGATATATAGAAAAGACGGTCGGTCGTATCCGCCAACACTCGGGTATCAAAATTATAATTAACCATACCATAAAAACAGGTGGCATTCGTCAAATTACGTACTTCACATACAATATGTGTACCCTCATGGACTGAAGTAAAACGTTTATATTAATAGTATTTTTATTTTTCTATTATCTTCACTTGATATATTGTGATTCGTGAAATATATCTATTTGATATTTACATATTTTCTGAATATGATTTTTCAAAAACAAAATATTTGAATTGATTTGACAGAAATCTCATGAATATATCTATTTCGCTATTCTCTTTTTATGCCGTATAAGACTGTACATCTAAACGAGAGTCATTAAGCAATATGATATACAGTAACACGTGGGTTTGATGGTAAAACTAGTATCTAATAATAGGATAATATCTCATTTTAATTATGGGTGTAATGCACGCGTTGCACTGGGTGTGTATGTGTAGATATACTTCTGAGTAATTATTATTACCAGTTTTAGCTTTAATAACACAATAATAACCACATGTGTGTTATTACGTATTAGTTGGTATAATGGTTGGGTATCGTATACGGCTAGAGTTGTACCAATTAACGAAAACAATTATTTTGTAGACTAGACTGCTAATAGTGTTGAATTATATTCAACCATTTAACTGAATTTTTATATTTGTGAGTATATTAAGAATCGAATTTGATATAAATAAATAGAATGTAAGCTTTCTGAAAACATCAAAATTTAGTAGAATTTTTTTCAACATTTCTATTGATTTTTTCCAAATTTTTGCTGGAGATTGTATTTTTAAAATAATTGTGTGAATACTATTAACAATTTTTTGACGAGAGATGTTTTAATCCACATTTAAAAAAATCTTAACCACGCTGTTGAATTATTCGACACTATAAAGAATCGATGTGCATAACCGTTAATATAAACGTGATGACCAAAGAGGTTGAATACAAATAAGCCTATCCCTTCGCGACTTCTCTACTCAAAGAATATAAACTCAATTTTATTCAAGACCAATTCCATTATTCGTTCTGGACCAATTCATTACCAAACCATTCCTAAATCTATAATCCTCCACCCTATCTAACTTATATTGATGACAAATACCAATACCACCCCTAATAACGATTACCAAACACCACCCCCATAACCACGTATGCTATCCCGTATTATAACGACTCAATTCCAGCTGATCCTGGTTGTTATTCCAGTCCCGATGACGTCACATTTCTTTGTGTTCCAGTAATTAAGTCATCGGCGAGGATTTGTGGCTTCGCTGTGATGGACCACGAGCAATTATTTCTCCCCTACATGTGCATGTTGATTGTGTTTAAGGGTGGCTGTGAAGATGACGTGAAGAGTTATGAGTCAGACGTTAAGGGAGATGAATGATGAGCTGAAGATGGAGAGAGATGTGTATAGTTTCTAGTTAGTTAAAGGAAATCACAATCCTGAAACTGGATTTTGACGAATAATATTTTCGCCGCCCCAGTGGCTAAGTCGCTAGCGGTAGTTACTGAAGTCACCGACGGGTGTGGGTTCGAGTCCCGCATAAGGCATGGGTTTTTGTAAACGTCCTTTCACCTATCATCACTTCATCGTTTCACCATCATCCGCTCATTCGTACTCCCGTGTAACCTAGCTGTTGGTGGGGTCGTTAAGCAACATTAAAAAAAAAGAAAAAAGATTAATATTTAACATATTCAACATATTTTATTTATTCATTACAGATTGTTCATAAAACAGGTGATAATGGTTACTATACCTAATGAAATTACAATCAAACATACTCGATAAAATTATACTTTGTTATTTTATATCTTTATATCTTTGTTATATTCTTTATATCTTCTTCCAATTCATTCCATTCCCGCGTCGTTCTTTGTATGAATCCATATTTACCTACTTCTCTATCCACTTTTTCCCTTTTTTTCCATTCTTACCCCTCCCCTTGTACTTCTTTGTAATCCCTTTCCAATTCTATTGCTTAATTCATCTCATCCTGTATATTCATTCTTGACTCTAACAAAATTGAACATTCTTTCTATTTGTCTTCGTTTTGCCAAATTTTCCCATCATTTTACTCAATATTTAACTCCCTAATTGATGATGATGATTATTGTTTGCTTAACGACCCCACCAACAGCTAGGTTATACGGGGGTACGAATGAGCAGGTGATTATGAAACTATGAGGTGATGATAAGTGAAAGGATGTTTACAAAAACCCATGCCTTATGCGGGACTCGAACCCACGCCCGACGGTGACTTCAGTGTCTGTTGTAGTGCCTCAGCTGACCAAGCTACCGAGGGCAATTCCCTAATTTTAGAGGAAGCTAGGAATAATTATCTCAATTTCAGAAATTATAATCAATTATTTTGTCCTCCAGGACCTACCCCGTTTTCTGAGTCGTGGCTTTGACATGACTTGATTCTGATCATATTTCTGTACAGAATCGGCAATGCTTACGGTTACTCATGGTTTCTTGAGGACAAAAAATAATTTAAATGTCTGAAATTGAGACGATGATGTCTAATTTTCTCTAAAATTAGGGAAATAAATATAGTAATTATTTATAAAAAATCTAGTTTCAGGTTGATTGGGGACGTTCTTCAACCGTTCGCGATTTTTTTTTCATATTTGTCCAGTTATTAACCGATTTTCAAAATGAATTCTATCTCCCATTTTATTTTATCTTCTTTTATGTCATTCTGTGATGTACGGGCAACCTTCATTAAATATTGAAAATACCGTCTTTGAAATTGAATTTCAAGATAATTCTGAACGTCATGGGATCTTTGTTTAGATTTGTGAGTTTGACTGATATGGATAAGATGCCGGATAACGTACTAACATTTTCTTGGAATGTTTTATGACTAAAAGCTTATATAATATGGTTATACATTTATATTATTTATTTACTACACACAAAAAAACAGGCGCATTCCATCTGTTATTTGTTTATTTTATTTCCCACTTTTTTCGAAAGTAAAATTCCAAGATATCCTATCATTTTATATACATAACACACTCTATTTATTTTAACTATAACCATTCTCCAGATAAAATCTCTCAGAAATATTTCTAGAATGTATTTCAATATATTTATAGATGGCCCGATCGACCGTCTTTCCTATCCTCTACCACCAACCACCCAGAATCTCGATCTACCAATACAACTTCATATTGCACTTTTTACTATTGGCACTGTTTCGTTTTGTCATGCATTCTATTCACCGAGGTTTTTCGCGATAATTCTACAGATAAGACCCAGGAAATTTCAACATTTTTGGGATTCACGCTCGGGTGATTTTCTATATCGACGCATCGAAACTCCCAACCGTCATTATTATTATATAGGGAAAACATCCGATCGAAACCAGCTGATGTATTGATATTAATTAGTGACGTATCGAAACACCCCCGCGATAATGTTATTATATAGGGGAGACGGTCGATCGGAACCGATCATTATGTATGAATTGGGGACGATACCGTGACAAACGTGAGTTGTGATGAAAGACTATTGTTATGTAATTGACGAATATATGACTCAAAAAACAGAACAATGCACTTTAATTCTAATGCATGTTACATCCTTGTTTTCGTTTTTATTCAGTTTGATTGAGTGTTTTGTTCTTTTTTATTTGGGGGCCTGTGCCCATTTAGTAGCTATTCGTGCGTGGCAATTCATCGTCACATTGAGGGGGAGGTACCTTCAAACGGATAAAACAACGTGATAGACATTTATAATATATATAATTATATATTGTTTATCTAATTGCTTTGTGAAACTATTAATTATAAAAAAGTACAATGGTACGGATAGGATATAGTTGAATGACAAGTACTTACGAATACGAAATGATTGCACAAAATAGTCATTCAAATGTTTTAGAATACTGATACGGTTGATATAAATAGTAAAACAAATATGTTTTTGTAAATAGAATTGATGATACGAAAGAATTTAACTTTGAACTGTTTAAACAATCATTTGTTTGATCAAAAATAGGCTCTATTTACTTAGTTTCAGCTATTATATATGATGAATTAAATAATTTTTTCACCGGGATCAGTGAATGATATTTAATTCAACTTTATTTATGTCCGCCATTTTCTAACTATAAAACTACAAAACTTTTTTAAAATAAAATATCTCAATAAAAAAAGCTTAATTGCTTTTTCCCCTAATGACAACGAAATGAGTGTCGTAATTACTCTAATTATCATAAAGTGTAAGTAATTATAGAATGTGTGACGTTTCCCTTGTTTGATTTACGTCTTGTGACAGCTGGTGTGTATGTTTACTTGTTTGTTTTTGTCTATTTACGTGCTCGTACAATACTCGGATATGTAACCAAGTAATTAAACACTGCTTACACGTGGGTGCCGGCTCGAAACTTCTGATCGATAGTGGTTGTTGATAGGGGAAACGGTCGATCGGAACCACAGAACGACGAGTCACGTGACGAGAGTCAGATACAATGAAAGTGAAACTTGGTGATTCGTGAAAGTTGACGGGTATCTACCAATATAATAAATTTGAAAAATAGCTATCATATTTATTATTTTATGTTTGTTTGTTTATAGCGTGAGAAAATACTTACATTTGTTTCAGAATTAATCTAGCATTATACAAAATTAATATTCTTCAAATTAGATCCAAAAATATAATAAAATTAGTGATATTTTATTTTGATATGTTGGTCAACAGCCGAAGTGTAGTATATATAACTTTTTTTTACTTATAGTAAAATGGTTTTAATTTATAGTTTTAATTTCATAATTATATAAAAACATTTCAAGATTGACTAATAAAGATTTGAATGCAGTATAATTAAAATGAAAGGCTGAAATAAACGAACAAGAAATATAATAGTGTGCTAGTTATTATAGTTGCATTTCAGAAACAGAGAAAGAAATAACAATCAAGAACAAGAACATAAATAAGTTGCATGTTTATGTAATAAAATGTCAGAAATAGAAATGGCATGTTGCAGAAGTTTTGTCTAGCCGAGAATTTCCTGGAAAGGATTAAAAATTGGAGGGTAAAAAAGTGTATAAATAAGACTGGATATTTAGGCTACTTTCAAAACAAGCTCAGAAGGACAGAAATGACAGAATTCAACGTGATGGAAATAGAATAACTTGGTAAAATTTCTGTGAAAAACTTAAAAAGGTTTCGTCACTATTCGTTCTCAAATAAATATGTATCGTTCGATTGAAAAATGTATTCTACCTTTCATCCTTAGCCTTAAATAGGGGAAAAAGGTTGTACCAAGATACGAAGTTCATAAAAATGAATTGAAAAATATTTCAATTTACTCCTACATGGATTTTAACAGGATTCGATTAGTTCATCTCATTTTGTTGAATTTTCCTCATTTATTTTCATCAACCATTTCAGCTTAAATTGATTGTCAGTTATTGTTAACCCCAACTTGATTGCATTAATCAGAGATTGTAATAACATAAATAGAATATAGATTTACTTTAATGAATACGAACTTGAAAGAGTCAAATTATGTAACTAACTACAAATATATATATATATATATATATATATATATATATATATATATATATATATATATATATATATATATATATATATATATATATATATATATATATATATATATATATATATATATATATATATATTCCACCATAGTCCACCATTATTGGCGGCCCCTGAAGTACGGAACGGTCTGTAGCTTCAAGCCGTACAAGGGAAACGCAACAGTTATGAATGACATAACACGCGACTAACACAAGTAAACAAATAGGTTCTAAAAATTGTAACATAAACTTATCCGACACAGGATATGAGTGTGTTTAGAAGTGATCCGATCGACCGTCTCCCCTATTCATTAACACTATAGCACGGATGTGTCGATCCATCAACATTTAAGATACACATATACATGATGTACCGGAACTACTGATGGTTAGTGTTTTTAGATAGGGGAAACGGTCGATCGGGATGTACAATATGTAATTGTGACGTCACGGTTGGGTTGTATTACTGAAGTAGAGGTGTGTAAATAGAATAAGTTCTTGTGTTAGTACAAATAGCGATTAAGATATACGCAACATGTATTATCAGAATTAGTTTGATAATGGTATATGTAACAAGTGGCTATACGCACGGTTTTTTGTGTGATTCAACAGGTCGGAAATATCGATATGAAATCGATTATTCAGAAATGGGATGGGTTTTTTCCGGAGTGAATAGATAAAGATTTATAAATATTGTATAGAAATTATAAGCAAATATTGACGTCAAGTATATAAATTGTATTGCCACAACTAATAGAAAATCATATAATACTTTTTTTTACTTCTGTTAGTGCCAGTTACCAACGTGGGAATAGTTGTAACTGGCAGTTAAAACCATATGGTTACCCATACTATTTATTTCAAACAACTCTCAGATTTGGCTAAGGAATACCGCGGGCCTCATCCTATCATCTTATTATTCCTATAAATAATGATTATCTGTATAATATCTATAATTAATATTTTTCAAGTTTTTAATATCCCCCTATAACTAATATTCTGTTATTGAATTAATACATTTCTGGTTGAATATTTCGGCAGTTTTCGAATTGAATTATTCTGAATTGAAATAGTGAAGAATATTGTATAAAAATCTTATCTTTTTCAACGAATTAAAAGTGAGAGTCTAATTTGATCAATGATATCATTGGTTGTTGATAGGATCAATTGGGAAGTTCAATAGCTGCAATAATTTCTCCACTAATATTAAATGTGTCAGTATGATGCAGTGATTCATAAACTTCCTGTGATTCAAATTAATGATTCAATTGATTTTTTTCAATTTATCAACTCAATTTATCAACAGCTGATTTCAATTGTGAATGAAAATTTTTTTGATGGCATATTTTAAAATTTGGATAATCATCTTCCAATAAAAAAATGTTTCTGATCGATATAAAAAAGTTCAAACGATATATACCTTTTTGGATCGATCAGAAATATTTTTTATCGGAAGTTCATTATCCAAATTTTAAAATATGCCAGCAATAATTTTATGCCAATTAATTAAGATGCCAGCAATAATCACCTTGCTGTCAACGTTTTCAACCCCTAATATTAATTCATTTGAACAATAATCATCGTCATCCTTTTCTTCATTAAACCTAAATTGTTGAAAAAATGCTTTCCAAATTGTATCCATTGCCTTCATCAGCAACAATAATCGTGTATTGACTTTTCAACGTAAACAAAACGAAGAAAGTGTTTTGTATAAAGTAATAAGTATTACAGATTATTTCCTATTGGTATGTCACACAGGATGGTATATTGCAAAAGGTTACATTTCGTGATACATGTGACGGTCGTGGTCCCGATCGACCGTCTCCCCTATCAATTAACAATAACGATCACGATTGTCGAGCCGCTATTATACAAGTTGTGTGCTAAAACGTCGTGGATAGTTCGGAGACTTGGAGAAAGGAGGCCAAATAAATATTCAGAACTGACAATGAATATGCATAGCAGTATTGTAACTGTGGCTAATAGCTGTTGCTTTTTATTTGACTATATTACCTGTTGCCTGTTGTTGCGCTTACACAACGCGATATCTCGAAAAATGTCGTAGATTTATTGAATTCAAAATATTTAAGGACATTTCTATGAAGTTGAATCGATTACTGTGCATCCCTTTTTGATGTACCATATGAAAAGTTCTGATTAAATGGTCATTTCTTTATATGTTTTGTGAGATTTGAACAAAGCGATTTATAGCTGAATAGGTGTGGGGATATAATTTAAATATACATATGTAATGAAAAGAGAATATAGGCCCTAGTGAGAATTAAAAAAAATATGAAATTCAAATTTCAATATAGGTACTAAATTATAATAGATGGAGTAATAATTAAAAAATCCTCTGTTCAATATTCTTTTCTTTTACACTTTCTTGGGAAAATGTACAAATCTGTAACTTGAAAAAAAAATCGAACATTCCAAAAAAATCTATAAATTGATAGCTTTATAGGGTGTCAATATTTTCACAATCTACCATATTCCTATTCCATTACTGTTCAACTAATTAAAATTAAATAAGAAATCATGTTGTTCACAGCTTACATCTACTCATCCGATAAAACACTCCGTATATAGTGTTTTCCTGCTCATATCCTTGGCTCTTGTCTCGCCCACTTTACTGTGACACGACATGGACTGCCCTATAAACCAATATTTATTTTCCTTTGAAATATCCACTTTTTCACTGCGAACATCATCTGGCAAATGGCTGAATTCCATTTACAGTATTGATACTATTTCTCCTTTTATATTCTACTCATTTATTACCAACAGCGAGACGAACTTTTATTTCAAATAAAGTTTTCCTCTCCGAACAAAATAGTTGTATGAAATGTTTTTATCCTGGTGTATTTTTTTTTGCTACTTAACGATCCCACCAACATCTAGGTTATATGGGGGTACGAATGAGCGGGTGATAATGAAACGATGAAGAGATGATAAGTGAAAGAACTTTAAAAAAAACATGACTTATGCGGTTCTCGAAACCACGGCCGACCAGACTTCAGTTTCAACCGCAGTAAGCGATAGTTAACTGAGCCACGAGGGAGGCTCCTGCTGTTACAGTGGTGTATAGTTTTATTCGTATCTATCTTTCCAAGAAGTTACATGCTTGAAATTGCTCAATTATGCTATAATTGTAATTACATAACCTATTTTTCGCCCTCCGTAGCTCAGTAAACCGAAGCACCACTTGAGAAACTGGAGTCACCGTTTGGCGTGGTTTCGAGTCCAGCATAAGGCATTGATCTTTGTAAACGTCCAAAAACTTATTCAGAAATAGAGTTCATTAAAAAAGTTCAATTTTAATTAATTAATTCCTTATAGTGATATGATCGCTCATTACATGTGGTGTCCCGTCCGAACGATCCTACCTGGTCATTCTTAGCCTATACTCGGAGAACAATGACTTTATGTCACATTCTCGATGTTGAAGAATGATAAAATAATTAAAATTTCAAATGGTATCCATTTTGAATTGAATTTAACCTGTATGACATTTATTATATCTTTCATCAATTATTATTCAAATTATTCTTCATTGTTCATTCGAATGCTTTTTGCGCAGCATTGATTCAATCGGTGATCAGACCTTGAAGTTTTGTTTTTATTTACAAGTGAAATATATATTTGTTGATTGTTATATAAAATAAAAAATGAAAACAATGATAAAAAATGGAATATAATTTCGCAAACAGTTTAAAATTTATTAAAATAAGATTGTGCCCGCTTTTAATATCCCATACGAAAAATAATTGGCGAAAATTTCAGCATATTTTAGTTTAAAGATTGAAAGATTGTCAGTCTAATTTTTCAGTTAACTCCGAACAGTTTTGACCTCAAAACATGAACGTGCGTGCCGCAACACCCTTCCACCAACTATTACCATACCGAGACCTCCAACCGTTAGAGCTTTTAGATAGGGTAGACGGTCGATCGGGTCCGCCAACAAACCACACATAAATCCATCATGTCTGTCAGTAGAACGTCCGCAGAAGGCAAATGTCAAGTGGTTCTATTTTCTTTGTCAGAAAACAGATATTCTGTTGAACAGAATAAGAAACACACACACTTTTGTTCAGAAGATGAATTGTTGTCATTTATTTTCTTGTCAATCCTCGCTTAGCAACAACAGTCAACACTGGCAGTCAACACTGGCAGTGAATAGAAAGAGAAATATGGGTTCAATTCCACTCACTTTGACAAAAACTTGAGAACAATTAAGAGTCCATGGGAGTCGATGTGGAATATCATTTTTTTTTTGATAACTTTTGAGCGATGATCTCGAAATTTTCAAAACGAGGAAACACATATATTTTCAATACCTTCAAGATGGTGTATAACTATATGTATCTCAAATCGCCTGATTGTCAGGCGTACGCTTAAAAATATAACATTTTTAACCGTAGACTCGTGACAATTAGGCAATATGAGATACATAGTTATTTATACACTATATTGAAGGTATTGAAAATATATGTGTTTCCTCGTTTTTAGAATTTTGATATCTTTTACCGTTCAAAAGTTATCAACAAAAAACTGATATTCCGCTAAATCGACTCCCATGGACTCTTTAACTCGATTTTAATTAACTGACAAACAATAAGATTTATGGTACATAATTTCTTTTATAAAGTACGTATTTTCTTAATTAGGCCCAAGTCACTTCTTAGTCAATAAAATATACAGTCAGATCAGCTATCAATGGAGTATAATACACATTGAAAAAAATAATTGTGAAACTCTAAATTGGTTCAATTTCAAAACATTCACTGCTTGCTTATACAGAGTAATTACCAATTTCTGTTATATTTATATAATGTCCAAATCTAAATATTATATTAGCAATATCAATTATAAATAAAATAGATGGTATTCTGTTACAAATATATTTGTCAGATAAAATGTATCGATACCATCAGATATTTTTGCTATTGTCATAAATTACAGTAAAACCCCCAATATCATCATTATTATATAATATATAAATAACACTTACAGTTATTTTTGTTTATTATTGTCGTAATTAACAGTGAAACCCTCAGTATCATCATAATTATATAATATATATGTATACCACCTCAGGGCCGGCCCGTGGGCTGGGCGACCTGGGCGTCTGCCCAGGGCGCAACATTTCCAGGGGCGCAAAAATATACTGGCGCTTGAATGGCAAAATACGTTCTTGAATTATATATGAATTAAATACGACTATCGATTTGAATAATCTCTCCCACATCAATAGAAGATTATAGCTGCTTAGCGCGAACTAGCGGCTAGCGCTATTTAGGACGTTTTTCACATTGCGCTCACACTAAAGAATCCATGACTTCCAGAAATTTCGTGTAGTTCTCAATACTCGTAGAGTCGTATATAAAAAGAGAACATTTCAAAAATGTCCCTGCGGGGCTTCATACCTTCTTCACTTGTATTCACGTTCACTATGCACACCTAGTTTGGGGGCTCACAATTGAGTCCTTGCCCGGAGAATGGGACTCTGTAGTAACAGGACCTGTGATTGGCAAATATCAGTTGGACATCTCTAGTTCTATCAAAAAATTAATTTGGACATCTAAATCTCATCTGAAACACTACAGATACTGGTGTGGGTGGGTACCATATTGGTTAAATTTAACTTATATTTTATTCTCCAATCCATTCTCTAAACAACATTGCAAATCTAAATCAAGTGTGTCTAATCCTCTATAACCTAGGTTCACAGAAATCCTCGTCGTAATAACCACATTACATAAGACTCCATTACGACCACCCGTCTCATTCTATTCTTCACCATCACCGATCACCCGTTTCAAACCTTCATTTCTCATCGAAACACTCGGTGAAATTAACTCTTCTTCCATATAAGGAGTGGGTTTTTAAGGTCGCGACTTTTTATAACCAGGCGCCTTCAATTTTCTTCATCTTCCGATCGACCGTCCCCACTAACCATTATCATTAACAACCTACCGTTTCGACCTGGCATTACTAGAAGGTATCGTATTGGTCGTTTTTTTAGACTCTTTTAAAGAATATTGAGCAATTAAGGACCTACTTACCCCATGGCAAGGACGTGGGCTAGGGGGCGAGGATGGTCTTACACTGAAGATGACGTCATAGCGATATATCGTTGTTTGATAGGTGATTTATCAATTAGTCGATATATCGAGCGATCGATAGTCGATTAATTTTGATTGAGTGTTAGTCACTACAATAGACAATAGCGGTAATAGATCCTGTTAGCTGACATGAGGATCTATGCTATAAATATTCGTGATTATCGTTTTCATCTGATATGTAAAACTAGATACATACACATTCGGCGCATATATACACACATTTTTTTATATATATATATATATATATATATATATATATATATATATATATATATATATTCATAAATAGGCCTACATTAAATACGTAATATATGATGAAATACATTTAAAACAAAATAGAATGGTATAATTGGTATTATTATAAATTCCAATTAAAAATTTAAATTACATTACGTCTATAGGTAGTTCGTCACTTTGCTTCTGTAAAGTATTATGTATTATGTGTTTTAATGTTTTATTGTATGTGATTAATCAAGACTGATCAATAGATCATGATTTTACAGATTTAGGATTAGAATTTTTAATATAAAATAAGTATATATACATGAATAAATTAAACACTTATGTTTTCTTGTTTATACGTGCTTGTTTTATTCCATATTAGGATAATGCAAGTATAGCTGTGTGAAAGATTTTGCATTTATAATTTCATTTTGTCAACATTCGAAAGGTTAACACCATTTACGGCTCCGATTGACATAGATCTTATATGTGAAAAGTCTGAGAAATCTAACTGTCTTCACAAAATAATCATTTCTTCAATCTTTTTTTTTATAGATTGTTAAAGGACATCACAACCCTGAAACTAGATTTTAACGAATAATGACGATATTTATTTCCTTTATTTCAGAGAAAACTAAAGATCATCATCTTAATTTTAAAAAATGGGATGGTTAATTCATTTGTACTCCAGGACCCGGCTCTTTTCACGAGTCATGACGTAGACATTACTCGATTCTGTATGTTTCTATACAGAATCTGTAATGCCTACGTCATGAGCCATGGTCTCCAAACAAAAATTATAATATCTGAGATGAATATGATGATTTCTAGTTTTCTATAAATTTGGGAATTATTTAAATATGTCATTATTCATAAAAACCTAGTTTCAGGGTTGTGATGTCCTTTAAATTGAAGTTTTCGAAGTTTCGTAACTGACACGATAAATCTTATACGACGTGGAATAACGGTGAGGCTCGCATTTTGAAAACGTGATTTACACATTTCACAATTATTCGTGACTTTGTTTCCGCGTTGAAGTCTGTTCAAATCTGGATAAAAAACGTCAATTATATTTAACACATGGTTAAATTAAAAGTCACTCAAATGTATTCAGGCGGCAGTTGTCACGAAATTGAGTTATTCAAATATATACCAAGTTCTTTTCTTCTTTTCAGATAAAATTGGATTAAAATGGAGTGAACGTGAGTTGGCAGGTCGAAACTCTCAGTCGTTCTTGGTGGAGGATAGGGAGGACGGTCGATCGTGGCCACCGTCACTCATCTCGAGACACATGACCGTAAATACTTCGCCATCATTCTGCTGTGAGTTTTTAATCTTTCGAATTAACTTTGTCTATTTTTTTTCTTGAATTCTCAATTGAGGTTTCTCTCAATACACCATTGTTTTGCAATTTTCAACCCGATACAACACTAATTAAGTGACGTATGAATAAATAAAATAATGAAAATGAAATAATGAAAAATATCACAAATGAAATTATAATGAAATAATAATAATAATGAATGAATAATAAAAAAATATATTAAATTTGTCGTATGGAGTTGGGATTTTTTTTCTTCATATATTGGATTTTTCATTAAAAACGAACTGAATTCAATCTTATACGATCCTACAGGTAGTAGCTGTACCTGGAAACTGAGTGATATTGATTTATTTCAATGATAAAAAATTATAAAATTAAAAAAATATTCTAAAAAAGGGTAAACACCCAAACCTTCTCGAGCCCCAACAATCAACCTCGAGAACAATGCCCACTGACCAGTGACCATATAGTGTGCGTCCACCCAAAATGAGGTCAAATCGAAGACAGCTAATGATTATAGATCCAATCCTCACATCACTTCTTACACGTTACTGACCCGACACCCCCAATCGTAACACCCTATTATTATAACGAGCGTGAGTCCCGAGCCGACTGTTCTCAGATATTGAGGAAGTGCCCGGAATGCTTCAGAACCGGTCTCGCCTATTGTATATCATCAACACCTCTGTTTAGTCTTCCATAAGTTATTACTTGGCCTCTAAACTTCGGTCTTCACCCCAATTGTGTGAACAACGAGCACTTGAATACAGTGGTGGATTACATTACATTCGAAACTCGTAACGTATCTGTATCACACAACCGTAGACTCTCCGTTCACGCGTATACGGTTAAAAAATGTATTTTATTTTAAATGTAAAATAAAATGTATTTTATATATTTTATTTAAATGTATTTATTCAATGTAGAAATGTAATGTGTATTTTCAAGCGTATACGCCTGACAATCAGGTGATTCAAGATAAATAGTTATTACTTACTCCACCTTAAAAGTATTATAAATATCTGTGTTTATTCGTTTTCACAATTTCGATATCTCATACCGTTCAGAAGTTATCACCATAAATGATATTACGCTAAATCGACTCCCGTGGACTCTTCAAGTTCCACAACTCTTGTGGAACTCTAAAATGGAACTCTTAAATCCACAATTCATAGTAAATATTATCATAAAATTTCATCTTCATTGCCGTAATAGGCCTATATGTTAACTCTTCGAAAATATTTGTGTTAAATTAGTTATGTATTACAGTCTTGATAGGCCTATTTTATCCTGAAAATCATTTTATTTCGTAACGTATTTCGTCTTACCCATCATCCCTCGCCACTGTTACCATCCCTCTCATACCGATACACCCCCTCGCCATTCACTGGCACGCCGCTATGGTGAGAGGGTGAGGGAGAGAGAGGAAGAGTGTATGTGTGTGTGGGGGGGGGGGGATTGCGGAATTATTCTTTCATCTTTTTAACAAGAAATATTTAACCTGTCACAATGCACGGATTTATTGTGCCCTCACCTGTTTCCAGATCAAATACCTGTAGATCGCATCCCCTAAAAACTACCCTCGACTTCGCTTAATCTTTATTGCTGCCGTTTTGCTTGATAATATAATGAAATATATTTTTATTAGCACAGCAGGTAAGGTTTCCATCCACTTATCTGATATTTTATTATTTCTGAAATTTCATTCACGAAAAAGAAATCCATTGATCCAGATTTTCCACTACCATTTTATAATAATATGATCTTTCTCTTTCTTATTCAGTTTCACAACTTGTACAAAATAAAATTGTTCGACGTTCTTTTTATATTTTATTTTATAATATAGGTGTTGATTTCCCTCAAGCTAATGCAACTTATTTTATGATAGCCAAAATAAAAGTGTTCTATGAATTCTACTCTTGTTATTTGTATTGAAGACGAATACTTTTCAAGTTATTGGATATGTATATATATATATATATATATATATATATATATATATATATATATATATATATATATATATATATATATATATATATATATATATATATATATATATATATATATATATATATATATATATGATTTTATAATCTCAAATCAGTTTTATATTAGTTTAACGACTATAATATAAAAGACATTGCGTGTTGCATGGTACTTTATGCCTCGAGCGTTAGCGAATCGAAACTCTCGAGGTTAGTGCTAATGAATAAGAGAAACGGTCGATCGGGACCACCAACAATCGATGCAAATTAGTAATGCTTGTCATAATACTATTAAATGCTCCACCCATTTTTAATTCACACCTATTAGAAGTAGATCTACATTTCCTAGCGGAGAGTTTATATACTTTTATGGCAAAGCTAGATTATAGACGAAAATCTAGTAGGAAAACGAGATTTTTCTGTGGTGTGTACAAACGATACATGCGATATATATATATATATATATATATATATATATATATATATATAGACGTAACTTGATCAATATGAAGAAGAATGAAGGTTGTATATATATGTATATATATATATATATATATATATATATATGTATATATATAGACGTAACTTGATCAATATGAAGAAGAATGAAGGTTGTATATATATGTATATATATATATATATATATATATATATGTATATATATATATATATATATATATATATATATATATATATATATATATATATATATATATATACAACCTTCATTCTTCTTCATATTGATCAAGTTACGTCTAAACCAAGTTAAAAATAATACTATCTTAAAAATAATATAATTCGATCGACGGCTGTTCTTTAGATCTTTGCAGTGTCACACATTAATATATACACTTATAAATTTCTGAGTTGCATAACAAATGCACTTAAAGAACTTATAACGCAATAATAATATAAACAAATTATATTTTATAAATTCATAATCTCAGTTAACCATACACCATGAATAATCGTATCATTATGTGTCTCGGTGGTTCCGATCGACCGTCTTCCCTATAAATTACCATTACCACACGGATGTTCCGAGCCACTAATATTATCGCATAATCATATATCATTACGCATACCGCAAGAAGCCTTATATAGTTTAGATGCAGATTGCAGTCGGATGAAGATAATTGGATGCTGCAGAAAACGTTTATGGTTTACATTCATTTTTGTGTAAAATGAAGCATCGAAACTCTCGAATGTTAATATTAAAAGATAGAAGAGACGGTTAATCGAGTATCTCCATGTGATGAAGGAGTATTTGTTGATAATAATGCCCTTGGAGATAGAAATTAGATTGGCAAAAAAGTTTGGTTTAATTGAATTCGATCGAAAACATGTCTTCAAATGTTTTCGCTTCGTTTTTTTGAAATTATCTGATGATTGTTAACGGTACGAAAATCGTTACGTCAATGTTTAATAATAGGGAAGACGCCCGTCGAAAGTCGAAACCATAAATATTCTCAAGAATTAAAGTATAGATATACATAAACTAGTATCCACAGAAGAATGCGGTCGTCAAGCATAGTTTTTGGTTTTTTCTATAGTACCGGTAATTTAAGACAAACTCACCGTGCAGTTTTGTATGGGCCTATTTAATATCTTCGAAAGATTTGTTGTGTTCTAATTATAAATCTTGTCCCTAAACCTTGAAATACCACTGAGCAACTATGTGTGTTGGATGGTTGTAACATTACCTTCTTTTATGCCTACAAGTATATTATGAAGAAATATATTTTTTACGATCTCTCTTGGATATTGTTTTGACGTAGCGTGTCTTCGGCTTGAAGAAGAGATATTTTTAATTAATGGATACACGAACAGTAAATGTTCGGATGATGTGATAGGTTGATGGACTTTTATTGCGCAGAAAAGATTGCGTAATTGAAAAAATTAAACTGTACAGAATTCATTATATTCTGCTGTAGGCCTATTGGCGGTGTTTGTGGTATTCAATATTTTTACTGGTGTACAGGAAAACATCAAGTTTGGACTTGATGAAATTATTACAGCTGAATTTTATGAATACATTATATTTGACATAAACCATAAAATCCAAATTTAAGTTATATTTTGCTACTAATAACGGTATTTGACATGGATCATATAATACAAATAAAATTATGCACAGCTATTAATAATAATCATATCAATCAACAAATATGAATAATTAATGGATACACGGATGATGTGATAGGTTGATGGGCTTTTATTGCGCAGAAAAGATTGCGCAATTGAAAAAATTAAACTGTACAGAATTCATTATATTCTGCTGTAGGCCTGATGGCGATGTTTGTGGTATTCAATATTTTTACTGGTGTACAGGAAAACATCAAGTTTGGACTTGATGAAATTATTACAGCTGAATTTTATGAATAAATCATATTTGACATAAAGTTTAAAATCCAAACTCAAGTCATATTTTGCTACTAATAACGGTATTTGACATAGATCATATAATACAAAAATTAAATTATGCACAACTAATAATAATCATATCAATAAACAAATATTAATATAATATTTTGACAGGAGAAATCAATTGAATAATACTGAGTTGAACGTAGATTCTTGTATAAATTCATGATTTATTCGAGAGAATTTTCGATTTAATTGAAGAAATGACAATCCTTCTGCCACTCAGTTGCCGTATAGAGTCAGAATGATATAAAAATCAGAAAAAAATCAAAATTAGAATCAGATACGGGTAGTGAAATAATATTTGAACAAGGTAATAGCAGAATGGATGAGGAGTAAAAAATGTGTATTTTATATATATATATATATATATATATATATATATATCTATATATATATATATGTCTCCATGTATATATGGGTATATGTAAACGACAGAGTAAATAAAGGTTGTGTTATAATTTCATCCTTCTCTTCCCTGAAGGGTTCTTTGGAAACACAATTAACCGTTCTTTCTGAAAATATCCTAAACTCTCCTAATAAATCAATATCTAACAAGGAAAACACTTGATTTTTATCTAGACGAACTTACGGATACAAAAGTCGGTACCTCAGGCTATGAGAACTTGCTCGTTTTTACATATACTGTATTTAAGTTATTCGATATACCTGTGCGCCAACTTGAAGAATGTACAATAATTTAAGCGTTGAAAAAATTAGATTTACAAAATATGCAAAAAAAATCCAGTTTGCACGAATTTAAAATAGATTAGTCGACGTATGAGATATGTATAGAAGATATTTGATATACCTGAAAAACCAGACGTATATACTTAACGAAATTCAACAGCAACAAAAAAAATAACACAGTTTAAAACGAATTTGATCTTGTTAACATAATTTAGTATGTATTAAAATCAATTATATTATCAAGATTCAGTGAAGTGTCAGAATAGAATCTTCATGATAGACGAATATCCCGGACAGGATCGTAATTCCTTAATAATTTACTTCATTTAAGATGGTTCCCGATCGGTCGTCTCTTTTATCCTTTATCCTTATCGATCATACATCTCGAACCTTCAAAAACTGAAAACTATTTCAAATAATAAATATTGCGGTAACGATCGACCGTCTTTTATATGAATTAGATTACAGCTCGTCAGTTTCGAGATATCAACTATTTAAATATAGAGTTCATTTTTATTTTTTATCCCTGAAGGTAAGTATATGACGAACTCTTTGAAGACTTCATGCATTAAAAAACCTGTTCAAATCATTTGTTCCAGACATATCAATTATCAGTCGAACACATTTTATAGATCCGCGTATGATTAACACATCAATCGTGCCGAATAGATTCATTTACTTTTCTTATACTGTTTTTAATGAAGGAGTTCTATTAGTAATTGGTAATTAAAGCTTAATGAGTATTGATAGTGATTGCATTTGGTGCGGGTAATGAACTTATTGCTTGATTGGAAAAACTGGGCTGCTTCATAGTGATCGGTCGTTATGATTTGATAGCATGGTCGGTATTGCCGATGTCAAGAGGGTATACGGTCGATCAGGTTCGCTAACTTGAAAACTATTCATACCGATTACTAAATTAGAGAATGAATATAAAATTCTAAAATATTTATTCTGTAGGCCCTACAAAAAATTGTACCATCAATTTAACTCGAACTCGAAACTTGTAATAATGTTTTATTCATCGCATCCGTAAATTTTGCATAGTTCAATAAATCTCTGTTTCCCTAGGAAATCTTTATAAACTATTTTTGCATAAGCACAAGTTTCATTTTAATGTATTCTTATATTTACGAACGCTGTGAATTTATATTTTATATTCGTATTCTTTATATTTTATATTTTTATTTATATTAGCGTTGTGTATATTGGCCTATTCATAATTACTTTAATTATCTTCATCACTTAGATGTGAAGGTATAAAACCAATCAACTAAAATACGGTAAATTGATCGAGTAAATATTTAAAAATACCGTCTGTCATTATTGGCATCAATATCGGTAGTCGATAAAGCAATTGCATTAGAGGATTAAATTTATTCAATCGTAAAAACCAAACAAGTAGTTTTCAATTTATATAAAATATAAATTGCGTTTCTCGATACCCTGTCTTGTTTATTATCATCGGTGAAGCCTAATTAGTATAACATTACCACTGGAAATTAGCATTTCACCTTCTTTTATTTATACACTAAAGATAATGCATAATGCCGTCGTATCGTTTACCTCCAAGCGTTTTGTATACTCGAACGTGTAAAAAGTGGTCTATATTATTTTTGTTCTTATTTTTGCGTCGAAAAGACAGAACACGTTATATGTGATGTCGTGTGCAAAAAGTGGTTTTCTCACGGGTTGTCTTCTTGCTATCTCGTGACATGAGATGCTGTTTAGTTTTCTGTCTGTACCTCATCATCTTCTTCATCTTAGACGTGCTATTGCGACATCCACCCTTCCCAGGTCAAAAACAATCCATGCGGCGTCTAACTCATTTTAGATGAAGAAGGCTCTGATAGGTTTTTTGTTTTGTTGTATTTAGTGAATAACTTCCTTATAATATTATAATTATTCTTCTGTGATTGTATTTATCAACATCGAAAAATAGACACAAAGTCGTTGTTGTCCAATTAAGGCTTAGGATCGTTTGGACGGAGCACCACAAAGAGAATCTTACCAACCCAAAGAAAATACCTTATTTTGCGAAATGTAAATATTCAACTTACGAGTTCAGATATAATTACTGATACATACAGGCCTATTTATTCCTTCCGAATAACTAATAATAAATATGTGTGTGTAGAAATTATTTTTTGTTTCATATAGAGTTATGACAAAATTTCATTGTTCTTTGAACATTATTGTTTATACTATATAAATAAACTTAAAAAAATAGTAAATAAAAATCAACCTAATCAGGATGTTGTATCCTGTACCATGTCTTACCAATTACAGTATATTTTGAATACAAACTAAATATCTATAAGCCTTTGAAATCATGAAAAATGTTTTTTCAACAATTCTCTTGATCCAATACATATTTCCATGTTGGCAATAATGGTGACAGAAAGTGCACACCGGTGGTCTGGATTTTCTAACTTTAAACAGACTACCCTAATATCCAGCGTCACTAATGGGTTTCAACGAAAACCTGTGCATTCTAGTACTAAAGACGACCGTGCATTTCTACAAACAAATGACGCGTCACAGTCACGGCCCCCTTTCGTAATATGACACTTGAATGTTCGGCGGCGGCTAACCTGATGAGAGATCCACATGGCTTTGTAACCTGTGAGAGAGTGATCCACATGGCCTAGGTTTTGAGTGAGGGTCACACGGCATAGTGCGGTGTTGAAAATACTTCTAGGGCGCCAGAAATGTACTCAAAGTGTGGTTTAGATTTTACTAGTTTCGACCAATTAGCTTTGAAGATTTTTAAAAACTTTGTCTAGTGCCAATTTGTATGTTTTCCTTCTGTATTTTTTTTTTTTAGTTTGGGTTAGTCCAAACTATGACCTAACCATGGACGACAGAGATAATTATAAAGTTTGAACGTAGTTTCCTACAATTGAAAATAAACAAATGAATTAGTGACAATAATTACCAAATATGATGATACACACTGTGTATGGCCTATACATTGAATGCAATCAGCGTGCATTAAAAAAACCGATATTACCAACTAATATTTATATTATTCAAATTATTATCATTGCGTATCTCAGATAATTGTGAAGAAAAGTATATAAGGGATTTCACATAAATGTTTCATTTTACTGCTTAACGACCCCACCAACAGCTAGATTACACGGGGTTTATTTTACTTGTCTATAAATTAACGTATATATTATAGCTTCACTACAAATATATCTGCAAAATAATAATTGTTCGAATGAACCTAGCCCAGTTGCTCACACAAGTCCCAATTAACAATTAATTATCAATTAAAATGCATTTCAAGAAATGAAAATAATAATTATACACATGCCTACTTCATCAGGACTGTTGTGATTTCCTATTAAATTCTTAGTAAAGTTGAATCATTTTGACCTGGTACAACGGCCAGCATCTCAACAGATGCAAATTGACCCCAAGCGACCGACAATAAACATCATCTTCATTGTCAAATATCAAAAGCCGGCTACAAATCTTCGTGGCGGTGACAAATCGTTGGTAACTCGACACTCTCAACCGTTACGGTTATTAGATAGGGGAGACGGTCGATCGGGGCATGATGATTGTCTTCAATGAATTGAATGCGCCAAGTGTTCATCATTCATTCATCAATGTGACGTCACCATTACGGGGCGGGTAAACAAAGTACTTAGTACATAAAGACATTCCTCCTCTTGATGTTTGCTTTACGAGGGTTTAAACAAAGAGAACAATTGAGAACATGGTAAACTAAGTGTTGGCAAACAAATCTCGACATTCCGGAGTTTTAGATTATGAAAAGTTCATTTCTAAACACGAATAGTTTTGAAGCTTTTAATAATTAATTATATTTTAATGATGGTAATTATTATTGCGCTCCTGTGTCTTATATTTTAAATTAAAATGGAAAATAAATATTAAATTAAAAAAGTAAAATAAAAAGTTTCGAAGCTTTTAATAATTAATTATATTTTAATGATAGTAATTATTTATTATTGCGCTGCTGTGTCTTATATTTTAAATTAAAATAGGAAATGAATATTAAATTATGAAAGTAAAATAAAATGAAGGATAACACACCTTATTACATAGTTAAAGTTCATCTCTAGTATATGTTTTACTATTTTCAGAAATATATTTTTGTTCGTGTATCGATCGATATTGGTCAATCATAGCTTATGATGGACATTGTACTTTTTATTATAACTGTTAATTTATCATTTCTATAATATTGGTTGGGTAGAATGGATTTAGAATACATCTGTGCCTACGTGTCAAAGGAAGATTTCTGTTTATGAAATATAATAATATATAAAATATGAAAATATAAAATATAATGAACAAAATTATGGTGGTCATTAATAATAATTATCATGAAATCAAATAATTATAGTAAGTAGATGTTTTTTTTATTGATACAGTGTTTTAACTATAGGCCTATTATATATGTTGTTAGTATACAGAAAGCGATACTTTAGTAAGAATGAATTCTCTGAATTTTTTATATTTTTATACCACGTCTCATACGATTTACTATATTCTACTCAATTGTCATATATAGTTTCCCCTCGTTTGTTATTGATAAACCCATTTTTAACTAATTCAACTATTTAATAATATTGATTTACATCCTTAACTACAATGTTATCACAAATAAAACATTATTAACACGAGTTTACACAGATAGCATTATCATGTATTACCATATGGTCGACCATAACAGACATCATTATTGTAAAAATTGGACAATTCTCTTTATTATGTCAGATAAGCCAACATTGATACAATCTCGTAATAAAGTAGAGCAACATTCAAGAACGTCGTATAATATTTGTATGATAGTAAGCTTCGAGCGGTGGTTTCTTAATATATGTCAAGATTGTCGCTTAGGAGTTTCGAGACTTATATAATTGATATCGATTCGGCCTTCACATAAAATGGCGCCAATATTCAAGTGAATAGACTTAATCTCATAAATAATGGAAATTCTAAAAATAACAAAGGTCTATGAAAGTGCTAGTTATGGAAATTCAAAATTCAAACCATACAAAAAATTAAATGTAAAATTTTACTGACCAATTTTCTCATTCGTACTTCCTTATTTGATTTGGTAATAAAATGTAAATATGTTTTTGAATATTTTTATTTTTTAGTCCCAGATGACATGTGAGGTGTTATCGACTGCACGCTATTATAATTATAATTAATTATTATGATTATAATGAAAGGTTAAATAAATAGTATAAAGTAGGCACGCTCTTTGTCATGGAACTGCAAGTTTACTTGGCCTACATAGAAAGACTGATCACGATTATGTTTCCTTACATAATTAATTGATTATGAATATTACATGATGGCTTCGTAGACTTATTTTTCATTTCTATTATAATAACATTGGTATAAGCTATACTTTTCTTTTTTGCAAATTCAAAAATATGTCTAGACTTTTTTTTTTTTTTTTTCAATAACATCGACACTTTCATTGTTCTCCAATACAGGATAAATAAATGACCGACCCTAAATGATTGATGAGGTTAATCACACAATTTATAAGTGATTAAAATCTGTATTATTTATATCAATTTATTATATTTTTCACAACTTTTTTTTTCATTTTCCCTTAGAATAATAATCGTATAGCTTAAAAAAACAGAGAAAAGCAGTGAATTATAAACAAATTAATCAAATTATTACTCGACTCATATAAATACCATTCATCCCCTAAATCCAATTCGACGAAAAAGTATTCCTATTCAGTAGAATATTATTCCATCTCTAACTAGCGCCTTATCGAAGCTTCCGTCCACAGCTATTACACGTAAATAGGGAATCCGATCGATCGAAACCCTCACCACTATATTTACATCTCTTGTCATACATTTTGATTTACGTCCCTTTGTATACGTACTTCTCCTCTTAAAATTAGTTTACTGTAATATAACATGACGTGTAGGGGGAGGGGAGGAGGGGGGGGGGGCAGGGGGTGGGGTGTATAATATATATATATATATATATATATATATATATATATATATATATATATATATATATATATATAGGCCTATATGTATACATATATCCCCCAACCACGGAAGTTATAGTACACACCTCAAATTCATCCGCTGTCTCGATCGACCGTCTCTTCTATCCCTCACCATTAACCCCCAGTAGTTTCGATCCTCTTTTAATCACTGATCAAGATTGCATTGGATTGTTTATGCAAATCATGCTGTATGTACCAGTCAGTAGTAGGTCTACCAACTTCAACACGTGAAAATGTATTATATATATAAATCACCTGTGATACCGTTGTGTAGTTGGCCATTGTGTGAAACTTGATTCGTGATTGTTGATGGTTTGAAACTACAGATCGTTAGTGGTTATGGATATGAGAAGCGGTCGATCGTGACCGTATGAAAGATACGTTTGTTGTGGTGTGTAATATAACCAATTATTATAGTTCAGTGCGATGTAATACTATATACTATGTTGTATTGTTGTATTCATACTTCGTAACGGGAGCTTTCAAAGGAGTGTGCATTTTATTTTGACGATAAATCTTCACCCTTTTTTTAAATAAGAATTTATTTCTATTTTGTATACATCAATAAATTATTTTATTATTCATAGCCTTTTATTTATTTATATGTATATATATATATATATATATATATATATATATATATATATATATATATATATATATATATATATATTTGTATGTAGTAATTTTATTCAAAACGCACATTCTATATATTCTATATGGTTCAATTATTTAGAAAGAATACGGTCAGTATACCAAGATTATTTCTTCATTAACATCGAAACTTGATAGAAAATAATTGATTCCCAATTTAAGAATAATAATATGTTCTTAATTTATTGATGAAATTAGGATCGCTCAGAATGGGCACCACAAGGTTTGCACAACCTGCAATATTATAAAAGGTGAAATATAAATCGCTGAAACGTGTAAATGTGAGCGTTGAATGATTTTACAATGAACTGTGATAACAGAATTAAATGCAGAATTAAACGACCCATTCACTTTTTATTTTACCTATAAAATGATATTTCGTGATTAAGAAACAATTCTATTAGAAGCACTTTTAATTCCCTTGCCTCACTATCAGAACATTATTTTTTTACGGCACAAAATTACAATCCATTATATTTATATTATGTGATTATGGAATCTGAGATTAACAGTTGTTGATATTAGAACTCAGAATTGATGTAACTTATCCCTAGGGTGTATCCCTTATCCCTGGGGAGTCAGCTTTCTAGTAGGATAGTCCCATATAGTAGGCCTATGGGAAGAATGTGTTATTGAAAGGGTATACTATTACATGCTGTATAGAATCTATAGCTTGGGCTCTAACTTTACACAATACCGCGGTGAACAATGCAATCAACAACAACCAACTTAGTACCATGAAATGCAACTTATTTAATTGTTTCCACCGCTTTTTTACGAACAATAAAATCCTTGTATCATTGCAGTGAAACCAACGTTGTATAAGACGCCAGCAATAATAATGACGTTATTAAAATGAATTAATCAACCTATAAGAAAGTCATTATGTTCAGCTGACGTCAATCATTGTTGCTTGGTAGTCGTCAACGTGGCCGTGAAATGCACAGCGAGGTGGATTTTATAACAATCGCTATTTTTTATTTTAATTGTTGTGTCTATACAGCTGCCTTGACATATGTGTGAGGTATGTTGATCCAAAACGATGTACAACTTTCTTTACGCTTTGGTTTCTACTCGGTTTTCTGCGATGAGACTACTCGACACTTTTATTAGACTTTCGAGACGAATAGTATATATAGGCGTCTCTCCAATGATTTTTATTTATTTTTTATTGTATTCAATCTGCAATTTGTAACTACGTATAGGTGGCAAATGTTATTAAAAAAAAAAGAAAAAAGAAAAACTGATTGATTATTAAAAATACTAAGCTAAGTAAAAAAAAAATATATATATATATACATTTATAAAAAAATATTCTCATATCAGTCTTCAATGACTGGATGAATAAATGATTAGATGAATAACAATCGTCACCATAGCAATGCAGCGAACTACTGAAAAATGTACGATTGTGATTTCTTTTAACAATGAGTGACGACGTATTCAGATATAAGCCAATAGACTTTTGTCAAGTGATTTCACACATTCTTGTAATAAGAGGACAATATTGTTTCTCAAATTGTTTTCCAATCACACTTCAGTATTAGTTTGTTGCCCCAATATTTCCTCAATTGCTATGACACCCTGGCAAACATGCTACTAAACTCCGTATCAAATGATACGTTTTTGTTTGTTGAATTGCAATCCACATCAATGGAAATAGCACTGCCTTGTTGATGATGTCAAGCAACAATGAGAGGCGCCAGTATACACAGTTCTAGAAAAAAATAATATATTCTTCTTATTCCAAGGTGGTTCCAAGGAGATGGACCCAAGGAGAATGTCAACCAACCTATTACGTTTGTTTACCTCGAACATATTCTCACATAACTCTTTCAAATGACTATAAATATAAATATAGCTAATAATTACTTGAGTAGAGAGCCTGTATACTTTGAAAGAGAGTGGCCATACTGTAACTTTCTTGCAAAAACATGGTCGCTACTTCTTTACTGTCGATTCTCTGTTATGTATAAGCAGTTTTAAGTGTTAGTAACATGCAAGTGATAATGGAGTATCAATTTATTTAATTTCAAACTGAGAATGAGCCATTAGAATGTGTATAGGAAGGACAAAACGTGGCCATTACAGCCTCCACGACCGCTCTCTTTCATATACGCTCTCTAGGTCAACAGGAGATGAAATCTTAACGAATATGCGTCTTTCAAGTGTTGTCACACATTGTTGCAATAAGTTGACAACAATGAATCCAAAATTGTATTCTCAAATCACAACTTCATTATTAGTTTGTTTGTCCCCAACTTTTCCAGGTTACTATGGTTACCAGAATGCTATTGAATTCTTTCAAGTTATGTCACTCATTGTTGCAACTTGTAAGAGACGAACAACAATGTCCTCCATTTGAAATTAACGAATCGCAAACTTTGTTATTTCCCCATTCGACGTTTTGATAGGATAACATTTTTTAGACGTTTGCGCTATTTGATGCACATATAAATAAAGATGGTTCATTTAATTACATTTCTATTGCATATTTGCTCTTAACGCTATGAGCCAGCTGAAAGAAGGCAATATATATATATATATATATATATATATATAGGCCCTATATATATATGTGTGTGTGTGTGTGTGTGTGAGGATGCTATTCGAAACTACAGAATATATTTAATTGAGATGGTAGGTGGAGACTAATGGAACACTGAAACAAATCAGATCAAAGAGTTGGTGGTATTTATTTTATTTCTTTAAAATGTGTCGTTCTTATCTAGATTGAAGCCTCTCGCACACCACTCACGAAACCGTATCGTAAAAACGTTCGGAAGAAACCTAATCACAGCCCACTGGATGTATAAATGTTGACCGAATCTTAATCGCACGATGCTCTTACAGTACAGGCAGGCTCAAAAGCAAGGAACCAATAAAAACGTGCATATTTTCGTGATAATTTGTACAGACTTGAACTTGAAAAAAATGCATTATATAATATTGGGAAGACTCTTATGAGACAGCGTATAGTCCAGGTGTCAGAGTTCAATTGTTTTTCATTTAAAATGCTTAAAATGGCGTGGTAAGATCGCCCTTTTGGTGCCCCGTGAAACCATCCTACTTTTATTCGTTGCCTAAATTGGGGAATAATGATTTTGTATCAAGTTTCGATGTCAATAAAAATATACATATACACACATATATATATATATATATATATATATATCCCAATTTCTTTTCTCGATTCACAACTTCAATATACGTTTTTTGGACTATAGCTTAGATTATTGCTATTAAAGCTATGACAAACACATAAGCTCTGCCTATCTGCCTATGAAGTAACTAACTTTTACGAATTGTTGACACATACATTTTCCCCAAGGACTACAAAAATATATAATGCTGATTTTAGTTGAAAAATATGTATAGGCCCTATCACAGTGATGTTGCTTCAAATTTCTTGATTTAAAGAAAAAATCCAACACTGTGGTACTAAATACTGTACTAATAACTGTTAATCATTTTAGTGGCGTGGAATACACTATCAAAAGCTATACTAAAATCTTTAAAAAAAAACATAAACAATTCTCGATTTTCCTCGAATGCAGACTGCAAGCACGACTCCGGATCTTCCTAATGCCCTCATCAAACAACATGACATCAGAATTTAACAACAATGCATCGTCGATCGTCCGTCTCCCCTATCGTTGACCTCTAACGCTCACACGTTCCGATACCTCTTCCAACTGACCACAGTATCTTCAAGATTCACTCGGCATTCCTTTATTGAGATTGTGATTCACGCTTGAGTCACCTTTAACAGTAAACAGCCGGAAATAATAAACCGGAGATTGTAATTAATTACAGGTTAAGGTAGGATCTTTACTGGTATTCATAGAATATTTCGTTTGTATTATATTGAATGATCGAAACTCTGAATTTTAGTGATAATGGATAGGAGAAACGGTGGATCGAAGCAGTCAATTAAATTCATTTTTTTTTTCAGAATCTAATTTACATATGCTTTTAGAGTAACAAAACTAACATTTAGATTTTAGATGGATACTACACGCATGATGCGTAGTATTAGTATTAATAAGATAGAATTAATGTAGTGTTCTGTAGTCATATTAGATGAGCTAACAATTAAAGACTTCCGTTCTGTAGTTTAACTCGGTTCTGAATGGGAAAGCATGGGGGCTTGTTTCTTTAAGTACATATTTGGTTGAATGTACTGTGGTACACCACAATGAAATATATAGATTATTTGTAAACGAATTTAATGTAATGAATTTGAATTTAATTTTGAAAATTGATTAAAAATAATATTTGAAAATTATGGTTTTGATGTTTGAAAATTAAAATAAAAAACGAATGGAGAAAAATCCAAATTCATTCTTTCAAAATATTTTCTGTGCAAATTTATAATTTGATTCCATATAGGTATATTTGGCATTTATGCCGTATATCTAACCTAAATTATCAACGTCTGTGATACCATCAACGACCACAGTGCACTTAACTAGATCTACAATCAAATCGTTAATCGAATAGTGGAAATGTGAATAATCTACTACGCCATATGCAAATATATCCGAACAATCCTCGATTCCTATTGGTTCGATTGTTGCTCATTGTCCCGATCGACCGTCTCACCTATCTATCAGCAATAACCACCGAGTGTCTCGATCCAGCAACAATCAACTTGAAATACAAATTAACATTCGCATCTATGTCAGTCCCTATACATCAATTGCAATCAGCTGTAATTATAATAATGCAAATATAGAATAGATAATAATAATCAACTAGATATATATTGGTGATTATTATTATCCATACGTCTATCTGTTCAGTGTATGAATATAACGTACATTCGAAATACTCAGTTGAATTATCATAGTATTTAATTACATTCATTAATTAGCATTTATCGACATTAGGGCAACAATTTACATGCGACATCTAGAGCGATTCTGATATCGATATCTGGTTACTATAGCAACTAAAAAGGCGGGAATAAACAAATATTTATACTGAAGCTGTGATTGGAGAGCATAATTTGGCGGGCTCAATTGTTCACTTTGTACAACAATATGTGCATTACTTGAAAGAAGCCTGTTGGAGATAGAAAATTAATTTCTTGATGACTGATGAGTGACTGATTACCCAAGTTTAGGTCGTAACGCAACTAGAATCTAGGTAACTAAAACTTCAAGTTAGACTAATTGAAATATGTTGCTTATAAAATAATTTATGATGTAACTCATAACAATGAATATGGTATGGGATATTAACATTATAAGCAAGCATGGGTATTGTCTTCTTATAGATTTTTAGATATAGTCGGGAATCGTTTGGTTATAAGTATTTCAGCTGATGGTACCCGCACTTATTTATTTATTTATTTATTATTTTATTGCATTTAGTTATTAACTATATGAAGGTATAAAAATAAAAAATAAAACGTGGATTCATGTATTCTCATTCTTGAGACGAAAAACATTTTACCATCTCTATAAATAACGTAAATAAAATCCAATAAACTACACCAGAAAAAAATCAGTTTATTACCAAGTGTATAAAAACAATATAGAAAAGAAACCTCTATTGTATTTATTTTTTGTTTTATTAAAAACAAATTCCTCGGTGAAATGAAGTAACTTTTTCTATGTTGACCACATTTGACCATGAAATTACATTGCACTTCGTTTCACGTGATTTCATCTCATCCTCTCACCTTATACATACTATACAGTTCCGATCGACCGTCTCCCCTATCAATTAACATTGGACGATTTAGAGTCTCGACCCGCCTACCGACATGTGTACTTTAATTTACGAGTGTTGGCGGTTGCCTGCCAACATAACTATATTTAATATGACTGTTATTTATATACGTTTTTATCATTTATATCAAATTGTAATTGGTTTTATAATCTTACTTATGACCTGAAAATTATCTTCAAATCATATGACAATCTTAAAATAGCAAGAGAATTTATTTAGGGCAATATCATTGTTTTCTCGGATGTTTCTGAACTATCTGAGATATCGACACTTTTTTTTTTTGGGCCGAAAGTAACAAGATGGGATACAATATTCAGAAATGCCAGGTAGTAAGGTTTACATTGAAGAAAAATGTTACCGAACCGCAGTACTATATAGGAGGAGTAAGACTCGAGAGCAAAAAAAGCTGTAAATACTTGGGTGTGATATTCAATCGACGGATGGATTGGAGAGACAATATTGAACACGTAAGTGCCAAAGCAATACGAAACCTAAATTTTGTAATGCGGAACTTGGCTGGAGCAACGGAGGAAATTAGGGAGAAGGCATATTTAACCCTCATAAGACCAATTGTGGAGTATGCTGGGAGTGTGTGGGATCCATACAGAGAGGGGCAAGTTAGGAGATTAGAGGGAGTACAAAGGTGGGCGGCAAGAAGAGTAAAAGGAAGAATGAAGAGAAGGGAATGGAAAATTGTGGTGCATAATGAAGCGACGGATTTTACATTAACACTGAAGAGGATACCAGTAAGCGTGAGTGAGATGATAAGAGAGTTGAAGTGGGATTTTTTTTTTCAGTACCATATAGGCCTACGTATAAACGATCGACATATGTATACTGAATAAGTAATGCTGAATAATTTTCATAGCTATAGGTACAAACAACAAGACAGACGATTTTTTTTGTAAATTTCAAGTAGGCTATCTCTAGTATTAGTAACTAGATTCTGTGTTTTATATTGTACTTGATAAAAAAAAATACCTGTTTACCTATCAAAATTATAGTACGTAAGTTGAAATTATCAGAGATCAAGGTTTATGCAGTACTTATATATAGCTTATCACCCCAAGCATACAAGTTTCGAAGGACCTTGATTTTAATGCACAAGTTTTTTTTTTAGCAAGGTTAGCTATGTAGGTGTTAAAAACATACATGTTTCTGCCAAAATTTTTAAACCTTAAAGATAAAACGTTATCGCCAAAATACATACATTTTCGCGACAACGACCCACATGCGCTTGCAATTTAGTACCGACGAGTGACAGTTATCTATTAACGGTGAATTTTCATGTTGTTATGTTGGCAACTTGGCATAGATTACAACTCGAAACTTGCGTGTTTAGTGTATATGTAAAGGTGTGATGACCACAGTCCACTTGGGCACGTGTTGTTTTGTGCACCCGGTGTTTGTATTCTCAACTATCCGATTGTCGTCACACGCGAATTGCAAGTGCATTTGTCAGAAGCAAGTGCATTCAACTCGAATCACTGCTTGGTAATAATGCACTTTTGCAATCCCACGTTATAATAAAACGTGTACAGCGACATATTTCATATTGCAAAGTTGACAATGTTTTTTATGTCGCTTCCGAAATGTTTTTTTTTTTATAGTATTGATTTAAACGGTACGAAAGCATTGACGAAAGGTTTGTTTGTATCATACTGTATAGGTCATGCGTGTATTTATGGCTTGAAAAAAATATGTTGTCTTTAAAGCAATGAAGTTTTTAATGGTAAAGTAATCATTATTTTATATTTACGTCAATTTCTCGAGTGTTAGATATTACAAAACAATTTAACACTTCATAATTACGGTGTTTAATTATTTTTCAATTTACTTGTATTTAAATTCTTGAAAATAAATCTGATGATTAAACATAATATAAATTGTTCGTGTTTCACGAATGGAACAGATTGTAAAATGTTCACTTATATGTTTTCTGATTTTCACATTACTTTTCACTTAAATCCAAAAACCCTTGAATATAAATATTAATAACCCCTACCTGTTGTTCTTGTAATTGCGGCATCATAATCTTCTCACTTAACACTTATTTATTGAAACCCAGTCCGAGATTCGAACCCAGTAACTGTCAAAAAACTATATGTATATATAATATATACCCACACACAATCACACACCCATTTCACACGCCACTAAATTAATTCACATCACACAAACTTAACAAACTTAATTATTAAAAAATGAAAAACACTGACACAACTGAATGACATATACTAGGGGTTGTTAAAAACGATATAAGGGCGGGGAGCTCTCGACCATCGACCGCTATGCTCGGCCGACAAAAGCAGACTGAACGTAGCTACCACTCGGTTCTACTATACCGACCGCGTGAGTAGAATGGTGACAGTTCGGGATATCTGGTCGATAATGGTGGAGGATAGGGGAGACGGTCGAGCTACGTAGTCAGGTTAACTCATGCAACGATTATGCCATCGAACTACTGGAGGTACTAGCCGTTAGAAATAGATTGACCCAGTAGATGGATTTGATTTGATTGAGATAAAATATTGAAATATTAACTTGATTAAAAACTGTTTTGTCGGTGGAAGTTGATAACATACCACTTAAGAGATATAACGTGAGATAAAATCATATAAGATAAAATTGATAAAATGGGCTGACGGAACAATAATCTCGAGTAGATCTAATGATGATTCTAAAATTATAAAAGTATAATTTAAATGAATTTAAATAATTATACAAATAGTGGAGTATCGACACGAATAAAGAGTGAACATAGTTAAAGTTTTGGGTGACAATTTCATATAGCTCATTGTGACCAATTTTCATTTTTTTGTAGCCTGAAATCGGGTTTAGATCTTGATTGGATATTGAATGAAGCCACAGCACGTTTATTATCGATTAATTATTATTATTCAATTGTTTAAAACCTCTTTGAAACATATGGTTGATTATGCAAAAATTTACACATAGAGATCTGCCATTTTTGGTTAAAGTATATCAAAACACTTCCAATTTGTTGTTAAATAAAATTTTCATCCATAGCCTTAATTGGGGAACAATAATTTCGAATCTAGTTTCGATGTTATTAAAAAAAAACACCCATAACCCTTGGCCCAAAGCATTTAATTGAAAAAGAAAATTAAAAATACAACGAATGAAATTGTTCTCGACGCGCTATACGACAATATTACCCATCATATTCCACACAAATATTTCTTAAATCGAAATCGAACATTATTTTGTTCAATTTTATTTTTCAGCACATCGTATTGATATGTAGGCCCTACATAAAAAATTCATGTATAAAATCCGAATAATATTATAAATTACTATTTTTGTATAATTTTATTTTTGGAACAATTATAAAAATATATACACTATGGACTGTAATGTTATAGACACAAAATATCCTTCTGTGGACGTGTTAGAGCACATTAGTCTGTGGTCAGAGGTTTCAAATGGGGATCCAGCACAATTATCACTAACCAAAACAATCCACCGTTATGGAATACACCGCCTCTAATGGAATATTTGTCATTATTTATTCAATGATATTACTCATTTAACTAACCTTTGGTGTTAAATATTAACATCGAATAATACAGATAAGGATCGTTAAAAATGTATAAGAATCAATGTCCACCCTTTCAGCACGAGGGGTACAGTATCAGGGGTGACTATTTACAACCCTTGGAGGCCTCTGAAAATCTGCATATTATCTTGCCAAGTTTCCTCCCCTAACGGTATAATTAAAATAATCAATAATATTGTAATTAATACTTGGAATCATCGAAATTATCTTTTAGGGTGTTCCGATTGTGGTTCCGGTTTGATTCTCAGAGTGAGGTCTAAATGTATTGTTGTAAATTGTATAATGTGTATATAGTATAATAGGAATAGTAATATCAAACCTCGTACATTTAATATAATTTGAATTACTCAATTTCTTTCATTTGGTATAGGCCTACGTTTTGACTGTCCTACATAGAATAGTTAATGCCAAAAATAGGGCTGTTCCGCCCAATATTATATATTGAGGTTTTAGACTAGGTATTCTATTGTGATTACTTATTAATTCTCAAATCGAATTAAAATATGTTGCTGTCCTATTTTCGTTTAAATATAGCTGTCATTATTTAGTTGAAATGATGAGACAAGACAACTAACATTCAATTATTAAAATTATATAACCAATATGTTGAGATACAATGAGACATTTTTTGGACAGGAGATCAAGGTGATTCTCCTCATGTTGTAAAAGAAAATTATGTATCCATGATGGTTGTACATCTTGTCAATGATTTACCATGAATTTCCAGATTACTATAAATTAGGAATTATCATTTCCGAATGTGAGAAAACGTTATGAAATTATGGTAATAAAATCAAAAACTTGATTAGGTATAATAGATATAGTGAAGATGATTGAGAAAAATAATTATAAAGATAATAGCATTGCAGAGAATATCAATTTTCAAAAAATTATCTTTTCAATTCCTGACTCATTTATATGTGTAATAATCTGTTTATTTCATATTTTATTGTATCTTCAATTATTATTTATGGTTGCCAAAACGACCCTGCAGCGTTCCTCTTCATGAAATCTGTCATTTACTTATGGAAAACAATAATTATCATAATGTTTCGATGTTGATTAAAACTAATTTTTCGAATACAATAGACATGGGTTGAAAATATAAATTCGGGATTATGGTTTTAAATATCCCCAATGAGATATCTATCTTGAAAGAATGTGACAGTATGGGCCCACTCTAAGTACACTATATAATCACATTATTACTGCAGGATATGATTTAACACTTTTTGAATCATAAGTGTTTTGATAACAAGTCCTTGTAGGAATTAACTATCGTTAAATGACGAATAAGTGATTCTAAACTAGTGAATGAGTATTGAAATAACTTTCAGTTTATTGCAGAATTCGCTTGAAAATCACGAACCGATAATAGCTGATGATTAGCGCAACTGGAATTATAAAACAAAACATTATAGAGGCCTGCATATAAAATGACACATTTTATGTCAACACATTTTTTTTTTACTCTATATTTACATTTTTTTGTATTTTAATTCTAGACAAATTAAATTTTCAAGTTATAACTAGAATTTAGAATTTTTATTTTTTTCTGACTTCTTGATAAATATTTTTTGAATAGGTATTTATTTCGAAAATGAAATAATTCTCATTTTCTTTTGCGTGACAAATATGTAATAGAAAGAGCATCTAACAAAATATGAGCCTCTATAGGCCTTTATAGGCCCAAACAGTTATTTATTTACCAACGATTTACTCACAGACCAAAGAATTCTTTGTATTCTTTATGGCCATGCTTCATTGCAGATCAATTCATCAATCAATACACATTTTTTTTTTTACCTCTGAAAAGATTGATAAAGTAACTCTATAGTGTGAATAATTATGTCAGTTCCAAAATGAAACTAATAAAATGTATACAACTTATATATGATCAACGTTTTACTATCAGGTCTTTCCCAAGGGCCTTTCCATCCATCTCAGATGATAATGGTACATCATTTCGATTAAAGCGAGATAGCAATAGACTTATTCTATTACGTAGGACATATTTGCCATCTTCTTTATTAATGGGTCGACATTAAATTATTCGTCTAGGTCTCGTATCGTCTGCAACCAGACTTAGCATATTTAAGTACGTTGCCTACTGCACTCTGATATACTTGAATTCAGGAAATATGAAGGTGCGAACCACCCATGCGCTAATGGTGTAGGATAGGAGATACGGTCGATCGGGACCTTCATCTCTCGGGGATAAAAGTATAGACTTTATTCCTCGGATCGACACTACCGTTGGACAGTGCTAATGGATAGGGGAGACGGTCGATCGGGACCACCAACACTCGAGGTACACGTTTATCAACCTAACTGGGCACTTACACATTCATTGTAATGATATATGATACATGCATGTACGCAATGAACAATTGTAGTGTTAGTTTTAATGTTACGGTACAATGTATACCGGTTATGTTTATATTATAATACAATATTTTACTGGATGTATACGTATATGTAGGTCTACATATTTCATAAAACTATATACATTCTAGATAGAAAATCAATAAATTACTGACGATATCTGCATGGGTTATCAGTTGCTTATCACTCATTAGACAGCTGATTTATATATTTATAGGGCCGGTATACTATAAGTATATTTAAGTATATTTAATTTACTCAGAACTAATTTATTAAAAATTATATGTATTTAATGGTAAACTGCTTTTAAAGTAAAGGCAAAAAGCCAGAGGGGAAAATAATTCTCGGACCTAGGGTCACAACATGCCTTATCACGGCCCTGCTCCCATCACATCCGTACGTAAGCCCTATAAACTCTCGTCCAACTCCCATGAACTCCCTAACAAACTCCTTCACATCTCCACGTCGTCGACCCTGTAAATACCGTGGACAAGTCACATCTCAATCCGTAAAATGTTTACCAAACTCCCAACCAACCCTCATGAACCCTTATTTCCGTCAAATTTCCATTATTGTAAACGCCCATCATATCCCTACTTACTCCCATAAAACTTCCATTCATCATACTCCCGTTAAACGATCAACAACATCCTATAAAACACCCATAAACTTCCCAACAAACTCCTTCGCATCTCCTTCGTTTCGTCGACCCTGTAAATACCGTGTAATAGTCAAGGTGGTTAGATTACTAATAGGCTGGAGAGGGCTTAGACTCTTTCTGTACTGTTGAAAGTGAAGCCAATTTATTTCCTGGCGGCCATATTGTGACTGTCTTTAGCAAGGTCTTTTTATGTGAAATATACAATATTTTTATACCAAATATTCTCTTTTGAGTTAGAATTCACACTCGTAAGATGGCCGCCAATAACTCAAACTCATAAGCCACCTAGATTTTTTAGCTTCAGTCTCCAACAATTGAAGCCCTCTCCAGCCTATAAGTAATCTAACCACCTTGGTAATGGTACACCGACTAGACTTGATCTAGGTCTGTGTTTTATTCACTCAAGGCAACATTGCAGGGCGAAGGTCGGTAAGTCGGTAACACCTATCTATATCGTGATGATGTTACAAAATAAGTCGTCTTATCTTTCGTTGATAAGACAGATTTCCCCAGACACACTCATCTTGAGAGCAAATATTGAAACAAAAACATCCCTCTAGAATATGGCGGTCATAAGTTATACTCATGCGGTTCTGTGTAATTAATAATCTAGTGGTTGTGAATTTATAACGGTAGTAAAATTTGAAATATCGTAGAATTGGAGGAGGAGAATTCGTTAGTTTGTCTATGCCCTATAGAATGTTATATAGGGATAGGGGTACTATAGTATTATCAATGAGCAAGTGAAAAGAGAAAAAAATATAATTTTTAAAAGATGAAAAGATCTTAGAATACATCGACCGGCAATCTGGAGATCCAGGTTCAAAACCCGGGGGAGGTCGCGATTTTTGAACAGTTTCAAATCATACCATTATAATAACCTACTGGTGGTTTTTGTAGTAGTATTTGTGTATATATATATATATATATATATATATATATATATATATATATATATATATATATATATATATATATATATATATATATATATATATATATATATATATATATATATATATATATATATATACACATATGTACATACAAATGATTTCAAACGGACATGGAGAATTGTAGATGATTTTTAATACATCAATGATGAATAGTTGCAGAATAGCAATAAAATTAACTTGTGACCCATGCGAGATGATTTGCATAGGCTATCCGATTAAATAATTATCGCCTTCTTATATATAACCTTGAACCTATAAAGTGTTTAGTCTTGAGAGAGTAATCAGTGGAATATGTTTTGTTTTTATAACGTGAGAATGATCTGTGAGACGACCGTTCTGAACAAACATAGGCCTATAATAATAATGAAACGGAGCAACTATATAGGCATGGAAAAATCGGTTATATATATATATATATATATATATATATATATATATATATATATATATATATATATATATATATATATAAATATATATATATATATATATATATATATATATATATATATATATATATATATATATATATATATATATATATATATATATATATATGAATTATACTTTTTGAATTATTATTTTTTTGTTCCAGATTCACTCCGAAAAATATATTGTTCATACCAAGTTCAAAGTTGGTAAAACTTCCCGAAGTATTTTCTACAATTTGTATGCGAAACTTCTAGAAATTTGTATCATGATTCATGTGAACGTAGTAAGAGACACATAATTAGCTTTATAAGCTTACGTAGTTTTAGAATTTCATATCCCCTATTAATCCCAAGAGGAACATGCGCTTTAGATAACTAAAGATTAGATATATTTTTATTAATGGCCTATTTATTTTATCTAAGTATTAATATCCATAATTATAACGAGTAACGACATGATAATCCTTCAACAGCTAATGCAGTAGTGCATTTAAATAACTCGAATGTGATAATTATTAATTAATATCTATCCACAGACATAATTATTAGTTACTATGGGTAGTTACTATTAATGTGCTTGTACTTTGAACTCTTGTACACTTCATGAACATTGCAAAACATTTATATGCACAATTTCATGGAAATGTTTCCTTCTTACAAGCATTGCAACATAATAAAGATAGATAACATTCAATTAGGCTGTCATAAAACTTAATTACTTGCAAGTTTCAACTATGAATTATATGATTATTATATATTCGAGTTTGTTGTATTGTGTTATAGGCATCCACAAACGAGCAGGAGATATATTTTGAGGAGTTCATAGTTGAGGTTGATTATTGTTTGCTTAAAGGACATCATAACCCTGAAATAAGATCTTAATGAATGATGACGATATTTGTTCACCTAATTTCGAAGAAAACTAGAAATCATCATCTTGATTTCAAAATAAAAATCAATGTTTTTGTTCTCCAGAGACTATAAGTCATGACGTAGGCGTTACCGATTCTGTCTAGAAACAAGAACAGAATCGAGTAATGTCTACAAAAAGAACTAAGAAAAAGACTGGATCCTGGAGGACAAATATATTAATTTTAATTTCTGAAATTGAGATGATGATTTCTAGTTTTCTCTAAAATTAGAGAATTAAAAATCGTCATTATTCGTTGAAATCTAGTTTCAGCGTTGTGATGTCCTTTAACGACCATTTGTAGTAGATTATTTGGGAGTAGGCCTACGAATAAGTGAATGATGTTTACAAAAACATTTTTATAAACATTACGCGGGGATAGAACTCACGCCCGACGTGACTTGAGTTTCTGACGAGAAGCATAGTTGGCTGAGCCGAAAGGGTGGCGATTTTGGGGGATTTTTTGTTTTCAAGTTTCTTTTGTGAAACGGCGAAACCAATCAATGTGATAAATTCGCTGAATCTCATTCACTAATTCATCAATCTATTACTAATCTATTTATAATCACTAATCACTAATCACTGATCACTAGTCTATTTATAAACGGATTGCATAGTTTTTGCATTGTCAAAATCGGTATTACTACTTTCGAGATCAATCGAATTGAAATTTTGAAATACAATGTAAAATTGAGACATTGTAACTAATTCTTCCTAATTTGGATATCAAGTACAAATTTGTTGAAAATTATTCTAAATATTCCAAGATACTTCCTCGCTGATTTCCGAACAACACTTTTTTCTTTTTTTTCATATTATTCCGTTTATTCATGAATTTTGTATTTGTAGGTTGGTCATCTTTTGTGTATATAACCTATAGAATGTTGCACGCATTATATTCGGACGTATTGTTATTCTTCCTCAACAAGTTTTTACCTGCTGTTAAAACCTATTGTTTATTGTTTACTGCCCAATGGTCACTTCTTTGAGGAATTTCACCTGAATTTACTCCCTTTGTTCCGAGCTTTGTCGTTACTTGGGTGAAGATTTCGGAAACATGAAGTTCAACACGTAAATCAACCACTAAAGTTTTTTTCAATTCAAGTACTCAAGTTGACCTTTTGTGTATCGTTATCACCACCACGAGTATAAAACTTGACTTCATTATAAATATAATATTAGCAGAAGATGTAATTTTGTATAGTTAAATTAAACAGTTTCAAGATTTTAAACAATTATTTACAATTCTGACAAATTCATTTGAATGTATTACATTCAACTTGAATATAATTTGTTTTCAAATTTAATTGAGGATTACTGATGGGTGTGGCTTATTCAACAGTTACATACCCTGATTGGCGATTCCAGCTAAAATTATATATATATATATATATATATATATATATATATATATATATATATATATATATATATATATATAGCTTTCATGACTTTTTGTTAAAACGTACAGCACGTGATGCTGATAGTATGGATATTATCATCACTGAAAAATACCACCTCGTCGGGGAATCGAACCCCGGACCTTGTGCTTGATGACTCGAACCCCGGACTTCATTCTCTTACCATCTGAGCTAACGAGGGGGGTGTGTGTAATGGTACAGATGGAGGTTGAGGGGTAGAGATACGTTCCATCAATTCAAGAACTCAGGTACCATGTGAAGCAATTGGGCATTCACTACCAATGTCCACTGTTCTCCGGATTAAACCTTACAGGAGTAGGCGGGAATGTGAGTACGAGGCTTTCTGTTGAAACGTACAGCACGTGATGTTGATAGGATGGATATTATTATCACTGAAAAATACCGCCTCGTCGGGGAATCGAACCAAGAAAAAATGACAATTTTGAAAATTTTAATTTAAAATTTGAAAAAATATATGAAAATTTGCTAGTATAAACTACAATATTGTATAAGTTATTCTAGAAAAACAAGTATTTCCTTCCATATTACCATTCCGTTCCATCACGGATCCTGACTTCTTCTTGCTAAGATGAGGCTCGAAAACCAGTATATGAATGACGTCAATGAAGACAGCACGTCACTAGTCACGTCATGACGTACATTCCTCTCCCATGTCAACGGATATCAACCTCAGGTTTTTATCCTCTCCCTCGGGATAAACTAATACTCCAAGGAATAACAGTATCATCTTATATATCTCATCTTCCTAGACAAACTAAAAAACTCAATGAACTTTTATATTTTAAATGTATATTGCCGGCTCGAAACTTCTGACTGTTGAAGCTAATGGATATGGGAGACGGTCGATTAGGTGTGCCGACACTGAAGTATACATCAAGTTTATTGCCGTATGTGTGATGGTTGTTTTGTGGATCTAGATGGAAGTTGGGAGACAGAAAATCTAGGTCAGTTTGTTGCGGGGAGGTTGGCAATATTATGGTTTGGCGCCGGGGTAGATGGTTTAATTTATTATATATAATATATTAGATAGAATCGTTTTACGAGATCGAATAATATCGAAGTACCAGTGTAGAAAACGATATATTAAATACAGTGTATTTGTTATTAATTATGTTTGTAGAAATGTATAGCCCAGCAACGGTGATAACTGTGTGGAGTTACGGTTACCATTGTTACATACATTGTTGTAATTATTATCAATTATTTATAAGTACTCGAGAGTCTAGACCGTTATTTAATAGTATTTCCGCAGTTAAGTGATCATATCATTCTGCAAAACTTTATGGTATACCCGCTTTAAGGTAGCTCTTGCTGTATATGGCAAAATAGTGTATGTACTTTATTTTCGAACAATTTTCGAAAATATTTGATGCTGTTGAATTTAGTTATATTTCCTTTCTGATTTGTAAAATTATAGTTCATTTTGTTGAATTCTTCTTCATATTCTGAATATAAGGTTAAGATGGTCATACCGTTTTGGCCCCAAAACTAGATACAGTTCAAAGATAAGTCCAGGTGTCCAGAAAAAGTCACAGATAATCTAGAATCTGATCGGTGGATCAGTCAAACCGTATGATCTGTGCAGTTCGTACAAAAACAAACAAACTTAAAAAGACACAGACAAAGCTCCGTAAGAGTAGGATGGAAGTCTTCGCTATCGCTCATCCGATTAGGTTATAGTCATTTGGGTTAATCTAGTTTGATTACATTATTGTTTGGCACTCGCGCAGACGCACTATACTTCAAGAAACTCGTTTTCCTAGATCTTCACTGATTAATAAAGTTCACAGAATTCATTTAGTTATCTTGTTAATTCCTGTAATATAACCGACATTTTGAATTTATATCTATCATATTTGGACCTCGATACCTCGCTCACCCGCAAGTGCTTATTATAACGTTCATTTATAGCGTTTCCTCTCAGAGAAACGTACTTATAACTATAGTTACTTGTGGACATTGAACAATAACTCATGTAAACTGCAACTTAATGTGCATTCTTCATTTCTTGTTTTATTTGCTTGCACATTACACACTTGCAGCAATGACCAATGGTTGCAGTCTGCACTAAAATGTTTCTTAGAATTTCGTCTCATCGAGATTAGGCATCACTTCGTTTTGAACTAGGAAAACGCTTTATATTTGTGGTAAATGGATGAGCGAGAAATGAGAGAAACACTTCGATTATTTGTATATATTTAAGGAAACTGAACCATGATTTATGGATATTATTTTATAAAACATTTTGTATATTGTAAGTCTTGTATAACGTATATTATGAAATCACCAAAAAAATGAGAGAGGTATGAGCTTAGCTAATTCAAGAACAGTGTGAATATACATAATAATTATGTGATAATTAATATATGTATTATTTAGATGTGTATTGTCAGTTTATGGCAGATAATAATTCTACGTCATCACTTATTATCGGCTGCGATTATAGAAATAAAAGAGGAAAGTATTTATTCCAATTTCTTAGACTATTTTGTAAAATCAGTTTCATGGTCAAGCAGTTCAGAAATTATTATAGCTGTTGTAAAGGCTTGGTTTTCAATATTCTATTTTTCACGTTCTAATTTTTAATATAAAACTTTCATGATTACAACTATTGTCCTGACCTCAATTTAATTGATTTACGGTCTATTACGCAAGAAATCTTAGCAGCATCCGACAAAAACCGTGTATTTTGAACAATAAAAAAAATTGAAGATTGATGTCATATCGAAATAAGTAAAATCAAAACCAAATGTGCGTTATGAATCCAATTCGGTATTCCTCTTCCTAGATATAACTTATATATTAAAAATGTATAATATCCTATAAATAAAACAATGACCTAATGCAAATAAACCCCCATTCTTTTTTATGATCCGACTAGCAATAAAACTGATTCATTTCAATGAATCTGTCATTAACTCATTCACGCTGTGTTTCACTCACTCTAAGTGACTTGACCCAAGATGGTCAACCAAATTATTCAATGAAGATGCATTTTTAATATTATAAATCATTGTTGATGCGTAACTATGCGAATAAAATGACGCCATGATTGTTGGGAGCGTCTACTAATTTATTACAAAAGTTAAGCAGATACATTTTTTTTTGGATATGAACATAGAAATTACAAAAATATGTATATAGATAATATGCTTAATAATGTATTCACGATAGAAGTAGGTTGTCTACCAACTGAATAATTTGTCGAAATTTACGTAATTACATATTCTCAAATTAACGCCAAAGATTTATACTTCTGAAAGATGAAATTGCGTTCAGAGCAGTTGCAGTTGCGATCGCAAATCTAGTCCTGAAAAAATCTAAATTTTCTTGGATCCATAACTACATAAAATAAAATTGTAATATTTGTGCTTGTAACGTTAGTAGATTTCTTCCTTCTTCCGTGGATGCTACTTCTATATATAGCCTATACGCATAGAAAGATTTTTGTTCCGCTAACGAACTTTTAATTTCAATTTACTTTTTAATTCAATAAATATACAAGATTTAACATTTTCTCATTTTTTGGCAAGAATACTTGGGGTGTATGCACGTTGGGGATGAAAATAATATTACTTTTTTTCTAGGTACACGAACTGGTGTAATTTAATAAAAAGTAGGCCTATATCAACTCTAAGATAATTGTTTGCTCTTCAATTAATATGAAATTAATTTTTGTGAATTCAATCAGTTATAAGATAATACGTCAATGGATAAAAAATATGCTGATGAAATTTATTGACGTATTATCTAAAAACCGAATTAATTCACATGAATGAAATGTCATATTACTTACAGATCATAAAATTATCTTGGAGTTGATCTACTTTTTATTGAATAACACTAATTCGTGAACCTAGAGAAAAATAGTAATGACCAATTTCTCTTTTTTTATAAGAACTGTTTGGTAACATGCTATTAATAGAACCCGTGCCTCAATTGATATTCAAATTTCAAACCCAAAACCGACTTGTAGACGTCAGTTTCCAAAACAGAAATATCTAACCTGTAATTATATATACATGTCTATGGAGGTTCTCTTTTATATTCAATTTTCCCACCGATTAATACCGATAATTGATTGATTTGAATCTTTATTATACTTCCAATCGGCGCCACCAATCTTCCCATCACTGCCTTCTAAATGAAACCCGATCTATTACATCCATTAACTTTATATAAACTTCATAACCTATATATAAACCTAAAACTGACCGTCCTCATACACAAATTATATAGTTACTGATAAGAACATAATAGTAGAGATAATTATTATGTGTGCATGCACATTTAGGGCATAATTTAACCTCGGGTTGTTCGAGGTCAAAGGTGACTTCGTGACTGTTACGTCATTAATACGTCATAGAGTTGGTGAGGTCAAGAGAAAATGGCTCCGTCTTAGCGTGAACAATGAATTATTCACATATCGATTCGACAAAATTTAAATACGATGTACTCAATTGTTTCGTGTATGCGTTTTGTGTACCGGTAATTATGACGCATAGTTTTTAACAGTGAATTACTATTCAACTAGGAAGTGAGGATATATATATATATATATATATATATATATATATATATATATATATATATATATATATATATATTTATACATATATATGGATTATTAGAGAACTATAGAAGAAGGCATTAAGGCCTACTGAAAAAAAATGTTGGTTATGTTGATATTTAGGAAATTATATATATTTCATAATAAATAATCATTATGTTGATGCTTCATGTAAAATATTATTTTTTCTTTGTAACATATGAAATTTGAATTTGGAATGCTGTTAAGTTTGATGTTTCCACTACCTGCATTTTTTTGTAGAGGGGCCTACATATTTTATCTTCACGTATAAGTGTATTTAATTATCCCAAATGATCTAGCTGTTGAGTGTTGGTAGAGTCGTTGTGAGTTTGATGAATAAATCATAGTTGAATCAAAACATTATAAGTCCGAAACTACTGAATGAAGTATTATATATATATATATATATATATATATATATATATATATATATATATATATATATATATATATATATATAATTTATAAGCCTTTATATCCACCCCTCGAGATTGGAAATATCCAACAAGTCAAATATAAGAACATTATAAATTATGAAGAGAATGTACAACCTGCTTGAATTGTGAACATTGAGATTGAAATTATCCATGGCTTTCTTTTAGAATTGGGATATTCACCATTTTTTATAGTTATCTAACTACATTATTAAACAGTGGTATTGTCTTTGTGTACAAAGTTATTATATATGTACGCATCTATCTGAAACCTATGGATACAATATTATTAAAAACAACGTACAAAACAATAATATTGTAATTTATTCAAACTCATCGATAAAAATACCAAAACCATGAAGTTTCTCCTATAATTATAGAGACAAATACACAAGCCTGTATAGCACAGAAACTAATACCATGGCCAATTTCTTATTCTTCTATTATTCTATAACAGTTTTTACGTCGACGATTTCTGATATTAAATTTCCATAACTCATTACTGTTCTCAAAATACACTCACATCCACGAAAGAAGATAGTCTTCTACCAACATAATAACAATAACAAATCAACTCTATTTTTCTATACCTGTGGTATTAGGAAAGTTAATGATTTTTGGGACGAGATTTACAATTATAAACACAACTACATATTTCAGTAGCGATGCATGTTTCAATCTAAAACAATTTTCTTGACATTTACCGAAGTTTTTACAATTATTCAGTTGGAAGATCTTTTTCTTTCTTGGTAACAAGTATAGCATCCGTAAGTTATCTGGCATAGGCCATGTCACTGAGGGCAATAGCCCCCTAAACATGTACATTCCCATGTTCACGTCAAACATGATCTATAATCCTGAATCGATCAATTTAATGTATTAATTAAATAGTTTTTTAGATGAGCTTTCTAATTTTCTAATTCTTTTTCTCGTAAATCACTCTAGAGTGCGAATAAATCTCGTTTTTAACACCAGATGACTTTATTGACGTCAACGGTTTCGTGAAATTACTCCTTTCGTCGTTCGTATATTTTAATGACTCTCAGGTATTGGTCTCTTGAAATTGGTTTCGTGTTTTAATCAGTAGTTTCCTTCTTTGCCGACCTCAGCAGTGAATTGGCAGGACAATAGGAAATCATGGGCTATATATTTTATGGGCTTTAGCAAAAAACTTGTATTAGAATTCTGTCTATACAAGGTATTGTTTTAAATTATAGAAAGAACATGCATTTCTACATTGAATTGAAGGCGCCTTGAATCTTCAGTTATTTCAAATATCTAGAGAAGTATATATATATATTTCTTTTATATAGATAAAAAAAAGTACTATACTTTGGTGACTCATAATGATAGAAATAGACACAACAATTGACTAAGAAGTAAGAATAAATTCTTGGAAAGAAAAACCAGTTTTTGAATAAATTGTGTGGTGTAAACCGAACAAAATGATGACGTCAGTGCGTGCCTCTGTACATTGATTGGTAATGCTATCTGTTGACCAAATTAGGTATTAATTCATTTTTCTTGATTGAATAAGAATATAAAATAGGGTCGATTTTTTAAAAACGAAATCCGGTACATAATTGAAAAATTGTGAGATTTTTATTTCCACAACATAATATTATATTGTTGTCTTCTTCACTGATGTGGGTTGAATTCGAATAGAGAAATCAAATTTCAAACGTTTCAATAATAATGTACAAATTGAACATATTTCTACAATGCGATATTTGACATGAATCTGATAATAATAGAATGAGTTTCATTCGCCGTTATTTTTCATCTTAGTTCGACATTATTTATTATCAGTTCAAATGGGCTTTTGAAAGTGATTTTTTAATTTTTGGAATATACACAAATAAGTGTTATAGTGATTTATTTGTATACATTGTGATTTTGAGTACCTTCAATTATTCTTGTGTCCAAAATTATAATTTTGAATTCAAGTCTTACAGTAACGTTTTCATTATTTTTTATGAATCGTGGAAAAAATATATTCATTTAAATTATCATATTCAAGTTGTATGATTCTGTCTGTGAATTTCCAGACATAAATATTGCTTTGACACCTTTGCTTTGTTCCTGCTTGCTACCAGGTATTGATTTCATTGTGTAACCTTGTACGTTCGCCTACGCTAATATGATAAGCAACCCGCGTTACACAAATGACGCGGAAGTTGCCTACCTCTGCATCTATAATCGGGATATCAATCGATAACAATAATTATTACAACCTAAGACCAAAATTCGGAATATCATTGTGTGATGAGCATGAAATATGAAAATCTAGAGTAAAATATTCGGAGGGGGGGCTTCAGTGAGTTAATCAAAATTTCACAAAAATTGAGACCAAATCAAGTCAATTTGTTCTCATCTAGTTTGCTAGAAAGAGGGTTACAAAATTCACAGCCTATTTATCTCTAACATGATCTACCGATTTCACCTAACAGCTATAATGCTCTATTATTGGTCATTGTTTGGGTAATGACCCCACCAACAGCTCAGGTTATTGGGGGGTATGAATCATATTTACAAGTGCGTATGCCTCATCCGAGACTTGAACCTACGATTAACCTGACTTTACTCTCCAAGAGCTCTACCAAGGTATGAAGCACTTGCTGGTAGAAATATTTGAAGTACATTGATGGAAACAAGTACGATAGGCCTATATATATATATTTTTTTCGATGTGATTTTGTAAAATTCGTCATTTTTTGGGCCAAAAATTTACATAGTTTGACTCACAGCATGGGAGTTCTTAAAGAAGAGTGTTATATTATTGGGTAATTTGACGAATGCTGCAGTACCAGCATAAGCAATATCCACTACGCTTTCAAAAAATTGAAAAATGAAGCCTTTTTCACTACTCAGTTAAGATACCATTCACTATTGCTCTACAAACAATTTGAATTTATCAAGTATTCAGTTCAATATTTAAACATTTCAATCTAAATTCTATTTGAAATTTCATTTAAATTGAAACCGGTAACATAGTGATTATAACAATTAATCCATGTATGAACAAATTTTAATCCATTTTATATCATACTTACCATCTTTTTCCATAATTTATCCCTATCTCTCGTCATCTTCAGAGAAGCCACTGATTTGGGATCAGGATGAAAACAATAAATTACTTCAGCATCCATACTTCACTACAGTATTAACCTATTCACACTCAAATTATGTCTACAAATCCATCCTCTCACATATTACCCAACACACACACTGTTCACCATTTATCTCACCAATGATTTCAACTCAACTAAACATGAAACTAACAATGAAATTACATACACCCTAAACGTACTTGTGACGTCTGACTTTTTTCATCTCCCTACATAAACTAAAACCCATTCTGTAATCCGACACTTTCAGCTGTTCTACTCTTGCCCCATGATCTTGTCTCATCTTGTAGCTGACAAAAGTTAAACTGTACTAGCTCACTGATTGGTAGTTGATAATTTGTTATGACATGTGTGTGAATAGACAAGTAATTAGGAATATTAGTCTAGTGCTTGCTTTAGATAAACAATCCAGATAGTGCAATTGTTTTGTGAGGGTTGTTAGTTGTTCTGAACACGTGTCGTTGATCGATAATTAAATTCAGAATTAATTAATGAAATCTATGATCGAATTAATCAAACGGATTATTGCTTAAATTTAAAATGTTCATGAACATTATAGAACGTGGTAATAATATTGATGTTGTGTTCGTAATTTGTACCACAATGTAAATAATTGTTCTACTTTCTACTAAAACTTGGGTTAAACAGGGATAACGACAGAAATCCCCCTCCAATAAATACTGAAAGTTGATAAGGCCCACATAAGAATGTAAAGTTGACCCTGTAAATTCAGATTGATAATCAAAACTACTTATTATTCGAGTCAATGTTTTCAGTTTTTGACAACAATTGATCAATTTTCTGAGATAACTGATCAAGTGATAATCGTTAATATTATGTCTGAAAGATAATTACCTTCAAAACATAAAATTACTTGAAAATAAAAATTTCCTAGGGATAATTGGCAACATGTATAACCAAAACAAAAACTAATAATAATATATTCTGTCAAAGAATATGGTAGGCATCTAGACGCGTAGCTGAGCTACCTCAACCAATCGCATTGGAAGCACAGTGCCATCTTTTGAACAGACACGTGGTTCAATATGTGCATGGTAGATCTAGTAACAAAAAGATTACACGAACCAGAAAGAAAATTGCGATAAGCAAGCAATTATGTGGTCATGGAAAAACAGTATAAAGAGAGGATCTATCTAAATATTGAATACTTGTAAATATTATTTTCTATCAGTTTATTATTCTGTTTCTTTTCAATTCACAGACAAGTAATAGACTTGTTCTTCAAAGTACCAGCATTACAGTAATTGGGCATTACAAAGTGTTTCGACATGTACAGATTATCAAAACACACAAGACCATGCTGCCAATGATTACTACAGTTCTATGACAAATGCACTCAGAATTATAATGATTTCAAAATATAAAACATCCTAGATTATTAGGCCTATCATAATTAATACATAGGTGCTCCTACGTAACCAACTCGGGAGTATTTAAGGAAAATAAAAATAAAAGTAATAATACACATGACAACATTACCAGTACTTCATTATCAAAGATTAATTCTAAATAATGTCAATAATATATTCAAGTTACAACCCTTATAAACACCGAGTACGAAATTCAATTCACGAGCATTGGTGGTTGTGCAAGAAGTCGTGAGTTGAAAGTGGTTGGAGCTTGGAATGACCGCAATCGGTTTGTGCTTCAACCCAGAAGGGAAATGACCTTGAACCACTTGGATTTGTGTCCCTGCAAGATTTATACGCTGACAATAAAAATCTTTACTCGACAATCAAATTGAATTTATCAAGTTGAGGGATGAACATCAACGCTTGTGGAAACTTCATAATTTGCTTCATCGATTACTGCGACGAGTTGTACGCAAGTCCTTTTCTATTTCGAACTGTCGTAAATCCGCGCGCTGCAAGAAATCTTGCTTCTCTAAATATCCGTCTTTACCTCGATTGAATGTCTGCACTTCGTCCTCGATACCTTCGGCCTTCTTGAATCGATCCCAGTCAAGTTTCGACTTCTCCAAAGTACCAATCTTTTCTTTCTTACCTAACTGGCCTAAAACAGCGGAGAGTCCTTTCAAGCCAGCCGGGGCTCTACCTCGACTCGCAGTTGGTACTGGTTGGTTTGTATCGAGGGTAAGGCGAGCCTCGGCGGAATCCGAGGAGACTTCTTTCGTAACCCGAACTTCTTCGCCGGCAAATTCAAAAATTTTTGTTATGGTTACCTTCTTTTCTTTCTCTACTATTTTAATAGGTTCAGATTTGACAATTTCTTTCTTTTTGAGAGTAGTTTCGTTAATGGGCGCGGGTGGTTTGGGTTTCGACGTAGATGTGCAGCTCATGAAGTCTGAAATCAGAATAAGCATTCGAATAGTTTGTTACATAATGCATGCATTTTAGATTTTGGTTTTAATCTACATAAATGAATTATAGTTTCAACAGATTCAATAATAATGGCAGTCAAAGAACTTGAAATTTAACCAACAATTGGCATTGAAAATAGTCAAACATTCGGTAGGTCTACATTGATTTTTAGTTGCTGGTACCGATAATATAAAAGAATAAAAATTATGCATGTTAGTTATCTATCTCAATGCAATTATTGAAGGAACCATTAAATTACAGGCCTAACAAAAAATACTCTCAAGTTGATAGGATAATAAAGAGATTCAATAGATATATAATTTCCATTTCCACAACATTAATATGTTCATGTTTTACATACCTGACCATAGAGAGTCTGTTTTTTGTTTCTCTTCTTGTTCTGTCAATGTTTTCTTCTCTTCGCTCTCGTCTTCAGCATTCTCGACCAGGTCCTCAACAGCCTTTTTATGGGAGCCTTTAGCCTTCTTCTTCCCTATCTTTTGTTTTCGTTTTCGCTTGCCGGCTCTGACTTCTTGTTCGTCACCACTGACTGCTTGATCTTCTTCAGCATCTCCGTCAGATTCTACTTCAGATGGAGGGTTGCTATCTTCCTCTAAATTAGGTGCATAGTCTTCATCGCTCTCATCACTATCAGAGGGCAAGTCTTCTTTGTCCATTACCTGAAGACGAAACGGTTTTAATTAGCCATATAAGCCAACAGAACAGAACTCCAGATCTTAGGGTAGCCCAAACCTAATTTATTTTTTATAAATGCGTTTCACAACACACTATAAGTCAATGATAACTACGATCATTGAGTTGCTATGATCTAGCATATTGATGTCGGATATATGATAAATGAGATGAAGGCTCTTTAGGTCAGGCCTAATGAGAAGGAAAGCACGAAGGAAGCGGTCGTGGCCCAAGTCTATGTCGAAGGACCAATCCCGACTTTATCCACGAAAAACCTCTGTAAAGGTGACAGGTGGCAGGGATTAAATTGTAGTCCGATCTACCCTCACTCACCTCCTGGTTACATGGAGAAAGCGCGATAGGCGGGAAAACTGATTTTGCCACACAAGTACGAGCACGGATTTTGCCAAGCTCTACGTGTTTATAAATACCACGTGCCTAGGCGAAAGGGATCCTTGCCACTTGTTTTGTCATTGCTGATGGAAAGATTTATGTAGGCCTAGGCTATTGAATTTGTTTAGAAAATCAACGTCTATGCTAGGCCATTGAATTTGTAGTTTACAATTCAATGCCTAAGCCTAACCTACATCATCAAGTATATAGGTGGTTGCCTACACCATTGAATTCATGACTAGACCTACAGTGTACTACCAAATTCAATGACTGTACCATTAAGTATATAGTGTTTACTTAATGACTTTACTGTAGGCCTAGGCCTACCATCCAGTGACAATTTTGAGGTTAAGGGTAGGCTAGAAAAAACTATATCCATGAATTTCCATATTCAGATTATTGATATAGGCCTGAAGGGTTGTATATGACTTTGGGTAGGCCTACTTTGGGCCTTTCACTTCTGCATGAATAACTTTCGTAATCCCCTAATGCTGAAAAAATAATAAATACAAAATACTTACCGATGATATTACCAACAGCCGTATAGTACAGATAGCACAGCCTTCTTCATTCAGATCATTCTTTTACCCAATGAAGAAGGCTGTGAAAGATAGCCCAAAGTGCTCTAGTAATCCAAATCAAAGATGATTGTGTAGAGTCTAGACCAAACCAAAGATATTAGTATGATACCTACGGCAGTGACGGTGACGGTCCCAAACCATATAAACAAAGATAGGTCACAAAGACTAAAGAGTCCAAGCGTAACATCTTTGAGTCCAAGACGAAGTAGTACCATCTTTGAGGACTCAAGAGATGTGGTTTGCGGACAGTCCCCTGCGGCCCCAGCGCTATCTTTGCCCCTGCATCGCTGATGGAAAAATCTTCGGATCATCAGAGATTGATGAGGATTATATAACGTTCAGAGGGACAACTGCTCGCTGGTCTAGGCCTACTGGTAAAAAAAATGAATGAGAACTCTTACTATAAATGGTAGTACTGATAAGTATGCCGTAGGCCTTCCTTCCTCTATGGCCTAATTCGGTGTTTTTAAGGTTATGTTGCATGGAGGCATAGAGATTCAACAAAATTAGGCCTAATTGAAGCCTTTTCAAGTATTCCCCTATGGCAATTCTTCGTGTAAATTATACCATAATGGTAAAACCAAGATGCTTTGAGGGTCAACAGGCGAACCAACGCAAAACCCTCAATGCGTCTTGTTTAAAACTCAATTTTCATGTCCTCATGATTATAAGCCTACCTAAATGGGCATAGGCCCTACTTGCTCACATTGGGCCTAGGCCATTGAATTTTTAGGTCAATGCCTAGAACTAACATTACAAACTCAATGCCTAGGCCTACCAATAGTACGATGTGTGTACGCGATGATGATCACATGAATTTGACACCGAAACGCATGTGGTTAAAACTCGGGATTAGGGCCCCAAGACATCGCTAAATTGAAAGGTGGTTTTTATCACAAAATTGATATGATTGGACAGAGAAATAGAGTGTGTAACATGCCTCGCAAAAGTGGGACGGACTTTGGAAGGATAGAAATGCAACGAAAGCCAGCTTTGTGGTTTGGAGATTTGTTGATGCCCTTAGATTCTATGAAAACTGAAAAGACTTGTTTGTACTGGTAATTCAATACCAGTTTTTGAAATTCAGAATTGAAGTAAATTATTAGGAGAATGTCGTACCTGTTTGAGAAATGCCCAGGTACGGTACCGCAAATATATCTAATTCTTCCGATTTCATAAAACCGGGACACTTGAGGCCCCAAGAGAATTTTTCGGGACGCCACTTGAGATAGGAAGTTCAAAGTAAGGACAATCCCGGAAAAAACTGGAAGTCTAGTCACCCTACACAGGCAACCAAGTAAACGTCGAAGGACAGAAAACCGATTCACTATTTTATTTTTGAACTTTATTCGCTATGCAAAACTGAAAGATTCAACAGTTCTTATGGTACTAGTTTGCCTGTGCTGGTATATGACCACAGAATGAAGAAATATTCATTTCTTTATTTATTTCTTCAGAGAATGAAGAAGTATTTCTTTATTCTACCGGATGACTATGCTTCCGCCATTGACTTTATAATAACTAGGTCCATTGCTTCCGCATCCATCAAAGAGATCACTCAAAATGGTCTTTTGTGTATTAGTTTACCATGGCAAAATAGCAACCAGTTTTATCATAGGGCTATATTTCAATCAGGCTGAGCACTTTCTTTCTACCTTTTTTTATTGGATTTATTTACATAGCTCCTGCCTAGGCCTAGCAGAAACTTTGTTTCATGTGGATTAAGGTTTGATTGTTTGGAACAAAAATATGTTCAAGTGTTTTGAAGTACCTGTAAACAAATCAATTTTGCTTATAATTGAAATATTAGAATAATTGAATTAAAAAAAATAATATATCATTCTGCATGTCGAAACGTTTGAGGACTGAGTCAGGGAGGGCTTGCTAAGCTGATTACCAAATGCACCTTTCATAGCTTATTTATAGACTTAGGCCTATAGACTTATCATTATTGTGTTTCATGTTCAGATTACGGAAGTAACTTCTGCCTTTGCTGCGACTATCTGCTTGGGCTGCTATCTTCATTTGAAACCATCACAGCAAGATTGATAAATCAGTAATTTTAGGTAAGGAGAAAGAACATTTCCATCAGCCTAATAGCTTAAGTGCATCACAAACTTGAAACTAGATTTCAATGAATAACGACGATATTTACTTCCCTAGTTTCAGAGGGAACTAGTAATCATCGTATCAATTTTAGAAGTTATAATTAATTTATTCGTCCTCTAGGACCCAGCCCTTTCGCCGAGCCGTGACGTAGACATTGCTCAGTTCTCTTCGTGTTTCTTTATAGGCCTACAGAATCGGTAAAGCCTACGTCACGACTCATAGTCTGTGGGGCACGATAAAATTGATTATAATTTCTGAAATTGAGATGATGATTTCCAGTTTTCTCTGAAATTGAGGAAATGAATATTGTAATTAGGCCTATATTATTTAATAAAATCTAGTAATAAAATGAGTTGGCCTTGAATATCTCACTGCACATTAATTTGATGAAAGAATCCTTCCAGTTGAGGTAAAATGTAACTTTTTGATGAGGATAGCTTTTCTACAGGTCAAATGGTTCAACTTGATTGAACGGTATCTCTTTGCCCATTGAATTATACTGTCACCCGCATATCCCTCCGTTCATTCAAATGTATTCTATCAAATGATTTGCACACAGAAAGAATGTGTCTTCCTATTGCTCGATTTCCGAGACGATCGTCATGGAACGTAACGATGAGTCAGTCGTCTCAAGTCGGACGTAGACCCAGCTGAATCTTCAATCGTACCAATCTAGTCGAAGGAACCGAATATCACTCCAACACGTGTGAACATGTGAGTATTCTTTTTCTTGAAAAACATTTCCATCATAGGCCAAAGTCATAACCCAATTTAGCTAAGAATTTTTGTGTCATTCTCTGTGGCATATTCAAATAAGGCAATGCCGTAGAAACTGAAGTCAATTCGGCCATGGGTTCAAGTCCCATTGGAGGTTTGGGTGTGTTGATAGATCATTAACACAACCTTAACATTATAAGTTACCGTATTGTCCCGAATATAAGCCGAGGGTTTTTCTCGAAATTGCGAGTCCAAAAGTCACCCTCGACTTATATGCGGATCTCGGCCTAAAATCGGTCAAAGACACGTTTTTTACTAAATATGATTGGGCGCACTACACATGCACACTCTGAACAATGGAATCAACTCGAAACTGCAAAATATTGCACTAAAAACACGTTTAATAAATATTTTATCACGAAGAAGCATCATTTTCCCATTATCCATCAATTTTATTTAACGCGCAGTAATAAACAAAGACACGTTGAGCTGGTAGCTGCATTGTCTTGTCAGACCTTGTCGAGTAGGCGGGCGATATGACGATGGCGCGTCATCGGCACTAGCCGAGTACACACGATCGTGAGGCCCCTCTCAACGGTTTCTCACACGCAGTCGGCATAGCTTCCTCACGCCCGCAATACGAAATTGACTAAATTCTAACTCGGAAGAGTGATGATTAACGTGGAAAGGAGAAACCCTTTTTTCAATTGTTGATCTAAAAGTTTGGGGGTCGGCTTATCGGGGTCGGCTTATATTCGGGACAATACGGTAATACTTAAACATCATAGGATCTTTATTTCTCAAATAACCAATATGTTGGTGGGATTGTTGATCAGACAATATTCATCATATTTGGGGGACCTACCAAGAGAGTAACATTGTCAGTTTCAACTTTTAATGTACTGTAATATATAATCGATCACAGTGGCTTGCCGTTTGAGCATATTGTAGTGAAATTACTTCACAGTATTCAGATAACTATCCATATTGTCATCACATGAGCCTACATAAAGTTTAAAATGGTGCATGGTGCGGTAAAAAATTAGACATATCGGGTGTTACGATTCTATAAAACTAACCTTTCCACTTTTGTTATTATAAAATTTGAATCATCATATTGTTAAATTATTAGTATGTGCATCTTATGATGTATTTGTTTATTTCGTATCTTCGCTGATAATGTTTTATAATCATTTATAAGGGTGAAATCCCTCTGGGGGGAACTTTTGTGCTTTGGGTTCTAGGATCATCCTAATTCTGAAACTGTTTTTAGGTCGACAATTCCGATACTTGGCGACGCTGCTGGTTCAGTGCGTGGAGTTACACGTAGATCGAGCAACCAGGATGTGGCGGAGTCGGCTACATGAGTGTCTGGCCAGATGTTAGCTGGGCGGAGCCTGGACTGCCTGGGAAGGTGTAAGGCTGATTGACGTAAGTCTTCACACTTTCTTTTTCCATCTCCTCCTTTATAAGTCTGTTGCCTGAAAAGAAATTATAACTAGTAGATGAGAACTTTATATTTGTCAAGATATTTAATTATTTATAGAAAATGGTGATCCCTTTAGGTACCGCAAATGCAGCAGAAATGTAAAATTTTGGGGATGCAGCAGAATGTTCTCAGTGCCTATTCGTTGGTTCAGAAGTAAATGTGGTGTGTAGTAACGATGGGGTTTCAGGTTATTTCAAAGTTAGATTACATGTGTTTGTATTTGTATAATTGTATAGATTCATTTCTTCTTCAAATTAGTTTGAAGCAAACTAATTGAGATATGATTGTTAGGTCAGATTGGGTTTCGTTCATAAACCGTTCTTCGTTCGGTCAGGCTTCTGGAAGATCGTTGATTTAGGTTTATTTAGGGTGAGTGTATAACAACGAAAACGTCCGCAAGGGGTGGCATAGTCCGATGAGTAGGAGGCTGCTAGGGTGACCATAAATATAGAAAAATATTGGAACAAACAAATCAGACTGTGAAGCAGTATATCACGAAGCTAGCGACCTGCGGGGGTGAGGGGGCAAGCTCCCTCGTGATGGCAACAGTTTTGTGACAGTTTTGTGTGTGTTGTAATGAGTTAGGATTGTATTGGCAGTGGAAGAAAATACAAAATGTGAAACATGGTATTAGTAAAACTATGTAGCCCTACATAATTTTAATCATAAATTTGGTCATGACTCATGTTTTATAGAAGCTTGTGAATCATTAACATTCACAGTGACATTCTCTTCTGCACTTCTAATGTAACTGCATGTAACGTCACACTGGCCGAGTACTTCTCTCAAAAAAAAAAAACTCTTACAGGATTTGTGTTTTTGATTTGATTTGATCATTAATGTCGGATCGACCTCTATGATCGATATTTTAAAAATTACATATCATCCATTTTATTTTGTTATTAAATCTTCCTTCACCTTGATAATTTAATTACATTCTGGTCTATACTTATCCTGGAACAAACTCTTACGTTTCTGTTTTGGCATAATTAGTTTTTTAACGACAGTCCACGCACCTAAATAGCTAACAGTAGCCAAATCAGAGTCAAACTGGATAAGCCAGTAAGAACTACCGGTAATTAACAAACAAATTTGTTGATTCCTGTGCATACAATGTAGGCTATGTAGTACCGGTATGTCACAGGTCAAGACAATGTGGGTGAGTAGTCTCGATAGTTGCATGATAAAGATTTTTCTGACAAGCCAGCCGCGCTGGCTTCATCAAAGAGAATGAAATGGCTCTGGAAACTCTACGCAGTATCGTATTCGTGCAGCACATACATTTAGTTGTGGCTCAAGAAACAAAAACAAAATTTCCCATATTACTAAAATTATTCTCCCAACATCAGAAATGTTGTTTCTTTTGCAAAAACCGAGACAAGAGACAGAAATCCGGGACGATTCCGGTTTTCTGGAACAGATGGTTATCTTGAGAATTTGCCTTTTGTTTAGGCCTAACCGACAAGTCATGTTAGGACTTGAAGAAGCACTATTATACAATGTAAAAGAGCATCATTATCCTACGTAGGCCCTAATTAATTAATGTTTTCTGCTCATTCAATTTTAGATGATATTGTGGGTACACCTACAAATTTTAATGATAGGGGACTAATTGATAGAAAATAAATGTTGAGAGATTTTTTTTCACCTGAACAATTTTCCAAATGACATTTACATTCTTCTGCCAAAACTAGGTCAGTGTAGGCCTATATATGTATTATTTACTGGGCCTAAAAGCGTTTATTTAATATAGGCCTAAAATATTTGGAAACGGTACGTAAACAGTTAAAAGAAAAAGGATGGGAGGAAAATAAATCATCTTATATCTCTGCCTTTGTCTCTGTGGAATAATACGATCGCCCTTGTGGTGCCTTGTCCAAACGATCCAACCTTGTCGTCCTGAGCTTCAACTGGCAAACTAAACTTAGTGTCAAGTTTATGTCAGTAAGAGAAAAATCATGTCTCGGTTTGTCTAATATTGTTGTTTTTGTTGTTTCAGGTTGAATGGCTTCAGGAGCATCAAACAAAACACTGGCAAGATATAATTTTCATTCATTTATATTGCGTTCAGTGACCTACTGTTATCATGACTAAAGCCTGAGTTACCTTCAAATCAGGCTTACGATCTAGTCTATTGGGTTGGTGAGTGATGAATGAGATAGTGGAAGACTAGAAGAAAGAAGAGAAGTTGTTTTATCAGCTTGTTCGGACAGCAGGAATGGAAGGAAACCACCGGCACATGCAGCGCAGTGGTTAACGCGCTCGCTTCATGTGAACCGGGAGGCGAAGGGAATTCCGAACCCAGTTCGATCCCCGCCGCCTTTACAGAGGTTTTTCATGGTTTCCTTCTGTAGTCTAGGCTAATGCCAAGATGGTTCCTACAATAAGTCGGCCATGACCGCTTCCTTCCCACTATCCTTCTCATTACCCAAGAACCTTCATCTCATCATCCCATCATCTCATTAATTATCCATCCGTCGCCATTAGATCTTAGTTATCATAACAGTGCGTCGTTAAAACCCAATATATATATATGGGAAGGAAACAATCCCGGTATTCACTCGAACATTCGAAGGAAACCAAAATGCACCTCAGTCAGGATGGTTGACCGTGGTGGGAATCGTATCCCTGTTCCTGAGTGACGGTTCAGCATGCTAACTACTGATCCACTGGTCTCATTAGCAAGATATGTTGGTTAAATCTTGTGAAACCAACATGATGGGGGGGGGGGTGCCTTCAATTTCAATTTCAACGCTTTACGTATTTGCCAAGTTGATTTTTATTTTTTCACATTCAATATATATGGCATGATGAAATATATGGCACGTCAAAATATAACCGTTAACATAATATAAAGTGAAACTCAAATACAGGCCTATGTATGAGTTATATAATCTATATGAAAAACATATTACAGTGAAACCTCTATGCATCGTTCCCGGATCCATTGTTTTCCTGGATGTATCATTCATTTTTTCTCACCCCACTCCCATATAAATTATAATCAATGTAAAATTTTCCTGGATGGATGGTTTTCCTGAATGGATGGTTTTATTTTCCTGGTCCCTTGAAAAACGATGGATAGAGGTTTCACTGTACAGGCCTACACAACATACGTCACATTCACATATTCATCCACACATTTAATATGATATTTATTCTACAGCCATTTCTTATGCCTACTGGTACATTATTCTTGCATGTTTGAATAAACTCATTCACACAATAAAAACAGTCAGAGATTAAAAACTTCTTTAATTCAACTTTAAAAAGATTTAAGGAGTCAACAGATAAAATATGGTCAGGAAGCATGTTATAAAAATTAATGCCCTTAAAAGTACAATCTTGGTGACATAGCATTGTTCTATGGTAGGATGTATTTTGGATATTGGCTCTCGATCATTATGTACCGGTATGTCTGAATTTAGATGAAAATTAGATAAACTTTTCTTAATGTTGATTATTGTCTCATACATATTGTCTAATTGATTATACATTAGGCCTACTCATACATTAACCTAGACTATTTGAAATACCAAACTCTCTTAGTAATTGTTGTTTAGGGCCTACATTTAAAACACATTTCCACCTCTTGAAAATAATTCTGAGTGCGTTTTTTTGTATTTTGAATATTAAATGAGAACGTGATACTCCACCCCAAATTATAATACCATACCACAACAATAATTATCAGCCACCATTTGATTTACAGCTTGAACCAGAAGTAAAAGTCCTTCTCTACCTGGTTAAACCAGGCGACATTCAACAGGTAGGCCTACTGTACATGTATCAGGCAAACAGAAAATGGTACAGTTGAATACTTTTGGGTCAAGTGCTATAGTATTTATGTTCTTTTTTTAATGGAAAGTAAATGCAAGTAGTGAAGTATCAGTTCTTTGGTGATAGCTTAATTCAACGATTAGAGATTCAATTCAATATGATTTGAATGAATGCACTGCGACGGATGGATCAGTTGCTAGCATGCTGAACCATCATTCAGGAGACCAGGTAACCGGATGGTTTGCCTCTCTTGTTATACCGAATCAATTTGAAATTGAAATTATCTATTTCAATCTTGAATATATTTATATATATATATATATATATATATATAATTTTGTGTATTTAGGCTATTACTGTAACGAGAAAATCCAATTCTTCAAAAGTTATGTTATAAAAGTATCAATATTGAGGGCTCATCATGGCTCCCCTCTGTAGTCTAGGCTGAATGCCGGGATGGTTCCTACAATATAGGCCACAACCACTTCCTTCTCCCTATTCTTCTCATACCCATAGGCGTGCGCACGGGGGCGTCCGAGTAGGCCCAGGCCGCACCTAATGTATCTCCGCCGCAGGCGGAGATACATTAGGTGCGGCACTAATTAATTATATCAAGAAATATCAAGAAATACAAAAAATTTGAAATAGGGTTGCCAATCCTATATGAAAACGTGAACGAATATATCGAAAAACGATCGTAAATATCGAAATATTCTAACGTGTGAATCATGTCCATTTAGTGGTCTGTAATCTCTTTGTGAGGCGTAGTGATAATCTGTCTTAGCGTTGTGAGCTTGTGTCGACACTCACACTTTGATAACAAATTTTTCTTCATTCTATGAAATGACTGACACCAACATCCTTACAGAATGGTCACAATTATACAGAGACTGTTGGTTGTCGGTGCTAAGAATCGGGGAAACACGCGATCATCCAACCACAGTTTTCTTAACATGGTGTTGATAATACTTGACAATTGACTCTCTGTTAGGATATCATATTACTTCACGGGTATCAGTCCATTGATTAGTCACATAGTCCTCCCACCTTTACAGGAAAAGTTCAAGATTTCTACCTTTTGACGGAAGCGCCTCCGGCGGCTAGCTTACACTCCGGACCCGGTAGGAGTGTAGCTCTTTAGTAGGTGTATACTATATATATATATATATATATATATATATATATATATATATATATATATATATATATATATATATATATATATAGGGGCCTATATATATATATATACGGTATATATATACGGTATACGATATATATATACGGGACCCGGTAGGAGTGTAGCTCTTTAGTAGGTGTATACTATATATATATATATATATATATATATATATATATATATATATATATATATAGGGGCCTATATATATATATACGGTATATATATATATGTATATATATATATATATATATATATATATATATATATTTGGGCCTCACCTAATGTTTTACCCTGCGCACGCCTATGCTCATACCAGAACCTTCATCTCATAATCCCATCATCTTATTAATCATTCATCCGACGCCAATAGATCTTGGCTATTATTACAGTACGTTGTTGAACCCAATATGGATTTGAAATTGATTTTGAAATATTTCACAAGTTAATGTGTCAGTGACTCTACAAAATAGTATTGTTACCTATTCTAACTTATAATAGCATGAACGCTGTGGTATGAATCAGCATCTATGTCATCTCAAGGACCTATTTTGGCTGTTTTTGTTGACATTTGAAATCCTAGAAATCATAATATTCGTTTTTTTTAAATGTTGAATCCAAACTCAATCTAATGTTGTACCGATATTTGAATATCAATTTTTTTCTAAATAATTATTTTGTGTTTTTTCATGAGAAAATCAAACTCTCCAAACTTATAAAGATCTAACTAGTGCTAGGATGTTGATGACCTGAAAAAACAATAGAATATGACTATATTCTATGACTGACAGAGTTCATTGTTTCCAATTTAAAATAGTATACAGATAATTATTTATACTGGTTACAAGACCACCCCAAAGTCGTGGAACAACCAAGAGGTGCCAGTTGTAAATGGTACGGTTTTACTATTTCATTCCTAGCTTTAATTGGGTAATATTTTTTGTTTTGCAAGATGTCATTGTAGATGAAAATAACATTAATATATATAATTTGGATAATAATAAGGTTGATCATTTTTGACACCTCAGTATAGATGCAAGATGTAAGTTGAGGTATAAAACCCAGATTTCAGTTTTTGTTGACAAAATTGTATTTTTTTTTCATTTCCAGGAACTTTTTCCAACAAAGTTGGTCAAGTGTTTGAACTAGGGCAAAAAATGTCGACTTCGGTTTGCCAGACCCAAGTCCTTTCCATTCTACCCTTCCTTGGCCTGCTACTGCTCCTCTTCTTCCATCTCAAGTCAATTCTCACCACTTCCCTCCATATCTCTGTCCTTCCACCATTTTCTGCTATCTACTTGAAATTATATTCCAGCAATTATTATGTTGAAAGTACGTATTAATTTATGACATAACAAGTAACAACAACGAAATTACGAATTTGTCATTTATAAGCAAAATAAAGGTACCTTCTCTTGACAGATTAAACCTGGAACATATTTCTATTGATTGATTGATTGATTTATTGTGAGGGTTTATAAGGGTGCGTCGATCAAGTACAGTATACAAATTTGGCATGTCATGTATTATCCCTGGCCTGGATTAGTGAAATTACTATTGAAATATGTGAGTGTGTAATCCACCATTTAAGCCCAGTTACACGAATTAAAAATAATGTCTAGAGTTTAACTGGAAGATGAGATATCTTCCAGTTGATCTTGGTTAGAATGAATATTGGTTAAAACTGCCCAGAGATGGCTTGGAGAATCCAAATGGGTTTAAATTTGATGAATAGATAGGGCATTTATGTATAATTTAAAAATTTGAAATAGAAAAATTGTAATTATATCAACAATATATTATCTGTAGAGTTGTACATTGTTGAATTTAATGCATTGTTGAATTTAAAACTGTCCTTTTATGGAAAAACGTGAGATGAGAAATTGAAATAAACTCTGCAAAATGTACCGCTATTTGTTCTTTCCCATGTACTACCTTCTCCCAATTCCATTTCCTCTTTATTATTAAAAACACTTATTTTGAGAATTGAACTTTCAATTTTAAGTAATGATAAAAGGTATGAATCAGGCTAGAAAAAGATCGTAAAAATGGCAAATCTCCTGGATAAATTATTACCCTGTAATAACTCTCATTACTGAATTAATCTAATTAAATGTTGAGTGAAATATAACAAAAAAGCAGCTTTGTATGGGATTCGAAAGCGAGCCACTCCGGACCACAATCCGAAATCGTCTACGCTAGCCACTCAGCTACCTGGACATATGAATTTTGCAAAGTTGTCGAGATACTTGAAGAAGATATTTTAAATAAAACTCGACCTGTCGATTGCTCTGCTACCCTGGTACGAATACTGGACTGTAACTAATTTGCTCGAAAACTTTTGTTCGTGGAAAATTGACTCAAGTACCAGGGAAGCAGAATGCCGCAACAGGTATTCCACCTAACACAAATTAATTCAAATAATCTTTCAAACCTCAGCTCTCCTACCAGAGGAGCAGAATATACCAACAGGTTAGGTAATAATTCAAATATCGTTTCAAGTATCTCAATAACTTTACAATTGTTCCATGTCTAGGTAGCTCAGTTGCTAGCGTTGGTTGATTCGGATCGCGATGCGAAAGGTCCTGGGATCAAATACCATTGGGGACTGCTTTTTTTCTGTCATATTTTGTTTAATATACCCATATGCAATGGTACGACCCCTCAATGGACATTAGCTCAGAGATAATTCCTCTCTTCACTGGATAAATCAATCACACTCTCATTACAATAACTCTCAATAACTCTCATTACTGAATTAATCTAATCAAATGTTGAGTGAAATATAACAAAAAAGCAGCTCTACATGGGATTCGATGGCGAGCCTCTTAGGACCACTATCCGAAATCGTCTACGCTAGCCACTCGGCTACCTGGACATATGAATTTTGCGAAGTTGTCGAGATACTTGAAATCCAACTTTTCAACTAAATTCACCATAGAGTCCTATTTTATAGAATTCTGGAATCCTTCTAATTACTTTTCCATTAGCATTATTAGCAAAATTTCAACGGAATAACTCTTCTGAAATGTCCTCTTGTCTTCCTACAAAATTTTAGCCGAATCAAAAATGATGATTTTTTATGACTCTGAAAAGTGGCTGGAAATTGCAGTTTTTGGGTAATTCAGACACCTTTTTCTTGGAAATGGCTGATGCGAGTATAGCCAAATTTGCTGAGGATTTAGGGACCATCAAGTTATACTCTTAAAAAAATACTAGAACATCATAGCTCTCACCAGTTCATAGAAATTAATTGCGAAAGGTCCAAAAGTACCTTAGTTAACCCTGTACATTTTGGTCAAATTTTTTGTCGCTCGAAATTTTTGGTTGAATTTCTCAGTTCTGTTGTTATGTATGTGTAGTGTGATCAAATTGGAACACAAATCCGGTCTCCGTTTCAAAATTGAGTTTAATTTAAAGATTTTAGAGCGAAAAACAACTTAGTGTACTCACCATGGTAGAGTCCTATATTATAGAATTCTGGAATCCTTCTAATTACTTTCCATTAGCATTATTAGCAAAATTTCAACGGAATAACTCTTCTGAAATGTCCTCTTGTCTTCCTACAAAATTTTAGCCGAATCAAAAATGATGATTTTTTATGACTCTGAAAAGTGGCTGGAAATTGCAGTTTTTGGGTAATTCAGACACCTTTTTCTTGGAAATGGCTGATGCGAGTATAGCCAAATTTGCTGAGGATTTAGGGACCATCAAGTTATACTCTTAAAAAAATACTAGAACATCATAGCTCTCACCAGTTCATAGAAATTAATTGCGAAAGGTCCAAAAGTACCTTAGTTAACCCTGTACATTTTGGTCAAATTTTTTTGTCGCTCGAAATTTTTGGTTGAATTTCTCAGTTCTGTTGTTATGTATGTGTAGTGTGATCAAATTGGAACACAAATCCGGTCTCCGTTTCAAAATTGAGTTTAATTTAAAGATTTTAGAGCGAAAAACAACTTAGTGTACTCACCATGGTAGAGTCCTATATTATAGAATTCTGGAATCCTTCTAATTACTTTTCCGAAAAGTGGCTGGAAATTGCAGTTTTTGGGTAATTCAGACACCTTTTTCTTGGAAATGGCTGATGCGAGTATAGCCAAATTTGCTGAGGATTTAGGGACCATCAAGTTATACTCTTAAAAAAATACTAGAACATCATAGCTCTCACCAGTTCATAGAAATTAATTGCGAAAGGTCCAAAAGTACCTTAGTTAACCCTGTACATTTTGGTCAAATTTTTTTGTCGCTCGAAATTTTTGGTTGAATTTCTCAGTTCTGTTGTTATGTATGTGTAGTGTGATCAAATTGGAACACAAATCCGGTCTCCGTTTCAAAATTGAGTTCAATTTAAAGATTTTAGAGCGAAAAACAACTTAGTGTACTCACCATGGTAGAGTCCTATATTATAGAATTCTGGAATCCTTCTAATTACTTTTCCATTAGCATTATTAGCAAAATTTCAACGGAATAACTCTTCTGAAATGTCCTCTTGTCTTCCTACAAAATTTTAGCCGAATCAAAAATGATGATTTTTTATGACTCTGAAAAGTGGCTGGAAATTGCAGTTTTTGGGTAATTCAGACACCTTTTTCTTGGAAATGGCTGATGCGAGTATAGCCAAATTTGCTGAGGATTTAGGGACCATCAAGTTATACTCTTAAAAAAATACTAGAACATCATAGCTCTCACCAGTTCATAGAAATTAATTGCGAAAGGTCCAAAAGTACCTTAGTTAACCCTGTACATTTTGGTCAGATTTTTTTGTCGCTCGAAATTTTTGGTTGAATTTCTCAGTTCTGTTGTTATGTATGTGTAGTGTGATCAAATTGGAACACAAATCCGGTCTCCGTTTCAAAATTGAGTTCAATTTAAAGATTTTAGAGCGAAAAACAACTTAGTGTACTCACCATGGTAGAGTCCTATATTATAGAATTCTGGAATCCTTCTAATTACTTTTCCATTAGCATTATTAGCAAAATTTCAACGGAATAACTCTTCTGAAATGTCCTCTTGTCTTCCTACAAAATTTTAGCCGAATCAAAAATGATGATTTTTTATGACTCTGAAAAGTGGCTGGAAATTGCAGTTTTTGGGTAATTCAGACACCTTTTTCTTGGAAATGGCTGATGCGAGTATAGCCAAATTTGCTGAGGATTTAGGGACCATCAAGTTATACTCTTAAAAAAATACTAGAACATCATAGCTCTCACCAGTTCATAGAAATTAATTGCGAAAGGTCCAAAAGTACCTTAGTTAACCCTGTACATTTTGGTCAGATTTTTTTGTCGCTCGAAATTTTTGGTTGAATTTCTCAGTTCTGTTGTTATGTATGTGTAGTGTGATCAAATTGGAACACAAATCCGGTCTCCGTTTCAAAATTGAGTTTAATTTAAAGATTTTAGAGCGAAAAACAACTTAGTGTACTCACCATGGTAGAGTCCTATATTATAGAATTCTGGAATCCTTCTAATTACTTTTCCATTAGCATTATTAGCAAAATTTCAACGGAATAACTCTTCTGAAATGTCCTCTTGTCTTCCTACAAAATTTTAGCCGAATCAAAAATGATGATTTTTTATGACTCTGAAAAGTGGCTGGAAATTGCAGTTTTTGGGTAATTCAGACACCTTTTTCTTGGAAATGGCTGATGCGAGTATAGCCAAATTTGCTGAGGATTTAGGGACCATCAAGTTATACTCTTAAAAAATACTAGAACATCATAGCTCTCACCAGTTCATAGAAATTAATTGCGAAAGGTCCAAAAGTACCTTAGTTAACCCTGTACATTTTGGTCAAATTTTTTTGTCGCTCGAAATTTTTGGTTGAATTTCTCAGTTCTGTTGTTATGTATGTGTAGTGTGATCAAATTGGAACACAAATCCGGTCTCCGTTTCAAAATTGAGTTCAATTTAAAGATTTTAGAGCGAAAAACAACTTAGTGTACTCACCATGGTAGAGTCCTATATTATAGAATTCTGGAATCCTTCTAATTACTTTTCCATTAGCATTATTAGCAAAATTTCAACGGAATAACTCTTCTGAAATGTCCTCTTGTCTTCCTACAAAATTTTAGCCGAATCAAAAATGATGATTTTTTATGACTCTGAAAAGTGGCTGGAAATTGCAGTTTTTGGGTAATTCAGACACCTTTTTCTTGGAAATGGCTGATGCGAGTATAGCCAAATTTGCTGAGGATTTAGGGACCATCAAGTTATACTCTTAAAAAAATACTAGAACATCATAGCTCTCACCAGTTCATAGAAATTAATTGCGAAAGGTCCAAAAGTACCTTAGTTAACCCTGTACATTTTGGTCAAATTTTTTTGTCGCTCGAAATTTTTGGTTGAATTTCTCAGTTCTGTTGTTATGTATGTGTAGTGTGATCAAATTGGAACACAAATCCGGTCTCCGTTTCAAAATTGAGTTTAATTTAAAGATTTTAGAGCGAAAAACAACTTAGTGTACTCACCATGGTAGAGTCCTATATTATAGAATTCTGGAATCCTTCTAATTACTTTTCCATTAGCATTATTAGCAAAATTTCAACGGAATAACTCTTCTGAAATGTCCTCTTGTCTTCCTACAAAATTTTAGCCGAATCAAAAATGATGATTTTTTATGACTCTGAAAAGTGGCTGGAAATTGCAGTTTTTGGGTAATTCAGACACCTTTTTCTTGGAAATGGCTGATGCGAGTATAGCCAAATTTGCTGAGGATTTAGGGACCATCAAGTTATACTCTTAAAAAAATACTAGAACATCATAGCTCTCACCAGTTCATAGAAATTAATTGCGAAAGGTCCAAAAGTACCTTAGTTAACCCTGTACATTTTGGTCAGATTTTTTTGTCGCTCGAAATTTTTGGTTGAATTTCTCAGTTCTGTTGTTATGTATGTGTAGTGTGATCAAATTGGAACACAAATCCGGTCTCCGTTTCAAAATTGAGTTCAATTTAAAGATTTTAGAGCGAAAAACAACTTAGTGTACTCACCATGGTAGAGTCCTATATTATAGAATTCTGGAATCCTTCTAATTACTTTTCCATTAGCATTATTAGCAAAATTTCAACGGAATAACTCTTCTGAAATGTCCTCTTGTCTTCCTACAAAATTTTAGCCGAATCAAAAATGATGATTTTTTATGACTCTGAAAAGTGGCTGGAAATTGCAGTTTTTGGGTAATTCAGACACCTTTTTCTTGGAAATGGCTGATGCGAGTATAGCCAAATTTGCTGAGGATTTAGGGACCATCAAGTTATACTCTTAAAAAAATACTAGAACATCATAGCTCTCACCAGTTCATAGAAATTAATTGCGAAAGGTCCAAAAGTACCTTAGTTAACCCTGTACATTTTGGTCAGATTTTTTTGTCGCTCGAAATTTTTGGTTGAATTTCTCAGTTCTGTTGTTATGTATGTGTAGTGTGATCAAATTGGAACACAAATCCGGTCTCCGTTTCAAAATTGAGTTCAATTTAAAGATTTTAGAGCGAAAAACAACTTAGTGTACTCACCATGGTAGAGTCCTATATTATAGAATTCTGGAATCCTTCTAATTACTTTTCCATTAGCATTATTAGCAAAATTTCAACGGAATAACTCTTCTGAAATGTCCTCTTGTCTTCCTACAAAATTTTAGCCGAATCAAAAATGATGATTTTTTATGACTCTGAAAAGTGGCTGGAAATTGCAGTTTTTGGGTAATTCAGACACCTTTTTCTTGGAAATGGCTGATGCGAGTATAGCCAAATTTGCTGAGGATTTAGGGACCATCAAGTTATACTCTTAAAAAAATACTAGAACATCATAGCTCTCACCAGTTCATAGAAATTAATTGCGAAAGGTCCAAAAGTACCTTAGTTAACCCTGTACATTTTGGTCAAATTTTTTTGTCGCTCGAAATTTTTGGTTGAATTTCTCAGTTCTGTTGTTATGTATGTGTAGTGTGATCAAATTGGAACACAAATCCGGTCTCCGTTTCAAAATTGAGTTCAATTTAAAGATTTTAGAGCGAAAAACAACTTAGTGTACTCACCATGGTAGAGTCCTATATTATAGAATTCTGGAATCCTTCTAATTACTTTTCCATTAGCATTATTAGCAAAATTTCAACGGAATAACTCTTCTGAAATGTCCTCTTGTCTTCCTACAAAATTTTAGCCGAATCAAAAATGATGATTTTTTATGACTCTGAAAAGTGGCTGGAAATTGCAGTTTTTGGGTAATTCAGACACCTTTTTCTTGGAAATGGCTGATGCGAGTATAGCCAAATTTGCTGAGGATTTAGGGACCATCAAGTTATACTCTTAAAAAAATACTAGAACATCATAGCTCTCACCAGTTCATAGAAATTAATTGCGAAAGGTCCAAAAGTACCTTAGTTAACCCTGTACATTTTGGTCAGATTTTTTTGTCGCTCGAAATTTTTGGTTGAATTTCTCAGTTCTGTTGTTATGTATGTGTAGTGTGATCAAATTGGAACACAAATCCGGTCTCCGTTTCAAAATTGAGTTTAATTTAAAGATTTTAGAGCGAAAAACAACTTAGTGTACTCACCATGGTAGAGTCCTATATTATAGAATTCTGGAATCCTTCTAATTACTTTTCCATTAGCATTATTAGCAAAATTTCAACGGAATAACTCTTCTGAAATGTCCTCTTGTCTTCCTACAAAATTTTAGCCGAATCAAAAATGATGATTTTTTATGACTCTGAAAAGTGGCTGGAAATTGCAGTTTTTGGGTAATTCAGACACCTTTTTCTTGGAAATGGCTGATGCGAGTATAGCCAAATTTGCTGAGGATTTAGGGACCATCAAGTTATACTCTTAAAAAAATACTAGAACATCATAGCTCTCACCAGTTCATAGAAATTAATTGCGAAAGGTCCAAAAGTACCTTAGTTAACCCTGTACATTTTGGTCAAATTTTTTTGTCGCTCGAAATTTTTGGTTGAATTTCTCAGTTCTGTTGTTATGTATGTGTAGTGTGATCAAATTGGAACACAAATCCGGTCTCCGTTTCAAAATTGAGTTTAATTTAAAGATTTTAGAGCGAAAAACAACTTAGTGTACTCACCATGGTAGAGTCCTATATTATAGAATTCTGGAATCCTTCTAATTACTTTTCCATTAGCATTATTAGCAAAATTTCAACGGAATAACTCTTCTGAAATGTCCTCTTGTCTTCCTACAAAATTTTAGCCGAATCAAAAATGATGATTTTTTATGACTCTGAAAAGTGGCTGGAAATTGCAGTTTTTGGGTAATTCAGACACCTTTTTCTTGGAAATGGCTGATGCGAGTATAGCCAAATTTGCTGAGGATTTAGGGACCATCAAGTTATACTCTTAAAAAAATACTAGAACATCATAGCTCTCACCAGTTCATAGAAATTAATTGCGAAAGGTCCAAAAGTACCTTAGTTCCCTGTACATTTCGGTCAAAAATTTTTGTCCTCTGAAATTCATTGTTGAATTTCTCAGTTCTGTTGTTATTTATTCATATGGTTAACAAATTCGAACACAAATTCGGTCTCCGTTTCAAAATCGAGTTGAATTTAAAGATTTTAGAGCAAAATTCAACTTTTCAATTAAATTCACCATGGTAGAGTCCTATATTATAGAATTCTGGAATCCTTCTAATTACTTTTCCATTAGCATTATTAGCAAAATTTCAACGGAATAACTCTTCTGAAATGTCCTCTAAGACCCCGTTTTCATTACTACTCAACTACTCTAGTAACCCCATCTACGATCGTAGGTTACCGTGTGTGAACACCAGATAGTGGCTACGCTCGTAACAAAAGCTACTACAGTCAACTTACTCTCGTTAGTAGGGTTACTGTAGTAGATGTCTCCGTATGAACGCTCATAGGTTGGTACGATCGTAGCCTCGTAGGAAGTCTTTGCTCTAGGATACGTTTTGGTAGAATAATTACAAGATGGCGTCGACGAAATGTGTCAAAACACACTCACGCGGTAAATTATGTAACTAAAACGTCTAGTAACCAAGAACCAATATTTTGTCCGTGTGAACGCAATATTAGTTACTGCCCATTTACTCTGGTAACTCTACTGTAGTAGGATGGTAGTAATGTAAACGGGGTCTTAGAGGACATTTCAGAAGAGTTATTCCGTTGAAATTTTGCTAATAATGCTAATGGAAAAGTAATTAGAAGGATTCCAGAATTCTATAATATAGGACTATCGATAGCGAGCCACTCCGGACCACTATCCGAAATCGTCTACGCTAGCCACTCAGCTACCTGGACATATGAATTTTGCAAAGTTGTCGAGATACTTGAAGAAGAAATTATAAATAAAACTCGACCTGTCGATTGCTCTGCTACCCTGGTAGGAATACTGGACTGTTGACCAATTTGCTCGAAAATTTCGTTCGTGGAAAATTGACTCAAGTACCAAGGAAGCAGAATACCCCAACAGGTATTCCACCTGACACAAGTAAATTCTAAAATATCTCGATAACTTTCTAGGTAGCTGAGTTGCTAGCGTTGACAGTCTCCGGAAATTGATGTGGAAGGGCTTGATATCGAATACCATGAAGTTTGTTTTTTGTCATATTTTGTTTAACTAGATGCAGTTGTGCTAATCTGTAATGGATATAAGCTTGAGAGAAAAAGCCTTTCTGTCCTAGATAAATTACTCACATTTCAATAATTTACATTACTGAATCAAACTAGGCTATCGAATTAGATTAAATTTAATACCCTGATTTCTAGTGAGTTATAACATATTTCACACTGAATGATGTATTATTAGGATACAACCCTCAGATATGGAGAACAACACAATAAGTACACTGTCATTACAAGATTGATTGATTTAATGAATTTATGGACAGGAACAACAATACATATTGACAGTACAATTCCAGTTGTATTCACAATGATAATCAAACTCTGTAAAATTGATAACTGGTAAACAGTAAAAATGCATCTATAAGAAGTAAATGGAATCTTTATCAGTTCAAGAAGACTTTCATAATAACAAAGACATCATTATGGACTATTTGAAAATTGATTTTGCTACTCCTTCCCCGAGCCCCGCATTAATCATAATTACAATGTTCAATTTAATAATAATAATAAGAAGAAGAAGAATTTTTCCAGTTCATAGACTTAATTCACATTTGAAGATTTAAAAATTATATTTCTCATTTATGTCATCAGCTAAATTATCTAACACTGTATTATGTAGTGTAGGCAACAAAGTTTATTTATTTTCATTATTATGGTGCTTTCCTAAAATCCTACCCCACCAACAGCTTGGTTAAATATGGGGATACAAATGAGCGAGTGACAATGATACGATGGAAATGGAAGCAATGTCAGGCATAAGGGTATTAATAAAAACCGACGCCTGCAGAAGGACTCGAAGCCGTGGTCTGGCTTTACATTTCATAGTGTTCAAGTAGCTCACGGCCATCTCGTACTGTCACAATGGTCCAAGGGATGAGTCTTCAAGGTAAGCTGCATCCTGAAAGCAACAAACAGTTCACGTTACATCAAATAACTCACTGAAAATGTTACAAATTCTAAGAATTAACATTGATTATAGTTTATGGAGAGCTTTATGACATTTGTCTCGTCGAGGTACAGCGTGTATCAACAAATTTGAGCCAAATACATCTGGCGGTTAAACCAAATTTGAGCCAAATCAAACTTTGAAGATGAAATTGTACCAAGATATTTTTGTCTCTAAAATGTTTTCAATTTGTAGCACTCCTCACATAGATAACAACAGAACTGATAATTTAAACAAAAAGTCTCTTGTCGTTTGGAAATTTGGCCAAAAAACAAGGGGTTAAAAAAGCACAGTAATATTTGACCTTTGGGAATAAGTTCCTAGGAACTGGTGAGAGAAATGAATGAACATGCAGTTTTTTTATGAGCATACTGAAGGAACCCTTGAATCAATAAAAAGGTCCGTTAAAAAAAGCAGTTGCAGTTGAGAAAATAAACGTTCCTGAATTATCAAATAACTACAGTTTCAAGGAGATTTCAAAACGAACTTGTCTAAACAATTATTTTCCAGTTTTATTCAGCAAAACACATAATTATTTTGAACATTTCATTTTGAGCACTGACACTTCAGAGTGACACAAGATGTAATTTGAGATTTCAAACTCAAGTATGCTTTTGCATTGATAAAATTATCCTATAAACGGACAAAAAAATACTGAAATTTGGCAATGATTTTTTGTCTAAGAAAACCCTTAAGCATAATATGACATGGTATTAACGTCCTTGGCTCCTTGCCCTATAGTGATCACCATCATTAGATACCAATGCTCTGACAGCCAGCTGTGTCTAGCCATGGTGTGTCCACCAAAGCTAGTGCACACTGCTTCCTGCAGTTCATGTACTCCTGATACCGTATTGCACTCTCTGGATAGTCCCATGAGGGTGCCTATAGGCGACTGAGGGAGGGAAGAGAGAGAGAGATCAACAACCAACCAACCTAAACCACATACACACTCCATTCATGTAAATATTAATTATACGCATGGAGTGATAGACGAATACAATTAAAAAATATACATTCATTATATATCGTAAATCTTTATTGAATAAAGACGGAGAGAGAGAAAGTGAGAGAGAGAGAAAGTGAGAGAGAGAGAAAGAGAAAGAGAGATAGAGAGAGAAAGAGAGAGAGAGGGAGAGAGAGAGAGAGAGAGAGAGAGAGAGAGAGAGATGAACAACCGAATATCAAATGAATAGACGAATAGATGTAGATGCATGTTATGAATGAATCGAGTATACAAGTAGTGTATTGCCACGCAGTGTAATAATATTGCCATAATTTGTAGAAATTAGAATTACAACTTTTCAAACACACCTTCACAATTAGATCATCAAAAGAGCTTTAAATTATATACTTTTGAGTGAGTAAAACATTCAACGTACCAGCTTTCAATTCGTCTCTATCAGAGCCTTTAAAACAGTTCAGTTCCTTTAAAACAGTTGCACTACTGACCTGTACTACTTGATCGGCATTTCTATCACAATTATTCGACAAAATCAAATTTAATCTCGAGCATGACAAATTCAAACGATTTGGTTTATATTTGGTTCCTGGTAATCTTTGTTATAAGGTATATTTTGGTATATTGTTTTTTGCTCTCAACTGTGAATGTCTAATTGTTTTTAGCCCTGAAACTATTACGTCAAGATTTATTGTTTGTTAAATAAGTTATTATAAGCCTTATTTTTAGTTATTGTTCGGGTTGGTAAGATCGCCCTTGTGGTGCTCCGTTCAAACGATCCTAACATTCATTAATAATTTTAATTAGGGAACAATGATTTTGTATTACGTTTCGATGTTATTGAATATAATGGTTGAAAATATATTATTATTATTTGTTATTACGATATTTTCAATAAATTTCCAATAAATTTAATGTTTTTACATTTATATCCAACTGTCAACTACCCCATTTCCCCACAGATGGCATTCCGATTGCTGACACAATTCCAGCCCTTCCAAAGTTTAGGTGCCCCGACGTGAGATCAATGCGTGAGGTGTTTAGGGGTGGGGGGGAAGGGGGAGATCATGCGCAACACAATCTACCTGTTGGATGTTGGATGCTGTGCCCCTGGACCACAAGTAGTCGCACAGTAGTCGTGTGGCGGGAAAAGAGAGGACCGTTTTACTATCTGATTGATACATCTCTTTCTCTCACGCACACAAAGTGAGAGAGAAACTAGACATTTTACCATCACATATTCATATTCAGTATTTATATTTGTGTCACCATTTTAAATAAATAAATCTTTATATATATTTATAAACTATTTGATTTTTTTACTACCGAAATAAAATTCCAAGTAAACAAAGGAGTAACCTGAACCCTTCGACCTGATAGCTTGAATAATAATAATTAAAAACTTGATTATTTAAATCATTGTTGATAATCAATAAATTATTGACTAATTTGTAATTATGAATGTGAATTAAAATTCCGATTAGGTTTGTAATTGGATTGATATAAAACTGTGGCGTTTCACGGAGTAGTGTTCACAAGTTACCTATATGAGTTTTACCTACGTGTGTTGGCGATTTAAATACGAGTTATTTTAATTAATTGAACATTAACCGTGAGAATTTTTCGGATTTGGGTATGCATACTGTTTCTATTTAGAATCTAATTTTTTTGAATACAATTTTTGATATAAAATAGATTAAATCTATCTGAGAAGCAATGAAGTGAATATATGTAGGGCATAATAAAATATTGTCGTCGTCGTAATGTGCATGAGCTGGAGAAAAAGGTGAGTAAATATAATATTTTTTGAAATAATGTCAATGTAGACCTTTTAAACTAAATAGCGATAAGAACCAAATTCGAATAATTATTACCAAATGTTTTTTTTTTTAATGATTTTATCAATAAATATATGAGTATTGAAAAATGCGTTATCAACTGAATGGAATGCCAAACCCAAACAAGATCACAAATAAAATGTTTAAAACAAAATAGTAATTCAGTAATATGATTCAATTAAAATTGCATTCTTTGTAGTTACTCTCAAGATTTCTCCGAATGAGTATGTACAGTACACAATACTAATTAACATTATGTAAATACAAGTTTAATTGATAGCAATTCCTAACCAGCTTCCCGTAGCGCACAGTCAAGTCGTTAGCCCTGTGGAGCGCACATGCTGACATGTAGCTGTTGTGGAGCGCACATGCTGACATTTAACTGTTGTGGAGCGACCATGTCATAAGCACGTCCCGGTTCAAGGGCTGCACTTAGATTTCACACATAATTAATGAGTAACTATTAATGTATTTAATTTGAAAAACCAAATTTTGAAGGTACACAAATATTATTATTTTTATTATTATTATTGTGTCCAACATTGTATTTTAATGTATGTAAACCCACAGATAAGCCTGTGTCAGGCTTTGTGGATACCTGTGAACGTGCTCACACATAATATTGGAAATAATAAAAGCAATTTCAATTTTCAATTTCAAGAGAAAAAAACAAAAAAACTAAAAACTAATTATACCTTGAATTTCAGCAAGTGCCACTTTCGTATACTTTCTGTTCTTGTCCGTAATAATCTTGTCACAAGCTGTTCGCGCCTCCGTTCCCCCTCACCTAACTACCCCTAACCATGTTTTGATTTGTGCATAAATTTACATTTTATGATGTATCGACCGAAAATGAGAGAAAACTCCACAGAAACAAGCAATAAAATAAAACCAAATTAGTTCTGTAAAATTTCATGAAAATAGCTGACAATGTGGAAGATCATGCAGTCAAGAATTAGTTATAACCAAAACGTAAATCAAATGTATTTTCCAATACATTTAATATAATATCTGTAAGTAATCATTTTATAAGGAGCAAATCTACATTTTTTGAGAGTTGCAAGTTTTGAAGTTGGAGTAAACATATTCAGTTAGAATTTAATTAGTAATTTTGTAGATTTGTTGTTATGTTTTTTTCTATAAAATCTGCTCATAAATATTATTTCTATTTAGAGTATCGATCTGGTCAATGAATATTGAACTGCCTATCGGCACGCCTATGAACAATTTATGTACAAATAATAAATTAAATTATGTAAACAAGAATGAAATTTGAACTTGACAATAGACTAAGGTATATATATGAACCTTGGCAATGGCCAAGCGATTGGAAATTGATTTGCCATATACTCGTATCCACGAAAGAAGATGGTCATCTACCAACTTGATGATTGTAAATATTTTAGTAATTTCATTTGTCTCTGCTTTTAACGTCAAGAATTCGACGCTTTTGGAAGATGGAATTACTTTCTTGATAAAAGTCCTATCCTAAAAAAAACATAATACCCTAAAAATACTACAGGCAGCTATACAAATTTGACGGCGATATTAACCATATGTTTCCGCTTGTTATAGGCCTACTGGCAGAGAATCTCTTTCTTCACTGGATACAAGCACATTGAAATTAGAGAATAAATATTAACAGCAGGTTAAGAGTTTACTCAGGGCTTGAGTATATACGAATGTAGATGAATTATACAAGTTTGAAGTTGAATGCAAATAAGAATAATAATGGTAATTTTGAATATAGACCTATAAATGATCAACGAAAATAATTATTGTAAGATATAATTTGGATATAATTTGGATATATTTGGATATAATTTGGATATATTTGGATATATTTGGATATAATTTGGATATAACTTTCGGGCTTGAAATCTGATATCATCATCTAATGATTAGATAGTTTAAATTGAGGAGACTCCGAGTTGTTAAATTACCTTTTTGATCATTATAAAAAATCCTAAGATGGGTTGAATTCAGGGTATTTTTTTAGCTATAGGGTATTTAATACTGTCTTACGATGTAACAAAAAATGAATATTTATTTTTAAGCTGTATGAAACATAATATCGATGAATAATACATATATAGCTGATCTGCGCAACTCGTCATCAACTCCATGTAAATATATAGTGAATTTTTCCGGGTTCATATTAATAACTTTTAAATTAAATCAGGAAATATGCATTTTTAGAGTGATATAACTGACCAGCGTTTAGTATTGAATCTAAAAAACAGAAAAATAAGAATGATGTCCCGGAAAATGAAAAAAAAAACGTGGTCATAATGAAACAACAATCTTGTTATATAAGCGAAATACATATAGCAACCATGCTAACACATGAAGAACATTCTGTGAACTTTGACTTCAAATCTATCTCGGAAAGGCAGTCCGGAACACTACTTTTCCTCACCCCTGGGGTGAGGGTTGGGGGGGGGGATTAGCCTCCCTAAATGAAATGAAATTCATATCATAGAATTATGTAATTTACTAAATTAATTGGGGTCTGGAATTATCAAATCATCAACTAACTGTCAGTTGGAGTGTTATCAGTCACCACCGTTATCCATGCTAACTCTCTGGATAAGGTTAACCGGACACTGTAATACCTGGCTTTAAATATATAGATTTGATGAGAGAACTCTCTTCAGAGGGTTTCACTTTCAAGCGCTTCAAACAATGCGTGTGGCAATGATTAACTGCATCAAATATATTCCAGTTCAGCTGAACCGAACAATTACATTTGAGAACAACTGTATAACGCCTTCTCTAGGCTATAATTCATGTGGGACTGTGACAGAAATAAATGAATTAGTTTCGTGTACCATGTGACCAGTAAGCACTGCGTATTACAAGTCGGTCCCACATGGGCATTTGTGCGTGATTCAAATAAGAATATTATTTATTGATGATGGCTGTTCATCTTGACGATGTATGACCATGAAGGTCCAGATTACTATGAATTAGGAATTATAATTGCAGTAAGTAAAAATGAGTTATAAGATTATGGTGATAGAATTAAAAAGGAATATGATTATAATCTATATACTTTTATAATTATTGTTGATATTGACGAAAATAATTAGTTCATTCGAATTGTTTGATGTTATTTACAAAAGACGCTCTTAGGGGATTTCAGAAATCATTTCTCATTCTTTTTCAATGCAAACTTTTAAAAAATTTAGTGTCGCCTATTTATTGTTTATATATATTTCTTGTTTTTGTATCACATTTCATGTGGGTTATACATGAACATATTTGAGGTTTTTGATAATATTATTATGATTTATTAAATATGATTTAGAATGTGTTTCATATCATAAATGTGATGTTCCGTTCAAACAGTCCTAACATGTCATCATTGTTTAATTTATATTTCTTTTTAAAATGCATCAATTCTATATACAGTAACTGTAAATTTCAAAATCGTCTCCACTTAATTTATCGTTCACATAAAAATCTGGGAGCCTAGTTGTGGCACATTTTTCTGATCTACACGGATAGAATGTAATTCTAGAGAAAAAAACTATGTAAACTAAGCGTGGCTACCTTTAAGGTATTAGTGAGTGGAAAGGTACTGTAAAATAATATATAACTCAACTAATCAGAAAATAAATATTCATTCATAAATATTTTATGGTCATTATTCATGATAGATATATGTTTTATTTTCATATATTTTTGTATAATACGTTCAAAAAATGTGAGAAATTAATAATTAATACTACATAAAAAACTTGCCCCCCCCCCCCCTCGCCCCCCCTCTTCTCTTCCCAATAATACATTCAATACTTTAATTCAACAACAATTCACAACTCATCCTGAGTTCATCCCCCTTCATGACTGTTGATCGATGGAAAGGTCATCACCCCTCCCCCCCCACCCCACCTCACCTGCACCAGGATGTTGAAATGGTAACCATAGTTACCGCGTGCACCTTGGCACTCACCTGGCTAATGTCTTACGTATACCGTGCTCTTATATGAAACAAGGGGAAATGTTAAGTAAATATACGTAATTGCAAGTGGGAAAACGTGATGTTAAGGGATAAATTTAGAGGGAAAAAATAGTTAAAAATGTATGAATGAGAAATTAAATATACATTTATTGGGTATAACGATATGAGATGTAATGCACAATAAGATCTATTGGCGTCGTTAAATGGTTAATGAGATGAACGGATGGATGATGTTGTTATTTTCCTTGCCATTAGGCCTAATTCGTTGACTACAAACACTGTACCAAGCAGCTTAGTTAGAACTGAATTTATCGTTGTCATAAAAGAGTCAAGAATGTTTTAAAAAGTTAACCTACAGTGGGTAGTTGTCTTTCTGAACTTGTATAACAATAAATTATAAAGCACTTTAGCTTTTTTAACCTTCTCATTACATAAAGTATATATAGTCCCATTTTATGCGACTATTTTTGTTTTCATTCGAAATATCTCATAATTATTTCAGATATTTATCACAGCTGTCTGTGATGTAGTAATGCTACATACAAGTAAATCATAGAGGAAAATTTACATCGACTTCTAGTCTTATACTTGCCAACGAGCTTGTTAATGTGAGAATTCTCGTTAAATCTAAGTCTACGTTTAGTGAAATGAAAAAATTTGATAATCACGCTGATACATAACTTTAACTTGAGGTTTATCTAATCCGAGTTTGATGAAACCGGGCCTTGATAGTACAAATACTCTCCACTGCCTCAACTTCCCAGTTTCGTCGACAAACTTTTATACCATGTATGGACTTATTCCCCCATTTCATACGAATATCGTTTTTGCGGCACATAAAAATTCGATAAAACATTCTTAATTTCTTCCTTTCAGCCCGCCTGATAGCTGAGCTCACTGCCTCACCATGCATCAAAGTGCCTTAATGGGTGCCAATTGGACTGTACGGCGCAAGTTATCTGCGCACCCCGTCACGCGACGCGCATGCACAGCCGATGCGCAGTGGAACGTGCAGGTAGTTAGGGGCAAAGTGACCACGAGGTGTTTATGGAACGCGTGCAAAGCATTGACAATTGGACTGTCTTTGATGCTCGTCGGATGTACCATGGCAACAATAGGTAAGTACCCGGTACTGGTTGAGATAGATTCTATAGATATGGCATTCCCGTGTACGAAATCGCGTTCAGTTTGCGCAGTCTGAACTACATGACGTCACGTCAACTGGTTCTAACAATGGTGAACTGTGAATGAGATGACGTCACAGCAGTACGATAGTGGGGGACTCGATGCTCAATGGCATAATCCTGAACGGGTTTTTTATAATCCTGAAACAGGAATTTGTACCAAATGATGTACAAACGGTTGCATCAATGAAAATTATTGCGACTGTTGGCCAGGTGGGTTTGGTGTCGTTCTGATTCTGGTTGGCTATTGGAAAATAAACCCGAGGCCGAAGTACACACTGTATGATAATGGATAGAATCGAAAAGCGAGAGATATTATTGAGCTTATCCGTAGATTTCACTTTTATCAATCGCAAATGGATACGAAATCACTGTTCCCCAATTAAGACTTAAGATAAAAGGTAGAATCGATCGGACGGGGTAATCTTGAGGTAATTATTTGAGGGATAGTGAACAATTCGAACATTTTCATTGGGGAGCCTAAATCACAGCCTAAATCCAACTTACCTAACCAACCTAAATCTAAAAATAATGGTTAAGTCTTATATACAGTCTAGAACAGGGGTGTTCTTTTTTGTCACTTCGCATGAGGTGTTTTATCAAAACTGTCGACTCTCAATTTGAATATCTCAACAAATTTCAATATATAGATCTTATATATACAGGCCTACACTTGAGGGTATGCATGCACGGTGCTTATAAAAATAGAGTAATTCATATTTACTTTTTTTTTTCATCACGAACAAGTGTATTTGAATAAAAAGTATATCAAACCCAAGGTAATTTTATGCTCTTTAATTATTATGACATTCTATTTTTGTTAATTCAACCAGTTTTAAGATAATACCTCGATAAATATCAAGAGCGTCATAAAATGTATTGCCGTATTATCTTAAAACTGATTGAATTCACAGAAATAGAATGTCATATTAATTAAAGAGCATAAAATTATCTTGGGTTTGACATACTTTTTATTCAAATACACTTGTTCGTGATGAAGAAAAAAAATAGTATCTCTATTTTTATAAGCACCGTGCATGCACCGCCTTAACTATGTCAATATCCTCAACAATATATCTCTAGCTTATTTCTATTTATTTTATAAAACCATTTCAATTGCAAATATAATAAGAGATGATTCGAATTTCGACATTGTACTGAAAATAAGTTTCAGTTTTAGGGCGTTTTCCCGTATCTGACAAATTCGAGCTACACTCTTGTATACGAACAACCTGACCCAGCTGTCATATGCCATCTAGCTGCTACATGTTTCAGTAAAATACACAGAGATATTGTCAGAATGAATCAAGTTGGATTAAGAGACAGATTAAAAGCACGTACACGTTCACTGTTTTCAGCTGATTATAAAATTATCGTTCAGTACAATAAGCACAGAGACAAAGGTAGTTCACTCACACAGTAGCTACACGGTGTTTCTCGTTACAACATTTCAGAGCTTACAAGCGTCCATTTTATCTGATCAAATTAAGAGTGTGCACTGACAAAATGTGCATATATATATATATACATACATATATATATATATATATATATATATATATATATATATATAAGCGTCCATTTTATCTGATCAAATTAAGAGTGTGCACTGACAAAATGTGCATATATATATATATATATATATATATATATATATATATATATATATATATGTGTGTGTGTGTGTGTGTGTGTGTGTGTATATCAACATGGGAATCTTGATGTACAATCATTGTTTCTCAATTAAGGCTTAGAATGAATTATTAAGATCGTTTATAGAAGCGGCACCTCAATTGGTTGCTTCAAGACTTCGAGGCGGTCTTGTCACCACTAAAATATATAAACACTTTTATTGGTCCCTGACTCCATAGCGAACAGGATAATAATCAATATGAAATCCATAGAAAAATACAATAAAACATAATTAAATAACTGAAATGATATAAAATTGAAATATAATTGAAATATTTAACGATAACGTACAAAAATTAGGATAGGGGGCCTACTAATAATAATTGAAAATAATAAAAAAATATATATAAAATGAATCTATACGAAAGAAGTTAATTTTATAAATGGTTCCTGAATATTCTAATGGAATCCTTCAAGGCTGACATCCCAATTTCATATTTTAACTGTCAGGTCCCTATACAACTCACAATGATAATATTTGGCTGATATAGTTTGAGTTTATAGCCAATTACATTTTCTCTATTACAACTAAAACACACCATTCGTAGACTTTCCGCAAAATTCTGATATCTCACTAAATCGACTCCTATTTGCACTTACCATGATTAGCCTCCATGTTTATATACACACAGAAGTAACTAAAACGTAAAACGTATAAAAAAACGAAACGTATAAAACCTGTGAGTGTAGAATTGTGATAAGTTCATTTAGCAGAGAATCTCTGCTCGTTTAATGGGACATTTTATTGGCTTTTGGTTAAACTGGAAATGGAGTTAAATTGATGTTGGTTGAGAAAACGAGACTCGAAATGGCGTTATTCACGACCACCTCGTTGTTAGAGAATTGGCGGTGCTGATCGACCGTCTTCTCGAATTATTATCTATGCAGATTGGGGGTGTCGATCCGCCAATACTCGTGGAGGGTATGATATGAAGTTGAGCTTCTGTGGAGAGAAGGAAATGATGGTAATTATGTTCTACAGTTAAACACCATCATTACAATGCGAGGAATATGGTGAAAATAGTCATTTTATCTTTGTCTATATAGCTAGGATATGAATATCAACATAAAATGCTAGGAAAATACTCGGTATTATCGGGTGAACTGAGGTGAAACGAGTGAATTGTAGAAATGAGAAAATGTAGTGACTGAGAAATATCAGGAATATTATTGGTTTATTATTATTATGGAATACTTATTGCATAAATTCTTTGAACAATTTTCATTTTTTATTTACTTTTCAAAAAATTGGTCATGTGATTTTAAAAAATGTGGATACAAAGCTCAATTGATAAAAAATAATATGCTTTTTCTTTAAATTAATAAATCTATTAATATTAAGGAGATCAACAAGAAAAACCGATAATATCATAAAACGATTGAAATAATCAATAGGTAAATCTGGGAGGCAGTGAGTTGAATAGATTCAAGACAAGGTGTGTAGGCATAGCTTTCCATTACATTTCATATAATATCTCGCTCATCTAGCTACAACGCATGTGCTGCGTTTTCCCAGTTTATACAAGAAAGAGGCGATCAAAACCGCCAACTTCAACAAAACAATGTATAATTCACCTCGACTCATACCAACATCACCATAAAACAATTATCTTTCCATACCACTTTTATAAACCCCCCAAAAAGTGACCGCTAATTATCATAGTGCTCGTATGCTGTCAAGCGACGCTACCGACCGACGCCTAATTACAGGCGTCGACATAATCACAACGTCGCGACGCTTTGCTACCAACTGTGCAACACAAATTACTCGCGGATCGCCGGTGACAATGTGGATGTCATTAAGAGTGATTGTGTAGCGGGAATGCCTTTTTCATGCTGATGAAATTGGTAGGACTGACGCAATAACGAAACAACAATGAACACTTTTATGGGTGTAATTCAATTTTTTTGTTAATGTGATATTAGTTGGTAGGGGTGATTCAAAGGGGTGGATTTGGTCAATCGTGAAATGTTGGAAAATACTTCTACAGGGAATTTTTCTGAAAGGGCAGAAGCGCGAAAATAAAAACATAAATTGTGTAATTTAATTTCAGTTATATATGAAACACGATTTTATTTTTCAATTGAATTTGCATGAATGAACTTCGTCCATCTGATGATTGATGAGAATTGTTTGCTTAACGACCCCATCAACAGTTAGGTTATACGGGGATACGAATGGGCAGGTGATTATGACACTATGCAGTGAAAGGACGTTTACAAAAACTCATGACTTATGCGGAACTCGAACCCACGCCGAACGATGATCAAAGTTTCTGAAGCGGAGCCTCAACTGACTGAGCTACCGAGGGCGGTTTCGTCCATTTTCTGGAAAGGTTATCTATTATATGTAGGCCTATATTCTTCATGGAAGAATATGGTCAACCAACGTAACAAATATAAATATTATCATTACATATTCTGTATATAGCTATGATATTTTCATGATATATTTTTTTATGGAAATACAACTGCATCTTTCAAAAGCGGTGAATTCTTCGCGTTACAGCGAGTTGTAATTGCCGAAGTTTTTACAATCACTTAGTTGATATACGACGACCTGATCCTTTGAAGATGCAAATATAGTACAAGTACGTTGTAAATGTCAGCTCGGCAAGCTAGATAAGCGTGCAAGTCGACAAATACTATCATTTGTTTTCCCCTATAGGCCTACAATAAAATACACGAAAACAGAGCCAACTGCATGACAATCCACAAAATTAGACTTTCACGGCCAACTATTGTGATTTATTGCTATCGATATCAACGGTGGAAGTTGAATGAAACCATCTATAGTGGTATACACCATCGATTCTCGAGCGAAATAACGTAATTATTATTGAAGACTAAATTTCACACTCTACAATAAAATCGATATATTGTTCTAGTAAATTGAAACCAGAATGATAATCATATTATTTCAACTATCTCAATATTATTTTTTGACATGGATACGTCTGTAAAATCGATATGAGCTAGCATTCGGTGAAACTAGAATGATAATCATATTATTTCAACTATCTCAATATTATTTTTTGACATGGATACGTCTGTAAAATCGATATGAGCTAGCATTCGGTGAATCTGACCGTCATGAACGCCGTCATGCGGGTTTACCCAGTTCGAATTCACAGAGAGCGAGAGAGGAAACCCGGGCATGCGTGTTTAATCGAGCTGCGTCCCATCGAGGTGTCAACACAAAGCATCGAGATCTCTCTCTCTCACACACATAGATCACAGCCGTGACGTACGGTCGGGTCACCTTGTGTCTCACCTAATAGACCTATCTGCCCGTACGCGACAAGTTAGCTGCATTTATAACACCGCAATGTGGTGAGGTTCAAGTGTTGGAACATTGGGGCCACTACGTAGCCACGTAAACGGTTGTTATAGTCCGCCATCATTTTTAAAAAAATATTCCAGTTTCTGAACTGTTTTTAAAATAAAAATCAATATTTATAAAATGTTGACTATCTCAAATTATCTAATAGCACATCTCGTTTTACCGGTTTTATCAAGTTAAGTATAAGGGCTATAACACATATACCAATCACACTACATTGAACGTATAAATAGTTAAAACCTTACTATATAGCAATACATTATATAAATCCCAGCTAATCTATTGTCAAGACTAAATAATTGTCGTTAGCAATTAGTTAAATCACATGCTCTTGATGATTGCTGAATAAATATCCCACCGACATGTAATTAACGTTAATAGCGATGAAGGAATGGCGTAGCTTGCCACATCAAGGGTTGTTTTGGTGGGTGGAGAAGGAAGGGGAGGGGTCACCGGGGACGCCGGATTGCACCTGTTGCTCCTAGACAAAAACGACTTTTACTACTTCCTATAAACTGGGGGCAAACTATCGTTAAACACTGCATACTCTAGCGTCACCTTCCAGAGACAACCTCGTTTTAAACAACACTTATATCCATGTTATCATCAACATTCTATAACTTGGAAAAACGAAATAAATGCGTTGTTGAATAAGTGAGGTATTCTAAAATTGTAATTAACCCCTTTTTACTTAGAAATTGATTGGCCCGATTAAGGCCAACATTTTAAATAGATCTACTAGGCCATCGATACCGATCTCAATAACATGTTTCTTATAATGGTGCTAAAGACCACACCCACAACTAGGTTATACTTATATGGGGGTACGAATGTACAAGTGGAAATGAAGTTATGAAAAAAAATGTTCACAAAAACCTATGACTAAAGCTGGAATCGAACGTACGCCCAACGGCAACTTCAATTTCTATAGCGGTGCCTAAGTTGAATGAGCTACGGTGGGCGACTCGAGTTTCTTTCCATGCTACACCCATCTAGCGGTATCCATATTCAACCAATTTATCCATGAGGAAACATTATCAATCTTGAAAATTCACTACACAAAAAAAAACGATATCAATTTCTCCATTCGATTTTTTTGGTGGAGGAGCCGGGTTTTATGGCGGCAACAAGTTTTCAACTACGCTTTTCCTATGATCCACACACAGATTCGGATTGAATATCATTTCAACACGTATTCTCAACTCGAGATTTTCACTTTTATACAAGAAAACGCCATACGTGCGTAGTTGGATGAGCGTTCAATATTCGGAAAAAGCCGTTTAGGAGAAAAAAAAGCTTAGAATAATGAACAGAATAATTAAAAGGGAGATCTGCATGACTAAGGTATAACAGCATCAGTGCTTAGCAACGCATTCCTTAGTATCTGAATGAAAAGTGTAATTCAGTTGACACTAAAGTTGTCTACGTTGTACGGAAAGCGCCATGGTTACCGAATATCTCATCACCCAAACTTTAATCCCATAATATCATATCATTCTTCATTCATAGCGCATAAGTTAAAATAGGACTGGTTACACGGAAGAGCAGAATATTTTAGCCATACTAAAATCTGAATATCGCCATTTTCTGTATCAAGCAACAAAAATAAATACAATTGAAATTGAAATTCACTGCCATCTATGAATTTTTTACTCATAAATTAATAGTAAGTATTAATTAATAGTTCCGAAATCAAGTTGTGTAGATTTGGATTATATTTCACACGAATATCTCACTCAGTTAACAACGCATGACGCTGCGTTTGTCTAGTGTATGTTTCGTCGCAGTCGCTGCTAATATATAGGCTAATAGCCACAGGTGTGTTGTATACCGGGTAAGTATCAACCACGCAGTGCCCTGTCTTTGTGATGTCGCTGTACAATGTAGTGGTACCAACAGACTTCATCATGATATAAAGAAGGCCTTGGTGGAGAAATCAATTATCGTTTGCGGTAGTAACTGAAGTCACCGTTGGGCGTGGGTTCGAGTCCCACATGAGGCATGTGTTTTTGTAAACGTCCTTTCCCCTATCATCACTTCATCGTTTCATTATCACCCGCTCATTCCCTTCGTCATTCTCATTCCCATTCCCTTCCGTCATTCCCTTCGTCCCTTCGTCCCTTCGTCTTCGTGTTCTTGTATAACATAGCTGTTGGTGGGATCGTTAAGCAGCATTAAAAAAAAAATCGAAGGTTTACCGACTCCTATACTAATAACATGGCGTTATTTTGGTTTCTTGCGGACAAATCAGAACCAAAGATCCCATTTGCCTGTCGAAATTAAGTGGATTTTATTGATTTCCTTGGTGACATTATTGCGAACTTTCAAAATCTATAATTTTCGTGAAAAACCAAGGCCACTTCTAACATAATAATTCCATTGAGCCGTGTATAGCATTGTTATTTTATATAGTTCGATATAAAAGCGTGAGTTGCGCTACAGGCAAATGGGACCATGGACTCAGATTCTGACCCCGGAAATACTTCACTTGGAAGAAGTGAGTGCGAACACCTTCTTTATATTATGATAATGTCTGTTGGTATCACCATACATCGTGCGGTAAGTATCAACCGCGCAAAGTCCTGTCTTTGTGATGTTGTGAACTGAAAACAATGTAACGTGACATGAACATACAAAAACGAGACAGGTCGATAGAGCACTGAGGACAAAAGTTCCCGCCAGGGGTATATTTTATATAAATTATCATGTAGCGTTAGCAGTGCAAGATACGAAACTACTAAATATGACATGGTCCAGTCAATCTTACATATAAAAAGCTCGTGTCACATGTTAGAGGATGAACTCCTCCGAAACGGCTCGACCGAGTGTCGTGAAATTCCTCACGCACATTCGATAGGGGTGGTAGATGGTCCTAAAGTATAAGAGATCTTCCGCCGAGCTTTCTGCTATGAGCAATATCCAAAAATTGGCTCTTCAAGGACAACACCAGTAATGACGTTGTCCCAAGACATTGACGGCGTACTCAAGGTCTGCTGCGCGCAGACATCCCGCACCTACACACTTACAATACATTCGTTGTTTTTACATGCTAAAGCTCGTCTAATAAATTATCACATAGCATTAGCTGTGCAAGATACGAAACTACTAGATATGACATGGTCCAGTCAATATTATTTCATTATTATTGTTATTAACATCAAAAACTTGACACAAAGCCATTGTTTAGAAGCAAAGGATGAAAGTTCAGGCTCGTCAATCATTTATATTTAGTAACAAGAAGTCTTGTAACACTGAGCGATACCACTTCTAAACGGTGTTATTACTCATCAATATTTCGATGTTGATGAAAAAAAAAATCAATAAACCTATCCAAAACTAATTCAATATAACCTAAAACTATCCAAAACCACATCGGGCAACTAGTTATAAACTCAATGAAGAGCGACTCGAAAGTTTCGGATAATGAAGCTAGGTCTCACAGGTCTAGTACCTGTCTGTGGCAAGTTAATTATGTAAACACACAAATTATAACGTTTTCAGGATCATGTGCATACAACAATCATCTCCTGTTCTCTTTATTAGCTATTCACGGGGCTTTTAACGAAGAGTCTGCCGAGCTGATATGAATAATTCAACTCGACGACGAAGTCGAGACGTTCGCAATTGTTGTACAACATGAAATATCGTTAAACTTTCAGTTCAAGTTCAGTTTGAAGTTTGTGTTGAAGTTTTTAGAAGTACAGTCGTAACGTTCAGCCGATTGTAAAACGTTTAGCTGGGAAAACGTGAATACGTCCAACCGCACAAAAGTCCAACCATACTGTCGCTCATGTTCACGTTCACGTTTAGGTCTCTTATAGATAGTTTCATTCGTGATTTGACTTTCATCCCACTCTTATGGAAGGTTCGATCCCGCCATGGTCGACCATCCTGACAGGATTTTTTTTTAAATTTATATCGAGTCAAAAGACGCACTGTAATGATAACTACAGGATCTATTGACGTTTGAATGAATGATCATTGAAATGACAGAATGCTGAGATGAAGGTTTCTTAAGTCACGAGAAGGATATAGTGGAAGGAAGCGGTCGTGGCCTACATTCTAGGAACTATCCCGGCATTATAGCCTAGACTACATAAGGAAACCACGAAAAAACTCTGTAAAGATGGACAGTGGCGGGGATCGAACCGGGTCCGATATATCCCTTACGTACCGGATCACAGGAAGCAAACCTGTTAGCAACTGAATTGCATGTGGCGGTTATTTTAGTGGTTTTCCTCTGTCGTTTCCGTGAATACTGAGACAAACCACAATCGTTTTCTATCCACTACACGAAACATCTTATGAAACAACCACTTTCATCTCATTTTTCGTTCATTCATCATTCAAAACATCACGCCAAAAGATCTGTACTCACTGAACTACTTTTCAAACTATATCATACTGGTTAAAATTCAATATAAATGGAAATATTGTTGTCATAGACTATAACGTATATCACACAGTCGGGAAACGGTCTAGTCAAACCGGTTCAGGCTGAAACGGTTTACAGATGGTGATATACCTGTCGGTTTTGGTGTAAAACACTCAAGTTCCAATCCAGTTTGGCAAGTGAATTGGAGAACTCGATACGATTGATATACACGTCAAACCGATTCAGGGTAACCGTGAACGCGAGCGATAAATCGATCCTCGTTGAATTCCAGCTTCGTTGTCGATTATTTACCGACTTACGTCACCAATATCCAATATATACCAATCTACCAATATATATATACCAATATATCGACTTACGTAAATATTAAAAATGGCTGGCGCTGAAACGTTTTGACCGCGGTTTTGCCAAAGTGTTTCTGAATTATTGTGATATACACTCATTTGTTGAACCGTTTCAGCCTGAACCGGTTTGACTAAACCGTTTCCCGACTGTGTGATATACGTAATCATAAACGAAAGGACTCCACTGCCCTCTAAATACTTGGAACGTACTATGCCGATAGACATCTGTTGCACATACTACCTGTATAACGACATACTGATGAAAATCCACTATTATACATAAAATACCACCTCTAGTTGCTGGAAACAGTCACATCGCCGCTCTCGATCGACCGTTTACCCTATTCACGAACCTAACCGCTCGGATGTTCCGACCCGTCAACACAGACGTACTGTTGGTTCAATCGACCGTTTTTCCTATCTGTCAGTGTTAACGGTTAGAGTTTCAAACCGTTAAAACGTATACGTGTATCGATCGTTGCGCTGACATTTTCAAGCGTACTTGCCTGCCGGCTTCTATACCAACGTTACTGAGTTCATACAATGCAAAGATACAATGAACTTTGTTGCGTCGAGTTGGTATTTCGTATTGGTAGGTCGGAACTACCGACTGTTGATGATGAAGGATAGGGGAGACGGTCGATCGGGATCAACACGAGTGAAGTTGGTTCTAATAAGAGCTTTGAATTACAACAATCAAAAGTTAGGGGAGTGAATGGGATTAGAGGGAGTTGGAACTGTATTTTGAACAGCGTGGTTCAGATTATCGATGCGAGATTTGCTGTGAAGTACTGGATTCTGTATAATAGATTAGAGAATTGTGACGCCACAATCTTAATTACTGGGAAAATCTTCAGAGTTTAGTGAATCGAATATCTTTCAACTCCAGAGAACTAATAAATTTATTTCAATGACCTTAAAAGAAAATGGTCTCTGTAAAGACCGCGTGTATATAGTACACAACTTTTTAAAACCAAATATCGGTCATTTTAGTTTGGAAAAATATGAGACATTTAATAAAAATATAAATTATGAGCGACAATAATTAGCCGTGCTTCGTAGCTCAGTCAACTAAGGCACCGCTTTAGAAACTGAAGTATCCGTTGGAAGTGAATTCGAATAACGCACAAGACATGGATTTCTGTGAACGCCCTTTTCATTGTTTCATTATCACCTGCTCTTTCGTACTCAAAAATCTAGTTGTTTGGTGGGGTCGTTAAGGAAACCAAGAATAATAATAATCGAACGATAAGCATATTATACAGTGGTAATATTTGTTGTACCCCCGTATAACCTAGCTGTTGGTGGGTTCGTTAAGTAGCATTAGAAAAAAAAGTAATACTTGACATGGAAAAAATGTATTTTGTATCTAAAATGTATCTAAATGCCCCCTCTCTCTCTCTCTCTCTCTCTCTCTCTCTCTCTCTCTCTCTCTCTCTCTCTTCTTCTACATATAGTCATCAAAATACCCTCTAGAATGACCCAGCAGTGTCCAACAGACTCTAGAAACACCCAAACACAGTCCATACAACGTTTACTTCCAAGTCACACAGACGATTCAAATTGATTAACATTCTACTCAACTTCGTGTAAATACACTTGGCTTCTAACAATCACCTACAGTCCCGATCGGCCATCTCACCTATCCACTAACACTAACCCTCAAATGTTTCTAACCGCCAAAATCCGTGGAGAGATGTATCGTCTTTTCTACCGTAATGGATGGCTTTCCACAAATGTAGAACGAAGGAAGGCACTCCTGAGCGTCTATGATAATGGATATAGGAGGAAAGGTCAATCGTGACCATTGAGCGGAGTATACCGACTCGGTTTGCTTCATCAAAGGTTAAAGGTTAGAATGTTGGTATTTTCATTAGTATAGTCATGGAGAGAAGTAAACTACTACCAGCGAAATTCGGGAAATTCTATAAATGGTAATCATTGATATTATACACACCATATTCAACGAGTGGTATGTTCGATGTCAGCCATCAAACCAGAGGCTCCTGTAAACTAGCATTCAAAGAGTTATTGATAATTATACCCCCATCTTCCACTTCTGTATGTAGACAGATCTACATGCAATACGTTGCTTCAACAAGAATAGTGCACACTTTAATGACAAAACATTCACAGCCGGTACAATATCATGCAAGCATAGACCAAAGAGATAAAAAGACAGTTCACCCAACGTTAAATCAAGATTCATCCCCACTCCTTTGACTCGACCCTCGCCATCACCGCTAAAAAAGCTGAAAATCGTTTCGGCGATTGTGCTTCAATCGACGGTCAGATGGATGATTACTTGGGTTGACTAACTTGACTGTTATAGCAGCGCCCTAGAATGCGTAGCAATGATTGACGTAACTTCAGGTAATAATGAAAGGGTTTTGAATCTAGTGAAGTAACTTATGTGGTCTTCAGTATATCTTTAGTCAACGAATGCATGTTGCATGAGAAACAGCTGGCATAGCTCATAGGAACTCTTCCGGATCAAGCTAATGCTAAGCTTCACGCGAGACTTAGCTCCCGTTGAGCTACCGCTCGACTAGATACTGCTAACGGCGTCTTGCAGTCGCGTAGGAGATTTATCAACCATCTACAAGCTGAGGTTTGAATCCTCAAGTTGACGCAATTCAAAATGGCAATCCAGCTTGAATTTATGAACAAATCTCACAGGAGTGTAGAAGAATATTCAAAATACTGACGTCAATTTTCTGTTCAGATTGCATGATTCCTATATGTTCCAAGGGGTTTATTTCATTTATATTCACATTTTATATTTGACCTGGTTTATCCAGATATTATGTTTCTTAAGGAAACTATGAATAAACAATGAGATAAGAATAACAATAATAAGTTTCAATTTATTGTACTCGACCCGTATGTAATCCTGTTCCTATATATCCCTCATTTCCTGTCTCGGAACTACTTCCTCTGGAACTCTTTATGCGGGAATACTTCCTGTCTGCAACAACCGTAGAATTTCCTTCAAAGTAAAATCTCTTTGTAAATGTGCACACATTTTTTTCTTATTTCTTACTGTGCTTCTTGAATTTGTTATATCTCCACTCACTATTTAACTTTATTAACATTGAAATCTCGATGCTCAGAATATATCAGACTTGGATTTTTGAATTCTGATCATTCTGATGGTTCGTATAGACAGTTTTTTTTAAGTTGAATGGCCACTTCACATGGATCACAATTAACTACAGACCAGCTTTACTTTGAGCCTCAGGATTCGTATTTTCATTTACTATTGGGGGATTAACAGGAGTTGTTCTTGATATTCTGTATAAATCAGCATTGATATAGAAATGTATAATTACTTGACATTTAACCAACAGCTACGTTATTTATTACTTTGAATTATTTTTATGATACATTTTTTCGATGAGTTCACTTACAACTATTCACAGAATAAATGATTACATATACATTTTTTAAATACTACAGACGACGATCACAACAAAATCTAGTGCAACTAATTGTAATTTTGAAAAAGTTTTCCAAGGTATTTTGTCCACAAGAAAGCACAAATACCGTCCATGTTATTAGTATGGGAGTCCGTACACCTTCTTTATATTATGATAAGTCTGTTGGTATCACTACATCGTGGCTTATATATATATATATATATATATATACATATATATATATATATATATATATATATATATATATATATATATATATATATATATATATATATATATATATGTATGATAATATCTTCGATATTATATCATGGATGAAGCTGGCGGTGCGTTCATTTCTTATCAGTTTATTCGGTACCTTTTTTCGATTATGTAACATGTCATACCTATGCAAATGTATGCGGTGACGAAAAGTATTATACGGATGGCTTCTCGAGTACTTTTCTTCTGCTATGTGCTGCAAACCCTGCCCACTGCTACGGGGGTTGAGACAGATGAGGTGAATGTGCACGCAGGCATGATATATGGAGAGTAGGGTTGAGGGTTGAAGAAATGGTAGATACGTTTCAAGATTGAGGATATTGGTAATACTTTCTTCTGGATTATTTTTACATGAAAGGTCCAAGTCTGATCCATGGCCGAGAAATCTTACTTTGTCTATCTGATTTTAAGGAAATGGGTAGACATATGATATAAAAATAAAAGAGATTAAAATGAATGAAGGAGGATATAAAAAAAAAATATAAAATAAAATCCTACCCAATATTCAACAATACTCGGGTTCAACAAATAAACCAAAATATAGTTCAACAAATAAACCAAAATCTTGGGCAAATCAAACGCGATGTGCTATGCTCGCCAGACACAATACCCAAAAAACACCCAAATCTACAAAAACCATAAATGTAAATGATAAACTAAATATTAAATGCAAGGTTAGACTTGTACCACACCCCAAAAAAACGCCAGGCTTGTTTTGGCTGAATGAACCAGATGGTAAGGAGACTTTTTAAATCATTTTCTTACGGCCGGTACTGTATAGTTTCTGATGCGTATTTCTCATACATTCTTACATGTAACTGGACGCTAGTCATTTGTTACTAGTCTGCACTTTCCAGTTGAATACACACAGTATATGCTTGTGTCCACGAAAGAAGAAGGTGCAAACCACCCGTGCATTAGTGCTGTGGGATAGGGGGGACTGTCCTTCGGAAATTTCTTCTTCCGTGACTACACGAATCATCCCTTGTTTCAAGTGTAGAAGAACGTGTGTGATAAATGGGCTTGTCAAGGATGCTTAATTTCTTGTTGGAAATGTTGGGACGGTAAAAACAAAAATATAAATTAGACTAGTTTAGGAACAGCTTCTTTGCTGACTTTACCTAGTATTAAAGCTATCGCAACGATAGATAGCCAACAGCGTTCCATAGCTGTACCACAGACTACAGAAGCTTAGCTTCTGTAGTCTGTGAGCTGTACAACAAAGTCATATAATAAAGACAAAACTATGTTTTTACCGCGGTACAAATTACACCATAGTTTCTTCTGTATTGCACTACGCGTCCAACGTTTAGTTTCAATCATCTAAATTATCATCTTTTCATGCATAAAATGGAAAAACAATAATAAGTTTTTCGCGGAACATTTCTAATGTTCTACAATGAAGTCTTCTTTGTAGAATATGTCTCGCAGAAATCGGAAAAAATGTACCGTATTCAACCGAATAAACGTCAAGGAATCCGATTCAGAATATAATGTGAATTTCAATCACCCCGCAAAACCGAAAGATCCAACACTTCACCCTGATGTTTTTAAGCTCTGGAGAGAATTTACATCAGAATTAAAAATCGAGTTGAATATCCATGTAGCTATATTAAACAAGGTTTTAAGTACATTTAAAATATAAATGTGGAAAATTTACAATATTAGATGGTACTATATAAGAGTTAGGTGAGAAACTAAAAAGAGAAAATCGTACTTTCTGTCGAAACTGTAATTGGACGAACAACTGGATTGAATACTCCATCTTAATCTCATACGGAATGTGCTCCTTGATGCCTTTCTGTTTGCTTTGTTTTGTTTTGCACACGCTCTGCAGAACAGACGACTTGACTGATCGGTTAGAAAGTCTGTTTCAACACTCCTGATGATGACTGAAACTTTCATATTAAACTTTCACAAAGTTTCAAAATTATTCATGAAGCTTCAATTTCAGAAGTAGACGATATATTTTAATTTCATTATATATATATATATATATATATATATATATATATATATATATATATATATATATATATATATATATTATAACTATTATTTCTATCATAATTATTATATCTTTATAATTATTATTATAATTGAGATAATTGTAACCCACGAAGAAGTACCAAGCAATATGGAGTGAAGCAGTCGACTTCATAGTTGATGTACTTTTCATTGTACCTTCAGTCCATGATTGTTCTAAAGAACGACTTCAAAGGGGCAAGAAAACGAAAGTTGATGAATAAATTATTGCACGGTAATTACAAAAATGGAGGAATTCATCTTCACTATGTTTGTCTATATTCACGAACAAGTGTAAGTATGAATAGAAAGTATATCAACTCCGAGATATTTTATGTTCTCTGTTAAATACGCCATTCTATATTTGTGAATTCAATCACTTTGAAGATAATACGTCGATGCATACCAAGAATGTAATGAAATTTATTGACGTATAATATTAAAACTGATTGAAAATACAAAAATAGAATGTCACATTAATTAAAGAGCATACAATAATCTTAGGGTTGATTCACTTTTCATTCAAATATCTGGTTCATGACCATAAAAAAAATGGTAAAGATGAATTTTTCCATTTCCATAAGCACCGTGCATACACCCCCTCAAATAACCATTTCATAAACCACCACTTTAAAACTATACCACCAATAAAAACTATGATATCTCCATTTTGTAATGTTATTATAGTAACTATATTCTCCTATGACAAGTACATCTATCAAACCCATCACGTTCAATTACACCCAAAACATGTTGACAGTTCCAGAGGTAGCTGGTGAAATAAGGTGGGTGAGGGGAGGGAGATAGTGGGTGCGATGATAGAGTGGGCTAGAGGGTGGGAAGGGGGAGGGGACACATACATCAAATGCATCTCTCACACTTGACAAGTTCGCCTACTATATAAACGTCACTTCACCACTAGTGTGTTGGCGGTTACGATCTGCAGTACATATACTGTAACGCTCGTATGTTTCGATCTGTGGCATCACTATAGTTGATACACACACCCACAAAGATTTATATATATATATATATATATATATATATATATATCTTTGTGGGTGTAGCGCACCATCCGCCTTCCGGCATCTTATTTTTACATCAACAACCAACATTCACTACAAATCACTTCGATGGCAGAACAACGTTTGCCGAGTCAGCTAAACCCAATCCAAGACACTCCAAACTTTTGGCCAAACAAAACTGGAAACTCCCTTCACACCTCCATTAGAAATGTACTCGAAAGCTATATACACACCTTGATTTCGAAATTATGAAGCCCACCCGTGAAAATGTGATGATGTGTATTATGGAGAAATAAAGAGCAAAGATAAGGAGTTGTAAAGCCTATACCTGCAACTAGTACAGCGTTTCCCTCAACAAATCATCTTTTTAATCGATTAATTTTGGTTTTCATTCATTATTATTAATCTATTTATTTATTCATTCATTCATCCATCCATTTATTTGTATTTGACATTTCTATGATCTACTTTGCAGGTTACTACGCTGACCAGTTGTCCGTGAACCACGAGGTCCGAGGCAACTCGACGGTTCGCGTGAAGAACGAGAGTCGAGGATTCCACCTCAACAACCTGTCGTACGCTGGACCAATCGTCATGGGGGTCGGAGGTGAGATTATAACTACAATTACTCGATCTCTTTCACTTGAGTGTGTAAGGTCAGGTCATTGACTGAACATGTACTCTAGACGTCGCATAAAAGTCGAAAAATCTTTCATTACCACTAGGGCTAGGATGTTTATGACCTAAAAAAACTGGGAAATATGATATATAATATGACCTGAAAGTAATGGAAATATGACACTGAAAATTCAAAAATGACGTTTAAAATGGACGAAAGTCATGTTTTTAATATGATTATTGTTTCATCATCAAATTATTTGTTAACAAAGTTACGAGCTGCAAGACGATCCGCATTAAATTTAAAGACAATTATTTTCATTTTTTCAAATGGGAATTACTTGTGTTTTTCCAATGTTTTTTCGGATTTTAACAAATAATCGTAAATTATGAAAATATGAGCATAATCAAAATCAAGAAAATGCGTGCGAGGAAAAACTTAGTATATGTATGACACGTATTACATTAATGGAAAATACGATAAAAATACTGGGGGATTGGTTAGCCAGAATTTTCTCTTCTGGGAAGGTTCAAGTGCAAATTACTATGATAGCATTCCCCCAATTCGCAAAGAGTGTAAATTGTAGGATGATATCCAATAACAATTTCAAAAAATATTATATTTCAACAACCACTCCAATTTATTGTCTAGGAAAATGTCTGTCGTTTTTAAGCAGCAATGCACACTCAGCCACGTTGATCTCACGCTAGAAAAGTCAATTCGGAACTTTCCGTTTTGACATTACCAACCCAACGCACACGACTGAGCCTTAAGAGAGTGCATGCACAGTGCTCATAAAAATAGAGAAATTCAACTTCAACACCTTTTTCTATGTTCAAGAACCGGTGTAATTGAATAAAAAGTATACCAACTCCAAAATAACGTTATGCTCTTCAAGTAATATAACATTCTATTTTTGTAAATTCAGTCAGTTTTGAGATGATACTTTAATGTATTTCATCACATTATTGGTGTTCATTGACGTATCGTTTTAAAAGTGATTGAATTCACAAAAATAGAATGTCATATAAAATAGAGACCTTTTGAACGGTATGATATATCGAAATTATAATAAAAAGGAAATACAGAAATTTTAAATATCTTCAAGGTAGTAACTTCCTTGAAGTAGCCCCGAAATAATCCTACTCTTAGCGATCTTTGAGTGATTCTTAGGCCACATTTGGGCTTTTTAAGATACCTCTTAAATTTAAGAGTCTTAAATTTTGATTGTCAGTAATAAGATCGGACCTAAGTAAGCCTAATAACTATTTATCTCATGTCAGATAATTGTCAGGCGTATACGGTTAGAAAAAGTGTTCTTTTTGGCTGTATACTTTGAATGAAACTCAATGACACTGGTTCGTGAACATAAAAAAATGAGCTAAGTTGAATTCCTCTATTTCTATGAGGACCGTGCTTTCATCCCCTTGAGAGTCCGTGGGAGTCGATTTAGTGGAGTATTAGTTTTTCGGTGAAACTTTTGAACTTGAGGGGTATAAGATATCAAAATTCTAATAAAGAGGAAATACAGATATGTTTAATACCTTCAAGACAGTATAAAAGTAAAAACTATTAATCTCATATCGCCAAATTGTCATGCGTATACAGCTAGAAAAAAACATTTTTTAACCGTATACGCCTGACAATTATCTGACATGAGATAAATAGTTATTAGGCTTACTTAGGTCCGGTCTTATGACTAACAATCAAAATATAAGACTCTTTTAAATTTAAGAGGTATCTTAAAGAAGCCCAAATGTAGCCTAAGAATCACTTAAATATCGCTAAGAGTAGAATTATTTCGGGGCTACTTCAAGGAAGTTACTACATTAAATATAACTTATTCAAAATTTCTGTATTTCCTTTTTTATTTTAATTTCGATGTATCATACCGGTCAAAAGGCATCTCCAAAAACAGATATTCCACTAAATCGACTCCCATGGACTCACATGGATTTATGATTTACTCACACTTCGGTTGACACCGACATCGGCCGACCATCACGTGAGAGAATACCGTCTTGCCAACACTTCGGACAAGCGAAACAGATGAATAAGTTACTGTAAAATGGCTTAGGGGAAAAGGAGAACGGCGAAAAACCAATGGAAATATGCTTTTTCCAGTCGCTTCTACCGACGAAAGCGAAATAAGAGACGAAAAGTGTAGTCTTGATAAGATGAATAGGATTCGACGTCGATTATCGAGGGATTTTATTGTCAAATGCGGGTAAATAACAACATAATAAAGCGAGTAGCAATATGTGCTACTCGTAGGGCTATACTATACTCACACACACACACATATATATACATATATATATATATATATATATATATATATATATATATATATATATATATATATATATATATATATATCCTCTTGTGTGTATTTACATTTTATTTTATATTTAAAATAAAATATAAATACACACAAGAGAAACCGAAAACATGGATCATTTATATATAAAACCTTGTGAAAATATACATATATATATATATATATATATATATATATATATATATATATATATATATATATATATATATATATATATATATATATATATATATATACATAAAACATATACAAATATGTGTGTCCGAATCATTTTTCATCATGATGTTTTTATGACTGGCAAATAGAACAGATGAAGGAGAAAAACGCTACATTCACGAATGGCTTTGTCAGATTACAGAACTGTTCGTTATACTCCATTCGTAAATAACCAATATTATATAGTTGTGTTTGAATAGAAGCAAAACCCTCTCTCTCTCTCTCTCTCTCTCTCTCTCTCTCTCTCTCTTTCTCTTGTGCGCGTTCCACTCTAATCAAATATACAAATACAAGCCGGTAGATGCACAATGTATGTATCTAAACTTTTACCCTATAGTTTTTAATTAACTTTCTAGCCACACCAAGTCTGATGAAAAAGAGTCGACGGGTCATTACTATATATTACTGGGCTGGTTTCACCGAAAATGGCTTTCACTAATTATTAATAATATGTTCAAAACGTGTGTTAGGCCTATACCAGTAGAAAGATGTTTTGTGTGTTGCATTGGTCGGCTGGACTCGTAAAAGACGCAATTCCGGAAACTAGATTTCAACGAATAATTACGAGATTTATTTCCCTAGTTTTAGAGAAAAGTAGAGACTATCATCTCAATTTCAGAAATTATAATTAGTTTATTGTTACAGTTTGTTTGATTCTGACAATTGGATTGAGTGGAGTTAATGGGCAACATTTGATGCAGCAAATGTGTAGTTTTCAATTGATTAAAATATTATACAATATATACATGTATATATATATATATATATATATATATATATATATATATATATATATATATATATATATATATATATATATATATATATATATTACACTGTTCATTCGCTTCGAATCATGATTAAATTTGATACCCAAGTTCGATTCCCAGTGGTGATTCGCGTTGATAAAATAGCCGTCATTATCTTTTATGCAAATTGTGAATGGTGCTAACAAATTCCGTAAGTTATACATTTTCAAGTTCCTCATGAAATTTATGCTTTTCATAGATCCACTTAACGCTTATATTCATCATATTACCCAGGTGGTTTCCCAACATTTAATAATATTATGCTCCATTTTGTGAGCGGAAATTCCCCCACTTCTAGAGTCATTAATTACCTAGTTACAACTTTATCAAAACATATTTATTCGTTTCGGAATATGAATCGTGTTAGTTGTGTGAGATGAAGTGAGAGATATTTCTATTGAATTAGAGTTATAAGACTTACATATATATAACATCTCTATCGAGTTGATGCGAGCTGGCGTTTGGACAGGTTGAGGCCGCGACCTGGAACCGGAAACGACCTGTGACAGGTGTGACAGCTTCATACACAGGAACCTGAAAGGAGAAAATAGAATCCATCACGTTATTATGTGAAGGAAATTCAAGACTAGAGGTGAAGTTCCGTCGAGATGAGCAAGCGTAAATGTTACTAAGTGTATACTGGATTGAAACTGGATTGTTATTAATGTAAAAGCAATTTTATGCGCGCTCAGTATTAGTATTTATGATGTCGGATCTAACTTATATGCACTTGTATCCACGAAAGAAGAGTTCCGTTCACCAATATTACAAGCATAAATATCAACGTTATATTTTTATAGTTGTGGTATTTCAAAGTCATGATTTTTAAAGACGAGGTTTACGATAAGAAATGCAACTGCATCTTTCAAAAGTTGCATATAGATTATGTAATTACTGGATTCTCTACAATTATATACTTGGTAGACGGCCTTCTTTCGTGAATTCAAGAATGAAATATGCTGTTGCAGTTCTAGTTTCAAACCCGGCGCCTCCACCAATAACTTTCTCAGTAGTGACGACATTCCCGGCTATACATGCTTGAATATAAATCGAGGATTTTTTATTCTCTTTTATACCTTGTTTTATAACCGTCCTTATAATGTTTCTCTCTACAAGGCAAATGTCGTAAATTGTGTTTTCCACTTTGCCTCGATAACTTTCTCACTTTTCGTTCTTTGTCGTCGCGATCCACAGGTGATATCCTCACCTCACTTTAGAAGTCTGGCACACGGCCAATTGGGGATTCAACTGTATTAAAGCGTCCCCCGCCACCACAGGACAAAAATTTCCCACCAGGGCGATTATTTTTGAAAATATTGTGAATGTTTATTATGGATCGACCGTATTTTAGAAGGTACTTCTCTGCATGGTGTGAAGCAGTTTCACAACAATAAGTTCATCCGGAAAGCCACTACGATTTTTTATACTACAGTTGACACTGAAAATGGTCACAAAACATGCGTCTCCCGTTACATACACTATTTGATTACTTCTTGAGATATTTTATCGTGTGTGGTATCAATGTGTTCATAAAACAACTGCCTTTAGGCGAAGCTAAACATAAACAGTTCAACCGAATGCGTTTGGCACATAATTTACCAGGGAAGTCACGCAATTTTTTTCGTAAATCGAGGTTCGTAAATCGAAAAAAAAGAAAATATGAATTTCTCTATTAGGGGAGCACCGTGCATCTACCTCCTTAAGTAGACGTTGTGTCGACGTTGTGAAGACGTTATGTGGACGTTTATATCACTAAACCCATAATGTGTATGTATACTACACAACCAATCACGCTATATCGGTATGTAAAGGTTACTCACACAATCGAGAGAGATAACCTATACTTAATTATACCACAATAAACTTTCTTGGTATCATGATGTGGCGGTTCCGATTGCGAGTCTCCTCTGTCTCCTAACATGAACGGTCGGATATGTCGACCACGAAAAGGAACGCAGAAACATTTTATGTGTTTCACTGGGAAAATCAAGCTATGGGAAGGTCACCATCAAAAAGTTACGACATGAGAATTAAGGGGGTTCTATAGATACGAGGTCAATCATTTTCAGTGTCTATGTAACAAGCAGAGAATTGATCATTGAAAAAAACACTTTCGTCAAAATACTTATCTCCTGGACACATACATTGTGTGTATGTATTGTATATATATTTACACAATAGAGAATAAAATTTCAAAGAAATAAAGATATCACTGGGAAAAAAAAATATAAAAAATTTCGTTCTCCGGCAATCACGATTTGAAGTACGCCAATTGGGAATACAATGTTGAAAAAGTCGATATTGGTTTCGAACCCTGAACGAAACCCTGACATTGGATTTGCACGAAACTTGCAGCGAATGTGTATTTTGTGAATGTCTATCAATCACTACCTAACCGGTGTGGATTTCAAATTTTCGTTCGGCCGGCAATCGCGATTTGAAAGTTCAATGTTGAATGACAACGTGGTTTTTTGCTCTAGCACAAAATCGAACTCTACGATTCGAACGAAACTTGGACGGGTAGGTGTATTCAGTGAACCTCTATCGGCCACCGTTGACCCGGTGTCGATCCAACGTTTCGTTCTTGGTTAACCACTGCGCTGCATGTGCCGGTTTGGAAATAGATTCAATTTCACGAAGATTAAAACTAAATCTAAAATGAATGCCTCTTGTTATCTGCAACTTACGACAAACTAATTAAATTTGTAGCCAATTCTGCTAACATTTCGTGAACATTCATATCTGTAAAATGCCCAGAGCGGAAACAATTTTCCCTCTGAGAAAGCGATACGTGTAGTAATTGCCGAGAATTCCATAACGATTGAAGCGATCATGTGAGGAATCGAATAGATCACATTATGCCTCCCCTTCAGACTGAATTGCGAAACGGTGGTATCATCTTTATAAAGTAACGATTTGTCGTTTATTTGTATCGTAAATCATTGACGGTAAGAAGTTTCGAACCAGAAGTATGACATTATCAAAATGTAAAGACGTGGTGGTATTATATATACATGAATGATCGAACGGAGGTGTATTTGTATCAGCAGATATTGACGAGCTAGAATCTCGAACAGGTAAACGGTAGACATTTTAGATTGAATTGAAAACGATGAAGGTGTGGCATTGAAATAACGTAACGATTGGTGGTTTATTTGTAGATTCAAGTATTGACGGTCGGTAATTTCGATTCGGTAGCTGGAGGATTCTAAATTGCGTCGTCTATTCATAGCTATCTGGATTAACGGCAAGTTTATATATTGGTTTATCTGGGAGATATACAGAGAGATGGATTGAAACTTTATATAGAAGAGTAAATACTAACTATATAGCTACGTATTAAGTAAATATACGTATAATGTAGTAGTGAATTAGGTAAATGAAATGGAAATTATAGTTTGAATCTATATATAATGTTATAACACACTGATTTGAGTTGATGTTAAATTTTTGTCTAGAATATCTATACAGCTGCCGATAGGTCTACAAAATCATTTGTGTACATCAATTATGTGATTTCCAAAGATCAATGAATAATAAATAATTGCACAAAATGCGAATAGTCTATTGGTATATGTTTATTAATTGGATTATACTCAAATAATATATTATTTTATTCATTTTTTATATCTATAATATTGTATTAAGATTATTAAATTATCTGAAAACTGGTTTACCATCAATATATACGCCCAAGATTTCAAATCTGTGTCTGTACCGGTATCTATAAAATCGATTTCTTTCAACTCTCTTTAGAAAATGTTTTACTTTTCAAATCTGTAATGAAAAACGATATAACATATATTGAACGCGGCCTCGTAATGGACTCTCTAAAAGTCAATAACGAAAACTGGGATTAAAATATAATGTAATCACGTTCTGAACTCTACGCTGTTTCGTTTCAGCACACAATAAACAGTTTCAAAACTTTTCCTCGAATTAATGTTTCAGTCGGAGGTTTTCAGCACGTAGACTTCGTTCAAACGAAGATTGCCTCCGATCTCTCACTCAGTTGCATTGGTAGCCATTGGTTACCAATGAGACAAGAGTAGAGTGGTATAGGAAATTGTTTCCAGTTGTGGCTTTTAATACCATTTACGTTTCCAGTTCTATAATGTGACAGGGCCAAAGAAAGTTTCTTCGTGTCCGATTGATCCACCCTCTCTCTCTCTCTCTCTCTCTCCTCTTTATCACCCCCCCCCCCCCCTCTCTCTCTCTCTCCCTCTCTTTCCCTATCTCTCTCTCTCTAAGATATATATATATATATATATATCATCTTTCTAACTCTCTCTCTCTCTCTCTCTCTCTCTCTCTCTCTCTCTAACTTCCCCCTCCCCCCTCTCTCTCTCTCTCCTCTTTCTCACCCCCCCTCCCCTCTCTCTCTCTCTCACTCTCTCTTTCTCTCTCTCTGCCGTCTCTTTGTGGACGTGAGTTCAAAGTTCAAACAGCTTTGAAGCGTCAAAGAAAAAGAAAACTCTATAATTGTAAATGACTTCTGTTAGGTTTTTGGACATGTACTCATTCGAGATTAAACTTATTAAATTTCGGTTTTCTGTGTTTGGTTCGTGTATTTTTTTAAATTCGTGATCTAATATAAAAACGCCATATCCGTAATTGCATTTGATGAAACAAAACATATTACAGTATACGAAGCGAGATTTGAGATAGAGACAAGCAGTCACATTGAATAAGTCTCTAGTTGTTACCGGAAAATAATAATAAAAAAATGTTTCGTACAATTACTCGGATTTCTTTTAGATGACAACTTGAAAATGACAGTTTAAATAATTTTGGAGTGAAATACCTTATAGTCATTGTCTTTTAGTTTCAGTGCGTATAAAATATCAGTTAATTTTTTTCAGGATGCATTTTAATTTAGCAGCATGAATCGACCACTTTATGTGAGCGTACTCGTCCTTATAGGTCACAATATGAATCTATTGTTTACTTCTGGAGGAAATGTTTAGTATCTCTACTGGGATCACTGACATATTCATATTCAACAGTACATATCTTTATGTACAAGCCAAGATGCATTGAGGGTTGCGTTGGTTTGCCGTGTTGATATCAACACGGCAAACCAACGCAACCCTCAATGCATCTTGGTACAAGCTCTTTGTCGAAACAAATTATTCGTTCTACGCTAGATGTACCACTCAAACATAATGAGAATAGTTCTTACGTGAAATACGCAAATAATAACTTACTATTCTTTCACATTTTGTATGAATGCACAAGCACTGAATAGGTTGCGATGTTTCCAATGTATGGTTGTATGAATAAATTACATGAGATACTTCGGAGTAAATATCGAATAATTTCATCCGTAAGTCTGTTTATAGATGTAAAAACACTCAGGTCATATACTAACAAAATCTTCTATTATTATTCTATTTATTCTATTCTATTGCATTTTTTTTTCAATTTTCAAATCTACATACTCTGTATCTTTTTTTTCAATTTTGCTATATTCCATGTCCTATATGATATATTACTACACGTATCGCTATTAGGCCTATACGTAACCGGGAATCGAGCCCATTCAACTAAAATCATCATGTTTATTTATATTGGGTTTAGCGAGAATGTAAAGATGACTAAGATCTATTGGCGTCGGATGAATAATCAATGAGATGATTGAATGATGAGATAAAGGTTTCTTGAGTAATGGGAAGGATAGTGGGAAGGAAGCGGTCGTGGCCTATATTGTGGGAACCATCCCAGCATTACCCTAAACTACAGAGGGAAACCACAAAAAACCCTGGTAAAGATGGACGGTAGCAGGGATCGAACCAGGTCCGATTTGCCCCTCATCTACCGGATCTCATGAAGCGAGCACGTTATAGTAACTGAGCTGCATATGCCAGTCGCATTTTGTTATTAAAATCAATTGTAATTAGTTGAGAACGAACAACCGAAGTTACAAATTAACATTTACTTTCGCGATAAGAAACAAATAGAAACCTGGCACCTCCACCGGTTTTATATTTATAACCATTTTATTATTATAGGCCTACATTCCAGAATGGCTTTATCGACATTCGTTCAGAATTTACCAAGAACTGGGACTATTGTGTAGAATCCTTGTACCAATACATTTGGAAAAATGAACCGTAATTTCGAGGAAATCCTACAAGAAAAATATCGGAAAAATCTTTACAAAAAGTTCCAACAAATTGGACTTCTTCCTCAAGTTTCTGCTCGATCAGTCAACAGTCTAGATATTTCTCAGAATCTATGGTTATCTCAATACAACACTCTTTGCTCTTTCCAAGTCATTAACTAGTAATTACACGCACGAATTATTTATCAAGTTAAAGTTTATAGCAATTCGAAATAACTATTACAAAGTATAAGCTCACTCGAGTTTATACTTCAATAAGTTATTGTACAACTAATAACCAAAAAGTGTAATTCTAAGCTTCACTTATTGGTCCAATTTTTCATTCAAGTTGAAAAAGTTTTGAAATAAATGTTCACACAATATCGAATATCGGAAAACCTACCCTTATAAACTGTCCTAACTTATCTCTTTACGACTGTCTTGAGGAAAACTGATGTATCCGTCATATTATCTATTTTAGAGTCACATCCTTACTATTCCGGTGTCATCATCTTATCTTTACCATTTACACGTATTGTATATATACATGTATATAATTGTTTCATACCATTCAGATGAAGTATTTTCCCAGATACTTGTTATCTATAATGAACATTCACTAAGTAGTGCACAATTGTAATAGTTTAAGAAAATGCCAAAGTGTTTAAAATAATAACCCTCTGCTACTGTATTCTTATTTACGTATCTTAGAGCTCACAAAAAGTGGTATTCTAATCTTCATCACATTTCTGTTTCGGATCATTATCATCTGTAGGCATATACTTATTAATTTGAGTCATGCACGGGCAGCACGGGTTGTTGCAAAATATAATCCTTATAGTGGTGACTTCTTTCCCTCTGAACAGCTGGCACAATGAAAAACAATAATAATTCAATATAATAATTTTTACGGTGCTTAATATGTGCTATTGAATGTTCGATACGTATACACATATCGATACGCTCGTTGAGTAGGCTAGTGGAGAGCGAGAGAGAGAGAGAGAGAGAGAGAGAGAGAGAGAGAGAGAGAGAGAGAGAGAGAGAGAGAGAGAGAGAGAGAGAGAGAGAGAGAGAGAGAGAGAGAGAGAGAGAGAGAGGAATTGTGTTGTAAGTCAGACCGCTAATTAATATTGAATGTTCAAGTTGACCCAGTAGTTTCTATACAACCAAGAGTATTGTACCAATAGCACTATAATATAGGGCAATAAACAGCATTATGCTCAATTAATGATATACATATAGACACGGTTCCATCTATTGTTGGCTCATGTATCCAATTATTCACATAATATATTGACTGTTATATAAGTTACCAATGATAACGATCTTCCTCTGTCGTAGACGTAGCCAACGGAAATTATCTCATTCGGCGGCCTAGATATAGATTCGCTGGATGTTTAATATTTGTTCAATTCTCGTAAGATTTAAACCCGTCTAGTTATACAGACGTCAAAGCTTTCGTTCAAACATCACAAGCGCCTACAAGTGAATATGCCTACAAGCCAACAAGTAATGTACAAGTGAAAATGAGTACATCATAAATGCACGTGATTTGGAAATAATTCAACTTATGGGATATGGCAACTTTAAAAAAAACGTATTTTTAAAACGTATTTTTATCTGTTCTTTTGATACGCAGTGGAATTTAAATCTGTATCTTTTCTATAGGGCCTACTAAAATTTAGAATCTCCAATCTCAAAAAGTTATCACAAACAAAAATACAATATTTCACTTCCTTCACAACACAACTTCCACACACTTTTTAACTCCCTAATTTACCGCCTCTCTCATAATACGAGATGTTCAACAAAAAAAAACTCTCTCTCTAATGACGTAGTAAAATCTCTTTGCACCAGTCTGTTCTTGCTATTCTTCATTCATCTAGTTTTACACAGAAGTCCGGGAAGCCGTCCTACAAAGCTCAGGATCATTGTACAACAAAGAACACAGATGTGAAACTATAAAATCAAGCTATTCATAGACGGAAGAAAAGCGACCTTGTTTTAAAAACAGACTTGTTAATTATGTAATTAATACTGTACAAAAATTTGGCATCGTAACTAGTCGAGTAAAAATATCAAAGTGAATTTAATAAAGAATATTTATATGTTATAGTTGGTATCCATGAAAAAGAAGGTTGTCTATAACAGCATAATCAATACAAATATTACCGTTTTATTTGTAGAGCTGTGATTTTTTTTGAGGGTCAATGATTTTATGACGGGATTTACGATTTGAAACATGACCACATATTTAAAAAATCGTTAAATGTTCAAAGCGCCACAATGTGTTCCTCTACAGTCAAGTGTTTACAATATATCAGTTGGTAGACGACCTTCATTGATCGATTGATTGCTGAAACTAGATTATGAGCCCTGAAACTAGTTTTAAATGAATAATGGCGATATTTATATCTATAATTTGACAGAAAACCAGAATTTATTAATTTCAGATTTTTATTTTGTTCTCTAGGGAGTCAGAGACAATGAGTCATGACGTAGGCATTACCAATTCTGTATAGAAACATGATCAGAATCGAGTAATGTCTGTCACGACTCAAAAAAAAATACCGGGTCCTGGAGGAAAAATAAATTGATTATAATTTCTGAAATTAAGATGATGATTTCTAGTTTTCTCTCAAATCGGGAAAATGAATAACGTTGAAATCTAGTGAAGTCCGTAAACGACTCCACCCGCAGCCAAATTATTTGGGGGCTTTAAGAATGGATGAGTATATAGATAATAGCTACACGAATGTTGTCAACAAAACCCCATGGCTTATGCGGGACTCGAACCCACGCTCAACTTGACTTTAGTTCTTACGGAAATGCCTTTATGGTGACTGAGCCAGATCTCCATGTTTTTCAAACAAAAAAATGTATATATACTCATTTTTCACAATTTCTTTCCAACCACAACTTTAGTGCATGGCTTTCCTTTTTTCTCCGACACCATTCTTCTGCTACATATTATGATAAAAGCTCGCTTTCAAATGTAAGTCGCACACTGACATGAGAAAAATCTACCCATTGAAAAATACAATACAATTTTTTCTAGATAGAAAAGAAAAAGAATGTGCTATGCTCTATCAATAGCAACTTTATTCAAGAAAATAAAACTAATAAAAACGTTTTCGGTATAACAATTCCCCATCCGCTTCTGTAAATACTCGCACCCTTTCGAAATTGAATTTGTTGTTCGTTTGAAAAGTTATCTTTTATCACTTCTTCCTCTGTGCGATGCTCTATAAAATATTTGCGTTTTGTGTGAAAATAAAATATGATTGTACGGAGTGTGTTATTGTAATATCCGGTCAGAGAAAAAACTCAAACTCAGTAGAACTAAAATGTCGTCATTTCCGGTTACAACGCTGTGCTATCTTTGCCGCTTGCTCACTATTATCATAGGGTGTTGAAAGATAAATAATGTGGGATAAAATAAATACTGGAATAAAATAATTAATGGAATAAAATATTAATTCACATTTTGAACGTTTGTAATAAATTAAAATTTTGTATCATATAAACAATAGACTATACGGTGGTGCGACCGAATACCAAAGCGTGAGTTCGAAAGAGGAAGAGTCGGAAGAAAGAGGAAAGGAGGAAGGCCAAGAATAAGATTGGACGAAGTGATAAGATGGGATGTGGAAGAAAGAAGAGAATCGTGGAAGAGAGTGGAGGACGAAGAGTGGTGGGACGATAGGGAAGTATGGAGGGAGCTTGTGGAGAGAGTGGAACTATAGAGGAGGCTGAGGAAGGCGAGGGGTGATGTGGCCGGCGAGTGAAGAAAGAAGAGAGTGAAGGACGAAGAGTAGTGGACGATAGGGAAGTATGGAGGGAGCTTGTGGAGAGAGTGAACCTTTAGAGGAGGCTGAGGAAGGCGAGGGGTGATGTGGCCGGCGAGTGAAGAAAGAAGAGAGTGAAGGACGAAGAGTAGTGGACGATAGGGAAGTATGGAGGGAGCTTGTGGAGAGAGTGGAACAAGAGGAAGGTGAAGATGGCGAGGGGTGTTGTGTCTGGCGAGCACAACACATCGCTTGTGATTTGTCGAAGATTTTGGTTTATTTGTTGAACTCCCTAACTATTGTTGGATATTGGGTAGGATTTTATTTTATTAATTTGTGGTAAATAGATAGCTGCTTGGAAGCTTCTAAAACAAGAATCTAATGCAAAAAATTGAAAATGAGATTAGGCCTCAAAACTGCTTTCCAATAGGCTAATTACACAAAACTTATTATAGCTGGATTCATGGTGCTTTAGTCACCGGAGCCTCTAATCAATAAATTTACTGAATTAAGCTTTTTTTTTATTTCTAAATACTTTTTCTAACAAAGTTAGGTCAGTTCATTTTACAAGGGCACAACATATCAACTTGATTTTGCCAGTCCCAAGTCCTCTTCCTCAATTTTGTTAAAAAACAAAATCTGACCGAATCTAAAAGATGCATTTTTTTGTATTTTATGTAACGTTGCTATTTTAATATATACTTTATCTGAGTATTTCTACAATTTTCCTGTCAGTAGGGCCACAATTAAAAATAGTACCATTAGCTGCCGTTTCAATGAATCCATGATTTTTCTCGACCATATGATTAACAAAATTTCACAATTTTGAATAGAATATTCTTGAACAAATAATAGGTCCTACTTCCAGTTTGTACATTTTTTAAAACGATCAAATTGGATAATTCAGATGAAATGGAGGAAAAATTATTCCTCCACATAATTTATCGTAGAGCTGATTTAGAAAACGAAAATTTTTTTTCTCGAGTTTGTTATAAGAAATATTTTTATCTTCAAAACTTTCCTACAACCGTGTTTATACAACTCAACTTTTCTAAATAATTCACACTAGCTAACGGACGTTCAGGGCAACATTTTCACTCTAATAATTACGTAACTCCAAAAAGTAAGAAGTACTAAACTAATAATATAAGTTTTATTCAAGTTTCAAGTGGATCAGTAGTTTGGAATTCGGTACTGAATTGCATTAATTATACATCTATTTATTTTTACAAGTTTCTCAACCTGTACACAAACAAATCCTAAACTTGTAGTTCTATTTATTTTCTTGATACGATTAAAATTAGAACATTTTACAAATACGACGAATCACGTAAGAGATAACACACTTACATAAAAATTCGAAACACCTAACCGTACTAGTGCTGTATATGCCAGAGACGGACGATCGAGTGCACATGGCACTAAAAAGTGTTACAAAAACCTACAAACATGGTATATAAATGATTATATATATAGCTGCCATCATTGCTGCCAATTTCAAATAAAAAAAAAACACGTTCCCCAACTTGAGAAAACCATTCAGTTTGTTTACGTTTCGAAAACGAATCAAGTGTTTTGTCGTTAAATGAAAAAACTGTTAAAATGTAAGGAAAGACATATCGTTCGAGTAAGTGTTGTCAGGTGGAAACTCCCGCTGGTTGATGGTAACGCTTAGGGAAGACGGTCGATCGGAACCGTCAACTCTTCTACACACGAAACACACGAGTGTGTGTACGTGAATTAAATATTATATAAAATCGTCACAGGAAACAACCCTCTTCCCTCCTCCCCCCCCTACCCCTCCCCCACTTGTCAGGGGTTGTTGCTTCTCGATTACGTCGCATATTTCGTGAAACATCATCAAAAAATAATGCGCAACTTCGCGACCATGCGAACACCTTATATTTCAACCCGAGTATCAACAAAAGGTAACAATGAAAAATATATAAATCGTCTTTTTGATGGAATAATATGATGTTGAAGATGCCTTTGTTGACTGTTTGAAGAGGTGCATGCATTGTGCTTAGACCCGGTATTACGAATAATAAATTTGTTGATTAAGCGATAATTAGTGGATTAGCTTGTTATTACCCTTGGTTACCAATGTTATTTTTGTACTGCAATTGATTAATTAGCTTAATTAACACATTTTGACTATTGATAATATGGGCTCTTATAAAAATAGAGAAATCAATCTCACTATGTATTTCTATGTTCAAAAACTAAGTGTATTTGAATGAAAAGTAGGCTTATATCAACTCCAAGATAATTTTATGCTCTTTAATTAATATGGCATTCTATTTTCGTGAATTCAATCAGTTTTAAGATAACACGTCAATTATTAATACCATGTGATATAAATTCATTGATATATTATCTAGAAACTGATGAATTCACAAAAATAGAATGTCATATTAATTAAAGAGCATAACATCTTGGAGTTGATATACTTTTCATTCAATTACACTGCTTCGTGAACATGGAAAAAAATAGAGAAGAAATAATCATCTATTTTTAAAAGTACCGTGCATGCCCCCCTCAGGCCTTAAAGTCTGCTAATCTCTTAATTAAGAGTTATAAGGTATAGTCAATGGCGTATTGAACTTCGAGAAACAGAAATGTACGGAATGTTTTCTTTCCACTCATTCCTCAATGTTTTCAGAGGAAAGCTCCATTGTTTTTATACCATCTTTCATCCTATGGCGTGGTTATATAAATATAATTATCCACTTCGGTTCCCGATTGACCGTCTTCCCTATTGATCAGCAATGACAGTCGGCTGTGTCGATCCATCAACAACTTTGGTAGTCCGGTAAAACCGCGTAGTGTTAAAATCAATTTCAGACGCAGTTCAATGGTTGGTTCAGAGGGAAAAGGAAAGGAGGAGAGTGAGATAATATTTAAATAAAAGATATTGAAACACTCCTGGGATTAGCGAGAGAGAAGACTTTCATTCGGTCCAAGTCGTGACTTGATCTGTTATTTTTGTGCGCTCCACAAGCCACTAGGCTGAAGCCGATCCATATGAAACTTTTTTTGAACGCATACTCATCTACTGTCTTGGAACTGTATAGTTTTTAGTAACAATAGATGGAGTACCTGAATGTTGAGAAATGTATATTTTGAATTTTTAAAATACTCATAAAAAGAAACTGTCAAAAATGCGGAGAATATTATTAGGGCCTATCCGAAAAAAAATCAATTTTGCGATGTTGAAAGAACCACAAATACGTTTGGCAAATTTTATGGAAATTGGGTCAGCGTTTTCAAAACTAAGGTGTGTACATTTCTCATATATTTCATATAAATAATCTTGCGGCTCATATGTTGCGTTTTCCTAGTAAATTACTAAAACTATAGCTAACACTGTATAGTTGTCGTTGCCGGAAGCGACAGAGAAAGAACTTTGGAAAACTACCATCGAAACATGAATAAAATTAGACTAATCATTCTTGATTACTAGTCCCGACTAAGTTAATATTATGAAGACATCATTACGGAAAGTTATAAGATGGCCTGTATGGAAGGTATATTAGGCCCAAGGAAAAATAGGAATTATACATTTTTTATCAACGTAAATATCTTGATATACAATCATTGTTTCCCGATTAAGGATTAGGATATTAGTGATATCGTTCCTATACAACGTATGTACTGCGTTTTCCTATAGTAATTTTAAAATAACAAGTATACACTGTTTGTTGACGACCTCACTATACCAGCTAAGTAATTCTGTGGTAGTAAATACTTTGGTGGCTACTTATTTCCATGGCTAGGAGCTACTACAACCAAGTCTTATATATAAACTAAATAGTACCTTTTACATCCTCAAATAGAACTACTTTATCGGCCCCAGTGCGGTAGTAAAAAGATACAGATAAACCAAACTAATACAATATTAACTAATTCAACTCAGCTACGTGAAAGAAGGATTTACAACCTTTCTATGCCACAGAAGATTGCGTCCGGTAAAACCCAATTTCCCGCACATCACCTTTCTATTCATCTCTCGGTCTTTCTAAATCACCCGAGCTCTCTAACGAGGTAGAAAGCAGGGAAGAAATGTCATGGACAGAGTGCAGAGAGTCGAAAAGGCTAGGGTAGAGTTGACAAGAATGGATCGTCACCATTGGAGAGATGTAGAGCTCGTCTTATACGGCTCACCGACCACTATACTAAGGAGGACTTACTTGTTTCTTGTCTTTATCCTGTTTTTTTTTAGTAAAGTCGAGTACAAAAGAGGGTGTAGTCCCTTCCGTTTGGCTACATTTGAAGGGCTGGTTTGATATCTGAAGTGGGATGGGCACGGGTTCGAGTCCTGCTGTAGGCATGGGTTTTGTGCATTGCTCTTCACCGTGTCACTATCTTTAATGCAGCTTATTAACGACCCCACCAACAGCTAGGTTATACGGGGGTACGAATGAGCGGATGATGATGAAACGATGAAGTTATGATAGGTGAAAGGACTTTTACAAAACCCCATGCCTTATGCGGGATTCGAACCCACGCCCAACGATGATTTCAGTGTCTGAAGCGTGCCTCAGCTGACTGAGCTAACCAGGGCGGCACGTGTCACTATCGCCCGCTCATTCGAACTCCCATGTGACATAGTTGTTGTTGGGTCGTTAAGCAACATAAGAATAATTAAGTATATTAAGCGCGTAGAAATCAATTTAGATGAAATCTGGTTGCAGTTGAATTATTTTACAATAGAGAGCACAAATCAAATTAGTCTTTTCCAATGACATTAATGGAAAAACCGGGAAAACTAACCAAAAATGCATTATTTTTCAAAATAAAATATACTTGGGAAGTATATTTTTTATTTGCATGCATCTAAGGGCATACTTTGAATACACATCATTTTGATCGATGTCGCTATAGTGTATTCTAATCCTTTAAAAATAGGAAGATGATTGAAGCTGTTGAATATTATAGTCGATGAAAAAATTTGAATAAAATAAAAATAATTCAAATTAATTGGGTCCAGTGATTGTTAGTGAATTATAAGCTATAGTTAGTGAATTAACTTATCACCCTTGGTTACGCGATGTTAGTTTCGTACCTTAACTAATAGTTTTAAAAGGATACTTGACTAAATTTCGTAAAACCGGCTATTACTAAAAATTGTTGGAGATATTTTATCACACCTGTAATAATTCTTAGTACGGTACCATGGATGTCATATGACATTAAAAATGACATTGAAAATAGCTCTTGTATAAATTTGAATCACAAAGGTATTAATCGAATCAAGGACTGAGGTAAAATCCATGGAACTGTTAATCTCAACGTGGTATAAAACGCACCGTTGGCACGTTCTTTTTAATAGCAGGGTATAATAATCCCCGTAACATCTCTGGATCACTCGTTCCTGCACTGCACATAGATATTCGCTCTTTTTTACAAGTGATGCGATGTAGAAATTCTGCTTGTTTTACGTTTTATATTCAAAATCTAGTTAACTGGTTGAACGAAGCCATATTCTGCTTGATATAAAAAGGACTTCGTTTGGTTTTGATATTAGTTTTCTATATTAAAACACTTTTAAGTTCCCTCTGATTGTATACGTGAATAATTTGAAGAAATATAATTCGAATGTTATAGTAGAAAATACATTTTGATTTCACTATTTTCATCAAATTTCCCTCTTGATGCATATAGGTTACAATATGAAAAAATTATGACTTGAAAAACTGAATATAGTTTTACTGTAAACCCGAAATTACCAATTTGGAAGTAGCTCTAACTGGCAGTTTAAAGTTATCACCATGGTAACCAAAGTTACGTCAACTCTCAGATAAACACTAACCGGACTTGGTAATACCGGGCAATTAGCATAATGAATCTAATACCGAAGTATTATATTGAAATAGGTCAAAATAGCAATCAGAAAACCAAGAAAATGGTGGAGGTGCCGGGTCATGATTGCTGACATGGAACTTACAGCGTACTCCAGTGCTCAACGGCGTATAAGGCCAATTACCTTCAATAATTAGGGTACGAACGACGACAATGGGAACAAAAGACGAATGAACTTTACCATATCAAGTGAAGAAACAGGGAGAGTAACAAGCGAACACAACAAGTGCCAGGGAAACCATAATAAGGATTGTGATTGGTATATCCAATGTGGGAAATTTTCAACAGGGTTGAGCATTATTTTGTCCAGCCTGAAAAAGACCCACCGGTTTTTTCATCATATTGTTAGAAGTGAACATATTTTAAAAATCTCTTTTTAGGGAAATACAGTCCGATATTCGTGTATCGAATAGGCCTACACGAATACCGGAAGCAGTGATTTTATGACAATGTTTTTATACTAATAACAAAATTAACAAATGACCTCTTCTCACTTTAAACAGCACTTCTACAACAGTTTATAATTGAATGAATTTGAATGTCCATACATCAATGTATATATGTAATATGAATATATATATATATATATATATATATATATATATATATATATATATATATATATATATATATATATATATATATATATTCACTTATATACACAATCGGATATTTCCGAGTGTGTATAGGCTACCATACATCATACCCCACTGTGAATCAGTGAATTATTATAACGTCCAGGTCTGTACCATGCATATCCCGTCTCTCCAGCTTCATCCTGTATACTGTATACGTATACGGGACAGCGTGTGGTCGATAATATGCAGGATCGTGGACTCGTGGTCAGGACATTGACAGATTGGGAAAGCGGAAATCGATCGATTCCAATCCGATAATTTCAGTCGTATATAATACGGTCGAGATAGTAGGAGCACCATGGGTTCACTGACAAAATGGAAAATGTACACGCCAAGTACTTGAAAAAAATTGGGTTGAATGTTTAGTTTTATATATATTATTTTATAAACGTGTACAACAAAAAATAATATCCCAATTTATTTAAAGCACCCAGGAAATTATGTATATATTATGTACTTAAAATACAATACCGGTATAGTGAATATAATTTGAAATTTAAGTAATGCATCAATTAAACTATTGGTCTCTAGTCCTTTCATTAAAAAATATACTGGACCTTAAAATTTGTTAACTGTGAAAATAATCGATTTACTCAAAATTATTTGTATAGCGGGTTGCTAATATAAAATATATAGAAGATACTTGTAATAAATTCATTAAAACGATTGAAATAAATAAATATAGTATTTATAAATCTACAAGTGGATTAGGTCCTACGAGATTTGTTAATACTGCGTCGGTTACAAAAATCTCTGAAAGTATGTCTATAGATAATAGCTCATTAAGAAACTGTCATTGTAGAGAAATTAAAACGTAAGCCCTCGCAGGCGTAGTCGTATAAATAGCGGTTTTTAATTAAACCAGAAAAGCTATTACCAAAGCTTTTGTAAAAACGTTCAGAACAGTCTCAAGCCTATAATCATGATCAAAGAAAGATGAACGACATTTTTAAATAAATATTATCATTTCATCCATTTTAGTTTTCTCAGCTAATAGACCTCACCGGTGTGACGAATAACTTTTAAATGATGCTGACATTTTGAAAAATATATAATTATTATTTAATTTCCAGGACATCCCAACATAATTATTTAATATTTGGATGAGAGTTAACTAAAGAGTTCCATTCGGGTCAAATACAGTATTTTTCTGTTCGTTCATTTGTTTGTTCATTCTTATCCACGCGCTACTGGTGGCAAGGCAACCCTGATACTCCGAACCCGATACCGAAACCACGATGTAGTGATACCAACAGACTTGATCATAATATGAAGAAGCTGTACCGACTCGCTTAATGTTGCTTAACGACCCCACCAACAGCTAGGTTATACGGGGGACCGACTCGCATCTTGCAAGTGAAGTATTACATGGGCCAGACTCCGAGTCCATGGTCTCATTTGCCTGTAGAGCAACTATCGCTTTTATATAGAACTATATAAAACAACAACGCTCAACAATGCTGTACACGGCTCAGTAAAATTATTATGCTAGAGGTGGCATTTGTTTTTCACGAAAATAATAGATGTTGTAAGGTCAACAATGTCACTGGTACCGTAGCCACTCTTATCTACATCTAGTTTACAAGGGAATCCGCAGAATCGCGACAGGCAAATGGGACCGTTTGGGAACCACAAATGCCTGCCATGTTATTAGTATGGGAGTTGGTACACTTTCTGCATATTATGATAAAATCCGTTGGTCTCACTACATAGTGCCGAAACTTGACCAGAATTTCATAAATACCTATATGAATAGGCCTAACAGAACAAACCAATAGTGAATCATTTTATTCCAATTAAAAACAGTTATGGTAAGGAGAACAGTGACGGCCATCTTTGACAGGTTTTGGAAAATTCGATATGTGCTTTCAAAACCAATGTGTGTATATACAGATTTCTATCATGTTTTATTTTATATAAATATCCCGCTCAATTTACTACTCAAATTTCGAGTTTTCGAGGTCTCAACTTTTATATAATAGAATAGTGAAATGTCTCCTGACAATATGATTATAGGGTAATTATAATACTTTAACATTCATGTGGAGTAAATGCATGCTCTTCAAACTTTCTATCTGTGAGTTGTAATAGACAATACACATTGTCAGTTTACAATAGAAAGCAACAGATAAGTGTCACAAAACATTGACGAAACATTATTTGTTCGTAATGGCATTTTGATTCAGTCTCAAAGTGGCTTTGTCCTGAAGAGAATCAGAACTCGGGTCGATATTCTATCGTTGCACACATCATGTAAGTGTACAATACAACGTAGAACAAATGTATTATGACAGACAATAATAGAATATTGTATTATATTTGTGACAAGAGATATGAATTATTCGGTGGAAATAACATTGTGGTATGCATATGGAAAATCTATATCTATAAAACGTGTTTGTATAAGATTAAAATAATAGAGAAATGATCCGATTTTTTCTATTCCATTCCATTCTTCATGAGGTATATTTAGTTTTTCATTATGTAGTATAACAGCTCATTTACATTACAATACAAAACTGTTTTCTTACTTAAAGGACATCACAATCCTAAAACTAGATTTCAACGGATAATGACGATATTTATTTCTGAAATATTAGGGAAAAGTATAAACCATCACCACAGTGTCAGATATTATGATTTATTTATTTGTCCTCCAAGATCCGGATCTTTTTCTGAATCGTGACGTAGACATCAGGTACCCGATTCTGTTTATGTTTATATACAGAATCGGTAATGTCTACGTCATGACTCATGGTCTCTTGCGAATGACAAAAAAATGTATTTTTATTTGTGAAATTGAGATGATGATTTCTAGTATTCTCTAAAATTGGGAAATGAATATCGTCATTATTGAGTAGCATCTAGGTTCAGGTTGTGATGTCCTTTAAATAACTGTTGAGTAACGATGAACATTTCCTACTTTTTATTAAAAATAATAATTCAATTACACAACTTTTCACACGTTACCAGGACATTCTAAACGTTTGTATTTGGTTACTTAAAAAGAGAATAATCGACGTACAGCCAAGTGCTGTGCCGACTCGTCCAGATCGGGTCACCGTAGCCCAACTCGGCACCTCCACCAACAGAGAAACACGACGAATTTACGATATTTCGGTTATTTATTTTATTTCTGAGTTCATCAGTGAAATGGCTCAAGAATGAATGTATCATGTAGATTTATAGATTGTATCTTGTTTTTATGTGAATAATATCTTTCATATAATTTCTACATATATATTTCTATATATATATTTATGATAATTAAATTTCTTGGATGCGATCCAATATCGAGATATTTGGGATGTTATAGCCATGTCATGATAGATACGCCTTGACCGGGACTCGTACCCGGGACTCGGGACCTTCTGATTGCCGGTCAGAGAGAACCTGACCGGCAATCAGAAGGTCACGGGTTCGAGTCCGGGTCGAGGCGTATCTTTATGACATGGCTATAACATCCCATATATATATATATATATATATATGTATATAGATGCGCTGAGAGTTTCGCATAGATATATGAGTCTATACACCCTAGAGACTGCTCTCAGTGCCTCTATATAAGAACCAATTTAATCTCGATAAAGTGCACTATGTATAATATAATTATATATATATACTAGACTCAAATTAAGAAAAGAAAAGCAGCTAAAACACAATTTTAGCTCGTTATGTTGGTAGACAACCACCTGCTCGCTCGTAAATTTCACTATACGTGGTTTTAGTGATTGGGTTACGTCGACGAAACATTGCAGCGTCTTCGAAAATTTAGGCTTGTCTTGTTTATGAGGGGGGGGGTAAGTGAAGCGCCCAACCGATCGCTATAACCACAGAACGTTCGGCCCCCGATATGCCCGCGCGCTGAGAAATGATCAAAGCATAGACCAAAGAATACCTCAAATATATCTATACAACTATACAATACAATAAAATACAATACAATAGACCCTACCCAAGAAAACCCAAGTAGTAAATCTTTCGTATATTATTGCACTTGTTTATTTGGCTGCATTTTCATTTTTCATGAAAAACGACTAAAAATGAACGACTAAAATGATAAAATATCCCATTTTTGGATGAGCTTAGTGAAGACTAAATTTCACCGTACTCGAAAATAGCTAATGTGCCCTTTTTTGTTTTTGTTTCGCACTTATCCACAGGTCAAACGAAAGGGACTGGTTTATCAATATTGACAGGCACACAGTTCATAATCCAACTCGATAGTGTACAAAGTTTTGAGGCGTAATCGGTTGAACCAATCGAGAAGAATTATTTATAAAATAATGAATAAAAAATAAATAAATAAATATCATGAATATTATTATGCTCGAGAATTCCATTGAAATGTGAAGAAGAAAAGTACCCAATCTTGTAGGGGTAATATTTTTACATGAAATTACAAAAAAAAAATATATATATATTTAAAGAACTTGACTTTGTTGTTCTTTGCAGCTGTACTTCTGGCTTCACTTGAGTTTTTAATTAAAAATCGTGGGCCGAATCCATATAGAATTTCATCTCTTGGGAAGTTTCATTCAAGTCTACTGTTCAGCTATAATATCGTACGGGTAGAAAAAAAATATACGTTTTGAGGAAAAGTGGTAGTGAAATTTTGTTACTAACTCAACTACTAAAATGTGTATTGATCATCATTTAATATATCGACTCTGGTTAGTTGAAATGTGAGGAGTGTTAATCCACTGTTTTGAATGAAACTTTTCTAATGAACAAAACTTTTGGAATCTGAGCCCAGACTGTTTCTCTTTTATATTTTCTTCAACGCCGATAATGCAGTCATTTTGTGATCGAATTTGTTAATTATAAGAGAATTATAAATCAACCAAAAACGTGAAAAAGTAGATGGACATATTTAAAAAAAATTAAAATTGTGATTTTGAAAACCGAGCAAATATTTCAATGTTTTTAAGGGCCAGCTGAACTGTTAACTAACGTAATCAAACTATCACATTATTTGTTAAGGAATTTAGCTGAATATTTGAGATTTTAAGATAATTTTTAAAAGCTTAAAATAAATCTTCTTGAAATATAGGAAACAATTTTTGAGATTGGAAAGAATAATTTAAAAGAATTTAATAATAATTCATTAAAGTTCATAATCATTTCCATGATACTTCGCATGCAAACTGTAAAAACAAAAAACTGAAGAAATAAAACTAAGAACATGGAAAAAATATATGAACAAAATGAAAACTGTTTACTCAACTATCAGAAGACCGGGTACCTGACAGGGTTTATCGTGGTTTCCCTCTGTCTTTCAGGTGAATACTGGGATGGTTCCTTAACAACAGGCCACGACCGACTCCTTCTCACCACCCAAAAATATATAATAAAATAACCTTTCACCTCATCATCCCATCCTCTCATATATCATTCACCGACGCCAATAGATCGTAGTCATCAGTAGAGTGCGTCTTTAAACTCAAATACAACTAAATAAATAGGGTCTTGAAGTGTTGGACTACTCGTGAGAGTAGGTCTAATCAAATTAAATTACTCAGAACCTCTAGAGTAAAACAACATCGGTAATCTAATTCACCGTACACACGTTGTTAAAGTTTTCCACAGTCCGTTACCTTCATCTCGGATTATATTCTGTATAAAGTTCTGTATATTAACTGTGACACTTGAAAATACCACGCGAATATTTCCAACAGACCTGACACAGTGAATTACACGTACCATCTATGTAACAAAAGCTTTTAAATCCATTTCCCGTGATGTATATACAGCTGCGATATGGAGCTGCGTTACGTGCCTCCGTTTGCATCTATATGAATACATTAACGCTGGGGCGAATACAGGGTGACTTATGGTACGATTCCGGTGATTATATGCATTATGCAGATGTGTAAGATAATGTTATGGGGAGGATTTGATAAGTTATGAAAAAGAGAGAGGAGATTTTGAGGTATTAAAAAATGAGATTTCTTTTTGTAAATAACAAGTATAAATTAACACTGTTATTGTTCCCTGATTAAGGGTAAGAATGATGAAGTGAAACCGTTTGGAGAGAGGACTACAAGGGCGATCTTTTTACCTTGCAGAAAATAATGTTTAATAATGTTATAATTTAAATCATTGAAATAGCGGTGAATAACACAATCAAAAAAATGTTTGTATTATTGAAAGTTTGTAAAACAATTCTTCTGAAATCAATTATGAATCAGTCCTACTTTAAATATTTTGCAGCTATAGGCCTACATGGTAGTTCCTCATTTATTTCTACTCATTTCTCCAATGATTTTTCAAAAGTATATTCGCAGTAATGTAGGATGACACGCAAAATCGTGAAGCGTTCCACATTTTTAATTCAGTGTGTAGCCATTTTTTTTTTTCTCATATCATGTGCATTTTCTTATTTTTTACTATTCTTTTTCTAAATAATTGATTAATCAACTACAAAACTTTTTTTTTCTAGAATTTAGCTCAATATTATCATTATTTTTCTGTACCATTCACTTATTTGTTATATTCGTTATTTTTTTCTATTCTGTGTCCATAGGCAACCTTCTTCAAAAGGCAGAGTCTTTATTTTAAATGAATAAAGAATTTATATATGAGCAAAACTAGCGCTAGTCAATATATATATATATATATATATATATATAATAAATATATATTATATATATATATGTATATATATATATATATATAATAAATATATATATATATATACCGTATATATATATATATATATATATATATATATATATATATATATATATATATATATATATATATATATATATATATATATATATATATATATATATATATATATATATATATATATTGTATTATGTATATACAAAATGGATTAGTTTGAATATTGAACCCAAAATCACCCAAACTTGGAATAGTGGACGAGTGTATGTAAAACTGTAATAGCAACCACTAACACTAATTCTGAATGGTTATGTCCATGACTATTCAACAGTTAGTCTGTAGTAATTACATTCTCATAGGTTCACACAAAACCGCAAATGGTTCTAGTTCCATGTCGTTGAATTTCAAATACACATGTTACAGCAATTCACGACTGTCAGCGGTTGTCTCTGCCAACAAGACAAAGCTAAAAAAAGTGACAGTTTATAATATTTATTGATAATGCAACAACTTTTCGAATTACCATTTCCAATCAAATATCACAGGTAGTGCAAATTCTATTTCGCTGAACAGTTCAAGCTTGATTGCATACTATTTGGCTACCGATGTACTCAGGTGTATTTCAGTTGTACCTGATTTGCCCTTGTGTGGTTTACGATTAAAAGGGCGAGGCTCGGTCTTACGGCCGCTCTTCCACCTAACATTATGGAGTTCACTATATTGATGTGTGTTTTTTTTTTAATGCTGCTTAACAACCCCACCAACAGCTAGGTTATACGGGGGTACGAATGAGCGGGTGATAATGAAACAATGAAGTGATGATAGGTGGAGTCAAACCCAACTTGACCGTATATAGATACAACTGGACTGCTACGACCAGGACCCCTATTCCTGAGATAAATGAAATGTGAGAAAAATCAGTGAGAAAACTATCTCATATAATAATTACATATTTAATCTCATATTTTATGTGAGATACTCGTTTTTTCACTCATTTTTATTTTTCTCACATCTCATTTATCTCAGGAAACTATCTCATATAACAATGACATATTTCATCTCATATTTTATGTGAGATACTCGTTTTCTCACACATTTTTATTTTCTCACATCTCATTTATCTCAGGAATAGGGGTCCAGTTAGCTAAATGATTTAGTTCCAGACAAAGTTCCTCAATAGTAGGCGGTTTCATTCCAAAAAGAACTATCAAATATATATATATATATATATATATATATATATATATATATATATATATATATATATATATATATATATATATATGGGCGCGCCGAATTACAAATCATTCACTTTTTCTCTCTCTTTCTAATTCATCCTCTCATGCATGCTTCATCTCACTCCAATGATAGAGAAATGTAATTTACCACCGCAATCATGTGAAATCTAGTAATTATTGGGCGATTGTAATTATAGTTACGAGAATGTCGAAATTGAGTTATAAATACTAGCTGTTTCATCGAATCGTAAATCTAATGCAACATCGATCAAAATTTGTTTCGATTATACAAACAACATTTAACTCATCCAATCTCGTGATCGTTATGCTTCTATTTCACGATTAAATACATTCAGTAAATACGTTTGAATTGCGTGTTGAATATATAGCATCGCGAATATGTTCAATAATAACTCAATAAAATGAGTTATATTTGGGAAACGTCATATTTGCGCTGTTCAGATGAATGTAAATGTATACAGAAAGAGGGGGGGGGGGTGCGTTATGGAGGCATAGCTCCACCCTAAGCAGCCCAGTGAACTAAGGCATCGCTTTAGAAACCCAAGTCACCGTTGGGCGTGGGTTCGAGTCAGGTAGAAGTTATGGGTTTTTGTAAACGCCCTATATCATCATTTAATATAGTTTCAATGTGCAAATTCGTACCATCAAATGACGTGTTATAAATTTATATATGGACTGTGAAAATGGATAGGGTGGCAGTTTGTAAGAAGATTGACTAATTTCTGAAAAGATTTTTTTTTTAATTTCAATTTTAATGGGTGTGCTAGTCTACCTAATTTCGAGTCCGAGTCCGAGTCTCCGCCAGAATCGGACTCGGACTCGTAGAAGTAATTTTAGATTCGATGTCCGGTCCATTCGAGTCTTTGAATCTGTCGCTGATTGTGAAATTTGAATTCTCGATTCTTTAGTTAATTTTCAATCTATATAAAACGAATGATGTGCACACCAGATTCAATAATATGAAAACCAAAGTTATTACCAAGGTTTTGAAATGGCATCGAAAATGCTCGCATGTATCTACTATATTCAAGTAGGGCGTAATTTTAATATTCAAGTAACAACAGCTTCAAGTAAATTTAACATCAAGTGAATTAATTAATATGAATTAAGAACGAATATGCCCCTTATTTTATATATATATATATATATATATATATATATATATATATATATATATATATATATATTTAATGGTGCTTAACGACCCCACCAACAGCTAGGTTATACGGGGGTAAGAATGGGCGGGTGATGATGCAACGATTAAGTGATGATAGGTGAAAGGACATTTACAAAAACCCATGCCTTATGCGGGACTCGAACCCACGCCCAACAGTCACTCAGTCTCTGAATCGTGCCTCAGCTGACTGAGATAACGAGGGCGGCATATGCCCCTTATTATTTTTCATTTACTCCTTTTCTTTATTGATGACAACTAGGCTACTATCACATTATAATTATTTGAAGTTTGTACTGATAGTGCCTGAAATCGTCCTAATAATAATTATTTATATGTTTGAAAAAAGACTCGAGACTCGGATAGAACTCGATAATTTCATGAGGAATCGGACTCGAATCGGACTCGAGTTTGAAAAGCTGGACTCGAACACCCCTACTAATTTTGTATTACTTGAGCCCAGCAAGGCTTATTATGGGTGGGGTTAGTCAGATGGTTAGTTCACGAATTAGAGTTGGTTCTCGAGATAGAGTTAGTGAAAACAAATAGCATGGGTAACCATGGTGATGAAAACACTTGAATACTCTCCTCAGATGTATTCCCGTGGTGGTAATCTTGACCCTCAAACCAACACTTTTAAATAATTTACTGTGCTGGGTTTACTAAAGTATTTCCATCGTTTGCCCAGCAGAGCCGAGAAGTAATTTTGAAAATAATTCTACATTTGGGAAATTCAATTTGAACTTCATTGAACAAGTATATTCTTGGATAGTAACATTGCATGAGAAACACTCACATTTTTTCGATGAAATTGAACTAATTGGATGAAATATCAGGTGGCTGTATTTTTCTTTCATTTTGGTGAGAATTCCACTATTCTCTCACCTAGAATAGTTATAGGCCTACCTATATTTAATTTTGCATAATTCTATTCATATACCATCCTCGCGTTCAATTGAATTATAGTATATTTCTATTGAAAAACATTATTAGTATATTTTATCAGTCGTTTCAATACAAAAAAAATTGGAATTTAAATGTTGCATGTTATAAATAATGGGGAAATATTTAGTCCCGCTGGTCTTTTATTTATTTTAGTATATTTATAAGTCTATTATCAGTCAATTACACATTTTTTACCCGTATACGTTTGACAATTATGTGATATTAGGTATATAGTTTAATTGTATATACGATCTTGAAGGTATTAAAAATATATGTGTTGCTCCGTATTAATATTTTCATACCTATTACAAAAACTGATATTTCACTAAATCGACTCCCATGGACATTTTGTAGACATACGTGAATAACTTGACTTGAACAAAATACATAAATCATAAATAAATACATAAATCGAAGCAAGAAGAAAGTATTAATTTTACATTTTAAATACGGTTTGGAACTGCGTCTTGATGAGATAACATCATAGCAAGACGCTCATGTCAAGAGTGATGGATGAACCGAGCTAGGAAATGTCTTTTTAATACAATTCGTGAGAAAGATCTTTTATAGTTACTTACGAGTAATGGTACTGGATGATCTACAAATTGATGTAAAAAATTCCCATTTCTCAAGAGTTTAATTTTTTTGTAAGATCGTCGTTGTAGATTGTTGTTAAGAAGATTTATGGAGAACAGTTGAGTCTGAATTATGGAGAGAATTAAAAAAAAAACGACACCAAAAAAATAGGAAAAAAGATTTGAAGATCACATTTTGCTATAGAGTGAAATAATGTCGCTCACTAATTTAATTATAGCGGGTAATGTATTAGTTTCATGTATTAGTTTCAATATATTATTATTTTTCTATTAAAAGTGACAGAATCTTTTGGAACGAAGTACACCCACACACACACACAGGCACACACACACAAGACTTGGCACCGCAAAACAGGA